>JARACZ010000015.1:11250000-12450000 GCA_029255805.1 Keiferia lycopersicella | reverse complement strand
GCGCGTCAGTACAGGAGACAACTCAGGCGCACAATACCTCAACAATCTTGCTGGTATGCCATCAGGACCACTGGCCTTGTTCACGTCCAGACTACGAAGGGCTCTACGGACCTCTTTGTTGTGCACTGTGACCTCAGACATCAAAGAATCACAGTGAGGCAAGGTGGGTGGATATTTCGAGCCAGCGTCTATACGAGAGTTGCTCGCAAACAGATCGGCAAATAAATTTGCTTTCTCTGCCGCGGTGTGGGCAAGTGACCCATCAGGTTTCTGCATTGGAGGTAGTGTGGGACGGCAGAAGTTGGATTCGACTGATTTCGAAAGGGACCAGAACTGCTTACTACCCGGTGGGTATGATGCAAGCTTTGTCCCAATGCGGCTGATATGGTCGAACCTAGCTTTTCGTAGCACCCGTTTGCAATACCTGGCGGCGGTATTATATGCTCTCTTCTTTGCTCGCACTCTTCTCGCTCGCACTTTTCGACCACGAGCTTTTACCCAAGCTTGGTAAGCGGACTGTTTACGAGCCTCAGCTCGCGCACAGTCCACATTGAACCAAGGTTGGGCTTTATAACCGAGCGGGATATCGGAGAAAGGAATGAAATATTCCATTCCCTGCCGGATTACAGCTGTGATCGCATCAGCGACGCATGAGGGGTCTTCCGAAGAGAAACACATTTGCCGCCACGGGTATGAAGCAAGGAAAGCACGCATCTCGTCCCAGTCTGCTGACTCGTATCGCCATACTCTCCTCGTGCCCCTAGGGGTGTAATCCGGAGGAGAGCAGATGGACACGGATTTCACCACACAGTGGTCGGATGATCCCAGCGGAGCTGAGACCGAAACCGAATGTCTAAGCGGATCAGTAGTCAGCAGAAGGTCCAGGCAATTGGGTGTGTGGTCTGTGATATCCGGTATTCGCGTCGCTTGTTCCACCAGCTGGGTGAGATCTAGCGCCAATGCTAGTTTACGCGCCTCTCGCCCAGCACAGTCAGTTTTCTGGTATGGGAACAGACACTCTTTATGGTGGGCATTGAAGTCCCCCAGAAAAACAAGCTCTGCTGTTGGATATCGCTGAATTGCTGTGTCTGCCGTCTCAGAGAGGTACTCCATTAGTCTTGTTGTCTCCTGGTCTTAGCTGTGCGAACGATAAACACTGGCGTAGAGAGTTTTCTCTACTCCAGTGTCAACCAAAAGCCACAGCACGGGAAACCCTGAATTCTCAAAGCCACGGAGACGCTTACAGCAAACGTCATCGCGAACATACACACAGACCCCTGCACGCTTCTTAAACTTATGCTCAAGAGTGTAACCAGGGTAGTTGAGGTATGCCACGTCCGACGGTGTTGCTATCTGCGTCTCCGTTAAGAAGAATAAGTGCGGCTTCTCGGTCTCCAGGTGGTGATGGACCGGGTCTAGGTTTGTGTGCAGACCTCGGATGTTCGTGAGGTGCACTTTGAGTGGGAGGAAGTGTTGCCGTTGGTTAAACTTTTTCTTCTTAGATAGCTTTTTCATGTTTTTTTTTTAAGATCTGTATCAATAACAGTTGTTATTAGCGCCCCAAAAACCCAATTCTAATAAGAACAGCAAAGGTAAAGGCAAATGCCGAAAAGGTAAGTGCCGAGGTACTCACACATCCTATTCTAGCGAAGAATACTCTTCTTCTCATCTCTCTTCTCGTTCTTCTTCTACTACTTCTTCCTCTTCTTCTTCTCCCTCCTCTCCTTATTTTTCGTCTTCTCCTCCTTCTTTTTCTGCTCCTTCTTTAACCTATTTTTATACTCCTCATATTACTACAAGTGATTTCAACATGCCACCGATCGAGCCGTCAAGTTATGAATCAACTTCGTCGAAAACTAAACAGGATATTGAATGGAATTAAATAAGTGATTTTTATTTATTCTTATTTCATTTAGTTTCACGACGACAAGGAATAGACAGTATTATTTTGTCAATCCTCTTTAATTTTGCTACAACAAAACGAGACTGGCCATATCACAAGGTGATGGTAAAAACGATTCATTATGTACTAATACATAATAATAATTAATATTGTATAAAACAATGTTTTTACTGTGTGAAAGCTCAAGTTTGCGCATTATATATCACTACGTGCTTTCAGTCTGGTTAGGACATTGCGGGCTGAACCACCCGATTGTCCGTAAGTAAGATGGTTCCGTGTTTCGAATGGCACGTTAAGCCGTAGGTCCCGGTTGCTGTCTATGATCACTTAGACGGCGGTCGTTACACAACCATGTCAGAAGCCTGCTACTTGTAGAAGGCGGTAGAAAAATTCTGACACTAGGGATCAACGGGTTGTTGGATGACTCGGTGTCCCACACGACAAGAAAAAGAGAAGAATGAAATCGATGTCTTACAACTCAAGATATTCACAGAAATATGAAACACTCGGCCGCCATCTTTATGACGTCATAATAATGCGCATCCCCACCACCCACAACCGAAACTGGCAGTTTCGAGATCTCTACAGCACAAAACTCCATAGGTACATACCAGTTTTACGTATATACAGGAGAGGTCAACAGAAAATCTCAAATACTTCAATCGCCGACAGACTATTTAGCAGGTATGAATCAAGTTGTAGTTACTTTCTTTAATTAAAACAAAATTTTATTACTTTTTGTTTGATTATCCATAGCGATATACCAGAAGGTATTAATAATCTCAAGTATTCACGAGGCAAAAGTAGCAGAACCACCTGCCTCTTGGTGGAAACTGGAACAATGCTAAGAAAATGTTTTACTTTTCTATTTTTAGGTAAGTAAGCAACATTATGTACGTATTGCAAGCGAAGCGACCCCTATATTTCACATTAAAATGAATAAGGTGAAAGTAGAAAGGTCGGCTTGTGCTGTATCGGTTTTCCAGTGTTGTATTCGAGTACCTACAGACTAGGGGCCAAACAATCGCGGGGCCCTGAGCGTGTGAGCACGAACGTGGCCATTGTGCCCTATGGATAAAATTGTTCTAATCACCTATGTGGCTGAAACCTAGGATAGTTTATTCTACACAGTTTAGATTCTCCGCCCCCCTCCTTCCCTCCGAGGCGCATCGCACACTTAACGCACGACGGACCGCTTAAATATCGCAGCGGTCTGTCAGATCCATACTAGAAACGTCTCTCCCCATACTATGACCGCGCTGAAAAACGATGGACGACGCTGCGATAGCGCTCAGTCATCAGCGGTTGAGCATTTCTAGTATGGATCTGACAGAACGCTGCGACATTTTAGCAGTCCGTCGTGCGTTAAAAGTGTGATCCACCTGAGTTATGTAGGTACTCAAAAAATGTTACAGTCCTATGAATTAATGTCTTTGTTAGAAGCTGGTTAGAAATAAACCAATTTTCTTACAGTTGTGCTGCTAAACCAGTCAAAAGCACATACAAAATCAACTCTGGCTGCTTCAAATTTCAATGACCACATGTATGAGAAGAATCCGGAATGCAAGAAAATCCACTGTCCTCCAATATCGGAACCGATATGCGTGAGAATGAAATACATGTCATCAGCATTGGAAGTCAAAACATCCTACGTTATTATGGTCAATAGATGCGAATTTAAGTATGTTACTTGCTTCAAAGGTAAGTAACCATAGGGGCACCCGCGCGCGGTATCTTTAAGGGTAACTTTGTAGGATGTATAATATGGTGAAGGTCATATATATACATATATATAATAAAGTCTGATTCCGATCACGTCATCCACAAATGTACTTGACCCATATAGTAATTCTATGTACCTATACAAAACACTATGTTTAAGTAAAATCTAGTGCTGGGCTTTGTGATAAATTTGTCTAAAAGCATAGTTCTAAAATGGGTCTGAATACAGTTTCATATTCTAAATTGACATGACACATGACTTCTTATTTTTTGTATGTAGGTGTGGAGGCCAAGAAATTACCTATGAAATACTGCAGGCATGAAGCTGAAATTACAAGAGGTGAGTTGATTTATTACAAACAAAACAACATTGGTTTTTCTTCATTTTTCTCATCTCTTTTACACAATGACATATTTTTTAGCAATTACATAGTATATCACATCAGCTTAAATTATCTGCGCTGACTAACCCAACCAGAAGTCAAACCGGGACGTTCAGTGATTCCAAAGGGCATAAAACAGCTCATACCCTAATCCTGTACCCAGCCCACATTAGTGAGGTGACCCATGCCCTTCTCTGGATCCGTCACTGGCACGCTTACGAACGAATCTTGTATATGCTATAATAGTATCGTAGTAACTAAGAAAATATGTACATACCATACATACTTATTATAGTTTTTTTGGTTTTTAGAAAAAGAAGAGAAAAAATATATCAAACCAACAACTGCGGCCCCATCATTGGCGACACAACCTACAATAGTGAGGCGTAGAAGGGCGGTGGTTAGTGAGGAAGATAGTATACATGCTCAAATGGAGAATAGTGATGTAAGTTAGAGGTCTCTCTATTTTCGTGTGGGACACCGAGTCATCCAACGATCCGATGTCAGTTGTAGCCATTGCTACATTGTAGCCATAGTTTATTATTCTTTGCCTATACATATTTCTGTTCAAATATCCAATTTCATTTTACAATCTGACTTTTTGTAGGTGCTGATAATGAGATGAACGGAGAATGGATATTTGTTTCCATTTTATTTAGTTATTTTCTTTTAATTTTGTAATGTAGAAAGAAAAGAAAAATCAAGAATTTCAACACCTGAACGCCGCAAAAGCAGAAATAATGAATAAAGTACTCAACGAAACAGATGATGGCGGCACTGTAAAGAAATTCAAAAATAAAGTTAAAGCAACTATGATCATTCAGAATGGCAGCAAGGAGCAGGAACCCATTAAAAAGATAGGTGATATCAGCACTAGTGATAGGTCGAACATAAATTTCACCGAAACCGAATGTTTGGCCGAATATTCGATAAAAAGTTTGCCGAACTAAGTATTCGGACTAATAATTCGACAGGAATTGATGACCCGATGAACCCTAATATCAGAATTTTAACCGCCTTCTATAAGTTGCAGGCTTCTGCCTTAGTGATCATAGACAGCAAACGAGACCTTCGGCTTAACGTGCCATCCGAAATATGAAACCATCTTACTTGCGGACAATCGGGTGGCTTAGCCCGCAATGTCCTAACCAGACTGGGAACAAATTCACAAAGTGATAAATATCAACTTGTGAGTGACCCACCGAGAATCGAACCCGGAACCTTCTGCGTCAAAGGCAGTCGCACTACCACTGCGCCACATCGGTCGTCACTGTATGATGCTCACGCACGCTGTCATTTCCATAGAAAAAACGTTAATAATAAATAATTTTGTTTTTTCAGAACCCAATTATATTATTAACTCAGCAGAAGGTGCACTTGACGAAGGTATGACTTTTATCATTTGGAGACGTTATATAGGGCGTTGTACTGAACAACTTCCGACTATATAGGACCAGTATTGAAAAACAAAGAAAATGTAGACCTCTTATATAAAATTCAGGATCAGCGGACAAACTTTGTACTGGGGGTCGAATTTTTTTCTGTTTTCCAGCACTGGTCCCATACGTTGTGTGGATCCCACGCTTGACGCACGACGGAGCGCTAAAACATCTCAGCAGTCTGTCAGATCCATACTACAAAGCTCCCCATACTAAAACCGCACTCGACAGGCGACAATGCAATAGCGCTGCGTCGACAGTGGTTGAGCGGTTTTAGTATGGGAATTGACATTTCTAGTATGGACCTGACAGATCACTACGTTGTTTTTTATTGCGTTTTTCAGCATGCTCCTGGAAAGTTGTTCAGTACGATGCCATAAATAACTATTGTCGTTGTAGTACCTATATTGCCGTGTGATGCCGGCTTAGAATAGCATCACCCCACATCCTTCCCGTGGGTGTCGTAAGAGGCGACTAAGGGACTCGAGAGTATTGGTGTATTACAATTTTTAGGCGACAGGCTGATAACCTGTCACTATAGTGATACACATGTTTTCCAAAACAACCTTAGAAAACAATACTCAAAAATGTCAGACGTGGCGATAGCGACCGTATTCTTACAGCTGTTAACGCTCTGCCTACCCCGCAAGGGATAAAGGCGTGATATATGTATGTATGTATGTAGTACCTATATTTTCTCTGTGCTAATGCCGTCGGAGTGCTTTTGACCAACGTAAAGCATTTTTTTCAGTAAATTTCGATGACTATGAGCAGACCTGTCCGACGGTGTGCCCAGCTCGAGGGGTGATGGTTTGCGGCAAGTGCAAGTGCGGCATCTACCGCACTTTCGTCAGCGCTTGTCACATGAAGATGTTCGACTGCGCGCATCCGGATGAGAGTCAGTACCTATACATTTGGCATCTAATTGTTTTTTTTTCATCTGATCAGGCATTTTTTTTTATTGGCTGGGGAAAAACGACTGACACCATACCCTGCCTAAACGCGCCTGCGACACCCCTACCTGTATACAGGGTATAAAAATATTAGCATATTTGCAGCTAATATTTTTACACCTTATATATAAAAACGAGCTCAATTTTTACTATGCCTATCGGGTGTAAAGAGTCGGTGTACAATTTTTTCCATGAAATAATAATAATAACTTAATTTGCCAGAACACAGTAATTAATGAAAGATGTTACAGTATACCTAATGCCCGTGTACTCTACGTGCATGTAGTAGGTGCGCAAATTTTAAATTATAAATTAAAATATGTAATGTCATAATATAAGAATCTATCGTTATGTCAATCTAGCTTAAATTCTAAGTACTCTTTTACACTATAAAAACACTTATCTATTATCCAGTTCGTCACATTTTTTTTTAACAAATTGTAATTTAATATTTTGAATTTGTCAGCAAGCTTATTCAATATAATGATTGACATACGAAGGCTATCCGTACAATCAGAGGTGATCAAAGCTAAAAATTGTAATAAAGCTCTGTGGACTGTAGTAAATAGACACAGAAATAAGAAACATGTGAGCAAAAAAGAAAATATGAAACTGAGAGTAAATGATTGGATTACGGACGACCCGAAAGAAATTGTCAACGCCTTGGCTAAAAAATTTGACAATAGTAATAGTACAATAAAAGGGGATACTCAAAAAGCTTTACAAATTTTGAGGCGGAGTTTAAATAGAGTGCAGGATAGTATGGTCTGGGAAAAGGTTACTCCAGTTGAAGTTTGTAAGATAGTAAATAATATGAAGTCTAAAACATCATATGGCTACGACGGTATACCCATAGGCATATTTAAAGACAATATTGATTTATTAGCGGAACCATTATCAATTTTTTTTAATAATTGCTTTGAACAAGCAATATTCCCGGAACAACTAAAAATAGCTAGAATAACTCCAATATTCAAAAAGGGCTCCAGGACTGACATTGATAATTACAGACCCATTTCTGTATTACCAACTCTGTCAAAAATATTTGAAAAACTAATAAAAGTGAGACTAGTCAGACACTTTGACAGGCACAGTATATTTCACGAAAGACAGTTTGGTTACAGAATCGGAATTGGTACTGCTGAAGCTATCGACACCTTAGTCGATGATGTAATTATCCAAATAAATAACAAACTTAGAGTGGCTGGACTCTTTTTGGACCTTAGCTCTGCTTTTGATATGGTTAGTCACGAAATTCTATTGGCTAAATTGGAACATTATGGCGTAAGGGGTATGACATTGCAACTACTCAAATCATACTTATCTAATAGGTATCAGTTTACAGAAATTAGGTTTGTGGAAGGTAAAGAAGAAAAAACTGCTACTTCCAACTTAGCTAGGGTTGGTAGAGGTGTCCCACAAGGATCTATTTTGGGCCCAATAATGTTCATCGTATTCACTAACGATGTTACAAATTATATAACCACAGTTGTTCCTGGAACTGCATTGGTAACGTTTGCCGACGATACGAATGCAGTGGTCTCTGCATCTAATATCAATGTTTTAAATGAAAAAATTAATTCTGTTATGTTGGCCTTTCTAAATTGGTTTTCTGTTAATGCCCTTAAATTGAACACTAATAAAACGAACGCCCTACTTTTTAAGACTACTGCTCGTAACAAAGACAAACTGGTTATACTTAGCCAGGGTCATCCAATTCCGAATGTCAACTCAATTAAGTTTTTAGGAGTTAACATTGATGCGTCTCTGAACTGGAAACAAGAACTTTCCTCTTTAGATGGCGCTCTGAGTTCTGCCTGTTATGCCATAAGAAGTTTGCGTGATGAAGTAGGGTTAGCGGAGCTAAAGATGGTGTATTTTTCGTTAATAGAATCTAAATTAAGATACAGTATCAAACTCTGGGGCAACGGGTACAAATACAACATGAACAGGGCATTCATTCTGCAGAAAAGGGCAATTAGGACTATACTTAGACTTCCACAGACAACTCCATGTAGAGCGCTTTTTAGGGAGCTCAGTATTTTGACCGCGCCTTGTTTATATATTTTGATCTTACTAAGTGACTTAGCAAAGCATCACTGGACCATAGAAAGCGTAGAAGAAAATAAGTCTAGAGTAGATTCAAGAAGAAAAGATTTACCTTTACGAATAAAACCGCACTTGAAAGTCGTAGAATATAGTTTTCGATACCAGTCAATTAAGATTTTTAATAGGTTACCTACTGATTTGAAGGTTCTGTTAGAGAGACCACTATTATTTAAGCAAAAACTTAAGACATTCTTGCTGGAAAAATGTTTTTATTCGGTAGATGAATTCATGACGGGATGATTTGAATGCAATTTTATGTATTAATTGACCAAAGAATTTATTATTATCTTATTATTATTATCATTTTTTTATTGTAGTATTTTATTTAATTTCACTGACATTGTAATTTTTAATGTATTTGCTATTTCGTTTTAATGATTGTACATGAAACTAGTTTAAGAAAATTTCAATACAATGTATATTGTTCCGAAATAAATGAACTATGAACTATGAACTATTCCATATACATAATTTTGTACATATACGCGTGGCTAGGAGGCTGGTAAAACTTATGTGTATACATAGCTCTAACTTGCCTACTTTTAACTTCTGTAAGTTTTTTTTAAATATTCCGGGTGTAGTTTAACAAAACAGCATATCTCTTAGCTTTTGTACATTTCAAACAAGGAAGGGATAGAATTCAAAATTTATAAATAAGGATTTGCAACTATCCAAGTATACGGCCCTACAGATAGCACGCACGTTTTTTTTTGTATAATAAACGCCTTATCTGTTTCTACAGAATTTCCCCATAGAACTAGTCCATAGCTTAATGTAGATGTTACATAGCCATGGTAAGCCGTCAAAGCTGCCTCTATTGAGACAGTTTGACGAATAGAAATCGCAGTCCCATACATTCCAGATCAATTTCTGAAACGTCAAAATCTGCTACTCTCCCACAAACCCTAATCAAATCACAAGTAAATTCTACCTTTTCCCTTCTTCAGTTTATAAGAGGTACTTTGTTTCAGAATTGACTTTGGTGTCATGGGCCCCATGCACTATGTCTGGACCCTATTTAGAAGATCTACGCGAACCGAAAGGTCTGATAAATTGGCCTAGCGATAAAGACGAAGTTTTACGGTACTTAAAATGCAAGGAGTATGCAGGGAAAAAAAATCTCTTTCCTTATTGTAAGTATTTTTGATGGTTTACAATCCAAACGGACGGTAATTATTTTTTAATCCCGAGATTAAGTAATAAAAGGTAATTTTTCTATTTACCTATTTAAATTCTATAAAAATTAAATGATATACTCTTCATTAGATGAAAGGTCAAAGCTATTTGAAAGTCACGTGACAGATGGTAAGCTACATAACTATAACTACATGACAGATGATTTCATGAATTTTTTGTTGCGTCGATGTGTGGCGTATCGCCACCATTGCATGTTTTCATTTCTTTTCGTTGTTGCGGTTTTAATATTGTTTAACAGACAGCGCGACAAAATGATTTCTTTTGTATATAATGTAGTTTAGAGCGCATCGCTTGCGCGCGCAGCTTTTACTCCTTACTTATGTACAGTTTTGGTTGCCATGGAGATAGATATATTATTTTGACACTTTTATTCTAGCTACGATTTTGGTTCTCTGTACAATTTTATTTTCTGTTGTAAATATTAAATATTATGTAAATAGACCGAGCAGATTTATTATTTGTAGAGCGTTAGACATCGCTACACACCACACTCACGCTCTACCAAATTGGTGACCCCGTTTCGAACACAGAAAGATGACCAACGGTAAGGAAGAATTCGGAGGCGGCGCGGCCAGCGTTGCCAGCAGCGGTGGCAACGACGCAGAGCCATACAGCGTGGGCGTCCTGGCTGCACCAGGCCCGTCTGACACTCTTTCTGGACAGTTCGCAATCCTTACCCAGCAGCTCAAGATTCTCAAGATGGAAATTGACATGATGGAGCGCCCCAAATCGAGATCCGTTGCTACCTTCCGCGGACGTAGGCGTTCGTCATCTCGCCACAGGTCGTTGGCAAGCTACGGCAGGTATCCCGTCTGCTGGTACCACAGTAAGTTTGATGACAACGCTGACAAGTGCATAAAACCATGCGACTATGCGGGAAAATCCAAAGGCAGTCGTTAATGGCGGCGAACGGTTGCCCTACTACGCGTCGCCTCATCATCGCCGACAAACAATCCGGAACGACTTTTCTTGTAGATACTGGAAGTGATTTGTGTGTGTTTCCGCGTAGTGCGTTAAGACAGCCCAGGTCTAAAACAAATTATGAGTTATGTGCCGCGAACGGAACCATGATCAGTACGTACGGTTACGCGCATCTCAAACTCAACCTAGGCCTGCGCCGTGACTTCACTTGGAGATTTGTGGTAGCAGATGTCACTAGGGCGATAATAGGAGCGGATTTCCTCCACTATTATAATTTGATTGTAGATATACGTGGTAGACGCTTGATTGACGCCACTACAACACTCTTCACCCCGGCTTCACTTGCAAAAAAATCTAGCGACGTTTTTTCAGTTAAGGTGGTAGGTGGCAGCACTGTCTATCATAGCATCCTTGAGGAGTTTCCGGATATAACGAAGCCATCAGGTTTCCACCGGGCACCCACTCATAACACCGTTCACCACATACGCACGACCCCGGGCCCCCCAGTTTCATGCGCGCCCCGTAGATTGGCGCCTGACAAATTGAAGATAGCAAAGGCTGAGTTTGAATCCATGCTACAATGTGGCACTTGCCGGCCTTCTGAGTCTGCATGGTCTTCAGCACTCCATCTCGCCCCGAAAAAAGATAACGGCTGGCGCCCTTGCGGTGATTACCGTATGTTGAACGCACGTACCATCCCCGACAAGTACCCCATTCGTCATATACATGACTTTTCTCACAGCCTCGCCGGTTGCACAGTCTTCTCGACAATAGACCTCGTCAAGGCCTACAACCAGATTCCTGTCAGCCCAGACGACATCGCAAAGACAGCCATTTCAACACCCTTCGGTCTTTACGAATTTCCTTATATGACATTTGGTCTTCGTAATGCCGGACAGACGTTCCAGCGCTTTGTCGATGAAATGCTGCGGGGACTGGATTTTACATTTGCATATCTGGACGATTTTCTAGTTTTTTCCAAAGATGGGGAGACCCATAAGGACCATCTGCGCCAAATATTCACCAGGCTGCAAAAATACGGCATGGTCATAAATACGGCTAAATGCACTTTCGGCGTATCAGAAGTAACATTTTTAGGTTACAACGTCTCCGCAGAAGGCACTAAGCCGCTGCCTTCCAAGGTTGAGGCCATAAAAAATTTCACTACTCCAACGACTGTCAAAGAGCTGCGCAGGTTCCTCGGCATGATCAATTTTTACCGGAGGTTCATGCCAGGGGCCGCAAAACATCAAGCGCCGTTGCACGAGTTGCTCAAGGGTAATGTCAAAGGCTCCCACCCAGTTTCGTTCAATCAGGAGCAGTCTAAGGCTTTTGAAGCTTGCAAAAACAGCTTATGCAAAGCCACCTTGCTTGCTCATCCGCACAGCGATTCGGAACTGGTCTTGGTGACGGACGCGTCACAAACGGCTATTGGGGCCAGTTTGCAACAGGTCGTTGGAGATTCTTGGCAGCCGTTGGCATTCTTTTCCCAGAAGCTAAACCCGGCCCAGCAAAACTACTCAGCCTATGATCGTGAGTTATTAGCCATTTACGAGAGCATCAAGTACTTTCGGCATATGCTCGACGCCAGACACTTTGTAATCTATACCGACCACAAACCCCTGACGTTTGCTTTGCGCGTGGGCTACCCCTTGAATGACCACGCTCTAAATACGCGTAGAGAATTTTTTGTATCGCAGCGCCGGATTATATAGGGTGCAATTTTATTAATGGCAGATCCGTTGAGAATGTGTTCTGCTCATAAAACTGTACAACTTTTCAAAAGAAACTTAAGTCGAAATATGAAGAAAAAATATTTTCTATCCGGTTGCGATATCACACGGGCGGCGCTACCTACAGTGCGCGCGGTCATTCACCCTAGCCTGGCCATCATCATATTTCGACTTATGTCCTTTGGGAAAGTTGTTCAGTTTCATTAAGAGAACACACCTCACTAATAAAATTGCACCCTATATTGCATTATCTAAGATTATAACATAAGAAGTCGAGCTCGTTTCACTGAAAAGGTGAACATATTACAGACAGACTCCTTGATAGCAAGACTGGCCAAAGCTCTGTCCATTACGTGTGGAAGACATTGCTTTTCCTTACGAAAAGTCCTATTTTGGTTGTCCTGTCACACATTACCTACTGTTGATATACAGCCGAGTCACTGGTGGAAAAAGGGCAGAATGACGGTTGCTTGCTCCACAGACAAGACAAAGCTAGATAGAAGGTGATAATATTGTCTTGCACACTTTTTTTTCAGCCAAACTTAATTGCTCTTCGTTTGAAGTAGTCCTTCAGGACAAGCTTTTTGTGGATATCTGTATCGGTCACAGTTGTAATTCGCGCCCCACCAATATCAATTCTAATACGAACATTAAGAACAGCCACAAGAAAGAAAGGTAAAAATAATAGCACATCCTTTAATACTAAAAGTGATTTCGACATTTCGCCGATCGCGTCCTCAAGTTGATTCATAAACTTCGTTGAAAAATTAACAAGAAATTGAATTGAATTAAATAAGTGATTTTTATTTCTTTTCATTTCATTCAATTTCACGCCGACAAGGAATAGACAATATTGTTACATTAATCCTCTTTATTTAGCTACAACAAAATGAGAATGGCCGCCTTACACATGGTTAAAAGGATAAGCTATGAATTAATACATAATAATAATGAATAGTGTGTAATACAATATTTTTACTCGGCATAATTATGACGAAGTAAATCACACTCTTGGACAAATTCATAGTTGGTTTACTGCAAATAACTTAGTTCGAAATGCGAAAAAAACTAAATGTGTATTATTCACTTTGTCAAATGTAGTACATTCTTTGAATAATTATGTCACGCTTAATAATGCCAAATCAGAATTTACTGCCAGCACAGTTTTCTTAGGGATTACTCTTGACTCAAAGCTCCAATGGGGCCCTCATATTACATCATTGTCGGAAAGATTAAGCTCAGCTGCCTATGCAGTACGTAAAATTAGAAAAATTACAGATATTGCAACTGCACAACTTGTTTACTTCAGTTATTTTCACAGCATTATGTCCTATGGAATTTTGCTGTGGCGCCGCGCAGCTAATATTGAAACAATATTTATTCTTCAGGAAAGGGGCATTAGAGCTATTTTAGGATTAAGTATACGATATTATAACAAAATCCCGGAAGATATATTAAGTTTGTCTGAGAGTAAATTTAAATCTTTTATTAAGAAAACATTATGTTATAAAGCCTATTGTAAGATAGATGATTACGTTAATGACAAAGAGGCATGGTCCTCTGAGATTCCAGCGCAGCACAAGAAACATGCAGTAATTTTTAATACTAAATCGGGACGTGCATGGAATTTAAAATTGACATAAATACTCGTAGAAAGGAAGACTTTATAAGACGAAACAGATAGAATTATCTACAGTAGTACTTTTATTTTATTTTGACGCAGCCGTCTCTTGGGCTTTTAATATATTTTAAAACTTAGCTAGGGTAGCTTATAGGTCCTATGGTGCAAATTGTTAATTGAGAATTAGGAGCACTTTTGAGCAGGTTTTTGGGTGGTTTTCCTGTTCAGGGGGTCCGGCTGATTTTCATGACACATGTAAATATATATTTTTTAATATTCACTTTAATAGCTACTTGCTAGTAAGTTACATGTTGTGTGGTCAGCCTGGCTGGCCCCGAGGCAGTGCCTTTTTTATCCTTTTTTATGTGCCTTATATTATCGTGCCGCGTTTCTACTAGGAGCATAAAATTGTTAGATTGTTAAAATTGTCAGACACAATTTTCTCTTTTTTACAATGACTTATTTATTTTAGCAACAGTATTGTATTGTAAATTCTTGGCTTTCTGAAAGCATTCGTTGTGAATCTACTTGGAAATAAACGATTGAGATTTGAAATTTTGAAATTTTGAATTTGAAATTTGAAATTTGAAGCTCAGGTTTACGCATTATACAGGATGTAAAAATATTAGCTGCAAATATTTTAAGGGGTACACCAGCCCATGAAACTGAACAACTTTCCCCAAGGAACATAGGTCGAAATATGAAAAACAATTTGGCCCAAACGTGTGATGCCGGCTTAGAATAGCATCACCCTATGTCCTTCCCGTGGGTATCGTAAGAGGCGACTAAGGGACTCGAGAGTATCGTATTACAATTTCTAGGCGACAGGCTGACAACCTGTCACTATAGTGATACACATGTTTTCTGAAACACCCTTTGAAAACAATACTCAAAAATGTCAGACGTGGTGATAGCGACCATATTCTTGTGGCTGTTAACGCTCTGCCTACCCCGCAAGAGATAAAGGCGTGATATATGTATGTATGTATGTGTGTAATTTGGCCCTTCCATACAAAATAACCAACCGACCAAGTCAATTTGACTGGGGGGCCCAAAAATGTTTTTTACCCCTTAAAATATTTGCAGCTAATATTTTTGCACCCTGAATATCACTACGGGCTATAAACTCACAATATAATTTTTCGAAAAGGTGCAGTCACTGGTGGAAAAAGGGAAGAATGACGGTTGCTTGCTGCACAGACAAGAGCATAGCTAGATAAAAGAAGATAATATCATTGTCTTGCTCACATTTTTTGTCAGCCAGACTAAATTGCTCTTCGTTTGAAGAAATCCATAAGGACAAGCTTTTTCTGGATACCTTTTTTTATTATTTTTTATCTATGATGGGCTTACTCTTGACCCCAATCTTACCCTAGAGCAGAGATGGGATCTACGGTGGAGCGAGCTTGCCAAGAAGATGCCTATTCACTCTAGACTTAAAGAGATTCAGGTTATATGCACTCGGAAATACAGACGCAGGCAGGGAATTCCATTCTTTATGTTTTGAAGCACTTAGTGCGTAATGTGGGTATTTCAACTAAGAACGGATGATAGCCGGCCGTGCGTCTGGATGTCCGATGGAAGAAAGGAGACGGTGGTATGAGCTCGTGCAGCTCACGCGCACACTCTCCGAAGTACAATCTATAGAAGACCGATAGGCAAGCAACCTTGCGGCGGTGAGCCAGGCTGTGAAGCTTGGTCGCCACCAGTTTTTTATCGCCTATTAATCTCTTGGCTCTGCGTTCCACCGAATCCAGTGCAGCAAGTTGGTATTTCGCCGAGCCATCCCAAAGGTGACAGCAGTACTCCATGCAAGATCGCACTTGAGTTTTATAAAGAGTTAGAAGCTGTTCAGGCGTGAAGTACCGCTTGACTTTATTCAGGATGCCCAACTTTCTAGCTGCAATTTGAGCCTTGGACTCGATGGTGGTGCCGAAGTTGAGGTCAGAGGACAGCTTCATGCCAAGGAGTTGAAGAGTGTTGGTCACTGGAACAGATATACCCCGAAAAGTAGGAGAAAAGGTGAAAGGACTCCTTTTTGCGGAGAAAAGACACGCCTGCGTTTTTGAAGCATTGAAGCTGACGAGATTGTCATCGCCCCACTGGGAGACGTTACTTAACGTCAGGTTCGTACGCTCAATCATAGCCTTTCTCAATCTTTGGATTTCATCACCACTGGCTCCTGCACCGGACAGATATTTCTCGGCGACAGTACTGTCATCTGCGTACCCAACAATTCCTGAAGATAGAAGGTCATTGATGTGCAGCAGGAAAAGCGTCGCGGAGAGTACAGACCCATGAGGAACTCCAGCGTCAATAGCCGTCTATGACCACTCGGATTGACCGTTCACTCAGGAAGTCAGCCACCCAGCTACAGAAGCCAGTGGGGATGCCGTACGCTGGAAGCTTGCTCAACAGACTCGCATGCCACACCCTATCGAAGGCCTTTGAAATGTCCAGCGACACTGGCCTCATTTTCAATGGCCTCGCCCCAGCAATGCGTTACGTACACTAAAAGATCCCCCGTGGAACGCCCTCGGCGGAAGCCATATTGACAATCACTGAGAAGATCATTGTCTTCGAGGTACGAAAGCAGTTTGCAGTTCAGAACTCTTTTCATAACCTTACAGAGTACGGAAGTGATGGCGATCGGTCGATAGTTGCTAGGGTCGGCACGGCTACCCTTTTTGGGCACAGGTTGCACATTGGCAAGCTTCCAAGATTTTGGTACAATTTTTGACACGAGAGAGAGGCAGTACAGGCGCGTCAGTACAGGAGACAACTCAGGCGCACAATACCTCAACAATCTTGCTGGTATGCCATCAGGACCACTGGCCTTGTTCACGTCCAGACTACGAAGGGCTCTACGGACCTCTTTGTTGTGCACTGTGATCTCAGACATCAAAGAATCACAGTGAGGCAAGGTGGGTGGATATTTCGAGCCAGCGTCTATACGAGAGTTGCTCGCAAACAGATCGGCAAATAAATTTGCTTTCTCTGCCGCGGTGTGGGCAAGTGACCCATCAGGTTTCTGCATTGGAGGTAGTGTGGGACGGCAGAAGTTGGATTCGACTGATTTCGAAAGGGACCAGAACTGCTTACTACCCGGTGGGTATGATGCAAGCTTTGTCCCAATGCGGCTGATATGGTCGAACCTAGCTTTTCGTAGCACCCGTTTGCAATACCTGGCGGCGGTATTATATGCTCTCTTCTTTGCTCGCACTCTTCTCGCTCGCACTTTTCGACCACGAGCTTTTACCCAAGCTTGGTAAGCGGACTGTTTACGAGCCTCAGCTCGCGCACAGTCCACATTGAACCAAGGTTGGGCTTTATAACCGAGCGGGATATCGGAGAAAGGAATGAAATATTCCATTCCCTGCCGGATTACAGCTGTGATCGCATCAGCGACGCATGAGGGGTCTTCCGAAGAGAAACACATTTGCCGCCACGGGTATGAAGCAAGGAAAGCACGCATCTCGTCCCAGTCTGCTGACTCGTATCGCCATACTGTCCTCGTGCCCCTAGGGGTGTAATCCGGAGGAGAGCAGATGGACACGGATTTCACCACACAGTGGTCGGATGATCCCAGCGGAGCTGAGACCGAAACCGAATGTCTAAGCGGATCAGTAGTCAGCAGAAGGTCCAGGCAATTGGGTGTGTGGTCTGTGATATCCGGTATTCGCGTCGCTTGTTTCACCAGCTGGGTGAGATCTAGCGCCAATGCTAGTTTACGCGCCTCTCGCCCAGCACAGTCAGTTTTCTGGTATGGGAACAGACACTCTTTATGGTGGGCATTGAAGTCCCCCAGAAAAACAAGCTCTGCTGTTGGATATCGCTGAATTGCTGTGTCTGCCGTCTCAGAGAGGTACTCCATTAGTCTTGTTGTCTCCTGGTCTTAGCTGTGCGAACGATAAACACTGGCGTAGAGAGTTTTCTCTACTCCAGTGTCAACCAAAAGCCACAGCACGGGAAACCCTGAATTCTCAAAGCCACGGAGACGCTTACAGCAAACGTCATCGCGAACATACACACAGACCCCTGCACGCTTCTTAAACTTATGCTCAAGAGTGTAACCAGGGTAGTTGAGGTATGCCACGTCCGACGGTGTTGCTATCTGCGTCTCCGTTAAGAAGAATAAGTGCGGCTTCTCGGTCTCCAGGTGGTGATGGACCGGGTCTAGGTTTGTGTGCAGACCTCGGATGTTCGTGAGGTGCACTTTGAGTGGGAGGAAGTGTTGCCGTTGGTTAAACTTTTTCTTCTTAGATAGCTTTTTCATGTTTTTTTTTTAAGATCTGTATCAATAACAGTTGTTATTAGCGCCCCAAAAACCCAATTCTAATAAGAACAGCAAAGGTAAAGGCAAATGCCGAAAAGGTAAGTGCCGAGGTACTCACACATCCTATTCTAGCGAAGAATACTCTTCTTCTCATCTCTCTTCTCGTTCTTCTTCTACTACTTCTTCCTCTTCTTCTTCTCCCTCCTCTCCTTATTTTTCGTCTTCTCCTCCTTCTTTTTCTGCTCCTTCTTTAACCTATTTTTATACTCCTCATATTACTACAAGTGATTTCAACATGCCACCGATCGAGCCGTCAAGTTATGAATCAACTTCGTCGAAAACTAAACAGGATATTGAATGGAATTAAATAAGTGATTTTTATTTATTCTTATTTCATTTAGTTTCACGACGACAAGGAATAGACAGTATTATTTTGTCAATCCTCTTTAATTTTGCTACAACAAAACGAGACTGGCCATATCACAAGGTGATGGTAAAAACGATTCATTATGTACTAATACATAATAATAATTAATATTGTATAAAACAATGTTTTTACTGTGTGAAAGCTCAAGTTTGCGCATTATATATCACTACGTGCTTTCAGTCTGGTTAGGACATTGCGGGCTGAACCACCCGATTGTCCGTAAGTAAGATGGTTCCGTGTTTCGAATGGCACGTTAAGCCGTAGGTCCCGGTTGCTGTCTATGATCACTTAGACGGCGGTCGTTACACAACCATGTCAGAAGCCTGCTACTTGTAGAAGGCGGTAGAAAAATTCTGACACTAGGGATCAACGGGTTGTTGGATGACTCGGTGTCCCACACGACAAGAAAAAGAGAAGAATGAAATCGATGTCTTACAACTCAAGATATTCACAGAAATATGAAACACTCGGCCGCCATCTTTATGACGTCATAATAATGCGCATCCCCACCTCCCACAACCGAAACTGGCAGTTTCGAGATCTCTACAGCACAAAACTCCATAGGTACATACCAGTTTTACGTATATACAGGAGAGGTCAACAGAAAATCTCAAATACTTCAATCGCCGACAGACTATTTAGCAGGTATGAATCAAGTTGTAGTTACTTTCTTTAATTAAAACAAAATTTTATTACTTTTTGTTTGATTATCCATAGCGATATACCAGAAGGTATTAATAATCTCAAGTATTCACGAGGCAAGAGTAGCAGAACCACCTGCCTCTTGGTGGAAACTGGAACAATGCTAAGAAAATGTTTTACTTTTCTATTTTTAGGTAAGTAAGCAACATTATGTACGTATTGCAAGCGAAGCGACCCCTATATTTCACATTAAAATGAATAAGGTGAAAGTAGAAAGGTCGGCTTGTGCTGTATCGGTTTTCCAGTGTTGTATTCGAGTACCTACAGACTAGGGGCCAAACAATCGCGGGGCCCTGAGCGTGTGAGCACGAACGTGGCCATTGTGCCCTATGGATAAAATTGTTCTAATCACCTATGTGGCTGAAACCTAGGATAGTTTATTCTACACAGTTTAGATTCTCCGCCCCCCTCCTTCCCTCCGAGGCGCATCGCACACTTAACGCACGACGGACCGCTTAAATATCGCAGCGGTCTGTCAGATCCATACTAGAAACGTCTCTCCCCATACTATGACCGCGCTGAAAAACGATGGACGACGCTGCGATAGCGCTCAGTCATCAGCGGTTGAGCATTTCTAGTATGGATCTGACAGAACGCTGCGACATTTTAGCAGTCCGTCGTGCGTTAAAAAGTGTGATCCACCTGAGTTATGTAGGTACTCAAATAATGTTACAGTCCTATGAATTAATGTCTTTGTTAGAAGCTGGTTAGAAATAAACCAATTTTCTTACAGTTGTGCTGCTAAACCAGTCAAAAGCACATACAAAATCAACTCTGGCTGCTTCAAATTTCAATGACCACATGTATGAGAAGAATCCGGAATGCAAGAAAATCCACTGTCCTCCAATATCGGAACCGATATGCGTGAGAATGAAATACATGTCATCAGCATTGGAAGTCAAAACATCCTACGTTATTATGGTCAATAGATGCGAATTTAAGTATGTTACTTGCTTCAAAGGTAAGTAACCATAGGGGCACCCGCGCGGTATCTTTAAGGGTAACTTTGTAGGATGTATAATATGGTGAAGGTCATATATATACATATATATAATAAAGTCTGATTCCGATCACGTCATCCACAAATGTACTTGACCCATATAGTAATTCTATGTACCTATACAAAACACTATGTTTAAGCGTTTAAGTAAAATCTAGTGCTGGGCTTTGTGATAAATTTGTCTAAAAGCATAGTTCTAAAATGGGTCTGAATACAGTTTCATATTCTAAATTGACATGACACATGACTTCTTATTTTTTGTATGTAGGTGTGGAGGCCAAGAAATTACCTATGAAATACTGCAGGCATGAAGCTGAAATTACAAGAGGTGAGTTGATTTATTACCAACAAAACAACATTGGTTTTTCTTCATTTTTCTCATCTCTTTTACACAATGACATATTTTTTAGCAATTACATAGTATATCACATCAGCTTAAATTATCTGCGCTGACTAACCCAACCAGAAGTCAAACCGGGACGTTCAGTGATTCCAAAGGGCATAAAACAGCTCATACCCTAATCCTGTACCCAGCCCACATTAGTGAGGTGACCCATGCCCTTCTCTGGATCCGTCACTGGCACGCTTACGAACGAATCTTGTATATGCTATAATAGTATCGTAGTAACTAAGAAAATATGTACATACCATACATACTTATTATAGTTTTTTTGGTTTTTAGAAAAAGAAGAGAAAAAATATATCAAACCAACAACTGCGGCCCCATCATTGGCGACACAACCTACAATAGTGAGGCGTAGAAGGGCGGTGGTTAGTGAGGAAGATAGTATACATGCTCAAATGGAGAATAGTGATGTAAGTTAGAGGTCTCTCTATTTTCGTGTGGGACACCGAGTCATCCAACGATCCGATGTCAGTTGTAGCCATTGCTACATTGTAGCCATAGTTTATTATTCTTTGCCTATACATATTTCTGTTCAAATATCCAATTTCATTTTACAATCTGACTTTTTGTAGGTGCTGATAATGAGATGAACGGAGAATGGATATTTGTTTCCATTTTATTTAGTTATTTTCTTTTAATTTTGTAATGTAGAAAGAAAAGAAAAACCAAGAATTTCAACACCTGAACGCCGCAAAAGCAGAAATAATGAATAAAGTACTCAACGAAACAGATGATGGCGGCACTGTAAAGAAATTCAAAAATAAAGTTAAAGCAACTATGATCATTCAGAATGGCAGCAAGGAGCAGGAACCCATTAAAAAGATAGGTGATATCAGCACTAGTGATAGGTCGAACATAAATTTCACCGAAACCGAATGTTTGGCCGAATATTCGATAAAAAGTTTGCCGAACTAAGTATTCGGACTAATAATTCGACAGGAATTGATGACCCGATGAACCCTAATATCAGAATTTTAACCGCCTTCTACAAGTTGCAGGCTTCTGCCTTAGTGATCATAGACAGCAAACGAGACCTTCGGCTTAACGTGCCATCCGAAATATGAAACCATCTTACTTGCGGACAATCGGGTGGCTTAGCCCGCAATGTCCTAACCAGACTGGGAACAAATTCACAAAGTGATAAATATCAACTTGTGAGTGACCCACCGAGAATCGAACCCGGAACCTTCTGCGTCAAAGGCAGTCGCACTACCACTGCGCCACATCGGTCGTCACTGTATGATGCTCACGCACGCTGTCATTTCCATAGAAAAAACGTTAATAATAAATAATTTTGTTTTTTCAGAACCCAATTATATTATTAACTCAGCAGAAGGTGCACTTGACGAAGGTATGACTTTTATCATTTGGAGACGTTATATAGGGCGTTGTACTGAACAACTTCCGACTATATAGGACCAGTATTGAAAAACAAAGAAAATGTAGACCTCTTATATAAAATTCAGGATCAGCGGACAAACTTTGTACTGGGGGTCGAATTTTTTTCTGTTTTCCAGCACTGGTCCCATACGTTGTGTGGATCCCACGCTTGACGCACGACGGAGCGCTAAAACATCTCATCAGTCTGTCAGATCCATACTACAAAGCTCTCCATACTAAAACCGCACTCGACAGGCGACAATGCAATAGCGCTGCGTCGACAGTGGTTGAGCGGTTTTAGTATGGGAATTGACATTTCTAGTATGGACCTGACAGATCACTACGTTGTTTTTTATTGCGTTTTTCAGCATGCTCCTGGAAAGTTGTTCAGTACGATGCCATAAATAACTATTGTCGTTGTAGTACCTATATTGCCGTGTGATGCCGGCTTAGAATAGCATCACCCCACATCCTTCCCGTGGGTGTCGTAAGAGGCGACTAAGGGACTCGAGAGTATTGGTGTATTACAATTTTTAGGCGACAGGCTGATAACCTGTCACTATAGTGATACACATGTTTTCCAAAACAACCTTAGAAAACAATACTCAAAAATGTCAGACGTGGCGATAGCGACCGTATTCTTACAGCTGTTAACGCTCTGCCTACCCCGCAAGGGATAAAGGCGTGATATATGTATGTATGTATGTAGTACCTATATTTTCTCTGTGCTAATGCCGTCGGAGTGCTTTTGACCAACGTAAAGCATTTTTTTCAGTAAATTTCGATGACTATGAGCAGACCTGTCCGACGGTGTGCCCAGCTCGAGGGGTGATGGTTTGCGGCAAGTGCAAGTGCGGCATCTACCGCACTTTCGTCAGCGCTTGTCACATGAAGATGTTCGACTGCGCGCATCCGGATGAGAGTCAGTACCTACACATTTGCCATCTAATACTTTTTTTTTCATCGGATTTGGCACCCTTTTTTTATTGGCTGGGGAAAAACGACTGACACCATACCCTGCCTAAACGCGCCTGCGACACCCCTGCCTGTATACTGAGTATAAAAATATTACCAGCAAATATTTTAAGGGGTGAATCAGCCAATGAAACTGAACAACTTTCCCCACGGAACATATGTCGAAATACAAAAAAAAATTGGGCCTCTCATACAAAATTACCAACCGACTGAGGCAATTTGTATGGGAAGTCCAAAAATTTTTCTCATATTTCAACCTATGTTCCTTAGGGAAAGTTGTTCAGTTTCAAGGGCTGATTCACCCCTTAAAATATTATTTGCAGCTAATATTTTTACACCTTATATATAAAAACGAGCTCAATTTTTACTATGCCTATCGGGTGTAAAGAGTCGGTGTACAATTTTTTCCATGAAATAATAATAATAACTTAATTTGCCAGAACACAGTAATTAATGAAAGATGTTACAGTATACCTAATGCCCGTGTACTCTACGTGCATGTAGTAGGTGCGCAAATTTTAAATTATAAATTAAAATATGTAATGTCATAATATAAGAATCTATCGTTATGTCAATCTAGCTTAAATTCTAAGTACTCTTTTGCACTATAAAAACACTTATCGATTAACCAGTTCGTCACATTTTTTTTAACAAATTGTAATTTAATATTATGAATTTGTCAGGAAGCTTTTTCAATATAATGATTGACATATTCCATATACATAATTTTGTACATATACGCGTGGCTAGGAGGCTGGTAAAACTTATGTGTATACATAGCTCTAACTTGCCTACTTTTAACTTCTGTAAGTTTTTTTTAAATATTCCGGGTGTAGTTTAACAAAACAGCATATCTCTTAGCTTTTGTACATTTCAAACAAGGAAGGGATAGAATTCAAAATTTATAAATAAGGATTTGCAACTATCCAAGTATACAGCCCTACAGATAGCACGCACGTTTTTTTTGTATAATAAACGCCTTATCTGTTTCTACAGAATTTCCCCATAGAATTAGTCCATAGCTTAATGTAGATGTTACATAGCCATGGTAAGCCGTCAAAGCTGCCTCTATTGAGACAGTTTGACGAATAGAAATCGCAGTCCCATACATTCCAGATCAATTTCTGAAACGTCAAAATCTGCTATTCTCCCACAAACCCTAACAAATCGCAAGTAAATTCTACCTTTTCCCTTCTTCAGTTTATAAGAGGAACTTTGTTTCAGAATTGACTTTGGTGTCATGGGCCCCATGCACTATGTCTGGACCCTATTTAGAAGATCTACGTGAACCGAAAGGTCTGATAAATTGGCCTAGCGATAAAGACGAAGTTTTACGGTACTTAAAATGCAAGGAGTATGCAGGGAAAAAAAATCTCTTTCCTTATTGTAAGTATTTTTGATGGTTTACAATCCAAACGAACGGTTATTATTATTTAATCCCGAGATTCAATAATAAAAGGTAATTTTTCTATTTACCTATTTAAATTCTATAAAAATTAAATGATATACTCTTCATTAGATGAAAGGTCAAAGCTATTTGAAAGTCACGTGACAGATGGTAAACTACATAACTATAACTACATGACAGATGGTTTCATGAAGTTTTTGTTGCGTCGACGAATGCGCGTGGGCTACCCCTTGAATGACCACGCTCTGAATACGCGTAGAGAATTTTTCGTATCGCAGCGCCGGATTATATAGGGTGCAATTTTATTAGTGGCAGATCCGTTGAGAATGTGTTCTGCCTATAAAACTGAACAACTTTTCAAAAGAAACATAAGTCGAAATATGAAGAAAAAAAAATCTTTTCTATCCGGCTGCGCTATCACACGGGCGGCGCTACCTACAGTGCGCGCGGTCATTCACCCTAGACTGGCCATTATCATATTTCGACTTATGTCCTTTGGGAAAGTTGTTCAGTTTCATTAAGAGAACACTCCTTTAACGGATCCCTCACTAATAAAATTGCACCCTATATTGCATTATCTAAGATTATAACATAAGAAGTCGAGCTCGTTTCACTGAAAAGGTGAACATATTACAGACAGACTCCTTGATAGCAAGAGTGGCCAAAGTTCTGTCCATTACGTGTGCAAGTCATTGTTTTTCGTAAGAATTTGGTTGTCGTGTCACACATTACCGTGTGATATATATATGTCGTAATATACAGCCGAGTCACTGGTGGAAAAAAGGGCAGAATGACGGTTGCTTGCTCCACAGACAAGACAAAGCTAGATAGAAGGTGATAATATTGTCTTGCACACATTTTTTTCAGCCAAACTTAATTGCTCTTCGTTTGAAGTAGTTCTTAAGGACAAGCTTTTTCTGGATATCTGTATTGGTCACAGTTGTAATTCGCGCCCCACCAATTCTAAGAACAGGTACAAGAAAGGTAAAAAAAATAGATGCCGAAAAAAAAAATGCCGAGGTAAACATGCATTCTATTCTAGCGACGAATACTCATATTTCTCATATTACTAAAAGTGATTCCGACATCTCGCCGATCGCGCCCTCAAGTTGATTCATAAACTTCGTTGAAAAATTAACAAGAAATTGAATTTAATTAAATAAGTGATTTTTATTTCTTCTCTAGTTAATAGTTAATAGTTTTTTAATCTTCTGTTGGCACATAACCTTCCGTTGGTGAGACGAAGTTCGCAGGCACCAGCTAGTTAGTAATAAATCCGCACTTGAAGTAAAAGGTTGTGTTCATACTTATTACTCAAATACACTTATTATTCCCCCCGCTACACCCTCCGTCACCTCAGTATGATACAAGTACAAGTATATAACATTACATTTAATTAAGTATAAATATTTTAAGGGTGTGTTCTACTCGTAAAACTAAACAACTTTTGGCTGACACGTTTTCATAAATATGAAAAAAAAATGGACTTGGATACAAAATACCAGTCGACCAAGTCACTTTGAATGGGAGGCTCAAATGTTTAATTCATATTTCGAAGATATATTCCAGACACAAGTTGTTTATTATAATGAGTCAAACGCAACCTTAAAATATTTATACTTCATTTTTTACATACAAAAAATCTAAAATAGAGCTCCCCGTAAAATTTACGTAGAATCGGCACCCGAAACTGTAATTTTCTGCACACCACTTCATTTATAAAAAAATCTCTTTTTCATTTCGTCCGGCCGTCGGATCGTCACCCGGCTAATTGCGAGATCTATTTTACAACCTTTTTGGGAAGAATAAAGTGCCCTTCGGAATTAATGGAATACCCTTAATGAGTGTTGACTAAATCAGTCGACCTCGTTAACGTTTTTTTTTATATTTGTTCCAGAAATTTCCATTTACTTTTCAAATGGGTACCAAGTTAATGATAATGACAAAGCCATCTTTGCAAACAAGGGTTTCAAACTCTTGTTTTTGTATTTTGATGAAAACGTAACGCAATTCGAATCGTAGAAATATGACATCAATTTTGTGTTGGCACGTCATTCAGTCTTGAATCATGATCATTATGTCAAAAACAAGGAACGTCAACGTCAGTCCAAAATCCAAGTTGTCAAATCTAATCATGGTAAAAAATGACAACCACTGTCACACGCGTAGTGAATACTCTATTTTTTTTTCGATGAACCGTAGAGTCAGAGTTTTCTCTTTCTGCGTCTGGAAGTAGACATGGGGTGATGCTATTTCCGGCAAAAATATTTATGAAGACAAAAATCAAAGCTTAGTATCCTTATTAATTTCCAATGACGTGCAACTGAGACCGAAGAAAAATCATACTTATTAAAATATTTGAAAAACCACAACACACACATAATAGATATTATGAAAATAATTACAGACAATATAATTTCCTTTAAAATAACGTAACACACAATGAAATTGATGTCTGATAACTCGAGATATTCACAGAAACATGAAACACTCGGCCGCCATATATGTGACGTCATAATAATGCGCATCCCCACCTCCCACAACAGAAACTGCCAGTTTCGAGATCTCTACAGTACAAGGAATCCATACAAGCCGGTTTTAGGTATAAAAAGGAAAGGTCAACAGAAAATCACAAATTCTTTGATCGCCGACAGACTATAAGCAGGTATGAATCAAGTTGTACTTACTTTCTTTAATTAAAACAGCATTTTATTACTTTTTGTTTGATTATCCATAGCGATATACCAGAAGGAATTAATAATCTCAAGTATTCACGAGGCAAGAGTAGCAGAACCACCTGCCTGTTGGTGGAAAGTTAAATAATGCAAAGAAAATGTTTTACTTTTCTATTTTTAGGTAAGTAAGCAACATTATGTACGTATTGCAAGCGAAGCGATCCCTATATCTCACATTAAAATGAATAAGAAGAAAGTAGAAAGGTCGGCTTGTGTTGTATCGGTTTTCCAGTGTTGTATTCGAGTACCTACAGACTAGGGGCCAAACAATCGCGGGGCCCTGAGCGTGTGAGCACGAACGTGCCCATTGTGCCCAATGGATAAAATTGGTCTAATCACCTATGTGGCTGAAACCTAGGAGGGTTTATTCTACTCAGTTTAGATTCTCCGCCCCCCTCCTTCCCTCCGAGGCGCATCGCACACTTAGCGCACGGCAGACCGCTAAAATATCGCAGCGGTCTGTCAGATCCATACTAGAAACGTCTCTCCCCATACTATGACCGCACTGAAAAACGATGGACGACGCTACGATAGCGCTGAATCATCAGCGGTTGAGCGGTTATAGTACGGGTATTGACATTTCTAGTATGGATCTGACAGAACGCTGCGACATTTTAGCAGTCCGTCGTGCGTTAAATGTGCGATCCACCTGAGTTATGTAGGTACTCAAATAATGTTACAGTCCTATGAATTAATGTCTTTGTTAGAAGCTGGTTAGAAATAAACCAATTTTATTACAGTTGTGCTGCTAAACCAGTCAAAAGCACATACAAAATCAACTCTGGCTGCTTCAAATTTCAATGACCACATGTATGAGAAGAATCCGGAATGCAAGAATATCCACTGTCCTCCAATATCGGATCCGATATGCTCGAGCATGAAATACATGTCATCAGCATTGGAAGTCAAAACATCCTACGTTATTATGGTCAATAGATGCGAATTTAAATACGTTACTTGCTTCAAAGGTAAGTAGGGGCACCCGCGCGCGGTATCTCTAAGGGTACCTGTGTAGGATGTATAATATAAGGAAGGTCATATAGTATATACATATATATAGTAAAGTCTGTTTCCGATCACGCCATCCACAAATGTACTTGACCCATATAGTAATTCTATGTACCTATGTACCTATACAAAACACTATGTTTAAGTAAAATCTAGTGCTGGGCTTTGTGATAAATTTGTCTAAAAGCATAGTTCTAAAATGGGTCTGAATACAGTTTCATATTCTAAATTGACATGACACATGACTTCTTATTTTTTGTATGTAGGTGTGGAGGCCAAGAAATTACCTATGAAATACTGCAGGCATGAAGCTGAAATTACAAGAGGTGAGTTGATTTATTACAAACAAAACAACATTGGTTTTTCTTCATTTTTCTCATCTCTTTTACACAATGACATATTTTTTAGCAATTACATAGTATATCACATCAGCTTAAATTATCTGCGCTGACTTGAGCCCAACCAGAAGTCAAACCGGGAAGTTCAGTGACTCCAAAGGGCATAAAACAGCTAATCCCTAATCTTGTACCCAGCCCACATTAGTGAGGTGACCCATGCCCTTCTCTGGATCCGTCACTGGCACGCTTACGAACGAGTCTTGTATATGCTACATAGTATCGTAGTAACTAAGAAAATATGTACATACCATACATACTTATTATAGTTTTTTTGGTTTTTAGAAAAAGAAGAGAAAAAATATATCAAATCAACAACTGCGGCGCCATCATTGGCGACACAACCTACAATAGTGAGGCGTAGAAGGGCGGTGGTTAGTGAGGAAGATAGTATACATGCTCAAATGGAGAATAGTGATGTAAGTTAGAGGTCTCTCTCTTCTCGTGTGGGACACCGAGTCGTCCAACGACCCGATGAACCCTAGTGTCAGAATATTTCAACCACCTTCTACAAGTAGCAGGCTTCTGACATGGTTATGTAACGACCGCCGTCTAAGTTATCACAGACAGCAACCGGGACCTACGGCGGCCCAAATATTTATTTCATATTTCGACCTATGTTTCTTAGGGAAAGCTGTTCAGTTTTGTGGGCTCGTTCACCCCTTAAACTATTTACAGCAATTTTTTTTACACCCTGTATTAAATACAAGGTTTATTGTTCATCATTACGGCTATACATTGTAGCCATAGTTAATTATTCTTTGCCTATACATATTTCTGTTCAAATATCCAATTTCATTTTACAATCTGACTTTTTGTAGGTGCTGATAATGAGATGAACGGAGAATGGATATTTGTTTCCATTTGATTTAGTTATTTTCTTTTAATTTCATAATATAGAAAGAAAAGAAAAATCAAGAACTTCAACACCTGAACGCCGCAAAAGCAGAAATAATGAATAAAGTACTCAACGAAACAGATGATGGCGGCACTGTAAAGAAATTCAAAAATAAAGTTAAAGCAACTATGATCATTCAGAATGGCAGCAAGGAGCAGGAACCCATTAAAAAGATAGGTGATATCAGCACTAGTGATAGGTCGAACATAAATTTCACCGAAACCGAATGTTTGGCCGAATATTCGATAAAAAGTTTGCCGAACTAAGTATTCGGACTAATAATTCGACAGGAATTGATGACCCGATGAACCCTAATATCAGAATTTTAACCGCCTTCTATAAGTTGCAGGCTTCTGCCTTAGTGATCATAGACAGCAAACGAGACCTTCGGCTTAACGTGCCATCCGAAATATGAAACCATCTTACTTGCGGACAATCGGGTGGCTTAGCCCGCAATGTCCTAACCAGACTGGGAACAAATTCACAAAGTGATAAATATCAACTTGTGAGTGACCCACCGAGAATCGAACCCGGAACCTTCTGCGTCAAAGGCAGTCGCACTACCACTGCGCCACATCGGTCGTCACTGTATGATGCTCACGCACGCTGTCATTTCCATAGAAAAAACGTTAATAATAAATAATTTTGTTTTTTCAGAACCCAATTATATTATTAACTCAGCAGAAGGTGCACTTGACGAAGGTATGACTTTTATCATTTGGAGACGTTATATAGGGCGTTGTACTGAACAACTTCCGACTATATAGGACCAGTATTGAAAAACAAAGAAAATGTAGACCTCTTATATAAAATTCAGGATCAGCGGACAAACTTTGTACTGGGGGTCGAATTTTTTTCTGTTTTCCAGCACTGGTCCCATACGTTGTGTGGATCCCACGCTTGACGCACGACGGAGCGCTAAAACATCTCAGCAGTCTGTCAGATCCATACTACAAAGCTCCCCATACTAAAACCGCACTCGACAGGCGACAATGCAATAGCGCTGCGTCGACAGTGGTTGAGCGGTTTTAGTATGGGAATTGACATTTCTAGTATGGACCTGACAGATCACTACGTTGTTTTTTATTGCGTTTTTCAGCATGCTCCTGGAAAGTTGTTCAGTACGATGCCATAAATAACTATTGTCGTTGTAGTACCTATATTGCCGTGTGATGCCGGCTTAGAATAGCATCACCCCACATCCTTCCCGTGGGTGTCGTAAGAGGCGACTAAGGGACTCGAGAGTATTGGTGTATTACAATTTTTAGGCGACAGGCTGATAACCTGTCACTATAGTGATACACATGTTTTCCAAAACAACCTTAGAAAACAATACTCAAAAATGTCAGACGTGGCGATAGCGACCGTATTCTTACAGCTGTTAACGCTCTGCCTACCCCGCAAGGGATAAAGGCGTGATATATGTATGTATGTATGTAGTACCTATATTTTCTCTGTGCTAATGCCGTCGGAGTGCTTTTGACCAACGTAAAGCATTTTTTTCAGTAAATTTCGATGACTATGAGCAGACCTGTCCGACGGTGTGCCCAGCTCGAGGGGTGATGGTTTGCGGCAAGTGCAAGTGCGGCATCTACCGCACTTTCGTCAGCGCTTGTCACATGAAGATGTTCGACTGCGCGCATCCGGATGAGAGTCAGTACCTATACATTTGGCATCTAATTGTTTTTTTTTCATCTGATCAGGCATTTTTTTTTATTGGCTGGGGAAAAACGACTGACACCATACCCTGCCTAAACGCGCCTGCGACACCCCTACCTGTATACAGGGTATAAAAATATTAGCATATTTGCAGCTAATATTTTTACACCTTATATATAAAAACGAGCTCAATTTTTACTATGCCTATCGGGTGTAAAGAGTCGGTGTACAATTTTTTCCATGAAATAATAATAATAACTTAATTTGCCAGAACACAGTAATTAATGAAAGATGTTACAGTATACCTAATGCCCGTGTACTCTACGTGCATGTAGTAGGTGCGCAAATTTTAAATTATAAATTAAAATATGTAATGTCATAATATAAGAATCTATCGTTATGTCAATCTAGCTTAAATTCTAAGTACTCTTTTACACTATAAAAACACTTATCTATTATCCAGTTCGTCACATTTTTTTTTAACAAATTGTAATTTAATATTTTGAATTTGTCAGCAAGCTTATTCAATATAATGATTGACATACGAAGGCTATCCGTACAATCAGAGGTGATCAAAGCTAAAAATTGTAATAAAGCTCTGTGGACTGTAGTAAATAGACACAGAAATAAGAAACATGTGAGCAAAAAAGAAAATATGAAACTGAGAGTAAATGATTGGATTACGGACGACCCGAAAGAAATTGTCAACGCCTTGGCTAAAAAATTTGACAATAGTAATAGTACAATAAAAGGGGATACTCAAAAAGCTTTACAAATTTTGAGGCGGAGTTTAAATAGAGTGCAGGATAGTATGGTCTGGGAAAAGGTTACTCCAGTTGAAGTTTGTAAGATAGTAAATAATATGAAGTCTAAAACATCATATGGCTACGACGGTATACCCATAGGCATATTTAAAGACAATATTGATTTATTAGCGGAACCATTATCAATTTTTTTTAATAATTGCTTTGAACAAGCAATATTCCCGGAACAACTAAAAATAGCTAGAATAACTCCAATATTCAAAAAGGGCTCCAGGACTGACATTGATAATTACAGACCCATTTCTGTATTACCAACTCTGTCAAAAATATTTGAAAAACTAATAAAAGTGAGACTAGTCAGACACTTTGACAGGCACAGTATATTTCACGAAAGACAGTTTGGTTACAGAATCGGAATTGGTACTGCTGAAGCTATCGACACCTTAGTCGATGATGTAATTATCCAAATAAATAACAAACTTAGAGTGGCTGGACTCTTTTTGGACCTTAGCTCTGCTTTTGATATGGTTAGTCACGAAATTCTATTGGCTAAATTGGAACATTATGGCGTAAGGGGTATGACATTGCAACTACTCAAATCATACTTATCTAATAGGTATCAGTTTACAGAAATTAGGTTTGTGGAAGGTAAAGAAGAAAAAACTGCTACTTCCAACTTAGCTAGGGTTGGTAGAGGTGTCCCACAAGGATCTATTTTGGGCCCAATAATGTTCATCGTATTCACTAACGATGTTACAAATTATATAACCACAGTTGTTCCTGGAACTGCATTGGTAACGTTTGCCGACGATACGAATGCAGTGGTCTCTGCATCTAATATCAATGTTTTAAATGAAAAAATTAATTCTGTTATGTTGGCCTTTCTAAATTGGTTTTCTGTTAATGCCCTTAAATTGAACACTAATAAAACGAACGCCCTACTTTTTAAGACTACTGCTCGTAACAAAGACAAACTGGTTATACTTAGCCAGGGTCATCCAATTCCGAATGTCAACTCAATTAAGTTTTTAGGAGTTAACATTGATGCGTCTCTGAACTGGAAACAAGAACTTTCCTCTTTAGATGGCGCTCTGAGTTCTGCCTGTTATGCCATAAGAAGTTTGCGTGATGAAGTAGGGTTAGCGGAGCTAAAGATGGTGTATTTTTCGTTAATAGAATCTAAATTAAGATACAGTATCAAACTCTGGGGCAACGGGTACAAATACAACATGAACAGGGCATTCATTCTGCAGAAAAGGGCAATTAGGACTATACTTAGACTTCCACAGACAACTCCATGTAGAGCGCTTTTTAGGGAGCTCAGTATTTTGACCGCGCCTTGTTTATATATTTTGATCTTACTAAGTGACTTAGCAAAGCATCACTGGACCATAGAAAGCGTAGAAGAAAATAAGTCTAGAGTAGATTCAAGAAGAAAAGATTTACCTTTACGAATAAAACCGCACTTGAAAGTCGTAGAATATAGTTTTCGATACCAGTCAATTAAGATTTTTAATAGGTTACCTACTGATTTGAAGGTTCTGTTAGAGAGACCACTATTATTTAAGCAAAAACTTAAGACATTCTTGCTGGAAAAATGTTTTTATTCGGTAGATGAATTCATGACGGGATGATTTGAATGCAATTTTATGTATTAATTGACCAAAGAATTTATTATTATCTTATTATTATTATCATTTTTTTATTGTAGTATTTTATTTAATTTCACTGACATTGTAATTTTTAATGTATTTGCTATTTCGTTTTAATGATTGTACATGAAACTAGTTTAAGAAAATTTCAATACAATGTATATTGTTCCGAAATAAATGAACTATGAACTATGAACTATTCCATATACATAATTTTGTACATATACGCGTGGCTAGGAGGCTGGTAAAACTTATGTGTATACATAGCTCTAACTTGCCTACTTTTAACTTCTGTAAGTTTTTTTTAAATATTCCGGGTGTAGTTTAACAAAACAGCATATCTCTTAGCTTTTGTACATTTCAAACAAGGAAGGGATAGAATTCAAAATTTATAAATAAGGATTTGCAACTATCCAAGTATACGGCCCTACAGATAGCACGCACGTTTTTTTTTGTATAATAAACGCCTTATCTGTTTCTACAGAATTTCCCCATAGAACTAGTCCATAGCTTAATGTAGATGTTACATAGCCATGGTAAGCCGTCAAAGCTGCCTCTATTGAGACAGTTTGACGAATAGAAATCGCAGTCCCATACATTCCAGATCAATTTCTGAAACGTCAAAATCTGCTACTCTCCCACAAACCCTAATCAAATCACAAGTAAATTCTACCTTTTCCCTTCTTCAGTTTATAAGAGGTACTTTGTTTCAGAATTGACTTTGGTGTCATGGGCCCCATGCACTATGTCTGGACCCTATTTAGAAGATCTACGCGAACCGAAAGGTCTGATAAATTGGCCTAGCGATAAAGACGAAGTTTTACGGTACTTAAAATGCAAGGAGTATGCAGGGAAAAAAAATCTCTTTCCTTATTGTAAGTATTTTTGATGGTTTACAATCCAAACGGACGGTAATTATTTTTTAATCCCGAGATTAAGTAATAAAAGGTAATTTTTCTATTTACCTATTTAAATTCTATAAAAATTAAATGATATACTCTTCATTAGATGAAAGGTCAAAGCTATTTGAAAGTCACGTGACAGATGGTAAGCTACATAACTATAACTACATGACAGATGATTTCATGAATTTTTTGTTGCGTCGATGTGTGGCGTATCGCCACCATTGCATGTTTTCATTTCTTTTCGTTGTTGCGGTTTTAATATTGTTTAACAGACAGCGCGACAAAATGATTTCTTTTGTATATAATGTAGTTTAGAGCGCATCGCTTGCGCGCGCAGCTTTTACTCCTTACTTATGTACAGTTTTGGTTGCCATGGAGATAGATATATTATTTTGACACTTTTATTCTAGCTACGATTTTGGTTCTCTGTACAATTTTATTTTCTGTTGTAAATATTAAATATTATGTAAATAGACCGAGCAGATTTATTATTTGTAGAGCGTTAGACATCGCTACACACCACACTCACGCTCTACCAAATTGGTGACCCCGTTTCGAACACAGAAAGATGACCAACGGTAAGGAAGAATTCGGAGGCGGCGCGGCCAGCGTTGCCAGCAGCGGTGGCAACGACGCAGAGCCATACAGCGTGGGCGTCCTGGCTGCACCAGGCCCGTCTGACACTCTTTCTGGACAGTTCGCAATCCTTACCCAGCAGCTCAAGATTCTCAAGATGGAAATTGACATGATGGAGCGCCCCAAATCGAGATCCGTTGCTACCTTCCGCGGACGTAGGCGTTCGTCATCTCGCCACAGGTCGTTGGCAAGCTACGGCAGGTATCCCGTCTGCTGGTACCACAGTAAGTTTGATGACAACGCTGACAAGTGCATAAAACCATGCGACTATGCGGGAAAATCCAAAGGCAGTCGTTAATGGCGGCGAACGGTTGCCCTACTACGCGTCGCCTCATCATCGCCGACAAACAATCCGGAACGACTTTTCTTGTAGATACTGGAAGTGATTTGTGTGTGTTTCCGCGTAGTGCGTTAAGACAGCCCAGGTCTAAAACAAATTATGAGTTATGTGCCGCGAACGGAACCATGATCAGTACGTACGGTTACGCGCATCTCAAACTCAACCTAGGCCTGCGCCGTGACTTCACTTGGAGATTTGTGGTAGCAGATGTCACTAGGGCGATAATAGGAGCGGATTTCCTCCACTATTATAATTTGATTGTAGATATACGTGGTAGACGCTTGATTGACGCCACTACAACACTCTTCACCCCGGCTTCACTTGCAAAAAAATCTAGCGACGTTTTTTCAGTTAAGGTGGTAGGTGGCAGCACTGTCTATCATAGCATCCTTGAGGAGTTTCCGGATATAACGAAGCCATCAGGTTTCCACCGGGCACCCACTCATAACACCGTTCACCACATACGCACGACCCCGGGCCCCCCAGTTTCATGCGCGCCCCGTAGATTGGCGCCTGACAAATTGAAGATAGCAAAGGCTGAGTTTGAATCCATGCTACAATGTGGCACTTGCCGGCCTTCTGAGTCTGCATGGTCTTCAGCACTCCATCTCGCCCCGAAAAAAGATAACGGCTGGCGCCCTTGCGGTGATTACCGTATGTTGAACGCACGTACCATCCCCGACAAGTACCCCATTCGTCATATACATGACTTTTCTCACAGCCTCGCCGGTTGCACAGTCTTCTCGACAATAGACCTCGTCAAGGCCTACAACCAGATTCCTGTCAGCCCAGACGACATCGCAAAGACAGCCATTTCAACACCCTTCGGTCTTTACGAATTTCCTTATATGACATTTGGTCTTCGTAATGCCGGACAGACGTTCCAGCGCTTTGTCGATGAAATGCTGCGGGGACTGGATTTTACATTTGCATATCTGGACGATTTTCTAGTTTTTTCCAAAGATGGGGAGACCCATAAGGACCATCTGCGCCAAATATTCACCAGGCTGCAAAAATACGGCATGGTCATAAATACGGCTAAATGCACTTTCGGCGTATCAGAAGTAACATTTTTAGGTTACAACGTCTCCGCAGAAGGCACTAAGCCGCTGCCTTCCAAGGTTGAGGCCATAAAAAATTTCACTACTCCAACGACTGTCAAAGAGCTGCGCAGGTTCCTCGGCATGATCAATTTTTACCGGAGGTTCATGCCAGGGGCCGCAAAACATCAAGCGCCGTTGCACGAGTTGCTCAAGGGTAATGTCAAAGGCTCCCACCCAGTTTCGTTCAATCAGGAGCAGTCTAAGGCTTTTGAAGCTTGCAAAAACAGCTTATGCAAAGCCACCTTGCTTGCTCATCCGCACAGCGATTCGGAACTGGTCTTGGTGACGGACGCGTCACAAACGGCTATTGGGGCCAGTTTGCAACAGGTCGTTGGAGATTCTTGGCAGCCGTTGGCATTCTTTTCCCAGAAGCTAAACCCGGCCCAGCAAAACTACTCAGCCTATGATCGTGAGTTATTAGCCATTTACGAGAGCATCAAGTACTTTCGGCATATGCTCGACGCCAGACACTTTGTAATCTATACCGACCACAAACCCCTGACGTTTGCTTTGCGCGTGGGCTACCCCTTGAATGACCACGCTCTAAATACGCGTAGAGAATTTTTTGTATCGCAGCGCCGGATTATATAGGGTGCAATTTTATTAATGGCAGATCCGTTGAGAATGTGTTCTGCTCATAAAACTGTACAACTTTTCAAAAGAAACTTAAGTCGAAATATGAAGAAAAAATATTTTCTATCCGGTTGCGATATCACACGGGCGGCGCTACCTACAGTGCGCGCGGTCATTCACCCTAGCCTGGCCATCATCATATTTCGACTTATGTCCTTTGGGAAAGTTGTTCAGTTTCATTAAGAGAACACACCTCACTAATAAAATTGCACCCTATATTGCATTATCTAAGATTATAACATAAGAAGTCGAGCTCGTTTCACTGAAAAGGTGAACATATTACAGACAGACTCCTTGATAGCAAGACTGGCCAAAGCTCTGTCCATTACGTGTGGAAGACATTGCTTTTCCTTACGAAAAGTCCTATTTTGGTTGTCCTGTCACACATTACCTACTGTTGATATACAGCCGAGTCACTGGTGGAAAAAGGGCAGAATGACGGTTGCTTGCTCCACAGACAAGACAAAGCTAGATAGAAGGTGATAATATTGTCTTGCACACTTTTTTTTCAGCCAAACTTAATTGCTCTTCGTTTGAAGTAGTCCTTCAGGACAAGCTTTTTGTGGATATCTGTATCGGTCACAGTTGTAATTCGCGCCCCACCAATATCAATTCTAATACGAACATTAAGAACAGCCACAAGAAAGAAAGGTAAAAATAATAGCACATCCTTTAATACTAAAAGTGATTTCGACATTTCGCCGATCGCGTCCTCAAGTTGATTCATAAACTTCGTTGAAAAATTAACAAGAAATTGAATTGAATTAAATAAGTGATTTTTATTTCTTTTCATTTCATTCAATTTCACGCCGACAAGGAATAGACAATATTGTTACATTAATCCTCTTTATTTAGCTACAACAAAATGAGAATGGCCGCCTTACACATGGTTAAAAGGATAAGCTATGAATTAATACATAATAATAATGAATAGTGTGTAATACAATATTTTTACTCGGCATAATTATGACGAAGTAAATCACACTCTTGGACAAATTCATAGTTGGTTTACTGCAAATAACTTAGTTCGAAATGCGAAAAAAACTAAATGTGTATTATTCACTTTGTCAAATGTAGTACATTCTTTGAATAATTATGTCACGCTTAATAATGCCAAATCAGAATTTACTGCCAGCACAGTTTTCTTAGGGATTACTCTTGACTCAAAGCTCCAATGGGGCCCTCATATTACATCATTGTCGGAAAGATTAAGCTCAGCTGCCTATGCAGTACGTAAAATTAGAAAAATTACAGATATTGCAACTGCACAACTTGTTTACTTCAGTTATTTTCACAGCATTATGTCCTATGGAATTTTGCTGTGGCGCCGCGCAGCTAATATTGAAACAATATTTATTCTTCAGGAAAGGGGCATTAGAGCTATTTTAGGATTAAGTATACGATATTATAACAAAATCCCGGAAGATATATTAAGTTTGTCTGAGAGTAAATTTAAATCTTTTATTAAGAAAACATTATGTTATAAAGCCTATTGTAAGATAGATGATTACGTTAATGACAAAGAGGCATGGTCCTCTGAGATTCCAGCGCAGCACAAGAAACATGCAGTAATTTTTAATACTAAATCGGGACGTGCATGGAATTTAAAATTGACATAAATACTCGTAGAAAGGAAGACTTTATAAGACGAAACAGATAGAATTATCTACAGTAGTACTTTTATTTTATTTTGACGCAGCCGTCTCTTGGGCTTTTAATATATTTTAAAACTTAGCTAGGGTAGCTTATAGGTCCTATGGTGCAAATTGTTAATTGAGAATTAGGAGCACTTTTGAGCAGGTTTTTGGGTGGTTTTCCTGTTCAGGGGGTCCGGCTGATTTTCATGACACATGTAAATATATATTTTTTAATATTCACTTTAATAGCTACTTGCTAGTAAGTTACATGTTGTGTGGTCAGCCTGGCTGGCCCCGAGGCAGTGCCTTTTTTATCCTTTTTTATGTGCCTTATATTATCGTGCCGCGTTTCTACTAGGAGCATAAAATTGTTAGATTGTTAAAATTGTCAGACACAATTTTCTCTTTTTTACAATGACTTATTTATTTTAGCAACAGTATTGTATTGTAAATTCTTGGCTTTCTGAAAGCATTCGTTGTGAATCTACTTGGAAATAAACGATTGAGATTTGAAATTTTGAAATTTTGAATTTGAAATTTGAAATTTGAAGCTCAGGTTTACGCATTATACAGGATGTAAAAATATTAGCTGCAAATATTTTAAGGGGTACACCAGCCCATGAAACTGAACAACTTTCCCCAAGGAACATAGGTCGAAATATGAAAAACAATTTGGCCCAAACGTGTGATGCCGGCTTAGAATAGCATCACCCTATGTCCTTCCCGTGGGTATCGTAAGAGGCGACTAAGGGACTCGAGAGTATCGTATTACAATTTCTAGGCGACAGGCTGACAACCTGTCACTATAGTGATACACATGTTTTCTGAAACACCCTTTGAAAACAATACTCAAAAATGTCAGACGTGGTGATAGCGACCATATTCTTGTGGCTGTTAACGCTCTGCCTACCCCGCAAGAGATAAAGGCGTGATATATGTATGTATGTATGTGTGTAATTTGGCCCTTCCATACAAAATAACCAACCGACCAAGTCAATTTGACTGGGGGGCCCAAAAATGTTTTTTACCCCTTAAAATATTTGCAGCTAATATTTTTGCACCCTGAATATCACTACGGGCTATAAACTCACAATATAATTTTTCGAAAAGGTGCAGTCACTGGTGGAAAAAGGGAAGAATGACGGTTGCTTGCTGCACAGACAAGAGCATAGCTAGATAAAAGAAGATAATATCATTGTCTTGCTCACATTTTTTGTCAGCCAGACTAAATTGCTCTTCGTTTGAAGAAATCCATAAGGACAAGCTTTTTCTGGATACCTTTTTTTATTATTTTTTATCTATGATGGGCTTACTCTTGACCCCAATCTTACCCTAGAGCAGAGATGGGATCTACGGTGGAGCGAGCTTGCCAAGAAGATGCCTATTCACTCTAGACTTAAAGAGATTCAGGTTATATGCACTCGGAAATACAGACGCAGGCAGGGAATTCCATTCTTTATGTTTTGAAGCACTTAGTGCGTAATGTGGGTATTTCAACTAAGAACGGATGATAGCCGGCCGTGCGTCTGGATGTCCGATGGAAGAAAGGAGACGGTGGTATGAGCTCGTGCAGCTCACGCGCACACTCTCCGAAGTACAATCTATAGAAGACCGATAGGCAAGCAACCTTGCGGCGGTGAGCCAGGCTGTGAAGCTTGGTCGCCACCAGTTTTTTATCGCCTATTAATCTCTTGGCTCTGCGTTCCACCGAATCCAGTGCAGCAAGTTGGTATTTCGCCGAGCCATCCCAAAGGTGACAGCAGTACTCCATGCAAGATCGCACTTGAGTTTTATAAAGAGTTAGAAGCTGTTCAGGCGTGAAGTACCGCTTGACTTTATTCAGGATGCCCAACTTTCTAGCTGCAATTTGAGCCTTGGACTCGATGGTGGTGCCGAAGTTGAGGTCAGAGGACAGCTTCATGCCAAGGAGTTGAAGAGTGTTGGTCACTGGAACAGATATACCCCGAAAAGTAGGAGAAAAGGTGAAAGGACTCCTTTTTGCGGAGAAAAGACACGCCTGCGTTTTTGAAGCATTGAAGCTGACGAGATTGTCATCGCCCCACTGGGAGACGTTACTTAACGTCAGGTTCGTACGCTCAATCATAGCCTTTCTCAATCTTTGGATTTCATCACCACTGGCTCCTGCACCGGACAGATATTTCTCGGCGACAGTACTGTCATCTGCGTACCCAACAATTCCTGAAGATAGAAGGTCATTGATGTGCAGCAGGAAAAGCGTCGCGGAGAGTACAGACCCATGAGGAACTCCAGCGTCAATAGCCGTCTATGACCACTCGGATTGACCGTTCACTCAGGAAGTCAGCCACCCAGCTACAGAAGCCAGTGGGGATGCCGTACGCTGGAAGCTTGCTCAACAGACTCGCATGCCACACCCTATCGAAGGCCTTTGAAATGTCCAGCGACACTGGCCTCATTTTCAATGGCCTCGCCCCAGCAATGCGTTACGTACACTAAAAGATCCCCCGTGGAACGCCCTCGGCGGAAGCCATATTGACAATCACTGAGAAGATCATTGTCTTCGAGGTACGAAAGCAGTTTGCAGTTCAGAACTCTTTTCATAACCTTACAGAGTACGGAAGTGATGGCGATCGGTCGATAGTTGCTAGGGTCGGCACGGCTACCCTTTTTGGGCACAGGTTGCACATTGGCAAGCTTCCAAGATTTTGGTACAATTTTTGACACGAGAGAGAGGCAGTACAGGCGCGTCAGTACAGGAGACAACTCAGGCGCACAATACCTCAACAATCTTGCTGGTATGCCATCAGGACCACTGGCCTTGTTCACGTCCAGACTACGAAGGGCTCTACGGACCTCTTTGTTGTGCACTGTGATCTCAGACATCAAAGAATCACAGTGAGGCAAGGTGGGTGGATATTTCGAGCCAGCGTCTATACGAGAGTTGCTCGCAAACAGATCGGCAAATAAATTTGCTTTCTCTGCCGCGGTGTGGGCAAGTGACCCATCAGGTTTCTGCATTGGAGGTAGTGTGGGACGGCAGAAGTTGGATTCGACTGATTTCGAAAGGGACCAGAACTGCTTACTACCCGGTGGGTATGATGCAAGCTTTGTCCCAATGCGGCTGATATGGTCGAACCTAGCTTTTCGTAGCACCCGTTTGCAATACCTGGCGGCGGTATTATATGCTCTCTTCTTTGCTCGCACTCTTCTCGCTCGCACTTTTCGACCACGAGCTTTTACCCAAGCTTGGTAAGCGGACTGTTTACGAGCCTCAGCTCGCGCACAGTCCACATTGAACCAAGGTTGGGCTTTATAACCGAGCGGGATATCGGAGAAAGGAATGAAATATTCCATTCCCTGCCGGATTACAGCTGTGATCGCATCAGCGACGCATGAGGGGTCTTCCGAAGAGAAACACATTTGCCGCCACGGGTATGAAGCAAGGAAAGCACGCATCTCGTCCCAGTCTGCTGACTCGTATCGCCATACTGTCCTCGTGCCCCTAGGGGTGTAATCCGGAGGAGAGCAGATGGACACGGATTTCACCACACAGTGGTCGGATGATCCCAGCGGAGCTGAGACCGAAACCGAATGTCTAAGCGGATCAGTAGTCAGCAGAAGGTCCAGGCAATTGGGTGTGTGGTCTGTGATATCCGGTATTCGCGTCGCTTGTTTCACCAGCTGGGTGAGATCTAGCGCCAATGCTAGTTTACGCGCCTCTCGCCCAGCACAGTCAGTTTTCTGGTATGGGAACAGACACTCTTTATGGTGGGCATTGAAGTCCCCCAGAAAAACAAGCTCTGCTGTTGGATATCGCTGAATTGCTGTGTCTGCCGTCTCAGAGAGGTACTCCATTAGTCTTGTTGTCTCCTGGTCTTAGCTGTGCGAACGATAAACACTGGCGTAGAGAGTTTTCTCTACTCCAGTGTCAACCAAAAGCCACAGCACGGGAAACCCTGAATTCTCAAAGCCACGGAGACGCTTACAGCAAACGTCATCGCGAACATACACACAGACCCCTGCACGCTTCTTAAACTTATGCTCAAGAGTGTAACCAGGGTAGTTGAGGTATGCCACGTCCGACGGTGTTGCTATCTGCGTCTCCGTTAAGAAGAATAAGTGCGGCTTCTCGGTCTCCAGGTGGTGATGGACCGGGTCTAGGTTTGTGTGCAGACCTCGGATGTTCGTGAGGTGCACTTTGAGTGGGAGGAAGTGTTGCCGTTGGTTAAACTTTTTCTTCTTAGATAGCTTTTTCATGTTTTTTTTTTAAGATCTGTATCAATAACAGTTGTTATTAGCGCCCCAAAAACCCAATTCTAATAAGAACAGCAAAGGTAAAGGCAAATGCCGAAAAGGTAAGTGCCGAGGTACTCACACATCCTATTCTAGCGAAGAATACTCTTCTTCTCATCTCTCTTCTCGTTCTTCTTCTACTACTTCTTCCTCTTCTTCTTCTCCCTCCTCTCCTTATTTTTCGTCTTCTCCTCCTTCTTTTTCTGCTCCTTCTTTAACCTATTTTTATACTCCTCATATTACTACAAGTGATTTCAACATGCCACCGATCGAGCCGTCAAGTTATGAATCAACTTCGTCGAAAACTAAACAGGATATTGAATGGAATTAAATAAGTGATTTTTATTTATTCTTATTTCATTTAGTTTCACGACGACAAGGAATAGACAGTATTATTTTGTCAATCCTCTTTAATTTTGCTACAACAAAACGAGACTGGCCATATCACAAGGTGATGGTAAAAACGATTCATTATGTACTAATACATAATAATAATTAATATTGTATAAAACAATGTTTTTACTGTGTGAAAGCTCAAGTTTGCGCATTATATATCACTACGTGCTTTCAGTCTGGTTAGGACATTGCGGGCTGAACCACCCGATTGTCCGTAAGTAAGATGGTTCCGTGTTTCGAATGGCACGTTAAGCCGTAGGTCCCGGTTGCTGTCTATGATCACTTAGACGGCGGTCGTTACACAACCATGTCAGAAGCCTGCTACTTGTAGAAGGCGGTAGAAAAATTCTGACACTAGGGATCAACGGGTTGTTGGATGACTCGGTGTCCCACACGACAAGAAAAAGAGAAGAATGAAATCGATGTCTTACAACTCAAGATATTCACAGAAATATGAAACACTCGGCCGCCATCTTTATGACGTCATAATAATGCGCATCCCCACCTCCCACAACCGAAACTGGCAGTTTCGAGATCTCTACAGCACAAAACTCCATAGGTACATACCAGTTTTACGTATATACAGGAGAGGTCAACAGAAAATCTCAAATACTTCAATCGCCGACAGACTATTTAGCAGGTATGAATCAAGTTGTAGTTACTTTCTTTAATTAAAACAAAATTTTATTACTTTTTGTTTGATTATCCATAGCGATATACCAGAAGGTATTAATAATCTCAAGTATTCACGAGGCAAGAGTAGCAGAACCACCTGCCTCTTGGTGGAAACTGGAACAATGCTAAGAAAATGTTTTACTTTTCTATTTTTAGGTAAGTAAGCAACATTATGTACGTATTGCAAGCGAAGCGACCCCTATATTTCACATTAAAATGAATAAGGTGAAAGTAGAAAGGTCGGCTTGTGCTGTATCGGTTTTCCAGTGTTGTATTCGAGTACCTACAGACTAGGGGCCAAACAATCGCGGGGCCCTGAGCGTGTGAGCACGAACGTGGCCATTGTGCCCTATGGATAAAATTGTTCTAATCACCTATGTGGCTGAAACCTAGGATAGTTTATTCTACACAGTTTAGATTCTCCGCCCCCCTCCTTCCCTCCGAGGCGCATCGCACACTTAACGCACGACGGACCGCTTAAATATCGCAGCGGTCTGTCAGATCCATACTAGAAACGTCTCTCCCCATACTATGACCGCGCTGAAAAACGATGGACGACGCTGCGATAGCGCTCAGTCATCAGCGGTTGAGCATTTCTAGTATGGATCTGACAGAACGCTGCGACATTTTAGCAGTCCGTCGTGCGTTAAAAAGTGTGATCCACCTGAGTTATGTAGGTACTCAAATAATGTTACAGTCCTATGAATTAATGTCTTTGTTAGAAGCTGGTTAGAAATAAACCAATTTTCTTACAGTTGTGCTGCTAAACCAGTCAAAAGCACATACAAAATCAACTCTGGCTGCTTCAAATTTCAATGACCACATGTATGAGAAGAATCCGGAATGCAAGAAAATCCACTGTCCTCCAATATCGGAACCGATATGCGTGAGAATGAAATACATGTCATCAGCATTGGAAGTCAAAACATCCTACGTTATTATGGTCAATAGATGCGAATTTAAGTATGTTACTTGCTTCAAAGGTAAGTAACCATAGGGGCACCCGCGCGGTATCTTTAAGGGTAACTTTGTAGGATGTATAATATGGTGAAGGTCATATATATACATATATATAATAAAGTCTGATTCCGATCACGTCATCCACAAATGTACTTGACCCATATAGTAATTCTATGTACCTATACAAAACACTATGTTTAAGCGTTTAAGTAAAATCTAGTGCTGGGCTTTGTGATAAATTTGTCTAAAAGCATAGTTCTAAAATGGGTCTGAATACAGTTTCATATTCTAAATTGACATGACACATGACTTCTTATTTTTTGTATGTAGGTGTGGAGGCCAAGAAATTACCTATGAAATACTGCAGGCATGAAGCTGAAATTACAAGAGGTGAGTTGATTTATTACCAACAAAACAACATTGGTTTTTCTTCATTTTTCTCATCTCTTTTACACAATGACATATTTTTTAGCAATTACATAGTATATCACATCAGCTTAAATTATCTGCGCTGACTAACCCAACCAGAAGTCAAACCGGGACGTTCAGTGATTCCAAAGGGCATAAAACAGCTCATACCCTAATCCTGTACCCAGCCCACATTAGTGAGGTGACCCATGCCCTTCTCTGGATCCGTCACTGGCACGCTTACGAACGAATCTTGTATATGCTATAATAGTATCGTAGTAACTAAGAAAATATGTACATACCATACATACTTATTATAGTTTTTTTGGTTTTTAGAAAAAGAAGAGAAAAAATATATCAAACCAACAACTGCGGCCCCATCATTGGCGACACAACCTACAATAGTGAGGCGTAGAAGGGCGGTGGTTAGTGAGGAAGATAGTATACATGCTCAAATGGAGAATAGTGATGTAAGTTAGAGGTCTCTCTATTTTCGTGTGGGACACCGAGTCATCCAACGATCCGATGTCAGTTGTAGCCATTGCTACATTGTAGCCATAGTTTATTATTCTTTGCCTATACATATTTCTGTTCAAATATCCAATTTCATTTTACAATCTGACTTTTTGTAGGTGCTGATAATGAGATGAACGGAGAATGGATATTTGTTTCCATTTTATTTAGTTATTTTCTTTTAATTTTGTAATGTAGAAAGAAAAGAAAAACCAAGAATTTCAACACCTGAACGCCGCAAAAGCAGAAATAATGAATAAAGTACTCAACGAAACAGATGATGGCGGCACTGTAAAGAAATTCAAAAATAAAGTTAAAGCAACTATGATCATTCAGAATGGCAGCAAGGAGCAGGAACCCATTAAAAAGATAGGTGATATCAGCACTAGTGATAGGTCGAACATAAATTTCACCGAAACCGAATGTTTGGCCGAATATTCGATAAAAAGTTTGCCGAACTAAGTATTCGGACTAATAATTCGACAGGAATTGATGACCCGATGAACCCTAATATCAGAATTTTAACCGCCTTCTACAAGTTGCAGGCTTCTGCCTTAGTGATCATAGACAGCAAACGAGACCTTCGGCTTAACGTGCCATCCGAAATATGAAACCATCTTACTTGCGGACAATCGGGTGGCTTAGCCCGCAATGTCCTAACCAGACTGGGAACAAATTCACAAAGTGATAAATATCAACTTGTGAGTGACCCACCGAGAATCGAACCCGGAACCTTCTGCGTCAAAGGCAGTCGCACTACCACTGCGCCACATCGGTCGTCACTGTATGATGCTCACGCACGCTGTCATTTCCATAGAAAAAACGTTAATAATAAATAATTTTGTTTTTTCAGAACCCAATTATATTATTAACTCAGCAGAAGGTGCACTTGACGAAGGTATGACTTTTATCATTTGGAGACGTTATATAGGGCGTTGTACTGAACAACTTCCGACTATATAGGACCAGTATTGAAAAACAAAGAAAATGTAGACCTCTTATATAAAATTCAGGATCAGCGGACAAACTTTGTACTGGGGGTCGAATTTTTTTCTGTTTTCCAGCACTGGTCCCATACGTTGTGTGGATCCCACGCTTGACGCACGACGGAGCGCTAAAACATCTCATCAGTCTGTCAGATCCATACTACAAAGCTCTCCATACTAAAACCGCACTCGACAGGCGACAATGCAATAGCGCTGCGTCGACAGTGGTTGAGCGGTTTTAGTATGGGAATTGACATTTCTAGTATGGACCTGACAGATCACTACGTTGTTTTTTATTGCGTTTTTCAGCATGCTCCTGGAAAGTTGTTCAGTACGATGCCATAAATAACTATTGTCGTTGTAGTACCTATATTGCCGTGTGATGCCGGCTTAGAATAGCATCACCCCACATCCTTCCCGTGGGTGTCGTAAGAGGCGACTAAGGGACTCGAGAGTATTGGTGTATTACAATTTTTAGGCGACAGGCTGATAACCTGTCACTATAGTGATACACATGTTTTCCAAAACAACCTTAGAAAACAATACTCAAAAATGTCAGACGTGGCGATAGCGACCGTATTCTTACAGCTGTTAACGCTCTGCCTACCCCGCAAGGGATAAAGGCGTGATATATGTATGTATGTATGTAGTACCTATATTTTCTCTGTGCTAATGCCGTCGGAGTGCTTTTGACCAACGTAAAGCATTTTTTTCAGTAAATTTCGATGACTATGAGCAGACCTGTCCGACGGTGTGCCCAGCTCGAGGGGTGATGGTTTGCGGCAAGTGCAAGTGCGGCATCTACCGCACTTTCGTCAGCGCTTGTCACATGAAGATGTTCGACTGCGCGCATCCGGATGAGAGTCAGTACCTACACATTTGCCATCTAATACTTTTTTTTTCATCGGATTTGGCACCCTTTTTTTATTGGCTGGGGAAAAACGACTGACACCATACCCTGCCTAAACGCGCCTGCGACACCCCTGCCTGTATACTGAGTATAAAAATATTACCAGCAAATATTTTAAGGGGTGAATCAGCCAATGAAACTGAACAACTTTCCCCACGGAACATATGTCGAAATACAAAAAAAAATTGGGCCTCTCATACAAAATTACCAACCGACTGAGGCAATTTGTATGGGAAGTCCAAAAATTTTTCTCATATTTCAACCTATGTTCCTTAGGGAAAGTTGTTCAGTTTCAAGGGCTGATTCACCCCTTAAAATATTATTTGCAGCTAATATTTTTACACCTTATATATAAAAACGAGCTCAATTTTTACTATGCCTATCGGGTGTAAAGAGTCGGTGTACAATTTTTTCCATGAAATAATAATAATAACTTAATTTGCCAGAACACAGTAATTAATGAAAGATGTTACAGTATACCTAATGCCCGTGTACTCTACGTGCATGTAGTAGGTGCGCAAATTTTAAATTATAAATTAAAATATGTAATGTCATAATATAAGAATCTATCGTTATGTCAATCTAGCTTAAATTCTAAGTACTCTTTTGCACTATAAAAACACTTATCGATTAACCAGTTCGTCACATTTTTTTTAACAAATTGTAATTTAATATTATGAATTTGTCAGGAAGCTTTTTCAATATAATGATTGACATATTCCATATACATAATTTTGTACATATACGCGTGGCTAGGAGGCTGGTAAAACTTATGTGTATACATAGCTCTAACTTGCCTACTTTTAACTTCTGTAAGTTTTTTTTAAATATTCCGGGTGTAGTTTAACAAAACAGCATATCTCTTAGCTTTTGTACATTTCAAACAAGGAAGGGATAGAATTCAAAATTTATAAATAAGGATTTGCAACTATCCAAGTATACAGCCCTACAGATAGCACGCACGTTTTTTTTGTATAATAAACGCCTTATCTGTTTCTACAGAATTTCCCCATAGAATTAGTCCATAGCTTAATGTAGATGTTACATAGCCATGGTAAGCCGTCAAAGCTGCCTCTATTGAGACAGTTTGACGAATAGAAATCGCAGTCCCATACATTCCAGATCAATTTCTGAAACGTCAAAATCTGCTATTCTCCCACAAACCCTAACAAATCGCAAGTAAATTCTACCTTTTCCCTTCTTCAGTTTATAAGAGGAACTTTGTTTCAGAATTGACTTTGGTGTCATGGGCCCCATGCACTATGTCTGGACCCTATTTAGAAGATCTACGTGAACCGAAAGGTCTGATAAATTGGCCTAGCGATAAAGACGAAGTTTTACGGTACTTAAAATGCAAGGAGTATGCAGGGAAAAAAAATCTCTTTCCTTATTGTAAGTATTTTTGATGGTTTACAATCCAAACGAACGGTTATTATTATTTAATCCCGAGATTCAATAATAAAAGGTAATTTTTCTATTTACCTATTTAAATTCTATAAAAATTAAATGATATACTCTTCATTAGATGAAAGGTCAAAGCTATTTGAAAGTCACGTGACAGATGGTAAACTACATAACTATAACTACATGACAGATGGTTTCATGAAGTTTTTGTTGCGTCGACGAATGCGCGTGGGCTACCCCTTGAATGACCACGCTCTGAATACGCGTAGAGAATTTTTCGTATCGCAGCGCCGGATTATATAGGGTGCAATTTTATTAGTGGCAGATCCGTTGAGAATGTGTTCTGCCTATAAAACTGAACAACTTTTCAAAAGAAACATAAGTCGAAATATGAAGAAAAAAAAATCTTTTCTATCCGGCTGCGCTATCACACGGGCGGCGCTACCTACAGTGCGCGCGGTCATTCACCCTAGACTGGCCATTATCATATTTCGACTTATGTCCTTTGGGAAAGTTGTTCAGTTTCATTAAGAGAACACTCCTTTAACGGATCCCTCACTAATAAAATTGCACCCTATATTGCATTATCTAAGATTATAACATAAGAAGTCGAGCTCGTTTCACTGAAAAGGTGAACATATTACAGACAGACTCCTTGATAGCAAGAGTGGCCAAAGTTCTGTCCATTACGTGTGCAAGTCATTGTTTTTCGTAAGAATTTGGTTGTCGTGTCACACATTACCGTGTGATATATATATGTCGTAATATACAGCCGAGTCACTGGTGGAAAAAAGGGCAGAATGACGGTTGCTTGCTCCACAGACAAGACAAAGCTAGATAGAAGGTGATAATATTGTCTTGCACACATTTTTTTCAGCCAAACTTAATTGCTCTTCGTTTGAAGTAGTTCTTAAGGACAAGCTTTTTCTGGATATCTGTATTGGTCACAGTTGTAATTCGCGCCCCACCAATTCTAAGAACAGGTACAAGAAAGGTAAAAAAAATAGATGCCGAAAAAAAAAATGCCGAGGTAAACATGCATTCTATTCTAGCGACGAATACTCATATTTCTCATATTACTAAAAGTGATTCCGACATCTCGCCGATCGCGCCCTCAAGTTGATTCATAAACTTCGTTGAAAAATTAACAAGAAATTGAATTTAATTAAATAAGTGATTTTTATTTCTTCTCTAGTTAATAGTTAATAGTTTTTTAATCTTCTGTTGGCACATAACCTTCCGTTGGTGAGACGAAGTTCGCAGGCACCAGCTAGTTAGTAATAAATCCGCACTTGAAGTAAAAGGTTGTGTTCATACTTATTACTCAAATACACTTATTATTCCCCCCGCTACACCCTCCGTCACCTCAGTATGATACAAGTACAAGTATATAACATTACATTTAATTAAGTATAAATATTTTAAGGGTGTGTTCTACTCGTAAAACTAAACAACTTTTGGCTGACACGTTTTCATAAATATGAAAAAAAAATGGACTTGGATACAAAATACCAGTCGACCAAGTCACTTTGAATGGGAGGCTCAAATGTTTAATTCATATTTCGAAGATATATTCCAGACACAAGTTGTTTATTATAATGAGTCAAACGCAACCTTAAAATATTTATACTTCATTTTTTACATACAAAAAATCTAAAATAGAGCTCCCCGTAAAATTTACGTAGAATCGGCACCCGAAACTGTAATTTTCTGCACACCACTTCATTTATAAAAAAATCTCTTTTTCATTTCGTCCGGCCGTCGGATCGTCACCCGGCTAATTGCGAGATCTATTTTACAACCTTTTTGGGAAGAATAAAGTGCCCTTCGGAATTAATGGAATACCCTTAATGAGTGTTGACTAAATCAGTCGACCTCGTTAACGTTTTTTTTTATATTTGTTCCAGAAATTTCCATTTACTTTTCAAATGGGTACCAAGTTAATGATAATGACAAAGCCATCTTTGCAAACAAGGGTTTCAAACTCTTGTTTTTGTATTTTGATGAAAACGTAACGCAATTCGAATCGTAGAAATATGACATCAATTTTGTGTTGGCACGTCATTCAGTCTTGAATCATGATCATTATGTCAAAAACAAGGAACGTCAACGTCAGTCCAAAATCCAAGTTGTCAAATCTAATCATGGTAAAAAATGACAACCACTGTCACACGCGTAGTGAATACTCTATTTTTTTTTCGATGAACCGTAGAGTCAGAGTTTTCTCTTTCTGCGTCTGGAAGTAGACATGGGGTGATGCTATTTCCGGCAAAAATATTTATGAAGACAAAAATCAAAGCTTAGTATCCTTATTAATTTCCAATGACGTGCAACTGAGACCGAAGAAAAATCATACTTATTAAAATATTTGAAAAACCACAACACACACATAATAGATATTATGAAAATAATTACAGACAATATAATTTCCTTTAAAATAACGTAACACACAATGAAATTGATGTCTGATAACTCGAGATATTCACAGAAACATGAAACACTCGGCCGCCATATATGTGACGTCATAATAATGCGCATCCCCACCTCCCACAACAGAAACTGCCAGTTTCGAGATCTCTACAGTACAAGGAATCCATACAAGCCGGTTTTAGGTATAAAAAGGAAAGGTCAACAGAAAATCACAAATTCTTTGATCGCCGACAGACTATAAGCAGGTATGAATCAAGTTGTACTTACTTTCTTTAATTAAAACAGCATTTTATTACTTTTTGTTTGATTATCCATAGCGATATACCAGAAGGAATTAATAATCTCAAGTATTCACGAGGCAAGAGTAGCAGAACCACCTGCCTGTTGGTGGAAAGTTAAATAATGCAAAGAAAATGTTTTACTTTTCTATTTTTAGGTAAGTAAGCAACATTATGTACGTATTGCAAGCGAAGCGATCCCTATATCTCACATTAAAATGAATAAGAAGAAAGTAGAAAGGTCGGCTTGTGTTGTATCGGTTTTCCAGTGTTGTATTCGAGTACCTACAGACTAGGGGCCAAACAATCGCGGGGCCCTGAGCGTGTGAGCACGAACGTGCCCATTGTGCCCAATGGATAAAATTGGTCTAATCACCTATGTGGCTGAAACCTAGGAGGGTTTATTCTACTCAGTTTAGATTCTCCGCCCCCCTCCTTCCCTCCGAGGCGCATCGCACACTTAGCGCACGGCAGACCGCTAAAATATCGCAGCGGTCTGTCAGATCCATACTAGAAACGTCTCTCCCCATACTATGACCGCACTGAAAAACGATGGACGACGCTACGATAGCGCTGAATCATCAGCGGTTGAGCGGTTATAGTACGGGTATTGACATTTCTAGTATGGATCTGACAGAACGCTGCGACATTTTAGCAGTCCGTCGTGCGTTAAATGTGCGATCCACCTGAGTTATGTAGGTACTCAAATAATGTTACAGTCCTATGAATTAATGTCTTTGTTAGAAGCTGGTTAGAAATAAACCAATTTTATTACAGTTGTGCTGCTAAACCAGTCAAAAGCACATACAAAATCAACTCTGGCTGCTTCAAATTTCAATGACCACATGTATGAGAAGAATCCGGAATGCAAGAATATCCACTGTCCTCCAATATCGGATCCGATATGCTCGAGCATGAAATACATGTCATCAGCATTGGAAGTCAAAACATCCTACGTTATTATGGTCAATAGATGCGAATTTAAATACGTTACTTGCTTCAAAGGTAAGTAGGGGCACCCGCGCGCGGTATCTCTAAGGGTACCTGTGTAGGATGTATAATATAAGGAAGGTCATATAGTATATACATATATATAGTAAAGTCTGTTTCCGATCACGCCATCCACAAATGTACTTGACCCATATAGTAATTCTATGTACCTATGTACCTATACAAAACACTATGTTTAAGTAAAATCTAGTGCTGGGCTTTGTGATAAATTTGTCTAAAAGCATAGTTCTAAAATGGGTCTGAATACAGTTTCATATTCTAAATTGACATGACACATGACTTCTTATTTTTTGTATGTAGGTGTGGAGGCCAAGAAATTACCTATGAAATACTGCAGGCATGAAGCTGAAATTACAAGAGGTGAGTTGATTTATTACAAACAAAACAACATTGGTTTTTCTTCATTTTTCTCATCTCTTTTACACAATGACATATTTTTTAGCAATTACATAGTATATCACATCAGCTTAAATTATCTGCGCTGACTTGAGCCCAACCAGAAGTCAAACCGGGAAGTTCAGTGACTCCAAAGGGCATAAAACAGCTAATCCCTAATCTTGTACCCAGCCCACATTAGTGAGGTGACCCATGCCCTTCTCTGGATCCGTCACTGGCACGCTTACGAACGAGTCTTGTATATGCTACATAGTATCGTAGTAACTAAGAAAATATGTACATACCATACATACTTATTATAGTTTTTTTGGTTTTTAGAAAAAGAAGAGAAAAAATATATCAAATCAACAACTGCGGCGCCATCATTGGCGACACAACCTACAATAGTGAGGCGTAGAAGGGCGGTGGTTAGTGAGGAAGATAGTATACATGCTCAAATGGAGAATAGTGATGTAAGTTAGAGGTCTCTCTCTTCTCGTGTGGGACACCGAGTCGTCCAACGACCCGATGAACCCTAGTGTCAGAATATTTCAACCACCTTCTACAAGTAGCAGGCTTCTGACATGGTTATGTAACGACCGCCGTCTAAGTTATCACAGACAGCAACCGGGACCTACGGCGGCCCAAATATTTTTTTCATATTTCGACCTATGTTTCTTAGGGAAAGCTGTTCAGTTTTGTGGGCTCGTTCACCCCTTAAACTATTTACAGCAATTTTTTTTACACCCTGTATTAAATACAAGGTTTATTGTTCATCATTACGGCTATACATTGTAGCCATAGTTAATTATTCTTTGCCTATACATATTTCTGTTCAAATATCCAATTTCATTTTACAATCTGACTTTTTGTAGGTGCTGATAATGAGATGAACGGAGAATGGATATTTGTTTCCATTTTATTTAGTTATTTTCTTTTAATTTCATAATATAGAAAGAAAAGAAAAATCAAGAACTTCAACACCTGAACGCCGCAAAAGCAGAAATAATGAATAAAGTACTCAACGAAACAGATGATGGCGGCACTGTAAAGAAATTCAAAAATAAAGTTAAAGCAACTATGATCATTCAGAATGGCAGCAAGGAGCAGGAACCCATTAAAAAGATAGGTGATATCAGCACTAGTGATAGGTTGAACATAAATTTCATTGAAACCGAATGTTTGGCCGAATATTCGATAAAAAGTTTGCCGAACTAAGTATTCGGACTAATAATTCAGGAATTGATGACCCGATGAACCCTAATATCAGAATTTTAACCGCCTTCTACAAGTTGCAGGCTTCTGTCTTAGTGATCATAGACAGCAAACGAGACCTTCGGCTTAACGTGCCATCCGAAATATGAAACCATCTTACTTGCGGACAATCGGGTGGCTTAGCCCGCAATGTCCTAACCAGACTGGGAACAAATTCACAAAGTGATAAATATCAACTTGTGAGTGACCCACCGAGAATCGAACCCGGAACCTTCTGCGTCAAAGGCAGTCGCACTACCACTGCGCCACATCGGTCGTCACTGTATGATGCTCACGCACGCTGTCATTTCCATAGAAAAAACGTTAATAATAAATAATTTTGTTTTTTCAGAACCCAATTATATTATTAACTCAGCAGAAGGTGCACTTGACGAAGGTATGACTTTTATCATTTGGAGACGTTATATAGGGCGTCGTTCTGAACAACTTCCGACTATATAGGACCAGTATTGAAAAACAAAGAAAATGTAGACCTCTTATATAAAATTCAGGATCAGCGGACAAACTTTGTACTGGGGGTCGAATTTTTTTCTGTTTTCCAGCACTGGTCCCAAACGTTGTGTGGATCCCACGCTTGACGCACGACGGAGCGCTAAAACATCTCAGCAGTCTGTCAGATCCATACTACAAAGCTCCCCATACTAAAACCGCACTCGACAGACGACAATGCAATAGCGCTGCGTCGACAGTGGTTGAGCGGTTTTAGTATGGGGATTGACATTTCTAGTATGGACCTGACAGATCACTACGTTGTTTTTTATTGCGTTTTTCAGCATGGTCCTGGAAATTTGTTCAGTACGATGCCATAAATAACTATTGTCGTTGTAGTACCTATATTGCCGTGTGATGCCGGCTTAGAATAGCATCACCCCACATCCTTCCCGTGGGTGTCGTGAAAGGCGACTAAGGGACTCGAGAGTATTGGTGTATTACAATTTTTAGGCGACAGGCTGACAACCTGTCACTATAGTGATACACATGTTTTCCGAAACAACCTTAGAAAACAATACTCAAAAATGTCAGACATGGCGATAGCGACCGTATTCTTACAGCTGTTAACGCTCTGCCTACCCCGCAAGGGATAAAGGCGTGATATATGTATGTATGTATGTAGTACCTATATTTTCTCTGTGCTAATGCCGTCGGAGTGCTTTTGACCAACGTAAAGAATTTTTTTCAGTGAATTTCGATGATTATGAGCAGACTTGTCCGACGGTGTGCCCAGCTCGAGGGGTGATGGTTTGCGGCAAGTGCAAGTGCGGCGTCTACCGCACTTTTGTCAGCGCTTGTCACATGAAGATGTTCGACTGCGCGCATCCGGATGAGAGTCAGTACCTACACATTTGCCATCTAATACTTTTTTTTTCATCGGATTTGGCACCCTTTTTTTATTGGCTGGGGAAAAACGACTGACACCATACCCTGCCTAAACGCGCCTGCGACACCCCTGCCTGTATACTGAGTATAAAAATATTACCAGCAAATATTTTAAGGGGTGAATCAGCCAATGAAACTGAACAACTTTCCCCACGGAACATATGTCGAAATACAAAAAAAAAATTGGGCCTCTCATACAAAATTACCAACCGACTGAGGCAATTTGTATGGGAAGTCCAAAAATTTTTCTCATATTTCAACCTATGTTCCTTAGGGAAAGTTGTTCAGTTTCAAGGGCTGATTCACCCCTTAAAATATTATTTGCAGCTAATATTTTTACACCTTATATATAAAAACGAGCTCAATTTTTACTATGCCTATCGGGTGTAAAGAGTCGGTGTACAATTTTTTCCATGAAATAATAATAATTATTTTATTTGCCAGAACACAGTAATTAATGAAAGATGTTACAGTATACCTAATGCCCGTGTACTCTACGTGCATGTAGTAGGTGCGCAAATTTAAAATTATAAATTAAAATATGTAATGTCATAATATAAGATTCTATCGTAATGTCAATCTAGCTTAAATTCTAAGTACTCTTTTACACTATAAAAACACTTATCTATTATCCAGTTCGTCACATTTTTTTTTAACAAATTGTAATTTAATATTTTGAATTTGTCAGCAAGCTTATTCAATATAATGATTGACATATTCCATATACATAATTTTGTACATATACGCGTGGCTAGGAGGCTGGTAAAACTTATGTGTATACATAGCTCTAACTTGCCTACTTTTAACTTCTGTAAGTTTTTTTAAATATTCCGGGTGTAGTTTAACAAAACAGCATATCTCTCAGTGTTTGTACATTACAAACAAGGAAGGGAAAGAATGCAGAATTTATAAATAAGGGTTTGCAACTATCCAAGTATACGGCCCTACAGATAGCACGCACGTTGTTTTTTGTATAATAAACGCCTTATCTGTTTCTACAGAATTTCCCCATAGAATTAGTCCATAGCTTAATGTGATGATGATGATGATGATGATGATGATCTCTCCGACCGATTTCGGCCATGGCGACCACTTTGACTCCTAATCAGATCGGCGCTGATGCGCCCGGAGATGGCTATTGTAGCCAATTTTGGCAGTAAACTCCCGTGCACAGAGTGGACACGTGAGTTTGCCATTTACATAATTATAGTTAATGACGACGGGTGGACGGGCCTTCAGCTCATCGCGCTTAGCGTCGAGGTCTGCTTTACGCTGTTCCTCAAACTCGCGGACTTGCCTCTTAACCATCCCGCGCCATTCGGGACCATGTGCTGCCAGACCCTCCCATTGAGTGGGCTCAATGTTGCATCTTTTCATGTGTCGTTTCTGAACATCTTTATATCTGAGGAGTTGTCCGCCATGCTTTCGCTTGCCCTCCTCTAGCTCAGAATAAAAGATGCGCTTCGCCACTCTCTCCTCCGACATCCGGGATACATGACCGCACCACCGTAGCTGACGACGCATTAGATAGGCCTCAATGCCACCAACATTGGCTCGTCTCAGAACTTCGGTATTGCGCACTCGGTCGGACCATCTGATCTTCATGATGGTGCGAAGGCATTTTAGGTGGAAGCGATCCAGAGTGCGTATGTGGTGACGATACACACACCAAGTCTCGGAGGAGTATAGAAGGTTTGGCAGCACAATCGCCATATATACAGAGATTTTTGTGGCTAGCTTTAGGTCGTGCGAGCAGAAAACCTTGGAACACAACTTCCCAAATGCTGCAGCTGCAGCACTGATTCTGCTGTTGATCTCAGCATCAAGGTTACACTTAGATGTTATAGTGTTCCCCAGATAACGAAACTTATCAACCTGTTTCAGCATATCCTCACCAAGCATAATCGCCAGTGTCTCGCGACCATGCGAGTCTAAGGACATCACTTCCGTCTTTTTGACACTGATCTTCAGGCCAAATTTACAGCATGCTTGGTGAAAAACGGACATTAGCTGTTGCAGGCCGTCTGGGGATTCTGCAAGAAAGCACAAGTCATCAGCATACATGATCTCAGTAATCAATGCATACGAGACTTTAGTGCGCGCATTAAGTCTAGCCAGGTTAAAAAGACTGCCATCTGTGCGGAAACGGATGCGGACTCCTTGGGAAACAGTATTTAGGACTTCTTTGACTACAACTGCAAAGTACAAGGCGAACAGTGTGGGCGCTAGAACACACCCTTGTTTCACCCCACAGGTGACGGGGAAGAAATCAGACTGTTCACCGTCTACAGAGACGCAGCACTGCATGTCGTCATGCAGGAGTCTTAGGAGTCGCACATACTTTTCTGTGCACCCTAACTTTCCTAGCACCATCCAGAGAGCTTCGCGAGGCACACTGTCGAATGATTTCTCTAAATCAACAAAGCAGAGGTACAACTGGCGACCTTGTTCTCTACTTTTTTCTTGTAGTTGACGCACCGAGAAAATAGCTTCACATGTACCTCGGTCAGGTCGGAAGCCGAACTGGGTTTCGGGCAGAATTTTTTCCGACAAATCTTTGAGGCGGTTCAGTAAGACTCTGGCAAAGACTTTTCCAGGGACTGACAGCAATGAAATACCGCGATAAGAGTTACAGTCAGAACGGTCACCCTTGTTCTTGTAGAGGGCACAAATGCGAGACACTTTGAAGTCCTCAGGGACCCTCTCCTCCTCCCACATTCGAACGAAAAGTTTCCATACCGACGTGTGCAACTCCGTACCACCATATTTAAGTAGTTCACCCGGTATAAGGTCAATGCCAACCACCCGGTTATTATGCTGCTGTCTGATGGCAGTAACAACCTCGTCGCATGACAGGGGCTCGTCCAGCTCCGTGGCTAACGGGAGTTGAGGCATTAAACTGATATGATGCAGATCAGCTGATCGATCTACGTTGAGCAAGTTGTGAAAATGCTCAGCCCAACGTTTAAGTACATCCTCCTTGCTGGTCAGGAGGTGCATACCGTCTAAAGACCTTAAAGGTACTTTTGCACGGTAGGAAGCGCCAATCAGCTTACGCACTTCACAGTAAAACTCACCAAGCTGGTTTGTATCGGCGAGCCACTGCATTTGACAAGCCTTGTCCTGCCACCACTTGTCTTTTATTTGTCGAGACAGCCTGCGTAACTCTTGGTCACTTTCTTTGACCACCGCAACACTTCCACCTCTTCGATTATGCTGTCGCAGGAGCTGTCGATGTTTGTCGAATGCTGCTTTAAGAGCCTCGCTATTGTCATCGAACCAGTCTTCACTACGTCGGTCTTTCGTACCCAAAGTAGCAGAAGCGGCTTCTATGAGATGACATGACAAAGCTCCCCAAGCAGCACTGACATCACCGGTCTCAGTTATTGGCGACGGCTTTTTAGATAAGGCTTCAGCATATTTCACCCTAACCTCGCGATCTTTCAGCCTATCCACGTTTAAAAACGCAGGCTTCTTCACTGTGGATCTGCGAGGTCGACGGAGGCGGAGTCGTAGCTTAGTGACAATTAGTCGATGGTCAGTCCAACAGTGAGCACCACGCATGACGCGGGTGACTTGAACTTGACCGATGTCTCGTTGCCGAATAATAGCAAAGTCGATCAAATGCCAGTGTTTGGAACGCGGATAGCTTAATGTAGATGTTGCATAGCCATGGTAAGCCGTTAAAGCTGCCTCTATCTGAGACAGTTTGACGAATAGAAATCGCAGTCCCATACATTCCAGATCAATTTCTGAATCGTCAAAATCTGCTACTCTCCCACAAACCCTAACAAATCACAAGTAAATTCTACCTTTTCCCTTCTTCAATTTATAAGAGGTCCTTTGTTTCAGAATTGACTTTGGTGTCATGGGCCCCATGCACTATGTCTGGACCCTATTTAGAAGATCTACGCGAACCGAAAGGTCTGATAAATTGGCCTAGCGATAAAGACGAAGTTTTACGGTACTTAAAATGCAAGGAGTATGCAGGGAAAAAAAATCTCTTTCCTTATTGTAAGTATTTTTGATGGTTTACAATCCAAACGAACGGTTATTATTATTTAATCCCGAGATTCAATAATAAAAGGTAATTTTTCTATTTACCTATTTAAATTATATAAAAATTTAATGATATACTCTTCATTAGATGAAAGGTCAAAGCTATTTGAAAAACACGTGACAGATGGTAAACTACATAACTATAACTACATGACAGATGGTTTCATGAAGTTTTTGTTGCGTCGACGCATGCGCGTGGGCTACCCCTTGAATGACCACGCTCTGAATACGCGTAGAGAATTTTTCGTATCGCAGCGCCGGATTATATAGTGTGCAATTTTATTAGTGGCAGATCCGTTGAGATTGTGTTCTGCCCATAAAACTGAACAACTTTTCAAAACAAAACATAAGTCGAAATATGAAGAAAAAAATATATATTCTATCCGGCTGCGCTATCACACGGGTGGCGCTACCTACAGTGCGCGCGGTCATTCACCCTAGCCTGGCCATCATCATATTTCGACTTATGTCCTTTGGGAAAGTTGTTCAGTTTCATTAAGAGAACACACCTTTAACGGATCCCTCACTAATAAAATTGCACCCTATAATGCATTATCTAAGATTATAACATAAGAAGTCGAGCTCGTTTCACTGAAAAGGTGAACATATTACAGACAGACTCCTTGATAGCAAGAGTGGCCAGAGCTCTGTCCATTACGTGTGGAAGTCATTGCTTTTCGTAAGCATTTTGGTTGTTGTGTCACACATTACCTACTGTTGATATACAGCCGAGTCACTGGTGGAAAAAGGGCAGAATGACGGTTGCTTGCTCCACAGACAAGACAAAGCTAGATAGAAGGTGATAATATTGTCTTGCACACATTTTTTTCAGCCAAACTTAATTGCTCTTCGTTTGAAGTAGTCCTTAAGGACAAGCTTTTTCTGGATATCTGTATTGGTCACAGTTGTAATTCGCGCCCCACCAATTCTAAGAACAGGTACAAGAAGGGTAAAAAAAATAGATGCCGAAAAAAAAAATGCCGAGGTAAACATGCATTCTATTCTAGCGACGAATACTCATATTTCTCATATTACTAAAAGTGATTCCGACATCTCGCCGATCGCGCCCTCAAGTTGATTCATAAACTTCGTTGAAAAAATTAACAAGAAATTGAATTGAATTAAATAAGTGATTTTTATTTCTTCTCTAGTTAATAGTTAATAGTTTTTTAATCTTCTGTTGGCACATAACATTCCGTTGGTAAGACGAAGTTCGCAGGCACCAGCTAGTTAGTAATAAATCCGCACTTGAAGTAAAAGGTTGTGTTCATACTTATTACTCAAATACACTTATTATTCCCCCCGCTACACCCTCCGTCACCTCAGTATGATACGAGTACAAGTATATAACATTACATTTAATTAACTACAAATATTTTAAGGGTGTGTTCTACTCGTAAAACTTAACAACTTTTGGCTGACACGTTTTCATAAATATGAAAAAAAAATGGACTTGGATACAAAATACCAGTCGACCAAGTCACTTTGAATGGGAGGCTCAAATTTTGGCTCAAATGTTTAATTCATATTTCGAAGATATATTCCAGACACAAGTTGTTTATTATAATGAGTAGAACGCAACCTTAAAATATTTATACTTCATTTTTTACATACAAAAAATCTAAAATAGAGCTCCCCGTAAGATTTACGTAGAATCGGCACCCGAAACTGTAATTTTCTGCACACCACTTCATTTATAAAAAAAATCTCTTTTTCATTTCGTCCGGCCGTCGGATCGTCACCCGGCTAATTGCGAGATCCATTTTACTACCTTTTTGTGAAAAATAAAGTGCCCTTCGGAATTAATGGAATACCCTTAATGAGTGTTGACTAAATCAGTCGACTTCGTTAACGTTTTTTTTTATATTTGTTCCAGAAATTTCCATGTACTTTTCAAATGGGTACCAAGTTAATGATAATGACAAAGCCATCTTTGCAAACAAGGGTTTCAAACTCTTGTTTTTGTATTTTGATGAAAACGTAACGCAATTCGAATCGTAGAAATATGACATCAATTTTGTGTTGGCACGTCATTCAGTCTTGAATCATGATCATTATGTCAAAAACAAGGAACGTCAACGTCAGTCCAAAATCCAAGTTGTCAAATCTAATCATGGTAAAAAATGACAACCACTGTCACACGCGTAGTGAATACTCTATTTTTTTTTCGATGAACCGTAGAGTCAGAGTTTTCTCTTTCTGCGTCTGGAAGTAGACATGGGGTGATGCTATTTCCGGCAAAAATATTTATGAAGACAAAAATCAAAGCTTAGTATCCTTATTAATTTCCAATGACGTGCAACTGAGACCGAAGAAAAATCATACTTATTAAAATATTTGAAAAACCACAACACACACATAATAGATATTATGAAAATAATTACAGACAATATAATTTCCTTTAAAATAACGTAACACACAATGAAATTGATGTCTGATAACTCGAGATATTCACAGAAACATGAAACACTCGGCCGCCATATATGTGACGTCATAATAATGCGCATCCCCACCTCCCACAACAGAAACTGCCAGTTTCGAGATCTCTACAGTACAAGGAATCCATACAAGCCGGTTTTAGGTATAAAAAGGAAAGGTCAACAGAAAATCACAAATTCTTTGATCGCCGACAGACTATAAGCAGGTATGAATCAAGTTGTACTTACTTTCTTTAATTAAAACAACATTTTATTACTTTTTGTTTGATTATCCATAGCGATATACCAGAAGGAATTAATAATCTCAAGTATTCACGAGGCAAGAGTAGCAGAACCACCTGCCTGTTGGTGGAAAGTTAAATAATGCAAAGAAAATGTTTTACTTTTCTATTTTTAGGTAAGTAAGCAACATTATGTACGTATTGCAAGCGAAGCGATCCCTATATCTCACATTAAAATGAATAAGAAGAAAGTAGAAAGGTCGGCTTGTGTTGTATCGGTTTTCCAGTGTTGTATTCGAGTACCTACAGACTAGGGGCCAAACAATCGCGGGGCCCTGAGCGTGTGAGCACGAACGTGCCCATTGTGCCCAATGGATAAAATTGGTCTAATCACCTATGTGGCTGAAACCTAGGAGGGTTTATTCTACTCAGTTTAGATTCTCCGCCCCCCTCCTTCCCTCCGAGGCGCATCGCACACTTAGCGCACGGCAGACCGCTAAAATATCGCAGCGGTCTGTCAGATCCATACTAGAAACGTCTCTCCCCATACTATGACCGCACTGAAAAACGATGGACGACGCTACGATAGCGCTGAATCATCAGCGGTTGAGCGGTTATAGTACGGGTATTGACATTTCTAGTATGGATCTGACAGAACGCTGCGACATTTTAGCAGTCCGTCGTGCGTTAAAAGTGTGATCCACCTGAGTTATGCAGGTACTCAAATAATGTTACAGTCCTATGAATTAAAGTCTTTGTTAGAAGCTGGTTAGAAATAAACCAATTTTATTACAGTTGTGCTGCTAAACCAGTCAAAAGCACATACAAAATCAACTCTGGCTGCTTCAAATTTCAATGACCACATGTATGAGAAAAATCCGGAATGCAAGAAAATCCACTGTCCTCCAATATCGGATCCGATATGCTCGAGAATGAAATACATGTCATCAGCATTGGAAGTCAAAACATCCTACGTTATTATGGTCAATAGATGCGAATTTAAATACGTTACTTGCTTCAAAGGTAAGTAGGGGCACCCGCGCGCGGTATCTCTAAGGGTACCTGTGTAGGATGTATAATATAAGGAAGGTCATATATATACATATATATAGTAAAGTCTGTTTCCGATCACGCCATCCACAAATGTACTTGACCCATATAGTAATTCTATGTACCTATGTACCTATACAAAACACTATGTTTAAGTAAAATCTAGTGCTGGGCTTTGTGATAAATTTGTCTAAAAGCATAGTTCTAAAATGGGTCTGAATACAGTTTCATATTCTAAATTGACATGACACATGACTTCTTATTTTTTGTATGTAGGTGTGGAGGCCAAGAAATTACCTATGAAATACTGCAGGCATGAAGCTGAAATTACAAGAGGTGAGTTGATTTATTACCAACAAAACAACATTGGTTTTTCTTCATTTTTCTCATCTCTTTTAAATAAAAAAAAAAAAAAAAATTAAAAATGTGTTTATTTTTAAGGAACTTAAAACTATAACATCATCGAAGTTTCCCTTTAAGTAATAAAGATACTTGTGTTGGGAATACTTCGCTCTTCCAACATGGGTACAGATATTTACCTTAAAAATTATGTAGGTACACAGGTAATAAAATAATATTCAAGCTAACAATATAAAATAAGTACCACCGAGACAAACATGCTAGACTGAGTGTGAGTGAGTGTGCTTGCGTGCGTGTGCGTGTGTGTCTCTCTCTGTGTGTGTGGTGTGTGTGAGTGTATGTGTGTGTGTATGTGTATGTGTGTGTGTGTGTATATGTGTGTGTGTGTGTGTGTGTGTTGGTAACTGCCTACATCACGAAATTCTGTCAAGAAGATCTTCAACATCCTCGTATGTAAGGGTTTTAAGCCACCTAACTAGCGTGAGTTTACAGGTGTAGATTTGCATTGGATATATCTTTATGACTCGATTTATACTATTGTATAAGAAGGGGGCTTGAGCATCGTACTGCCTCCTAGCGAATTCAGTGCGCACGGGGTGGGATCGAGCAACCAGGTCATTTCTTCTTTTACTTTGAAGAGTTATATCAAACGGTAAAGTCTTATGTTGTAACATTACTATGTTGAAGATATATAGTTTTCGAACTGAAAGTACGTCACTAAGTGAGTAAAGATCTTTTGTAGGATATCTGTAGGGTTTTAATAGCATCACCTTTAGTAGTGACCTCTGAGCTCGTTCTAGGTCCAAGAAATGTGTTTTGGTTGCTCCACCCCACACCGGGATACAGTACACTATAATTGATTGTGCCAGTGCTACGTAAATTTTAATTAGGAGATCCCTATCCATGACATGCCTAAGTAATTTAAATATATAGATTAATTTTCTAACCCTGTTCATAGTCAGTTCAACATGAGAGTGCCAGCTTAGTCTTTGATCCACCATAACACCTAAATACTTTGTGCAGCTGACTTTTTGGATAACTGAACAATTACACAATGAAGAATCAGTTATTGTACAGTTATTTGTGTGAATTTTAATGCTGTAGTTTGAAGTAGGCTGAGAATTAAGGTATGGTGCGAAACATATGAAGTTCGTCTTTTGTATGTTTAAGGTGAGTAGGTTATCATTTAACCACTTGGAGACTCTAGCAAGCCCCGCTTCAGCCACGATACGCACGTGGTCCCAGCTTTGTCCCTTGAAAACGATAGCTGTGTCATCAGCATAGGAGACTATCCTCCCTCCAACGCCAGAAAGGTTACATAACTCATTTATATATATTAAAAATAGCGTTGGACCAAGGACACTCCCCTGCGGGACCCCGAATGTAACGTTTTCCTCGTTGCTATGATAATCTCCTATTTTTACGACTTGTTTTCTGTCATGAAGATAGCTATTGAAAAGGGCCAGAGCAGTTCCGCGAATGCCAATGCTCTCTAGCCTACGCACAAGAATGGTGATTGAAACCGTGTCGAAGGCTTTTTTGAGCTTTTACACAATGACATATTTTTTAGCAATTACATAGTATATCACATCAGCTTAAATTATCTGCGCTGACTTGAGCCCAACCAGAAGTCAAACCGGGAAGTTCAGTGACTCCAAAGGGCATAAAACAGCTAATCCCTAATCTTGTACCCAGCCCACATTAGTGAGGTGACCCATGCCCTTCTCTGGATCCGTCACTGGCACGCTTACGAACGAGTCTTGTATATGCTACATAGTATCGTAGTAACTAAGAAAATATGTACATACCATACATACTTATTATAGTTTTTTTGGTTTTTAGAAAAAGAAGAGAAAAAATATATCAAATCAACAACTGCGGCGCCATCATTGGCGACACAACCTACAATAGTGAGGCGTAGAAGGGCGGTGGTTAGTGAGGAAGATAGTATACATGTTCTAATGGAGAATAGTGATGTAAGTTAGAGGTCTCTCTCTTCTCGTGTGGGACACCGAGTCGTCCAACGACCCGATGAACCCTAGTGTCAGAATATTTCAACCACCTTCTACAAGTAGCAGGCTTCTGACATGGTTATGTAACGACCGCCATCTAAGTTATCACAGACAGCAACCGGGACCTACGGCGGCCCAAATATTTTTTTCATATTTCGACCTATGTTTCTTAGGGAAAGCTGTTCAGTTTTGTGGGCTCGTTCACCCCTTAAACTATTTACAGCAATTTTTTTTACACCCTGTATTAAATACAAGGTTTATTGTTCATCATTACGGCTATACATTGTAGCCATAGTTAATTATTCTTTGCCTATACATATTTCTGTTCAAATATCCAATTTCATTTTACAATCTGACTTTTTGTAGGTGCTGATAATGAGATGAACGGAGAATGGATATTTGTTTCCATTTTATTTAGTTATTTTCTTTTAATTTTGTAATATAGAAAGAAAAGATTTCCTCCCCTCCGGACCACGAAAGTGATTAGACGTGTCACCGCGCTAGTTAAAAGTTAATATTTTGTTTACCCAATAAAATAAATTCGAATAATCACAGTGAAGTGTACCAGGAGCACAGGATTCCAAACAAGTGGCTATAGTGTGTGCGAAAAGGACAAAGTGGGCGCGACAGCTATAATTCTGTGAGCCATTCACGAATCCAGCATACGCACTTGTGTCTTCCCATTGTCCTCGCAACCAACCAAGAAAGAACCGGCCCGCATATACGGCTTCACCGCTCGTACATCTCTGGTTTCACTGGTCACCGTATACCCACAACAACTGCGGACTTAACCAATTTAATATCAAAATGCCGAAGACAACAAGAACTCCACCTAAGATTTCTGATCTACTGCACACCTCTTCAGAGGGTGATATGACAAGACTTGATCTAGAAAACCCGTTTATCAATGCGGGGAAACGACAGAAACGCCTGAGAAGTGATGAGCGGGTCGATGAAGAGCAGAAAGATGACCTCAAAACATTATTGAAAGAGTGGAAAAAAGATCAAGATATTACCCTGACTAAGCTGACAGCAGATATGGCCATATTAAAAGAACAAAATTCCACCATCCAAGCATCAACCTTATATTTAGAGGAGTCAATGAAATTCATTTCGAAACAATACGATGATATGAAAGAGAGGGTGGTTAAATTGGAAAGTGAGCGTACGGTACACCTGAACCACATAAATTCTTTAGAAAACAAAATTGATGAACAAGAAAAAAGGTGCAAGTCCACAGTCATTGAGTTCCGCAACATTCCACTTCCAACATCACAACCCGTAAGGCGGGAGTCACAACAAGAACTGTGCAACCTTGTCCAGTTGGCATGCAAAACTATGAATGTTGAAGTCCGTCCTAGTGACATAAAAGACATCTTCTGCATTAAGACTAAAACAGGCTCCTCCACCATAATTGCTGAATTAAATTCGATGATCACAAAAAACAGTGTTCTGAAATCTGCGAAAGAGCTCAATAAAAAAACCTCTCAGAACAAGCTGTCGTCAGCAGCCCTTGGTCTACCTGGCCCATCGGTTCCTATCTACGTTTCTGAGAGTCTCACCAACAAATATCGCAAACTTTTTGCGATAACTCGTGAAAAGGCGAAAGCTGCCGGGTATAAATTTGCCTGGACTCAAAATGGCAGAATTTATGTAAGGGAAACGGAAGGTGCCCCAAGAGTGGAAATAAAGCAGGAAACCGATTTACTTAAACTTCAAAAATGACTGAACCACAGTGCCCTTTTGTGCGTCATTATCTTATTGTCCTTTATTATATCTTTTGCATTGTTTATATGTAACCGTGAGATAGTTTCCCGGTGTGTCTCTAGCCTTATGTTGTCTTGGTGCGTTTGGGAGATGCCTACGGAGGCTGTTATGATTTCTAAGGAGGACGGTAGCAGTGCTAAAATATTTTCTAGTTACTTCTTTTTTGTATACGATTATCGCTATGGCCTACACCTAAGTGTTGGACCGCATGTATTTATGTGCTTACATGATTACTTTTTTGTCAATTTGTTCGACTACCTACTAGTAAGAACATTTATTTTTAATAACTTATATTTAGCAAGCAAGCATAATCAAAAGTTGTCAGTGTTAAACGTTCTAGCAAGCGCATTAAAAAACGTTTTTGTTCAGGATAACATGAACGAACCCTGCATACATTTAGCAGGTTACTGCAAGTACACTTTAAAACGACACCCGATTTACTATCATTGTTTTATTAATGGATAGTCTAAGAAATGTTGAGAGTGAGTTGGAGATCTTAGGAGATGGTAACTGCCATGAATGTCTACCCGAAAATTGTTTTTCTCACGTTCCAGCTGACGGCAAATTGTTAAAGATTTTTCACATAAATATTAGAAGTATTAATAAAAATTTCAATGGACTCATAGCGTTACTTTCGATTATGAGGGTTGATATAGATGTCATTATATTGTCAGAATGTTGGCTTAGTAAGGTTACGACTTGTCCTATAATTAATGGCTATTTGTCATACAGCTCAACAAACTACCACAATCAGAATGATGGTGTCATAATTTACATAAAAACTTACCTAGCACACAAAATACAGTACCCAATTCTTGTTGATGGAAGTAGCTTGATATGTAAGCTTGGGAATTCAATGGCCGTTGTCGCGATATACCGACCTCCGTCCTTCAAATGCCCTGATAATTTTTTAAAAAGCCTCAATGATTTACTGGTCGGTCTATCTACCCTTGAGACTATTGCTATCTTTGGTGACATCAATATTGATATATTACCACAAAATGAGCCACGTTACGCCCAGGAATACCTTGATATGTTAGCCTCACATGGTCTTCTTTCAACCCATTTTATACCTACACACGGCCGCACGTGTTATGATCATGTTATCGTTAAAACAAAGCTTGCATCGAAGACTCTGGTACTGAATAGCACCTTGACTGACCATTTCTCCACTTTGCTGTTATTAAATACTACGAATAATAGTCACAAAAACCTTTCGGTTGTCCGTCGTCAAAACTTCGACGAAATTATCTCTGAAATACTGACCTTAGATTTTTCAGACCTATTTGACTCTGATGACCCTAACTACATTGCTGATACTCTGGTTCTGAGAATTTCTGAGATCATAAAAAAACACACTGTCACGAAAAAGATAACTAACAAAAATCGTAATCTTAAGCCGTGGTTAACTCCTGGCCTATTAAAATGCATCCGTAATCGCGATAAATTGCATAAAAAGTGTAGGAAAAACCCAGAAAATGAAACCATCAAATTGATTTATAAGAGGTATAGAAATTTCTGCACTAAATTATTAAGGAAAATCAAACAGCAGTATGAGCGTGACGAATTTGACCGTAATAAGAACAATCCTAAGGGCACATGGCAAGTTATTAAAAAAATAACTCATACCGGCAGCAAGAACCCACCTGCACTTGAGCTACTCCGTTTATGTGACACTCCTTTCGAATCCATAAACAACGTAAACCAGTTTTTCTCAAACATTGGTGGTCAATTAGCAAATGAAATACTGGCTAATCCAAATGACTCTACTCTACCCCCTCACATCTTACCCCAAAATAGTCAATTGAACTCTTTCAATTTAGTTGATGTAGATCTAGCTGAAGTTGAGGGCGTAATGAGAGACTTACGCAGTGATTGTGCCTTGGGGTGGGATGGGATCTCAAGTAATATCTTGAAAGCCACAAGTGAGAAACTCGTTCCTATTATAACCAGGCTGTGTAACCTATGTTTTTCGATGGGTATATTTCCCAATGCATTCAAACACGCTATTGTACACCCAATTCACAAGAATGGGGACAGAGATAGTGTTAATAATTATAGGCCTATATCTGTGCTCACAACACTATCCAAGGTTCTTGAAAAAGTCCTAAACAAGCGTCTTGTTAGTTTCTTTGAATTGTCTAACACAATTGCAGACAACCAGTACGGTTTCCGCAAAGGAAAGTCCTGTGAGGATGCAATAGTACTTCTTACTGAAACAATTTCTAAAGCCTTGGATAGTAAAAAGAAGTGCATTGGGATATTCCTGGACCTTAAAAAAGCTTTTGACACTGTCTCTGTTCCCAAGCTTGTGAACAAACTGGAAGATATGGGTTTGAGAGGGCATACTCTAAATATTTTTAGAAGTTATTTGACAGACCGTACGCAGAGCGTCAAAATAGAAGACTATGTGAGCGATAGGGTACCTCTAACATATGGTGTCCCGCAGGGTAGTGTCCTTGGACCTACCCTGTTCCTAGCATATATAAATCAACTGTGTCAGCTCAATATACCTCATTGTACCATTGTCACTTATGCTGATGACACAGCCCTTATAATACAAGGAACTACTTGGGATGAAGCACGTTTAAATGCTGAAAAGGCTGTCTCTCTTGTTATGTCTTGGCTTGGAAGTAATCTCCTGACTCTTAATGTCAGCAAAACTTCCTATATTCTTTTTACAACCACATCTGCTAGCCATCGACATATTAACTCTTCTTTTACTTTAAAAATACACACTTGTAATGATAGTCAGTATAACTGTAGCTGTTCTTTGCTTAACAGAGTAACAGAAATAAAGTACTTGGGAATCTTAATTGATGAAAATCTGTCTTGGCATGCTCACATTCAAAAGCTGACCTCTAGGGCTAGAAAACTTATTTATCTATTTAAATTACTAAGGGACTCTGCAAACCACAAAGTCTTAAATACCGTGTACAATGCACTAGCTCAGTCTATCTTATCCTATGGTATTGTAGCATGGGGTGGAGCCCCTAAAACAACCCTGATTCAGCTAGAGAGAGCTCAGCGAGCAATTCTCAAAGTCATGACAAAAAAGCCATACAGATACCCTACTGAAGATTTGTACTCGGACTGTAAGGTTCTCACAGTAAGAAAACTCTTTGTTCTACAATGTGCACTCCGGTGCCATATATGCCTTGAATATGATGCCCATCTTTTGCTGACAAACCGTAGGAAAGATAAAATTTGTCCACAAGAGTCACACCGGACCTGTCTTGCAGGAAGGCAGTTTTATGTACTAGGGCCTAGATTATATAATAGAATATCCGGTCACATTACAATTTACCACCTAACAAAATACAACTGCAGGTCCTCAATAATGAACTGGCTCATGTCCCTCACATATGAGGAAACGGAAAAATTGCTGCAGGTTACAAAATAGCTATCTCTTAACTTACTCATTTAGTGAATGGCTAGTAGTGTAGGTCTACCTATTAGTCATTCGATCCCAAGGTTTACTGCCGCAGGGTTAAATAGTAAGTATGGGTGCTTGACTGTCAAGAAAAATGACGTCATATGCCACAATTTCTATGATGACAAGATACTAATTAGTTTAACATTGTAATATGTTTGTTGTTACCCAGTCAAGTACCCTTATTGTTTGTGTATCTTCTGAATAAATATACTGATCGGTTGTACCTACAACTTATGCCTTATTTTTCTGCTTAATATCTTGCTTGCTTGCTAAATCCATTTTTCTATTTCTTTTATTTTTGTTTTATTTTATACTCTTCTTACCTACCTTGCTACATGCTTGTATCACTAGATAACAATATGGAACATTACCTGATCAATCGCTTGTCTGGAGTGGAGGCCTGGTGACCTAAAATACAGGTATTTTTATACCCAGTTTAGGCGCCAGCCTCACACACCTAGTACCTACAAACTGAGCTCTGTATAATGTGCCTACTTCCTTTGAAAATGTACTATGTTGTGAGGAAATAAAAACATTTTTATTTTATTTTATTATTTATTATAAAGAAAAATCAAGAATTTCAACACCTGAACGCCGCAAAAGCAGAAATAATGAATAAAGTACTCAACGAAACAGATGATGGCGGCACTGTAAAGAAATTCAAAAATAAAGTTAAAGCAACTATGATCATTCAGAATGGCAGCAAGGAGCAGGAACCCATTAAAAAGATAGGTGATATCAGCACTAGTGATAGGTCGAACATAAATTTCACCGAAACCGAATGTTTGGCCGAATATTCGATAAAAAGTTTGCCGAACTAAGTATTCGGACTAATAATTCGACAGGAATTGATGACCCGATGAACCCTAATATCAGAATTTTAACCGCCTTCTACAAGTTGCAGGCTTCTGTCTTAGTGATCATAGACAGCAAACGAGACCTTCGGCTTAACGTGCCATCCGAAATATGAAACCATCTTACTTGCGGACAATCGGGTGGCTTAGCCCGCAATGTCCTAACCAGACTGGGAACAAATTCACAAAGTGATAAATATCAACTTGTGAGTGACCCACCGAGAATCGAACCCGGAACCTTCTGCGTCAAAGGCAGTCGCACTACCACTGCGCCACATCGGTCGTCACTGTATGATGCTCACGCACGCTGTCATTTCCATAGAAAAAACTTTAATAATAAATAATTTTGTTTTTTCAGAACCCAATTATATTATTAACTCAGCAGAAGGTGCACTTGACGAAGGTATGACTTTTATCATTTGGAGACGTTATATAGGGCGTTGTACTGAACAACTTCCGACTATATAGGACCAGTATTAAAAAACAAAGAAAATGTAGACCTCTTATATAAAATTCAGGATCAGCGGACAAACTTTGTACTGGGGGTCGAATTTTTTTCTGTTTTCCAGCACTGGTCCCATACGTTGTGTGGATCCCACGCTTGACGCACGACGGAGCGCTAAAACATCTCAGCAGTCTGTCAGATCCATACTACAAAGCTCCCCATACTAAAACCGCACTCGACAGGCGACAATGCAATAGCGCTGCGTCGACAGTGGTTGAGCGGTTTTAGTATGGGGATTGACATTTCAAGTATGGACCTGACAGATCACTACGTTGTTTTTTATTGCGTTTTTCAGCATGGTCCTGGAAAGTTGTTCAGTACGATGCCATAAATAACTATTGTCGTTGTAGTACCTATATTTTCTCTGTGCTATAGCCGTCGGAGTGCTTTTGACCAACGTAAAGCATTTTTTTCAGTGAATTTCGATGACTATGAGCAGACTTGTCCGACGGTGTGCCCAGCTCGAGGGGTGATGGTTTGCGGCAAGTGCAAGTGCGGCATCTACCGCACTTTCGTCAGCGCTTGTCACATGAAGATGTTCGACTGCGCGCATCCGGATGAGAGTCAGTACCTCTACATTTGCTATCTAATACTTTTTTTTCCTCGGATTTGGCACCCTTTTTTTATTGGCTGGGGAAAAACGACTGACACCATACCCTGCCTAAACGCGCCTGCGACACCCCTGCCTGTATACTGAGTATAAAAATATTACCAGCAAATATTTTAAGGGGTGAATCAGCCAATGAAACTGAACAACTTTCCCCACGGAACATATGTCGAAATACAAAAAAAAATTGGGCCTCTCATACAAAATTACCAACCGACTGAGGCAATTTGTATGGGAAGTCCAAAAATTTTTCTCATATTTCAACCTATGTTCCTCAGGGAAAGTTGTTCAGTTTCAAGGGCTGATTCACCCCTTAAAATATTATTTGCAGCTAATATTTTTACACCTTATATATAAAAACGAGCTCAATTTTTACTATGCCTATCGGGTGTAAAGAGTCGGTGTACAATTTTTTCCATGAAATAATAATAATAACTTAATTTGCCAGAACACAGTAATTAATGAAAGATGTTACAGTATACCTAATGCCCGTGTACTCTACGTGCATGTAGTAGGTGCGCAAATTTAAAATTATAAATTAAAATATGTAATGTCATGATATAAGATTCTATCGTAATGTCAATCTAGCTTAAATTCTAAGTACTCTTTTACACTATAAAAACACTTATCTATTATCCAGTTCGTCACATTTTTTTTTAACAAATTGTAATTTAATATTTTGAATTTGTCAGCAAGCTTATTCAATATAATGATTGACATATTCCATATACATAATTTTGTACATATACGCGTGGCTAGGAGGCTGGTAAAACTTATGTGTATACATAGCTCTAACTTGCCTACTTTTAACTTCTGTAAGTTTTTTTAAATATTCCGGGTGTAGTTTAACAAAACAGCATATCTCTCAGCTTTTGTACATTTCAAACAAGGAAGGGATAGAATTCAGAATTTATAAATAAGGGTTTGCAACTATTCAAGTATACAGCCCTACAGATAGCACGCACGTTTTTTTTTGTATAATAAACGCCTTATCTGTTTCTACAGAATTTCCCCATAGAATTAGTCCATAGCTTAATGTAGATGTTACATAGCCATGGTAAGCCGTCAAAGCTGCCTCTATTGAGACAGTTTGACGAATAGAAATCGCAGTCCCATACATTCCAGATCAATTTCTGAAACGTCAAAATCTGCTATTCTCCCACAAACCCTAACAAATCGCAAGTAAATTCTACCTTTTCCCTTCTTCAGTTTATAAGAGGAACTTTGTTTCAGAATTGACTTTGGTGTCATGGGCCCCATGCACTATGTCTGGACCCTATTTAGAAGATCTACGTGAACCGAAAGGTCTGATAAATTGGCCTAGCGATAAAGACGAAGTTTTACGGTACTTAAAATGCAAGGAGTATGCAGGGAAAAAAAATCTCTTTCCTTATTGTAAGTATTTTTGATGGTTTACAATCCAAACGAACGGTTATTATTATTTAATCCCGAGATTCAATAATAAAAGGTAATTTTTCTATTTACCTATTTAAATTCTATAAAAATTAAATGATATACTCTTCATTAGATGAAAGGTCAAAGCTATTTGAAAGTCACGTGACAGATGGTAAACTACATAACTATAACTACATGACAGATGGTTTCATGAAGTTTTTGTTGCGTCGACGAATGCGCGTGGGCTACCCCTTGAATGACCACGCTCTGAATACGCGTAGAGAATTTTTCGTATCGCAGCGCCGGATTATATAGGGTGCAATTTTATTAGTGGCAGATCCGTTGAGAATGTGTTCTGCCTATAAAACTGAACAACTTTTCAAAAGAAACATAAGTCGAAATATGAAGAAAAAAAAATCTTTTCTATCCGGCTGCGCTATCACACGGGCGGCGCTACCTACAGTGCGCGCGGTCATTCACCCTAGACTGGCCATTATCATATTTCGACTTATGTCCTTTGGGAAAGTTGTTCAGTTTCATTAAGAGAACACACCTTTAACGGATCCCTCACTAATAAAATTGCACCCTATATTGCATTATCTAAGATTATAACATAAGAAGTCGAGCTCGTTTCAATGAAAAGGTGAACATATTACAGACAGACTCCTTGATAGCAAGAGTGGCCAAAGCTCTGTCCGTTACGTGTGCAAGTCATTGTTTTTCGTAAGAATTTGGTTGTCGTGTCACACATTACCGTGTGATATATATATGTCGTAATATACAGCCGAGTCACTGGTGGAAAAAAGGGCAGAATGACGTTTGCTTGCTCCACAGACAAGACAAAGCTAGATAGAAGGTGATAATATTGTCTTGCACACATTTTTTTCAGCCAAACTTAATTGCTCTTCGTTTGAAGTAGTTCTTAAGGACAAGCTTTTTCTGGATATCTGTATTGGTCACAGTTGTAATTCGCGCCCCACCAATTCTAAGAACAGGTACAAGAAAGGTAAAAAAAATAGATGCCGAAAAAAAAAATGCCGAGGTAAACATGCATTCTATTCTAGCGACGAATACTCATATTTCTCATATTACTAAAAGTGATTCCGACATCTCGCCGATCGCGCCCTCAAGTTGATTCATAAACTTCGTTGAAAAATTAACAAGAAATTGAATTTAATTAAATAAGTGATTTTTATTTCTTCTCTAGTTAATAGTTAATAGTTTTTTAATCTTCTGTTGGCACATAACCTTCCGTTGGTGAGACGAAGTTCGCAGGCACCAGCTAGTTAGTAATAAATCCGCACTTGAAGTAAAAGGTTGTGTTCATACTTATTACTCAAATACACTTATTATTCCCCCCGCTACACCCTCCGTCACCTCAGTATGATACGAGTACAAGTATATAACATTACATTTAATTAACTACAAATATTTTAAGGGTGTGTTCTACTCGTAAAACTAAACAACTTTTGGCTGACACGTTTTCATAAATATGAAAAAAAAATGGACTTGGATACAAAATACCAGTCGACCAAGTCACTTTGAATGGGAGGCTCAAATTGGCTCAAATGTTTAATTCATATTTCGAAGATATATTCCAGACACAAGTTGTTTATTATAATGAGTAGAACGCAACCTTAAAATATTTATACTTCATTTTTTACATACAAAAAATCTAAAATAGAGCTCCCCGTAAGATTTACGTAGAATCGGCACCCGAAACTGTAATTTTCTGCACACCACTTCATTTATAAAAAAAATCTCTTTTTCATTTCGTCCGGCCGTCGGATCGTCACCCGGCTAATTGCGAGATCCATTTTACTACCTTTTTGTGAAAAATAAAGTGCCCTTAGGAATTAATGGAATACCCTTAATGAGTGTTGACTAAATCAGTCGACCTCGTTAACGTTTTTTTTTTATATTTGTTCCAGAAATTTCCATTTACTTTTCAAATGGGTACCAAGTTAATGATAATGACAAAGCCATCTTTGCAAACAAGGGTTTCAAACTCTTGTTTTTGTATTTTGATGAAAACGTAACGCAATTCGAATCGTAGAAATATGACATCAATTTTGTGTTGGCACGTCATTCAGTCTTGAATCATGATCATTATGTCAAAAACAAGGAACGTCAACGTCAGTCCAAAATCCAAGTTGTCAAATCTAATCATGGTAAAAAATGACAACCACTGTCACACGCGTAGTGAATACTCTATTTTTTTTTCGATGAACCGTAGAGTCAGAGTTTTCTCTTTCTGCGTCTGGAAGTAGGCATGGGGTGATGCTATTTCCGGCAAAAATATTTATGAAGACAAAAATCAAAGCTTAGTATCCTTATTAATTTCCAATGACGTGCAACTGAGACCGAAGAAAAATCATACTTATTAAAATATTTGAAAAACCACAACACACACATAATAGATATTATGAAAATAATTACAGACAATATAATTTCCTTTAAAATAACGTAACACACAATGAAATTGATGTCTGATAACTCGAGATATTCACAGAAACATGAAACACTCGGCCGCCATATATGTGACGTCATAATAATGCGCATCCCCACCTCCCACAACAGAAACTGGCAGTTTCGAGATCTCTACAGTACAAGGAATCCATACAAACCGGTTTTAGGTATGTAAAGGAAAGGTCAACAGAAAATCTCAAATTCTTTAATCGCCGACAGACTATAAGCAGGTATGAATCAAGTTGTACTTACTTTCTTTAATTAAAACAAAATTTTATTACTTTTTGTTTGATTATCCATAGCGATATACCAGAAGGAATTAATAATCTCAAGTATTCACGAGGCAAGAGTAGCAGAACCACCTGCCTGTTGGTGGAAAGTTAAATAATGCAAAGAAAATGTTTTACTTTTCTATTTTTAGGTAAGTAAGCCACATTATGTACGTATTGCAAGCGAAGCGATCCCTATATCTCACATTAAAATGAATAAGAAGAAAGTAGAAAGGTCGGCTTGTGTTGTATCGGTTTTCCAGTGTTGTATTCGAGTACCTACAGACTAGGGGCCAAACAATCGCGGGGCCCTGAGCGTGTGAGCACGAACGTGCCCATTGTGCCCAATGGATAAAATTGGTCTAATCACCTATGTGGCTGAAACCTAGGAGGGTTTATTCTACTCAGTTTAGATTCTCCGCCCCCCTCCTTCCCTCCGAGGCGCATCGCACACTTAACGCACGGCAGACCGCTAAAATATCGCAGCGGTCTGTCAGATCCATACTAGAAACGTCTCTCCCCATACTATGACCGCAGTGAAAAACGATGAACGACGCTGCGATAGCGTTGAGTCATCAGCGGTTGAGTATTTCTAGTATGGATCTGACAGAACGCTGCGACATTTTAGCAGTCCGTCGTGTGTTAAAAGTGCGATCCACCTGAGTTATGTAGGTACTCAAATAATGTTACAGTTCTATGAATGAATGTCTTTGTTAGAAGCTGGTTAGAAATAAACCAATTTTATTACAGTTGTGCTGATATACCAGTCAAAAGCACATACAAAATCAACTCTGGCTGCTTCAAATTTCAATGACCACATGTATGAGAAGAATCCGGAATGCAAGAAAATCCACTGTCCTCCAATATCGGATCCGATATGCGTGAGAATGAAATACATGTCATCAGCATTGGAAGTCAAAACATCCTACGTTATTATGGTCAATAGATGCGAATTTAAATACGTTACTTGCTTCAAAGGTAAGTAGGGGCACCCGCGCGCGGTATCTCTAAGGGTACCTGTGTAGGATGTATAATATGGGGAAGGTCATATATATATAATACAGTCTGTTTCCGATCACGCCATCCACGAATGTACTTGACCCATATAGCAATTCTATGTACCTATTTACCTATACAAAACACTATGTTTAAGTAAAATCTAGTGCTGGGCTTTGTGATAAATTTGTCTAAAAGCATAGTTCTAAAATGGGTCTGAATACAGTTTCATATTCTAAATTGACATGACACATGACTTCATAATTTTTGTATGTAGGTGTGGAGGCCAAGAAATTACCTATGAAATACTGCAGGCATGAAGCTGAAATTACAAGAGGTGAGTTGATTTATTACCAACAAAACAACATTGGTTTTTCTTCATTTTTCTCATCTCTTTTACACAATGACATATTTTTTAGCAATTACATAGTATATCACATCAGCTTAAATTATCTGCGCTGACTTGAACCCAACCAGAAGTCAAACCGGGACGTTCAGTGACTCCAAAGGGCATAAAACAGCTCATACCCTAATTCTGTACCCAGCCCACATTAGTGAGGTGACCCGTGGCCTTTTCTGGATCCGTCACTGGCACGCTTACGAACGAGTCTTGTATACGCTATAATAGTATCGTAGTAACTAAGAAAATATGTACATATACCATACATACTTATTATAGTTTTTTTTGGTTTTTAGAGAAAGAAGAGAAAAAATATATCAAATCAATAACTGCGGCGCCACCATTGGCGACACAACCTACAATAGTGAGGCGTAGAAGGGCGGTGGTTAGTGAGGAAGATAGTATACATGCTCAAATGGAGAAAAGTGATGTAAGTTAGAGGTTTCTCTGTTCTCGTGTGGGACACCGAGTCGTCCAACGACCCGATGAACCCTAGTATCAGCATTTTTCAACCACCTTCTACAAGTAGCAGGCTTCTGACATGGTTATGTAACGACCGCCGTCTAAGTTATCACAGACAGCAACCGGGACCTACGGCGGTCCAAATATTTTTTTCATATTTCGACCTATGTTTTTTAGGGAAAGCTGTTCAGTTTTGTAGGCTGGTTCACCCCTTAAATTATTTACAGCATTTTTTTTTACAGCCAGTATTACATACAAGGTTTATTGTTCATCATTACGGCTATACATTGTAGCCATAGTTAATTATTCTTTGCCTATACATATTTCTGTTCAAATATCCAATTTCATTTTACAATCAGACTTTTTGTAGGTGCTGATAATGAGATGAACGGAGAATCGATATTTGTTTACATTTTATTTAGTTATTTTCTTTTAATTTCATAATATAGAAAGAAAAGAAAAATCAAGAACTTCAACACCTGAACGCCGCAAAAGCAGAAATTATGAATAAAGTACTCAACGAAAGAGATGATGGCGGCACTGTAAAGAAATTCAAAAATAAAGTTAAAACTACTATGATCCTTCAGAATGGCAGCAAGGAGCAGGAACCCATCAAAAAGAAAGGTGATATCAGCACTAGTGATAGGTTGAACATAAATTTCACCGAAACCGAATGTATGGCCGAATATTCGATAAAAAGTTTGCCGAACTAAGTATTCGAACTAATAATTCGGCAGGAATTAATGACCCGATGAACCCTAATATCAGAATTTTAACCACCTTCTACAAGTAGCAGGCTTCTGTCTTAGTGATCATAGACAGCAAACGAGACCTTCGGCTTACATGCCATCCGAAATATGAAACCATCTTACTTGCGGACAATCGGGTGGTTTAGCCCGCAATGTCCTAACCAGACTGGGAACAAATTCACAAAGTGATAAATATCAACTTGTGAGTGACCCACCGAGAATCGAACCCGGAACCTACTGCGTCAATGGCAGTCACACTACCACTGCGCCACGTCGGTCGTCACTGTATGATGCTCACGCACGTTGTCATTTTCGTAGAAAAAACGTTAATAATGAATAATTTTGTTTTTTCAGAACCCAATTATATTATTAACTCAGCAGAAGGTGCACTTGACGAAGGTATGACTTTTATCATTTGGAGACGTTATATAGGGCGTTGTACTGAACAACTTCCGACTATATAGGACCAGTATTGAAAAACAAAGAAAATGTAGACCTCTCATATAAAATTCAGGATCAGCGGACAAACTTTGTACTGGGGGTCGAATTTTTTTCTGTTTTCCAGCACTGGTCCCATATGTTGTGTGGATCCCACGCTTGACGCACGACGGAGCGCTAAAACATCTCAGCAGTCTGTCAGATCCATACTACAAAGCTCCCCATACTAAAACCGCACTCGACAGGTGACAATGCAATAGCGCTGCGTCGACAGTGGTTGAGCGGTTTTAGTATGGGGATTGACATTTCTAGTATGGACCTGACAGATCACTACGTTGTTTTTTATTGCGTTTTTCAGCATGGTCCTGGAAAGTTGTTCAGTACGATGCCATAAATAACTATTGTCGTTGTAGTACCTATATTTTCTCTGTGCTAATGCCGTCGGAGTGCTTTTGACCAACGTAAAGCATTTTTTTCAGTGAATTTCGATGATTACGAGCAGACTTGTCCGACGGTGTGCCCAGCTCGAGGGGTGATGGTTTGCGGCAAGTGCAAGTGCGGCATCTACCGCACTTTCGTCAGCGCTTGTCACATGAAGATGTTCGACTGCGCGCATCCGGATGAGAGTCAGTACCTATACATTTGGCATCTAATTGTTTTTTTTTTCATCTGATTTGGCATCTTTTTTTTATTGGCTGGGGAAAAACGACTGACACCATACCCTGCCTAAACGCGCCTGCGACACCCCTGCCTGTATACAAGTACAAAAATATTAGCATATTTGCCCCTTAAAATATTTGCAGCTAATATTTTTACACCTTATATATAAAAGTGAGCTCAATTTTTACTGTGCCTATCGGATGTAAAGAGTCGGTGTACAACTTTTTCTATGAAATAACAATAATAATAACTTAATTTGCCAGAACACAGTAATTAATTAAAGATGTTACAGTATACCTAATGCCCGTGTACTCTACGTGCATGTAGTAGGTGCGCAAATTTAAAATTATAAATTAAAATATGTAATGTCATAATATAAGATTCTATCGTAATGTCAATCTAGCTTAAATTCTAAGTACTCTTTTACACTATAAAAACACTTATCTATTAACCAGTTCGTCATTTTTTTTTAACAAATTGTAATTTAATATTTTGAATTTGTCAGCAAGCTTATTCAATATAATGATTGACATATTCCATATACATAATTTTGTACATATACGCGTGGCTAGGAGGCTGGTAAAACTTATGTGTATACATAGCTCTAACTTGCCTACTTTTAACTTCTGTAAGTTTTTTTAAATATTCCGGGTGTAGTTTAACAAAACAGCATATCTCTCAGCTTTTGTACATTTCAAACAAGGAAGGGATAGAATTCAGAATTTATAAATAAGGGTTTGCAACTATCCAAGTATACGGCCCTACAGATAGCACGCACGTTTTTTTTTGTATAATAAACGCCTTATCTGTTTCTACAGAATTTCCCCATAGAATTAGTCCATAGCTTAATGTAGATGTTACATAGCCATGGTAAGCCGTCAAAGCTGCCTCTATTGAGACAGTTTGACGAATAGAAATCGCAGTCCTATACATTCCAGATCAATTTCTGAAACGTCAAAATCTGCTACTCTCCCACAAACCCTAACAAATCACAAGTAAATTCTACCTTTTCCCTTCTTCAGTTTATAAGAGGTACTTTGTTTCAGAATTGACTTTGGTGTCATGGGCCCCATGCACTATGTCTGGACCCTATTTAGAAGATCTACGCGAACCGAAAGGTCTGATAAATTGGCCTAGCGATAAAGACGAAGTTTTACGGTACTTAAAATGCAAGGAGTATGCAGGGAAAAAAAATCTCTTTCCTTATTGTAAGTATTTTTGATGGTTTACAATCCAAACGGACGGTTATTATTTTTTAATCCCGAGATTAAGTAATAAAAGGTAATTTTTCTATTTAGCTATTTAAATTCTATAAAAATTAAATGATAAACCCTTCATTAGATGAAAGGTCAAAGCTATTTGAAAGTCACGTGACAGATGGTAAACTACATAACTAAAACTACATGACAGATGGTTTCATGAATTTTTTGTTGCGTCGACGCATGCGCGTGGGCTACCCCTTGAATGACCACGCTCTGAATACGCGTAGAGAATTTTTCGTATCGCAGCGCCGGATTATATAGGGTGCAATTTTATTAGTGGCAGATCCGTTGAGAATGTGTTCTGCTCATAAAACTGTACAACTTTTCAAAAGAAACTTAAGTCGAAATATGAAGAAAAAAATATTTTCTATCCGGTTGCGATATCACACGGGCGGCGCTACCTACAGTGCGCGCGGTCATTCACCCTAGCCTGGCCATCGTCATATTTCGACTTATGTCCTTTGGGAAAGTTGTCCAGTTTCATTAAGAGAACACACCTTTAACGGATCCCTCACTAATAAAATTGCACCCTATATTGCATTATCTAAGATTATAACATAAGAAGTCGAGCTCGTTTCACTGAAAAGGTGAACATATTACAGACAGACTCCTTGATAGCAAGACTGGCCAAAGCTCTGTCCATTACGTGTGGAAGACATTGCTTTTCGTAAGCATTTTGGTTGTCCTGTCACACATTAGCTACTGTTGATATACAGCCGAGTCACTGGTGGAAAAAGGGCAGAATGACGGTTGCTTGCTCCACAGACAAGACAAAGCTAGATAGAAGGTGATAATATTGTCTTGCACACTTTTTTTTCAGCCAAACTTAATTGCTCTTCGTTTGAAGTAGTTCTTCAGGACAAGCTTTTTGTGGATATCTGTATCAGTCACAGTTGTAATTCGCGCCCCACCAATATCAATTCTAATAAGAACATTGAGAACAAGCACAAGAAAGGTAAAAAAAATAGCACATCCTTATATTACTAAAAGTGATTTCGACATTTCGCCGATCGCGCCCTCAAGTTGATTCATAAACTTCGTTGAAAAATTAACAAGAAATTGAATTGAATTAAATAAGTGATTTTTATATCTTTTCATTTCATTCAATTTCACGCCGACAAGGAATAGACAATATTATTACATTAATCCTCTTTATTTAGCTACAACAAAATGAGAATGGCCGCCTTACACATGGTTAAAAGGATAAGCTATGAATTAATACATAATAATAATGAATAGTGTGTAATACAATATTTTTACTCTGCATAATTAATTATTGAATAATTATGACGAAGTAAATCACACTCTTGGACAAATTCATAGTTGGTTTACTGCAAATAACTTAGTTCTAAATGCGAAAAAAACTAAATGTGTATTATTCACTTTGCCAAATGTAGTACATTCTTTGAATAATTATGTCACGCTTAATAATGCAAAATCAGAATTTACTGCCAGCACAGTTTTCTTAGGGATTACTCTTGATTCAAAGCTTCAATGGGGCCCTCATATTACATCATTGTCGGGAAGATTAAGCTCAGCTGCCTATGCAGTACGTAAAATTAGATAAATTACAGATATTGCAACTGCAAGACTTGTTTACTTCAGTTATTTTCACAGCATTATGTCCTATGGAATTTTGCTGTGGCGCCGCGCACCTGATATTGAAACAATATTTATTCTTCAGGAAAGGGGCATTAGAGCTATTTTAGGATTAAGTATACGATATTATAACAAAATCCTGGAAGACATATTAAGTTTGTCTGAGAGTAAATTTAAATCTTTTATTAAGAAAACATTATGTTATAAAGCCTATTATAAGATGGATGATTAAGTTAATGACAAAGAGGCATGGTCCTTTGAGATTCCAGCGCAGCACAAGAAACATGCAGTAATTTTTAATACTAAATCGGGACGTGCATGGAATTTAAAATTGACATAAATACTCGTAGAAAGGAAGACTTTATAAGACGAAACAGATAGAATTATCTACAGTAGTACTTTTATTTTATTTTGACGCAGCCGTCTCTTGGGCTTTTAATATATTTTAAAACTTAGCTAGGGTAGCTTATAGGTCCTATGGTGCAAATTGTTAATTGAGAATTAGGAGCACTTTTGAGCAGGTTTTTGGGTGGTTTTCCTGTTCAGGGGGTCCGGCTGATTTTCATGACACATGTAAATATATATTTTTTAATATTCACTTTAATAGCTACTTGCTAGTAAGTTACATGTTGTGTGGTCAGCCTGGCTGGCCCCGAGGCAGTGCCTTTTTTATCCTTTTTTATGTGCCTTATATTATCGTGCCGCGTTTCTACTAGGAGCATAAAATTGTTAGATTGTTAAAATTGTCAGACACAATTTTCTCTTTTTTACAATGACTATTTTAGCGACAGTATTGTATTGTAAATTCTTGGCTTTCTGAAAGCATTCGTTGTGAATCTACTTGGAAATAAACGATTGAAATTTGAAATTTTGAATTTGAAATTTGAAGATCAGGTTTACGCATTATACAGGATGTAAAAATATTAGCTGCAAATATTGTAAGAGGTAAACCAGCCCATGAAACTGAACAACTTTCCCCAAGGAACATAGGTCGAAATATGAAAAACAATTTGGCCCTTCCATACAAAATTACCAACCGACCAAGTCAATTTGACTGGGGGGCCCAAAAATTTTTTTCACCCCTTAAAATATTTGCAGCTAATATTTTTGCACCCTGAATATCACTACGGGCTATAAACTCACAATATAATTTTTCGAAAAGGTGCAGTCACTGGTGGAAAAAGGGAAGAATGACGGTTGCTTGCTGCACAGACAAGAGCATAGCTAGATAAAAGAAGATAATATCATTGTCTTGCTCACATTTTTTGTCAGCCAGACTAAATTGCTCTTCGTTTGAAGAAATCCATAAGGACAAGCTTTTTCTGGATACCTTTTTTTATTATTTTTTATCTATGATGGGCTTACTCTTGACCCCAATCTTACCCTAGAGCAGAGATGGGATCTACGGTGGAGCGAGCTTGCCAAGAAGATGCCTATTCACTCTAGACTTAAAGAGATTCAGGTTATATGCACTCGGAAATACAGACGTAGGCAGGGAATTCCATTCTTTATGTTTTGAAGCACTTAGTGCGTAATGTGGGTATTTCAACTAAGAACGGATGATAGCCGGCCGTGCGTCTGGATGTCCGATGGAAGAAAGGAGACGGTGGTATGAGCTCGTGCAGCTCACGCGCACACTCTCCGAAGTACAATCTATAGAAGACCGATAGGCAAGCAACCTTGCGGCGGTGAGCCAGGCTGTGAAGCTTGGTCGCCACCAGTTTTTTATCGCCTATTAATCTCTTGGCTCTGCGTTCCACCGAATCCAGTGCAGCAAGTTGGTATTTCGCCGAGCCATCCCAAAGGTGACAGCAGTACTCCATGCAAGATCGCACTTGAGTTTTATAAAGAGTTAGAAGCTGTTCAGGCGTGAAGTACCGCTTGACTTTATTCAGGATGCCCAACTTTCTAGCTGCAATTTGAGCCTTGGACTCGATGGTGGTGCCGAAGTTGAGGTCAGAGGACAGCTTCATGCCAAGGAGTTGAAGAGTGTTGGTCACTGGAACAGATATACCCCGAAAAGTAGGAGAAAAGGTGAAAGGACTCCTTTTTGCGGAGAAAAGACACGCCTGCGTTTTTGAAGCATTGAAGCTGACGAGATTGTCATCGCCCCACTGGGAGACGTTACTTAACGTCAGGTTCGTACGCTCAATCATAGCCTTTCTCAATCTTTGGATTTCATCACCACTGGCTCCTGCACCGGACAGATATTTCTCGGCGACAGTACTGTCATCTGCGTACCCAACAATTCCTGAAGATAGAAGGTCATTGATGTGCAGCAGGAAAAGCGTCGCGGAGAGTACAGACCCATGAGGAACTCCGGCGTCAATAGCCGTCTATGACCACTCGGATTGACCGTTCACTCAGGAAGTCAGCCACCCAGCTACAGAAGCCAGTGGGGATGCCGTACGCTGGAAGCTTGCTCAACAGACTCGCATGCCACACCCTATCGAAGGCCTTTGAAATGTCCAGCGACACTGGCCTCATTTTCAATGGCCTCGCCCCAGCAATGCGTTACGTACACTAAAAGATCCCCCGTGGAACGCCCTCGGCGGAAGCCATATTGACAATCACTGAGAAGATCATTGTCTTCGAGGTACGAAAGCAGTTTGCAGTTCAGAACTCTTTTCATAACCTTACAGAGTACGGAAGTGATGGCGATCGGTCGATAGTTGCTAGGGTCGGCACGGCTACCCTTTTTGGGCACAGGTTGCACATTGGCAAGCTTCCAAGATTTTGGTACAATTTTTGACACGAGAGAGAGGCAGTACAGGCGCGTCAGTACAGGAGACAACTCAGGCGCACAATACCTCAACAATCTTGCTGGTATGCCATCAGGACCACTGGCCTTGTTCACGTCCAGACTACGAAGGGCTCTACGGACCTCTTTGTTGTGCACTGTGATCTCAGACATCAAAGAATCACAGTGAGGCAAGGTGGGTGGATATTTCGAGCCAGCGTCTATACGAGAGTTGCTCGCAAACAGATCGGCAAATAAATTTGCTTTCTCTGCCGCGGTGTGGGCAAGTGACCCATCAGGTTTCTGCATTGGAGGTAGTGTGGGACGGCAGAAGTTGGATTCGACTGATTTCGAAAGGGACCAGAACTGCTTACTACCCGGTGGGTATGATGCAAGCTTTGTCCCAATGCGGCTGATATGGTCGAACCTAGCTTTTCGTAGCACCCGTTTGCAATACCTGGCGGCGGTATTATATGCTCTCTTCTTTGCTCGCACTCTTCTCGCTCGCACTTTTCGACCACGAGCTTTTACCCAAGCTTGGTAAGCGGACTGTTTACGAGCCTCAGCTCGCGCACAGTCCACATTGAACCAAGGTTGGGCTTTATAACCGAGCGGGATATCGGAGAAAGGAATGAAATATTCCATTCCCTGCCGGATTACAGCTGTGATCGCATCAGCGACGCATGAGGGGTCTTCCGAAGAGAAACACATTTGCCGCCACGGGTATGAAGCAAGGAAAGCACGCATCTCGTCCCAGTCTGCTGACTCGTATCGCCATACTCTCCTCGTGCCCCTAGGGGTGTAATCCGGAGGAGAGCAGATGGACACGGATTTCACCACACAGTGGTCGGATGATCCCAGCGGAGCTGAGACCGAAACCGAATGTCTAAGCGGATCAGTAGTCAGCAGAAGGTCCAGGCAATTGGGTGTGTGGTCTGTGATATCCGGTATTCGCGTCGCTTGTTCCACCAGCTGGGTGAGATCTAGCGCCAATGCTAGTTTACGCGCCTCTCGCCCAGCACAGTCAGTTTTCTGGTATGGGAACAGACACTCTTTATGGTGGGCATTGAAGTCCCCCAGAAAAACAAGCTCTGCTGTTGGATATCGCTGAATTGCTGTGTCTGCCGTCTCAGAGAGGTACTCCATTAGTCTTGTTGTCTCCTGGTCTTAGCTGTGCGAACGATAAACACTGGCGTAGAGAGTTTTCTCTACTCCAGTGTCAACCAAAAGCCACAGCACGGGAAACCCTGAATTCTCAAAGCCACGGAGACGCTTACAGCAAACGTCATCGCGAACATACACACAGACCCCTGCACGCTTCTTAAACTTATGCTCAAGAGTGTAACCAGGGTAGTTGAGGTATGCCACGTCCGACGGTGTTGCTATCTGCGTCTCCGTTAAGAAGAATAAGTGCGGCTTCTCGGTCTCCAGGTGGTGATGGACCGGGTCTAGGTTTGTGTGCAGACCTCGGATGTTCGTGAGGTGCACTTTGAGTGGGAGGAAGTGTTGCCGTTGGTTAAACTTTTTCTTCTTAGATAGCTTTTTCATGTTTTTTTTTTAAGATCTGTATCAATAACAGTTGTTATTAGCGCCCCAAAAACCCAATTCTAATAAGAACAGCAAAGGTAAAGGCAAATGCCGAAAAGGTAAGTGCCGAGGTACTCACACATCCTATTCTAGCGAAGAATACTCTTCTTCTCATCTCTCTTCTCGTTCTTCTTCTACTACTTCTTCCTCTTCTTCTTCTCCCTCCTCTCCTTATTTTTCGTCTTCTCCTCCTTCTTTTTCTGCTCCTTCTTTAACCTATTTTTATACTCCTCATATTACTACAAGTGATTTCAACATGCCACCGATCGAGCCGTCAAGTTATGAATCAACTTCGTCGAAAACTAAACAGGATATTGAATGGAATTAAATAAGTGATTTTTATTTATTCTTATTTCATTTAGTTTCACGACGACAAGGAATAGACAGTATTATTTTGTCAATCCTCTTTAATTTTGCTACAACAAAACGAGACTGGCCATATCACAAGGTGATGGTAAAAACGATTCATTATGTACTAATACATAATAATAATTAATATTGTATAAAACAATGTTTTTACTGTGTGAAAGCTCAAGTTTGCGCATTATATATCACTACGTGCTTTCAGTCTGGTTAGGACATTGCGGGCTGAACCACCCGATTGTCCGTAAGTAAGATGGTTCCGTGTTTCGAATGGCACGTTAAGCCGTAGGTCCCGGTTGCTGTCTATGATCACTTAGACGGCGGTCGTTACACAACCATGTCAGAAGCCTGCTACTTGTAGAAGGCGGTAGAAAAATTCTGACACTAGGGATCAACGGGTTGTTGGATGACTCGGTGTCCCACACGACAAGAAAAAGAGAAGAATGAAATCGATGTCTTACAACTCAAGATATTCACAGAAATATGAAACACTCGGCCGCCATCTTTATGACGTCATAATAATGCGCATCCCCACCACCCACAACCGAAACTGGCAGTTTCGAGATCTCTACAGCACAAAACTCCATAGGTACATACCAGTTTTACGTATATACAGGAGAGGTCAACAGAAAATCTCAAATACTTCAATCGCCGACAGACTATTTAGCAGGTATGAATCAAGTTGTAGTTACTTTCTTTAATTAAAACAAAATTTTATTACTTTTTGTTTGATTATCCATAGCGATATACCAGAAGGTATTAATAATCTCAAGTATTCACGAGGCAAGAGTAGCAGAACCACCTGCCTCTTGGTGGAAACTGGAACAATGCTAAGAAAATGTTTAACTTTTCTATTTTTAGGTAAGTAAGCAACATTATGTACGTATTGCAAGCGAAGCGACCCCTATATTTCACATTAAAATGAATAAGGTGAAAGTAGAAAGGTCGGCTTGTGCTGTATCGGTTTTCCAGTGTTGTATTCGAGTACCTACAGACTAGGGGCCAAACAATCGCGGGGCCCTGAGCGTGTGAGCACGAACGTGGCCATTGTGCCCTATGGATAAAATTGTTCTAATCACCTATGTGGCTGAAACCTAGGATAGTTTATTCTACACAGTTTAGATTCTCCGCCCCCCTCCTTCCCTCCGAGGCGCATCGCACACTTAACGCACGACGGACCGCTTAAATATCGCAGCGGTCTGTCAGATCCATACTAGAAACGTCTCTCCCCATACTATGACCGCGCTGAAAAACGATGGACGACGCTGCGATAGCGCTCAGTCATCAGCGGTTGAGCATTTCTAGTATGGATCTGACAGAACGCTGCGACATTTTAGCAGTCCGTCGTGCGTTAAAAGTGTGATCCACCTGAGTTATGTAGGTACTCAAAAAATGTTACAGTCCTATGAATTAATGTCTTTGTTAGAAGCTGGTTAGAAATAAACCAATTTTCTTACAGTTGTGCTGCTAAACCAGTCAAAAGCACATACAAAATCAACTCTGGCTGCTTCAAATTTCAATGACCACATGTATGAGAAGAATCCGGAATGCAAGAAAATCCACTGTCCTCCAATATCGGAACCGATATGCGTGAGAATGAAATACATGTCATCAGCATTGGAAGTCAAAACATCCTACGTTATTATGGTCAATAGATGCGAATTTAAGTATGTTACTTGCTTCAAAGGTAAGTAACCATAGGGGCACCCGCGCGCGGTATCTTTAAGGGTAACTTTGTAGGATGTATAATATGGTGAAGGTCATATATATACATATATATAATAAAGTCTGATTCCGATCACGTCATCCACAAATGTACTTGACCCATATAGTAATTCTATGTACCTATACAAAACACTATGTTTAAGTAAAATCTAGTGCTGGGCTTTGTGATAAATTTGTCTAAAAGCATAGTTCTAAAATGGGTCTGAATACAGTTTCATATTCTAAATTGACATGACACATGACTTCTTATTTTTTGTATGTAGGTGTGGAGGCCAAGAAATTACCTATGAAATACTGCAGGCATGAAGCTGAAATTACAAGAGGTGAGTTGATTTATTACAAACAAAACAACATTGGTTTTTCTTCATTTTTCTCATCTCTTTTACACAATGACATATTTTTTAGCAATTACATAGTATATCACATCAGCTTAAATTATCTGCGCTGACTAACCCAACCAGAAGTCAAACCGGGACGTTCAGTGATTCCAAAGGGCATAAAACAGCTCATACCCTAATCCTGTACCCAGCCCACATTAGTGAGGTGACCCATGCCCTTCTCTGGATCCGTCACTGGCACGCTTACGAACGAATCTTGTATATGCTATAATAGTATCGTAGTAACTAAGAAAATATGTACATACCATACATACTTATTATAGTTTTTTTGGTTTTTAGAAAAAGAAGAGAAAAAATATATCAAACCAACAACTGCGGCCCCATCATTGGCGACACAACCTACAATAGTGAGGCGTAGAAGGGCGGTGGTTAGTGAGGAAGATAGTATACATGCTCAAATGGAGAATAGTGATGTAAGTTAGAGGTCTCTCTATTTTCGTGTGGGACACCGAGTCATCCAACGATCCGATGTCAGTTGTAGCCATTGCTACATTGTAGCCATAGTTTATTATTCTTTGCCTATACATATTTCTGTTCAAATATCCAATTTCATTTTACAATCTGACTTTTTGTAGGTGCTGATAATGAGATGAACGGAGAATGGATATTTGTTTCCATTTTATTTAGTTATTTTCTTTTAATTTTGTAATGTAGAAAGAAAAGAAAAATCAAGAATTTCAACACCTGAACGCCGCAAAAGCAGAAATAATGAATAAAGTACTCAACGAAACAGATGATGGCGGCACTGTAAAGAAATTCAAAAATAAAGTTAAAGCAACTATGATCATTCAGAATGGCAGCAAGGAGCAGGAACCCATTAAAAAGATAGGTGATATCAGCACTAGTGATAGGTCGAACATAAATTTCACCGAAACCGAATGTTTGGCCGAATATTCGATAAAAAGTTTGCCGAACTAAGTATTCGGACTAATAATTCGACAGGAATTGATGACCCGATGAACCCTAATATCAGAATTTTAACCGCCTTCTATAAGTTGCAGGCTTCTGCCTTAGTGATCATAGACAGCAAACGAGACCTTCGGCTTAACGTGCCATCCGAAATATGAAACCATCTTACTTGCGGACAATCGGGTGGCTTAGCCCGCAATGTCCTAACCAGACTGGGAACAAATTCACAAAGTGATAAATATCAACTTGTGAGTGACCCACCGAGAATCGAACCCGGAACCTTCTGCGTCAAAGGCAGTCGCACTACCACTGCGCCACATCGGTCGTCACTGTATGATGCTCACGCACGCTGTCATTTCCATAGAAAAAACGTTAATAATAAATAATTTTGTTTTTTCAGAACCCAATTATATTATTAACTCAGCAGAAGGTGCACTTGACGAAGGTATGACTTTTATCATTTGGAGACGTTATATAGGGCGTTGTACTGAACAACTTCCGACTATATAGGACCAGTATTGAAAAACAAAGAAAATGTAGACCTCTTATATAAAATTCAGGATCAGCGGACAAACTTTGTACTGGGGGTCGAATTTTTTTCTGTTTTCCAGCACTGGTCCCATACGTTGTGTGGATCCCACGCTTGACGCACGACGGAGCGCTAAAACATCTCATCAGTCTGTCAGATCCATACTACAAAGCTCTCCATACTAAAACCGCACTCGACAGGCGACAATGCAATAGCGCTGCGTCGACAGTGGTTGAGCGGTTTTAGTATGGGAATTGACATTTCTAGTATGGACCTGACAGATCACTACGTTGTTTTTTATTGCGTTTTTCAGCATGCTCCTGGAAAGTTGTTCAGTACGATGCCATAAATAACTATTGTCGTTGTAGTACCTATATTGCCGTGTGATGCCGGCTTAGAATAGCATCACCCCACATCCTTCCCGTGGGTGTCGTAAGAGGCGACTAAGGGACTCGAGAGTATTGGTGTATTACAATTTTTAGGCGACAGGCTGATAACCTGTCACTATAGTGATACACATGTTTTCCAAAACAACCTTAGAAAACAATACTCAAAAATGTCAGACGTGGCGATAGCGACCGTATTCTTACAGCTGTTAACGCTCTGCCTACCCCGCAAGGGATAAAGGCGTGATATATGTATGTATGTATGTAGTACCTATATTTTCTCTGTGCTAATGCCGTCGGAGTGCTTTTGACCAACGTAAAGCATTTTTTTCAGTAAATTTCGATGACTATGAGCAGACCTGTCCGACGGTGTGCCCAGCTCGAGGGGTGATGGTTTGCGGCAAGTGCAAGTGCGGCATCTACCGCACTTTCGTCAGCGCTTGTCACATGAAGATGTTCGACTGCGCGCATCCGGATGAGAGTCAGTACCTATACATTTGGCATCTAATTGTTTTTTTTTCATCTGATCAGGCATTTTTTTTTATTGGCTGGGGAAAAACGACTGACACCATACCCTGCCTAAACGCGCCTGCGACACCCCTACCTGTATACAGGGTATAAAAATATTAGCATATTTGCAGCTAATATTTTTACACCTTATATATAAAAACGAGCTCAATTTTTACTATGCCTATCGGGTGTAAAGAGTCGGTGTACAATTTTTTCCATGAAATAATAATAATAACTTAATTTGCCAGAACACAGTAATTAATGAAAGATGTTACAGTATACCTAATGCCCGTGTACTCTACGTGCATGTAGTAGGTGCGCAAATTTTAAATTATAAATTAAAATATGTAATGTCATAATATAAGAATCTATCGTTATGTCAATCTAGCTTAAATTCTAAGTACTCTTTTACACTATAAAAACACTTATCTATTATCCAGTTCGTCACATTTTTTTTTAACAAATTGTAATTTAATATTTTGAATTTGTCAGCAAGCTTATTCAATATAATGATTGACATATTCCATATACATAATTTTGTACATATACGCGTGGCTAGGAGGCTGGTAAAACTTATGTGTATACATAGCTCTAACTTGCCTACTTTTAACTTCTGTAAGTTTTTTTAAATATTCCGGGTGTAGTTTAACAAAACAGCATATCTCTCAGTGTTTGTACATTACAAACAAGGAAGGGAAAGAATGCAGAATTTATAAATAAGGGTTTGCAACTATCCAAGTATACGGCCCTACAGATAGCACGCACGTTGTTTTTTGTATAATAAACGCCTTATCTGTTTCTACAGAATTTCCCCATAGAATTAGTCCATAGCTTAATGTGATGATGATGATGATGATGATGATGATCTCTCCGACCGATTTCGGCCATGGCGACCACTTTGACTCCTAATCAGATCGGCGCTGATGCGCCCGGAGATGGCTATTGTAGCCAATTTTGGCAGTAAACTCCCGTGCACAGAGTGGACACGTGAGTTTGCCATTTACATAATTATAGTTAATGACGACGGGTGGACGGGCCTTCAGCTCATCGCGCTTAGCGTCGAGGTCTGCTTTACGCTGTTCCTCAAACTCGCGGACTTGCCTCTTAACCATCCCGCGCCATTCGGGACCATGTGCTGCCAGACCCTCCCATTGAGTGGGCTCAATGTTGCATCTTTTCATGTGTCGTTTCTGAACATCTTTATATCTGAGGAGTTGTCCGCCATGCTTTCGCTTGCCCTCCTCTAGCTCAGAATAAAAGATGCGCTTCGCCACTCTCTCCTCCGACATCCGGGATACATGACCGCACCACCGTAGCTGACGACGCATTAGATAGGCCTCAATGCCACCAACATTGGCTCGTCTCAGAACTTCGGTATTGCGCACTCGGTCGGACCATCTGATCTTCATGATGGTGCGAAGGCATTTTAGGTGGAAGCGATCCAGAGTGCGTATGTGGTGACGATACACACACCAAGTCTCGGAGGAGTATAGAAGGTTTGGCAGCACAATCGCCATATATACAGAGATTTTTGTGGCTAGCTTTAGGTCGTGCGAGCAGAAAACCTTGGAACACAACTTCCCAAATGCTGCAGCTGCAGCACTGATTCTGCTGTTGATCTCAGCATCAAGGTTACACTTAGATGTTATAGTGTTCCCCAGATAACGAAACTTATCAACCTGTTTCAGCATATCCTCACCAAGCATAATCGCCAGTGTCTCGCGACCATGCGAGTCTAAGGACATCACTTCCGTCTTTTTGACACTGATCTTCAGGCCGAATTTACAGCATGCTTGGTGAAAAACGGACATTAGCTGTTGCAGGCCGTCTGGGGATTCTGCAAGAAAGCACAAGTCATCAGCATACATGATCTCAGTAATCAATGCATACGAGACTTTAGTGCGCGCATTAAGTCTAGCCAGGTTAAAAAGACTGCCATCTGTGCGGAAACGGATGCGGACTCCTTGGGAAACAGTATTTAGGACTTCTTTGACTACAACTGCAAAGTACAAGGCGAACAGTGTGGGCGCTAGAACACACCCTTGTTTCACCCCACAGGTGACGGGGAAGAAATCAGACTGTTCACCGTCTACAGAGACGCAGCACTGCATGTCGTCATGCAGGAGTCTTAGGAGTCGCACATACTTTTCTGTGCACCCTAACTTTCCTAGCACCATCCAGAGAGCTTCGCGAGGCACACTGTCGAATGATTTCTCTAAATCAACAAAGCAGAGGTACAACTGGCGACCTTGTTCTCTACTTTTTTCTTGTAGTTGACGCACCGAGAAAATAGCTTCACATGTACCTCGGTCAGGTCGGAAGCCGAGCTGGGTTTCGGGCAGAATTTTTTCCGACAAATCTTTGAGGCGGTTCAGTAAGACTCTGGCAAAGACTTTTCCAGGGACTGACAGCAATGAAATACCGCGATAAGAGTTACAGTCAGAACGGTCACCCTTGTTCTTGTAGAGGGCACAAATGCGAGACACTTTGAAGTCCTCAGGGACCCTCTCCTCCTCCCACATTCGAACGAAAAGTTTCCATACCGACGTGTGCAACTCCGTACCACCATATTTAAGTAGTTCACCCGGTATAAGGTCAATGCCAACCGCCCGGTTATTATGCTGCTGTCTGATGGCAGTAACAACCTCGTCGCATGACAGGGGCTCGTCCAGCTCCGTGGCTAACGGGAGTTGAGGCATTAAACTGATATGATGCAGATCAGCTGATCGATCTACGTTGAGCAAGTTGTGAAAATGCTCAGCCCAACGTTTAAGTACATCCTCCTTGCTGGTCAGGAGGTGCATACCGTCTAAAGACCTTAAAGGTACTTTTGCACGGTAGGAAGCGCCAATCAGCTTACGCACTTCACAGTAAAACTCACCAAGCTGGTTTGTATCGGCGAGCCACTGCATTTGACAAGCCTTGTCCTGCCACCACTTGTCTTTTATTTGTCGAGACAGCCTGCGTAACTCTTGGTCACTTTCTTTGACCACCGCAACACTTCCACCTCTTCGATTATGCTGTCGCAGGAGCTGTCGATGTTTGTCGAATGCTGCTTTAAGAGCCTCGCTATTGTCATCGAACCAGTCTTCACTACGTCGGTCTTTCGTACCCAAAGTAGCAGAAGCGGCTTCTATGAGATGACATGACAAAGCTCCCCAAGCAGCACTGACATCACCGGTCTCAGTTATTGGCGACGGCTTTACAGATAAGGCTTCAGCATATTTCACCCTAACCTCGCGATCTTTCAGCCTATCCACGTTTAAAAACGCAGGCTTCTTCACTGTGGATCTGCGAGGTCGACGGAGGCGGAGTCGTAGCTTAGTGACAATTAGTCGATGGTCAGTCCAACAGTGAGCACCACGCATGACGCGGGTGACTTGAACTTGACCGATGTCTCGTTGCCGAATAATAGCAAAGTCGATCAAATGCCAGTGTTTGGAACGCGGATAGCTTAATGTAGATGTTGCATAGCCATGGTAAGCCGTTAAAGCTGCCTCTATCTGAGACAGTTTGACGAATAGAAATCGCAGTCCCATACATTCCAGATCAATTTCTGAATCGTCAAAATCTGCTACTCTCCCACAAACCCTAACAAATCACAAGTAAATTCTACCTTTTCCCTTCTTCAATTTATAAGAGGTACTTTGTTTCAGAATTGACTTTGGTGTCATGGGCCCCATGCACTATGTCTGGACCCTATTTAGAAGATCTACGCGAACCGAAAGGTCTGATAAATTGGCCTAGCGATAAAGACGAAGTTTTACGGTACTTAAAATGCAAGGAGTATGCAGGGAAAAAAAATCTCTTTCCTTATTGTAAGTATTTTTGATGGTTTACAATCCAAACGAACGGTTATTATTATTTAATCCCGAGATTCAATAATAAAAGGTAATTTTTCTATTTACCTATTTAAATTATATAAAAATTTAATGATATACTCTTCATTAGATGAAAGGTCAAAGCTATTTGAAAAACACGTGACAGATGGTAAACTACATAACTATAACTACATGACAGATGGTTTCATGAAGTTTTTGTTGCGTCGACGCATGCGCGTGGGCTACCCCTTGAATGACCACGCTCTGAATACGCGTAGAGAATTTTTCGTATCGCAGCGCCGGATTATATAGTGTGCAATTTTATTAGTGGCAGATCCGTTGAGATTGTGTTCTGCCCATAAAACTGAACAACTTTTCAAAACAAAACATAAGTCGAAATATGAAGAAAAAAATATATATTCTATCCGGCTGCGCTATCACACGGGTGGCGCTACCTACAGTGCGCGCGGTCATTCACCCTAGCCTGGCCATCATCATATTTCGACTTATGTCCTTTGGGAAAGTTGTTCAGTTTCATTAAGAGAACACACCTTTAACGGATCCCTCACTAATAAAATTGCACCCTATAATGCATTATCTAAGATTATAACATAAGAAGTCGAGCTCGTTTCACTGAAAAGGTGAACATATTACAGACAGACTCCTTGATAGCAAGAGTGGCCAGAGCTCTGTCCATTACGTGTGGAAGTCATTGCTTTTCGTAAGCATTTTGGTTGTTGTGTCACACATTACCTACTGTTGATATACAGCCGAGTCACTGGTGGAAAAAGGGCAGAATGACGGTTGCTTGCTCCACAGACAAGACAAAGCTATATAGAAGGTGATAATATTGTCTTGCACACATTTTTTTCAGCCAAACTTAATTGCTCTTCGTTTGAAGTAGTCCTTAAGGACAAGCTTTTTCTGGATATCTGTATTGGTCACAGTTGTAATTCGCGCCCCACCAATTCTAAGAACAGGTACAAGAAGGGTAAAAAAAATAGATGCCGAAAAAAAAAATGCCGAGGTAAACATGCATTCTATTCTAGCGACGAATACTCATATTTCTCATATTACTAAAAGTGATTCCGACATCTCGCCGATCGCGCCCTCAAGTTGATTCATAAACTTCGTTGAAAAAATTAACAAGAAATTGAATTGAATTAAATAAGTGATTTTTATTTCTTCTCTAGTTAATAGTTAATAGTTTTTTAATCTTCTGTTGGCACATAACATTCCGTTGGTAAGACGAAGTTCGCAGGCACCAGCTAGTTAGTAATAAATCCGCACTTGAAGTAAAAGGTTGTGTTCATACTTATTACTCAAATACACTTATTATTCCCCCCGCTACACCCTCCGTCACCTCAGTATGATACGAGTACAAGTATATAACATTACATTTAATTAACTACAAATATTTTAAGGGTGTGTTCTACTCGTAAAACTTAACAACTTTTGGCTGACACGTTTTCATAAATATGAAAAAAAAATGGACTTGGATACAAAATACCAGTCGACCAAGTCACTTTGAATGGGAGGCTCAAATTTTGGCTCAAATGTTTAATTCATATTTCGAAGATATATTCCAGACACAAGTTGTTTATTATAATGAGTAGAACGCAACCTTAAAATATTTATACTTCATTTTTTACATACAAAAAATCTAAAATAGAGCTCCCCGTAAGATTTACGTAGAATCGGCACCCGAAACTGTAATTTTCTGCACACCACTTCATTTATAAAAAAAATCTCTTTTTCATTTCGTCCGGCCGTCGGATCGTCACCCGGCTAATTGCGAGATCCATTTTACTACCTTTTTGTGAAAAATAAAGTGCCCTTCGGAATTAATGGAATACCCTTAATGAGTGTTGACTAAATCAGTCGACCTCGTTAACGTTTTTTTTTATATTTGTTCCAGAAATTTCCATTTACTTTTCAAATGGGTACCAAGTTAATGATAATGACAAAGCCATCTTTGCAAACAAGGGTTTCAAACTCTTGTTTTTGTATTTTGATGAAAACGTAACGCAATTCGAATCGTAGAAATATGACATCAATTTTGTGTTGGCACGTCATTCAGTCTTGAATCATGATCATTATGTCAAAAACAAGGAACGTCAACGTCAGTCCAAAATCCAAGTTGTCAAATCTAATCATGGTAAAAAATGACAACCACTGTCACACGCGTAGTGAATACTCTATTTTTTTTTCGATGAACCGTAGAGTCAGAGTTTTCTCTTTCTGCGTCTGGAAGTAGACATGGGGTGATGCTATTTCCGGCAAAAATATTTATGAAGACAAAAATCAAAGCTTAGTATCCTTATTAATTTCCAATGACGTGCAACTGAGACCGAAGAAAAATCATACTTATTAAAATATTTGAAAAACCACAACACACACATAATAGATATTATGAAAATAATTACAGACAATATAATTTCCTTTAAAATAACGTAACACACAATGAAATTGATGTCTGATAACTCGAGATATTCACAGAAACATGAAACACTCGGCCGCCATATATGTGACGTCATAATAATGCGCATCCCCACCTCCCACAACAGAAACTGCCAGTTTCGAGATCTCTACAGTACAAGGAATCCATACAAGCCGGTTTTAGGTATAAAAAGGAAAGGTCAACAGAAAATCACAAATTCTTTGATCGCCGACAGACTATAAGCAGGTATGAATCAAGTTGTACTTACTTTCTTTAATTAAAACAACATTTTATTACTTTTTGTTTGATTATCCATAGCGATATACCAGAAGGAATTAATAATCTCAAGTATTCACGAGGCAAGAGTAGCAGAACCACCTGCCTGTTGGTGGAAAGTTAAATAATGCAAAGAAAATGTTTTACTTTTCTATTTTTAGGTAAGTAAGCAACATTATGTACGTATTGCAAGCGAAGCGATCCCTATATCTCACATTAAAATGAATAAGAAGAAAGTAGAAAGGTCGGCTTGTGTTGTATCGGTTTTCCAGTGTTGTATTCGAGTACCTACAGACTAGGGGCCAAACAATCGCGGGGCCCTGAGCGTGTGAGCACGAACGTGCCCATTGTGCCCAATGGATAAAATTGGTCTAATCACCTATGTGGCTGAAACCTAGGAGGGTTTATTCTACTCAGTTTAGATTCTCCGCCCCCCTCCTTCCCTCCGAGGCGCATCGCACACTTAGCGCACGGCAGACCGCTAAAATATCGCAGCGGTCTGTCAGATCCATACTAGAAACGTCTCTCCCCATACTATGACCGCACTGAAAAACGATGGACGACGCTACGATAGCGCTGAATCATCAGCGGTTGAGCGGTTATAGTACGGGTATTGACATTTCTAGTATGGATCTGACAGAACGCTGCGACATTTTAGCAGTCCGTCGTGCGTTAAAAGTGTGATCCACCTGAGTTATGCAGGTACTCAAATAATGTAACAGTCCTATGAATTAATGTCTTTGTTAGAAGCTGGTTAGAAATAAACCAATTTTATTACAGTTGTGCTGCTAAACCAGTCAAAAGCACATACAAAATCAACTCTGGCTGCTTCAAATTTCAATGACCACATGTATGAGAAAAATCCGGAATGCAAGAAAATCCACTGTCCTCCAATATCGGATCCGATATGCTCGAGAATGAAATACATGTCATCAGCATTGGAAGTCAAAACATCCTACGTTATTATGGTCAATAGATGCGAATTTAAATACGTTACTTGCTTCAAAGGTAAGTAGGGGCACCCGCGCGCGGTATCTCTAAGGGTACCTGTGTAGGATGTATAATATAAGGAAGGTCATATATATACATATATATAGTAAAGTCTGTTTCCGATCACGCCATCCACAAATGTACTTGACCCATATAGTAATTCTATGTACCTATGTACCTATACAAAACACTATGTTTAAGTAAAATCTAGTGCTGGGCTTTGTGATAAATTTGTCTAAAAGCATAGTTCTAAAATGGGTCTGAATACAGTTTCATATTCTAAATTGACATGACACATGACTTCTTATTTTTTGTATGTAGGTGTGGAGGCCAAGAAATTACCTATGAAATACTGCAGGCATGAAGCTGAAATTACAAGAGGTGAGTTGATTTATTACCAACAAAACAACATTGGTTTTTCTTCATTTTTCTCATCTCTTTTACACAATGACATATTTTTTAGCAATTACATAGTATATCACATCAGCTTAACCCGTGCAGGTTGTGGCGAGAAAATGTAACACGGACTATGTGGCAGGGTATGACATACCCGGATTGTAAGTTGCCTGTATTTTTTTAAATAAATATAAAATAACATATTGTTTTAATATTATTAGCTAGTGGGATATATAAGTATTATAATAAATAAAACTTAAATAATATATTACTATATCTTTTTATTAAAATATAGAAATAACAAGTGCGAGTCATTTTAGGCACTAATTAATGGGCGCTACTCCTACAAACCTAAAAAATATATAAAAAAATAAACTCTTAAAAAACTCAAAAAAAAAACCAAAGAGAACATAAAATAAGTTATAAAAAAACCTTAGATGGTTGCAAAAAAATATAACACCTTAATAATTTGAATCAGTAATACGTATTTACGTACCCGAAAGCATTTTGTACACGATTATCTCCGACGCTGGTTTTTGTCACACTACAATCACGTAAATAGCCTGTTTCACACACCTTTAGTTGCAGCTATATGGAGCGACAAAAAAAAATGACGGTAGTTTACAAAAATATTTGCAGATAAGCAACAGTCTGGGTATGACATACCCTGCCACATTCTTGGCGGGTTAAATTATCTGCGCTGACTTGAGCCCAACCAGAAGTCAAACCGGGAAGTTCAGTGACTCCAAAGGGCATAAAACAGCTAATCCCTAATCTTGTACCCAGCCCACATTAGTGAGGTGACCCATGCCCTTCTCTGGATCCGTCACTGGCACGCTTACGAACGAGTCTTGTATATGCTACATAGTATCGTAGTAACTAAGAAAATATGTACATACCATACATACTTATTATAGTTTTTTTGGTTTTTAGAAAAAGAAGAGAAAAAATATATCAAATCAACAACTGCGGCGCCATCATTGGCGACACAACCTACAATAGTGAGGCGTAGAAGGGCGGTGGTTAGTGAGGAAGATAGTATACATGTTCTAATGGAGAATAGTGATGTAAGTTAGAGGTCTCTCTCTCCTCGTGTGGGACACCGAGTCGTCCAACGACCCGATGAACCCTAGTGTCAGAATATTTCAACCACCTTCTACAAGTAGCAGGCTTCTGACATGGTTATGTAACGACCGCCATCTAAGTTATCACAGACAGCAACCGGGACCTACGGCGGCCCAAATATTTTTTTCATATTTCGACCTATGTTTCTTAGGGAAAGCTGTTCAGTTTTGTGGGCTCGTTCACCCCTTAAACTATTTACAGCAATTTTTTTTACACCCTGTATTAAATACAAGGTTTATTGTTCATCATTACGGCTATACATTGTAGCCATAGTTAATTATTCTTTGCCTATACATATTTCTGTTCAAATATCCAATTTCATTTTACAATCTGACTTTTTGTAGGTGCTGATAATGAGATGAACGGAGAATGGATATTTGTTTCCATTTTATTTAGTTATTTTCTTTTAATTTTGTAATATAGAAAGAAAAGAAAAATCAAGAATTTCAACACCTGAACGCCGCAAAAGCAGAAATAATGAATAAAGTACTCAACGAAACAGATGATGGCGGCACTGTAAAGAAATTCAAAAATAAAGTTAAAGCAACTATGATCATTCAGAATGGCAGCAAGGAGCAGGAACCCATTAAAAAGATAGGTGATATCAGCACTAGTGATAGGTCGAACATAAATTTCACCGAAACCGAATGTTTGGCCGAATATTCGATAAAAAGTTTGCCGAACTAAGTATTCGGACTAATAATTCGACAGGAATTGATGACCCGATGAACCCTAATATCAGAATTTTAACCGCCTTCTACAAGTTGCAGGCTTCTGTCTTAGTGATCATAGACAGCAAACGAGACCTTCGGCTTAACGTGCCATCCGAAATATGAAACCATCTTACTTGCGGACAATCGGGTGGCTTAGCCCGCAATGTCCTAACCAGACTGGGAACAAATTCACAAAGTGATAAATATCAACTTGTGAGTGACCCACCGAGAATCGAACCCGGAACCTTCTGCGTCAAAGGCAGTCGCACTACCACTGCGCCACATCGGTCGTCACTGTATGATGCTCACGCACGCTGTCATTTCCATAGAAAAAACGTTAATAATAAATAATTTTGTTTTTTCAGAACCCAATTATATTATTAACTCAGCAGAAGGTGCACTTGACGAAGGTATGACTTTTATCATTTGGAGACGTTATATAGGGCGTTGTACTGAACAACTTCCGACTATATAGGACCAGTATTGAAAAACAAAGAAAATGTAGACCTCTTATATAAAATTCAGGATCAGCGGACAAACTTTGTACTGGGGGTCGAATTTTTTTCTGTTTTCCAGCACTGGTCCCATACGTTGTGTGGATCCCACGCTTGACGCACGACGGAGCGCTAAAACATCTCAGCAGTCTGTCAGATCCATACTACAAAGCTCCCCATACTAAAACCGCACTCGACAGGCGACAATGCAATAGCGCTGCGTCGACAGTGGTTGAGCGGTTTTAGTATGGGGATTGACATTTCAAGTATGGACCTGACAGATCACTACGTTGTTTTTTATTGCGTTTTTCAGCATGGTCCTGGAAAGTTGTTCAGTACGATGCCATAAATAACTATTGTCGTTGTAGTACCTATATTTTCTCTGTGCTATAGCCGTCGGAGTGCTTTTGACCAACGTAAAGCATTTTTTTCAGTGAATTTCGATGACTATGAGCAGACTTGTCCGACGGTGTGCCCAGCTCGAGGGGTGATGGTTTGCGGCAAGTGCAAGTGCGGCATCTACCGCACTTTCGTCAGCGCTTGTCACATGAAGATGTTCGACTGCGCGCATCCGGATGAGAGTCAGTACCTCTACATTTGCTATCTAATACTTTTTTTTCCTCGGATTTGGCACCCTTTTTTTATTGGCTGGGGAAAAACGACTGACACCATACCCTGCCTAAACGCGCCTGCGACACCCCTGCCTGTATACTGAGTATAAAAATATTACCAGCAAATATTTTAAGGGGTGAATCAGCCAATGAAACTGAACAACTTTCCCCACGGAACATATGTCGAAATACAAAAAAAAATTGGGGCTCTCATACAAAATTACCAACCGACTGAGGCAATTTGTATGGGAAGTCCAAAAATTTTTCTCATATTTCAACCTATGTTCCTCAGGGAAAGTTGTTCAGTTTCAAGGGCTGATTCACCCCTTAAAATATTATTTGCAGCTAATATTTTTACACCTTATATATAAAAACGAGCTCAATTTTTACTATGCCTATCGGGTGTAAAGAGTCGGTGTACAATTTTTTCCATGAAATAATAATAATAACTTAATTTGCCAGAACACAGTAATTAATTTTTCCGACTTTTTGACTGTTCCGATGGCGTAGCGGATAGTATGCCTGCCTTCTACGCCGTGGGTCGTGGGTTTTTTTTTTTTTTTTTTTTTAAATATTTATTTAACTATAAACACAGTTTTTCTTAAATTCTAAAACATCGCCAAACTGCTGGGCAGTTTGTTGGCGATATAACGCACTCTTCCTTCTTACTACTATATAGCTATTATACTAGATATACTTACTTATCGTCTAAATTATACAATATTAGTGTTAAATTACAAAATGGATACTTATGGACTCTTATCTAAAAGGAACATTTTTAACTTTTTCTTCACTAAATATTTACTAAGTTTATCCTCGCTTCTTAACCAATTTACATCATTAAAGATCTTAGGAACTAAGTATTTGGAACATCTTTTACCATAATAATTATTTGTTTTAGCCTGCACCAACTTACCCTGTCGTGCTCTCTTCGTCATATACCTATTTTTGAGCCGCACTTTATAGGTAGCACTGTAGTAATTTTCGACAGCTATCATGTATGTGCTTTTAGTATCTACTGGCATTACTTTGCAATGGCGAAAAAGTTCATTATACGCTGATTCCTTGCACTTTTGTTTTACTTTTTTGGACACCAAATGCTTTAATAATCTTATTTGTAAGTTTTTTATTTGTTTGAGATATGTAGCAAAAGTGCGGCCGTACACACTTAGACCATAACTGACTAGCGAGTCTGCCAGTGCAAAGTAGACCAAATACAAGGTCTTTCTATTAAGAACAAATTTTAAATGATAAAACCTACCCAGTATTCTATTTAGTTTAAGACATACCTCATTAACATGTATCCTCCAACTAAAATTGCGCTCGACAACAAGGCCTAGGTATTTAAAATCTTCAACATATTCTAACTTAGTGCAGGTACATATGTTTTTATTATTGTGTAGGCATTCATAATTATGCCCTACAATACTCAATGCATCGGAAGTAACTTTTTTAGCCTGAGCGTTATACGGTGAGTGTATATGCACGCATTTAGTTTTTGCCATGTTTATGATAATACCGTTATCATGCGCCCACTTAGTGACATTTTCCAGGTCGTACTGAATATTTGTTTGTATTTCTGAGATATTTTTTGAGGCATAGCATAAACACATGTCGTCAGCATACATTACCACATGACATTTTTTTATGACATTTATAACACTATTGACATGCATAATATAGCCTAACGGACCGAAAACCGAGCCGGTTGGAACGCCGAGCGTGACCGCGGTCTCCTCGCCTACGACCCCATCTACCGAAACCCGCAATGTCCTGTTGGATAAATAACTTCTGAAGAAGTCATTGGTGGGACCCCTAATGCCACACTCGTGCATAGCTTTCAGTAACAACTCATGGTCAAGGGTGTCGAATGCTTTTTTATAGTCTATAAACAGTGCAACCACCTGCTTACCACCATCGAGACATTCATTGATAAAATCTGAAAACTGTGTAAGCGCCGTACTGGTACTTCTATTTTTTCTGAAACCATGCTGTGAATTTGATATAATATTATAATGCTCCAAAAAATTACTAATCTGTCCAACTATTATTTTTTCTATTATTTTGTCTACAACGGGTAAAATAGCTATTGGCCTATAATTGCGGTAATCTAGGTGGTTGCCCTGCTTAAATATAGGTCTTATAATGGATTTTTTTAAAACCTCTGGGTACACACCTTGTCTCATACATAAATTTATAAAATACGCTAAAACTGGACATATTTTCTCCTTAATATATTTAACATCCTGTATCCTAATTCCATCTATGCCTGGCGCTTTTCTAGACTGTAGATTATTTATGGTCTTTTCTACATCAAGAGCACTAACCTTTTTAAATCTAAAAGATTTATCACTTTCTATAGTATAACTAGACCTATCTAAAAATTGTAAACTACAAATATGTTTAATATCTAAGACTTCTTTGGTAAATGTATGTGCAAAGTTAGAACAAATGCTAGAAATACTTTCATTTCTTCCTAAGTACTTTTTTATGACACTATCTATGTTAGGTTTATTTTTACCTAACCACGTATTTATTAGTGCCCATATTTTTCTAGAATCTCCGTTACAGCTAGTTAACAACATTCTTCGATACTTATTTTTAGTTCGATTCCCACCGGACACAAATATTTGTTAAGTTAATTTTCAAATATTTGTGTTGAGTCTGGGTGTTTTCTATGTATAATATGTATTTATTTACAAAAAAAAAAGTATGTATGTATTAGTATCAGCTATCTAAATCCCATAGTACAAGCTTTGCTTAGTTTGGGGCTAGATGGCGCTGTGTGAATTGTCCAGGATATATTTATTATATTTATTTAATTAAAGATGTTACAGTATACCTAATGCCCGTGTACTCTACGTGCATGTAGTAGGTGCGCAAATTTAAAATTATAAATTAAAATATGTAATGTCATAATATAAGATTCTATCGTAATGTCAATCTAGCTTAAATTCTAAGTACTCTTTTACACTATAAAAACACTTATCTATTAACCAGTTCGTCACATTTTTTTTAACAAATTGTAATTTAATATTTTGAATTTGTCAGCAAGCTTATTCAATATAATGATTGACATATTCCATATACATAATTTTGTACATATACGCGTGGCTAGGAGGCTGGTAAAACTTATGTGTATACATAGCTCTAACTTGCCTACTTTTAACTTCTGTAAGTTTTTTTTAAATATTCCGGGTGTAGTTTAACAAAACAGCATATCTCTCAGCTTTTGTACATTTCAAACAAGGAAGGGATAGAATTCAGAATTTATAAATAAGGGTTTGCAACTATTCAAGTATACAGCCCTACAGATAGCACGCACGTTTTTTTTGTATAATAAACGCCTTATCTGTTTCTACAGAATTTCCCCATAGAATTAGTCCATAGCTTAATGTAGATGTTACATAGCCATGGTAAGCCGTCAAAGCTGCCTCTATTGAGACAGTTTGACGAATAGAAATCGCAGTCCCATACATTCCAGATCAATTTCTGAAACGTCAAAATCTGCTATTCTCCCACAAACCCTAACAAATCGCAAGTAAATTCTACCTTTTCCCTTCTTCAGTTTATAAGAGGAACTTTGTTTCAGAATTGACTTTGGTGTCATGGGCCCCATGCACTATGTCTGGACCCTATTTAGAAGATCTACGTGAACCGAAAGGTCTGATAAATTGGCCTAGCGATAAAGACGAAGTTTTACGGTACTTAAAATGCAAGGAGTATGCAGGGAAAAAAAATCTCTTTCCTTATTGTAAGTATTTTTGATGGTTTACAATCCAAACGAACGGTTATTATTATTTAATCCCGAGATTCAATAATAAAAGGTAATTTTTCTATTTACCTATTTAAATTCTATAAAAATTAAATGATATACTCTTCATTAGATGAAAGGTCAAAGCTATTTGAAAGTCACGTGACAGATGGTAAACTACATAACTATAACTACATGACAGATGGTTTCATGAAGTTTTTGTTGCGTCGACGAATGCGCGTGGGCTACCCCTTGAATGACCACGCTCTGAATACGCGTAGAGAATTTTTCGTATCGCAGCGCCGGATTATATAGGGTGCAATTTTATTAGTGGCAGATCCGTTGAGAATGTGTTCTGCCTATAAAACTGAACAACTTTTCAAAAGAAACATAAGTCGAAATATGAAGAAAAAAAAATCTTTTCTATCCGGCTGCGCTATCACACGGGCGGCGCTACCTACAGTGCGCGCGGTCATTCACCCTAGCCTGGCCATTATCATATTTCGACTTATGTCCTTTGGGAAAGTTGTTCAGTTTCATTAAGAGAACACACCTTTAACGGATCCCTCACTAATAAAATTGCACCCTATATTGCATTATCTAAGATTATAACATAAGAAGTCGAGCTCGTTTCACTGAAAAGGTGAACATATTACAGACAGACTCCTTGATAGCAAGAGTGGCCAAAGTTCTGTCCATTACGTGTGCAAGTCATTGTTTTTCGTAAGAATTTGGTTGTCGTGTCACACATTACCGTGTGATATATATATGTCGTAATATACAGCCGAGTCACTGGTGGAAAAAAGGGCAGAATGACGGTTGCTTGCTCCACAGACAAGACAAAGCTAGATAGAAGGTGATAATATTGTCTTGCACACATTTTTTTCAGCCAAACTTAATTGCTCTTCGTTTGAAGTAGTTCTTAAGGACAAGCTTTTTCTGGATATCTGTATTGGTCACAGTTGTAATTCGCGCCCCACCAATTCTAAGAACAGGTACAAGAAAGGTAAAAAAAATAGATGCCGAAAAAAAAAATGCCGAGGTAAACATGCATTCTATTCTAGCGACGAATACTCATATTTCTCATATTACTAAAAGTGATTCCGACATCTCGCCGATCGCGCCCTCAAGTTGATTCATAAACTTCGTTGAAAAATTAACAAGAAATTGAATTTAATTAAATAAGTGATTTTTATTTCTTCTCTAGTTAATAGTTAATAGTTTTTTAATCTTCTGTTGGCACATAACCTTCCGTTGGTGAGACGAAGTTCGCAGGCACCAGCTAGTTAGTAATAAATCCGCACTTGAAGTAAAAGGTTGTGTTCATACTTATTACTCAAATACACTTATTATTCCCCCCGCTACACCCTCCGTCACCTCAGTATGATACAAGTACAAGTATATAACATTACATTTAATTAAGTATAAATATTTTAAGGGTGTGTTCTACTCGTAAAACTAAACAACTTTTGGCTGACACGTTTTCATAAATATGAAAAAAAAATGGACTTGGATACAAAATACCAGTCGACCAAGTCACTTTGAATGGGAGGCTCAAATGTTTAATTCATATTTCGAAGATATATTCCAGACACAAGTTGTTTATTATAATGAGTAGAACGCAACCTTAAAATATTTATACTTCATTTTTTACATACAAAAAATCTAAAATAGAGCTCCCCGTAAAATTTACGTAGAATCGGCACCCGAAACTGTAATTTTCTGCACACCACTTCATTTATAAAAAAATCTCTTTTTCATTTCGTCCGGCCGTCGGATCGTCACCCGGCTAATTGCGACATCTATTTTACAACCTTTTTGGGAAGAATAAAGTGCCCTTCGGAATTAATGGAATACCCTTAATGAGTGTTGACTAAATCAGTCGACCTCGTTAACGTTTTTTTTTATATTTGTTCCAGAAATTTCCATTTACTTTCCAAATGGGTACCAAGTTAATGATAATGACAAAGCCATCTTTGCAAACAAGGGTTTCAAACTCTTGTTTTTGTATTTTGATGAAAACGTAACGCAATTCGAATCGTAGAAATATGACATCAATTTTGTGTTGGCACGTCATTCAGTCTTGAATCATGATCATTATGTCAAAAACAAGGAACGTCAACGTCAGTCCAAAATCCAAGCTGTCAAATCTAATCATGGTAAAAAATGACAACCACTGTCACACGCGTAGTGAATACTCTATTTTTTTTTCGATGAACCGTAGAGTCAGAGTTTTCTCTTTCTGCGTCTGGAAGTAGACAAGGGGTGATGCTATTTCCGGCAAAAATATTTATGAAGACAAAAATCAAAGCTTAGTATCCTTATTAATTTCCAATGACGTGCAACTGAGACCGAAGAAAAATCATACTTATTAAAATATTTGAAAAACCACAACACACACATAATAGATATTATGAATATAATTACAGACAATATAATTTCCTTTAAAATAACGTAACACACAATGAAATTGATGTCTTATAACTCGAGATATTCACAGAAACATGAAACACTCGGCCATCATCTTTGTGACGTCATAATAATGCGCATCCCCACCTCCCACAACAGAAACTGGCAGTTTCGAGATCTCTACAGTACAAGGAATCCATACAAACCGGTTTTAGGTATGTAAAGGAAAGGTCAACAGAAAATCTCAAATTCTTTAATCGCCGACAGACTATAAGCAGGTATGAATCAAGTTGTACTTACTTTCTTTAATTAAAACAACATTTTATTACTTTTTGTTTGATAATCCATAGCGATATACCAGAAGGAATTAATAATCTCAAGTATTCACGAGGCAAGAGTAGCAGAACCACCTGCCTGTTGGTGGAAAGTTAAATAATGCAAAGAAAATGTTTTACTTTTCTATTTTTAGGTAAGTAAGCAACATTATGTACGTATTGCAAGCGAAGCGATCCCTATATCTCACATTAAAATGAATAAGAAGAAAGTAGAAAGGTCGGCTTGTGTTGTATCGGTTTTCCAGTGTTGTATTCGAGTACCTACAGACTAGGGGCCAAACAATCGCGGGGCCCTGAGCGTGTGAGCACGAACGTGCCCATTGTGCCCAATGGATAAAATTGGTCTAATCACCTATGTGGCTGAAACCTAGGAGGGTTTATTCTACTCAGTTTAGATTCTCCGCCCCCCTCCTTCCCTCCGAGGCGCATCGCACACTTAGCGCACGGCAGACCGCTAAAATATCGCAGCGGTCTGTCAGATCCATACTAGAAACGTCTCTCCCCATACTATGACCGCACTGAAAAACGATGGACGACGCTACGATAGCGCTGAATCATCAGCGGTTGAGCGGTTATAGTACGGGTATTGACATTTCTAGTATGGATCTGACAGAACGCTGCGACATTTTAGCAGTCCGTCGTGCGTTAAATGTGCGATCCACCTGAGTTATGTAGGTACTCAAATAATGTTACAGTCCTATGAATTAATGTCTTTGTTAGAAGCTGGTTAGAAATAAACCAATTTTATTACAGTTGTGCTGCTAAACCAGTCAAAAGCACATACAAAATCAACTCTGGCTGCTTCAAATTTCAATGACCACATGTATGAGAAGAATCCGGAATGCAAGAATATCCACTGTCCTCCAATATCGGATCCGATATGCTCGAGCATGAAATACATGTCATCAGCATTGGAAGTCAAAACATCCTACGTTATTATGGTCAATAGATGCGAATTTAAATACGTTACTTGCTTCAAAGGTAAGTAGGGGCACCCGCGCGCGGTATCTCTAAGGGTACCTGTGTAGGATGTATAATATAAGGAAGGTCATATAGTATATACATATATATAGTAAAGTCTGTTTCCGATCACGCCATCCACAAATGTACTTGACCCATATAGTAATTCTATGTACCTATGTACCTTTACAAAACACTATGTTTAAGTAAAATCTAGTGCTGGGCTTTGTGATAAATTTGTCTAAAAGCATAGTTCTAAAATGGGTCTGAATACAGTTTCATATTCTAAATTGACATGACACATGACTTCTTATTTTTTGTATGTAGGTGTGGAGGCCAAGAAATTACCTATGAAATACTGCAGGCATGAAGCTGAAATTACAAGAGGTGAGTTGATTTATTACAAACAAAACAACATTGGTTTTTCTTCATTTTTCTCATCTCTTTTACACAATGACATATTTTTTAGCAATTACATAGTATATCACATCAGCTTAAATTATCTGCGCTGACTTGAGCCCAACCAGAAGTCAAACCGGGAAGTTCAGTGACTCCAAAGGGCATAAAACAGCTAATCCCTAATCTTGTACCCAGCCCACATTAGTGAGGTGACCCATGCCCTTCTCTGGATCCGTCACTGGCACGCTTACGAACGAGTCTTGTATATGCTACATAGTATCGTAGTAACTAAGAAAATATGTACATACCATACATACTTATTATAGTTTTTTTGGTTTTTAGAAAAAGAAGAGAAAAAATATATCAAATCAACAACTGCGGCGCCATCATTGGCGACACAACCTACAATAGTGAGGCGTAGAAGGGCGGTGGTTAGTGAGGAAGATAGTATACATGCTCAAATGGAGAATAGTGATGTAAGTTAGAGGTCTCTCTCTTCTCGTGTGGGACACCGAGTCGTCCAACGACCCGATGAACCCTAGTGTCAGAATATTTCAACCACCTTCTACAAGTAGCAGGCTTCTGACATGGTTATGTAACGACCGCCGTCTAAGTTATCACAGACAGCAACCGGGACCTACGGCGGCCCAAATATTTTTTTCATATTTCGACCTATGTTTCTTAGGGAAAGCTGTTCAGTTTTGTGGGCTCGTTCACCCCTTAAACTATTTACAGCAATTTTTTTTACACCCTGTATTAAATACAAGGTTTATTGTTCATCATTACGGCTATACATTGTAGCCATAGTTAATTATTCTTTGCCTATACATATTTCTGTTCAAATATCCAATTTCATTTTACAATCTGACTTTTTGTAGGTGCTGATAATGAGATGAACGGAGAATGGATATTTGTTTCCATTTTATTTAGTTATTTTCTTTTAATTTTGTAATATAGAAAGAAAAGAAAAATCAAGAACTTCAACACCTGAACGCCGCAAAAGCAGAAATAATGAATAAAGTACTCAACGAAACAGATGATGGCGGCACTGTAAAGAAATTCAAAAATAAAGTTAAAGCAACTATGATCATTCAGAATGGCAGCAAGGAGCAGGAACCCATTAAAAAGATAGGTGATATTGTAGGGACCTAGTCACGTTGTGTTTTGTCAGCAGTTTTGTATCGAGTCACTGCGGCGGCGAGCCCCGCTCGCCAGTCGTCTCCCTCACCTTAGCCTGTGCGTGCACCTCACACTTTAATCATGTAAACCGGAAATTAACTGAAAAATAATAACCTTCTGAATTGGAGTCCAGCCTTTTCTTTCTACAACTACATCATCTACCATTACGTATGCCAACCACTAGGGCATACGTGATAATTGGTGACACCGACTAGCAACACGCAAGACGCAAGATCAGCGAAATTTGGAGTGATGGAAAATTCCCGTGAAGTATGAAAAAACTGTTCCGGACGAGACGACTCCCCCATGTCCCTTGGGGTTACTGAAGGTGACTGGTGTTCTGTTCTACTTTTGGATAACATCATCGAAGAAGACGACACGACAATTTCATCAGATCCTCCCCGAATGAAGAAGTGCCATCGGTTGGAGTGGATTAGCTGCAGTTTTGTGTACGGAATGTAAGCCTCTGTTGTACGTAGCCCTTGATTATGAGCGAACTATGACATGCGATGAAGATTCCCTGACGGCAGTGTAGCGGTCACGTCTTGCTCCCACGTGGCGAGCGCTAGGACGCCGAGCATCGTGTTACAACTGCGAGCGTTTGAGGACACACAGGGTGTTACAAAGATCACTGGAGATATTGTCGACGCCAACTGTCACCGTTTTCTTCAAGTCTGGAGGAATGGAACTTAGAGAAGACTCTCGCGTTGGAGTAGGAGTAGGGCGCGGAACCACTCAGAAGGCTCACCGGGAGGTCTTGAGAAGTTTATGCCCAGGCGGATTTCGGTTGGACAGCGTTTGGATATGAATCGGACAGGACATCTCAGTGTCTTACAGTGTGTCGTGTTTCAGAAAGTGTCGTGTAATTGTTAGATGAAATTCGTAAGTTGAAATATTTTAAGAACACCATGTACAATATTTAAGAATTCATACCTTTGTCATTGTAACATTTATAAGTCGTAGAATCATACAAAGTCTTACTATTGTTCGTTGTAATTTGTCAGTCAGCGTAATTGTAAACGTTTGATATGTTCGTAGTTTCTGCGTAGCCAATGTTATCGTTCTTTATGTCAATGTAATATGAGATCCCTTTGTTTAGTCATGTTTTGGTTTCGATTTTGTTGTAGCTTTGTTATGTTGAAAATTTTTACCAAAATTTTGAAAAAGGAGGGGAATATTGTAGGGACCTAGTCACGTTGTGTTTTGTCAGCAGTTTTGTATCGAGTCACTGCGGCGGCGAGCCCCGCTCGCCAGTCGTCTCCCTCACCTTAGCCTGTGCGCGCACCTCACACTTTAATCATGTAAACCGGAAATTAACTGAAAAATAATAACCTTCTGAATTGGAGTCCAGCCTTTTCTTTCTACAACTACATCACCTACCATTACGTATGCCAACCACTAGGGCATACGTGATAATATCAGCACTAGTGATAGGTTGAACATAAATTTCATTGAAACCGAATGTTTGGCCGAATATTCGATAAAAAGTTTGCCGAACTAAGTATTCGGACTAATAATTCAGGAATTGATGACCCGATGAACCCTAATATCAGAATTTTAACCGCCTTCTACAAGTTGCAGGCTTCTGTCTTAGTGATCATAGACAGCAAACGAGACCTTCGGCTTAACGTGCCATCCGAAATATGAAACCATCTTACTTGCGGACAATCGGGTGGCTTAGCCCGCAATGTCCTAACCAGACTGGGAACAAATTCACAAAGTGATAAATATCAACTTGTGAGTGACCCACCGAGAATCGAACCCGGAACCTTCTGCGTCAAAGGCAGTCGCACTACCACTGCGCCACATCGGTCGTCACTGTATGATGCTCACGCACGCTGTCATTTCCATAGAAAAAACGTTAATAATAAATAATTTTGTTTTTTCAGAACCCAATTATATTATTAACTCAGCAGAAGGTGCACTTGACGAAGGTATGACTTTTATCATTTGGAGACGTTATATAGGGCGTCGTTCTGAACAACTTCCGACTATATAGGACCAGTATTGAAAAACAAAGAAAATGTAGACCTCTTATATAAAATTCAGGATCAGCGGACAAACTTTGTACTGGGGGTCGAATTTTTTTCTGTTTTCCAGCACTGGTCCCAAACGTTGTGTGGATCCCACGCTTGACGCACGACGGAGCGCTAAAACATCTCAGCAGTCTGTCAGATCCATACTACAAAGCTCCCCATACTAAAACCGCACTCGACAGACGACAATGCAATAGCGCTGCGTCGACAGTGGTTGAGCGGTTTTAGTATGGGGATTGACATTTCTAGTATGGACCTGACAGATCACTACGTTGTTTTTTATTGCGTTTTTCAGCATGGTCCTGGAAATTTGTTCAGTACGATGCCATAAATAACTATTGTCGTTGTAGTACCTATATTGCCGTGTGATGCCGGCTTAGAATAGCATCACCCCACATCCTTCCCGTGGGTGTCGTGAAAGGCGACTAAGGGACTCGAGAGTATTGGTGTATTACAATTTTTAGGCGACAGGCTGACAACCTGTCACTATAGTGATACACATGTTTTCCGAAACAACCTTAGAAAACAATACTCAAAAATGTCAGACATGGCGATAGCGACCGTATTCTTACAGCTGTTAACGCTCTGCCTACCCCGCAAGGGATAAAGGCGTGATATATGTATGTATGTATGTAGTACCTATATTTTCTCTGTGCTAATGCCGTCGGAGTGCTTTTGACCAACGTAAAGAATTTTTTTCAGTGAATTTCGATGATTATGAGCAGACTTGTCCGACGGTGTGCCCAGCTCGAGGGGTGATGGTTTGCGGCAAGTGCAAGTGCGGCGTCTACCGCACTTTTGTCAGCGCTTGTCACATGAAGATGTTCGACTGCGCGCATCCGGATGAGAGTCAGTACCTACACATTTGCCATCTAATACTTTTTTTTTCATCGGATTTGGCACCCTTTTTTTATTGGCTGGGGAAAAACGACTGACACCATACCCTGCCTAAACGCGCCTGCGACACCCCTGCCTGTATACTGAGTATAAAAATATTACCAGCAAATATTTTAAGGGGTGAATCAGCCAATGAAACTGAACAACTTTCCCCACGGAACATATGTCGAAATACAAAAAAAAATTGGGCCTCTCATACAAAATTACCAACCGACTGAGGCAATTTGTATGGGAAGTCCAAAAATTTTTCTCATATTTCAACCTATGTTCCTTAGGGAAAGTTGTTCAGTTTCAAGGGCTGATTCACCCCTTAAAATATTATTTGCAGCTAATATTTTTACACCTTATATATAAAAACGAGCTCAATTTTTACTATGCCTATCGGGTGTAAAGAGTCGGTGTACAATTTTTTCCATGAAATAATAATAATAACTTTATTTGCCAGAATACAGTAATTAATGAAAGATGTTACAGTATACCTAATGCCCGTGTACTCTACGTGCATGTAGTAGGTGCGCAAATTTAAAATTATAAATTAAAATATGTAATGTCATAATATAAGAATCTATCGTAATGTCAATCTAGCTTAAATTCTAAGTACTCTTTTACACTATAAAAACACTTATCTATTAACCAGTTCGTCACATTTTTTTTTAACAAATTGTAATTTAATATTTTGAATTTGTCAGCAAGCTTATTCAATATAATGATTGACATATTCCATATACATAATTTTGTACATATACGCGTGGCTAGGAGGCTGGTAAAACTTATGTGTATACATAGCTCTAACTTGCCTACTTTTAACTTCTGTAAGTTTTTTTTAAATATTCCGGGTGTAGTTTAACAAAACAGCATATCTCTTAGCTTTTGTACATTTCAAACAAGGAAGGGATAGAATTCAAAATTTATAAATAAGGATTTGCAACTATCCAAGTATACGGCCCTACAGATAGCACGCACGTTTTTTTTTGTATAATAAACGCCTTATCTGTTTCTACAGAATTTCCCCATAGAACTAGTCCATAGCTTAATGTAGATGTTACATAGCCATGGTAAGCCGTCAAAGCTGCCTCTATTGAGACAGTTTGACGAATAGAAATCGCAGTCCCATACATTCCCGATCAATTTCTGAAACGTCAAAATCTGCTACTCTCCCACAGACCCTAACAAATCACAAGTAAATTCCACCTTTTCCCTTCTTCAGTTTATAAGAGGTACTTTGTTTCAGAATTGACTTTGGTGTCATGGGCCCCATGCACTATGTCTGGACCCTATTTAGAAGATCTACGTGAACCGAAAGGTCTGATAAATTGGCCTAGCGATAAAGACGAAGTTTTACGGTACTTAAAATGCAAGGAGTATGCAGGGAAAAAAAATCTCTTTCCTTATTGTAAGTATTTTTGATAGTTTACAATCCAAACGAACGGTTATTATTTTTTAATCCCGAGATTAAATAATAAAAGGTAATTTTTCTGTTTACCTATTTAAATTCTATAAAAATTAAATGATATACTCTTTATTAGATGAAAGGTCAAAGCTATTTGAAAGTCACGTGACAGATGGTAAACTACATAACTATAACTACATGACAGATGGTTTCATGAAGTTTTTGTTGCGTCGACGCATGCGCGTGGGCTACCCCTTGAATGACCACGCTCTGCATACGCGTAGAGAATTTTTCGTATCGCAGCGCCGGATTATATAGGGTGCAATTTTATTAGTGGCAGATCCGTTGAGAATGTGTTCTGCTCATAAAACTGAACAACTTTTCAAAAAAAACTTAAGTCGAAATATGAAGAAAAAAAAAATTTCTATCCGGCTGCGCTATCACACGGGCGCCGCTACCTACAGTGCGCGCGGTCATTCACCCTAGCCTGGCCGTCATCATATTTCGACTTATGTCCTTTGGGAAAGTTGTTCAGTTTCATTAAGAGAGCACACCTTTAACGGATCCCTCACTAATAAAATTGCACCCTATATTGCATTATCTAAGATTATAACATAAGAAGTCGAGCTCGTTTTACTGAAAAGGTGAACATATTACAGACAGACTCCTTGATAGCAAGAGTGGCCAAAGCTCTGTCCATTACGTGTGGAAGTCATTGCTTTTCGTAAGCATTTTGGTTGTTGTGTCACACATTACCTACTGTTGATATACAGCCGAGTCACTGGTGGAAAAAGGGCAGAATGACGGTTGCTTGCTCCACAGACAAGACAAAGCTATATAGAAGGTGATAATATTGTCTTGCACACATTTTTTTCAGCCAAACTTAATTGCTCTTCGTTTGAAGTAGTCCTTAAGGACAAGCTTTTTGTGGATATCTGTATCGGTCACAGTTGTAATTCGAGCCCCACCAATATCAATTCTAATACGAACATTAAGAACAGGTACAAGAAAGGTAAAAAAAATAGATGCCGAAAAAAAAAGTGCCGAGGTGATTCGTCGATTGAAAATGCAGTCAATGCTAGCGAAGGTGATTCGTCGATTGAAAGTGCAGTCAATGCTAGCGAAGGTGATTCGTCGATTGAAAATGTATTCAATCCAGAAGACACATCCTCAATTTACTAAAAGTGATTCCGACATCTTGCCGATCGCGTCCTCAAGTTGATTCATAAACTTCGTTGAAAAATTAACAAGAAATTGAATTGAATTAAATAAGTGATTTTTATTTCTTCTCATTTCATTTAATTTCACGCCCACAAGGAATAGACAATATTATGACATTAATCCTCTTTATTTAGCTACAACAAAATGAGAATGGGCACCTCACACATGGTAAAAAGGATAAGCTATGAATTAATACATAATAATAATGAATAGTGTGTAATACAATATTTTTACTCTGCATAATGCCGTGTGGTACCGGCAGAGTAGAATAGCACCTCCCCATCTCCTCCCGTGGGGTTCGTAAGAAGCGACCGAGGGAGAAACCCGACCCGAGCAGACCAGGGTCCTGGAGAAGGACAACTCCATATCAAACCCGGAACGGGGTCTCCGTCAGGCGCGTGTGACAGAGGTCTATCGCGCAGCAGACTCCTGCAGCCGACCTGACTCCGCACGTATCGACTCGTCGTTCCTGTGGAATTAGCCAGGGAGGCCGAGAGGGTGGCGCAGGTCCTGGGCAACCCTGCGCTTTCCATAACTGCGTCCCAGGCAACGCAGTGTCAGTAAAAGCATTCAATCGTGCGCTGATGTGGGAAACTTTGGTGGTGTCTACGCTGGCATGAAAAAGGCCCTTCGTCCTTTGCCTAAAAAAATAGCCCCCCTTAAAAAAGCGGACGGCACTGTTATAACAGATGCTCAACGCCAACTCGAACGATGGGTAGAACATTATATCGGTCTGTACTCAGAACCAGTTAATATAATGCCAGAAGCTGCAAATTGCATGCCGAAACTAGCTACCTAGTCTGAGTTAGATGATCTTCCTACCATAAGGGAATACCACAAGGCTGTTAAGCAGCTTAAGATTGGAAAATCTCCTGGAAACGACGGTACCCACGCCGAACTTATCAGGCTCAAGTGCATATTACCTATTCTGCACAATCTGTTGTGTAAATGTTGGGAAGCGGGATATATACCACAGGATATGCGTGATGCTAACATCGTTACCCTATACAAAGGCAAAGGTGACCGCGGTGACTGTAACTGTTACCGTGGAATATCTCTTTTAAGTATAGTTGGTAAATTATTTGCTCGGTTAGTCTTGCTAAGACTCCAGAAACTTGCTGATCGTGTATATCCCGAATCGCAATGTGGGTTCCGCGCCCAAAGTTCCACGACAGATATGATCTTTACACTTCGCCAACTGCAAGAAAAGTGTAGAGAGCAGAAAACACCTCTGTTTGTGGCGTTCGTAGACCTTAACAAAGCCTTCGACACCGTTAGCAGAGAGGGACTTTATACTGCACTTTTAAATATCGGGTGCCCTCCAAAACTCCTGAGTCTCATTAAATCCTTCCACGAGGACATGAAAGGTTCTGTTGTTTTTAACGGCAATACATCTGAGTCGTTCGAAATGCGTAGAGGTGTTCGCCAAGGCTGCGTGTTAGCTCCTACCCTGTTTGGTATTTTCTTTTCATTGCTTTTTAAAGTTGCTTTCGGCGATGACCAACAGGGTATCCACCTGCACACAAGGGCTGACGGGAAGCTATACAATATCTCGCTTCTAAAGTCTAAGCGTAACCGCGATGACTTATTTGTCGATAGCCTTCTGTTTGCTGACGATGCAGCCTTCGTTTCAAATTCTCAAAGTGAGCTTCAAAACATCACCGATAAGTTTTCCCACGCGTGTTCTCTGTTCTCCATGTCCATTAATGCCAAAAAAACAGTAGTTTTAACTCAAGGCGCAGAAGCTCCACATATAATGCTCGGTGGCGTTCCCTTGGCCATTGTCGACAAGTTTTGCTACTTGGGGTCGACTGTGTCGAACAATCTCACACTTGATGTTGAGATCAATACGCGTATCGGCAAAGCGGCAACCATGTTTGGTAAGCTGAGTACAAGAGTATGGAACAATAAACATCTGACCACTAAAATCAAGATTATTGTTTACCAAACTTGCGTTTTAAGCATACTCTTGTACGGAGCTGATACCTGGACATCGTATGCAAAACAAGAGCGTCGACTTAACTCGTTTCATATGCGCTGCGTAAGAAACATCTTGCATATAACCTGGCAGGACAGAGTCACAAACGAGCGAGTTCTAGAAATTGCACAGCTGCCTAGCTTTACCGCCCTGCTCAAGCAGAGACGCTTGCGGTAGCTAGGGCATGTGCACCGAATGGAACCTTCGCGTCTACCGCGGCGTGTCCTGCTTGGTGCCGTAGCTAACGCCAAAAGAGGGGTTGGAAGACCCATGCTGCGTTTCAAAGATTGCGCCAAGCGGGATATGGCTGCGTTTGACATCGACCATCAAAGCTGGGAGAAGCTTGCTGAGGATAGGGACGAATGGCGAAAGCGTGTATATGATGGGCGTAAGTCTCACGACGACGCCTGGTTCTCTGGTCTCGCCAACAAAAGGCAAAAACGACACCTAAACATGCATGTTCCAGTCTTTAATACCACCTTCACTTGTAGAGCGTGCGGAAAGTCATGCCGCTCCCGCATTGGCTTATATAGCCACGAAAAGTCTTGCCTCAGACACTGATTAAATCGTCTGTCACAGACGTGTGAGGCCAATGATGATGACTCTGCATAATTATGATGAAGTAAATCACTTCTTCTTCAACCTATAGCCACCCAATGCTGAGTGTAGGTCTCCTCCAATGATCTCCACTTTTGACGATCAAGGGCTTCTCTCTTCCAATTCTTCCCGCCAACTTTGACTATGTCGTCTGTCCATCTTGCCGGCTGTCTACCCACGTTCCGTCGTCCCTCTCTTGGTCTCCACTCCAGCACCTTCTTTCCCCATCTGCCATCCGTTCTTCGGCATATGTGACCCGCCCACTTCCACTTCCTACCCGTTATCACTTTAGCTATGTCGGTTAGCCTGGTCCTCCTGCGTATTTCAGTGTTTCTCACTCTATCGCATAGAGAAATGCCCAACATGGCACGCTCCATAGCTCTCTGGGCAACTTGTAAGCGGTCGATTGTGTGCTGAGTCAACGTCCAGGCCTCAGCGCCGTATGTATGGACAAATTCATAGTTGGTTTACTGCAAATAACTTAGTTCTAAATGCGAAAAGGACATAACATTAAGAACAATACACAACAGGTCAACTTATTTCTAAAAAGAAATCTCTTCCAGCAGACCTAGGGTAATGAGATGGCATAAAGTGAGGCAGTTGACGTGTACAACATACTATGATATACCTACAATAATTACATACATACATATATCACGCCTTTATCCCTTGCGGGGTAGGCAGAGCGTTAACGGCCGCAAGAATACGGCCACTATCGCCACGTCTGACATTTTTGAGGATTGTTTTCCAAGGCTGTTTCAGAAAACATGTGTATCACTATAGTGACAGGTTGTCAGTCTGTCGCTTAAAAATTGTAATACACCAATACTCTCGAGTCCCTTAGTCGCCTTTTACGACACCCGCGGGAAGGATATGGGGTGATGCTTTTCTAAGCCGGCATCACGACATACAATAATTTATGAAACAAATATAATTGGAATAATACATACTTATATAAATAATATACCTAGACAACATTATTGCATTCTAACTAATACCTATATTTATATACCTACATATATACACCATAAATATATATATATATACCTATAAATTAATTTGGAAGAGAAAGATAATGCTCTTTTACGCGTGTTTTGAAAATAGAAAGAGACGGGCTGTCACGCACTGTGTGCGGGAGGGAGTTCCACAGTCTGGCCGCATGAACAGTGAAAGAATAACTATAGAAATCAGAGCGGTGGATGGGTATGGATAGAATGGTCCTGACATGGGAGCGACAAGGTTTGTCCAGGGGACGAGAAAAATTAAAGCGTTCTTTGAGATATGAAGGAGAAGATGGGTTGTGGAGAACATTATAGAGGCAGGAAAGAACGTGGGCATTTCTACTATGTCGGATCGGAAGCCACTTGAGTTGCGAGCGAAACTGAGAGACGTGGTCGTATTTGCGTAGGCCAAAAATGAATCGGATGCAGAGGTTTTGGAGACGCTCCAGTTTGCTCAACAACTCCTCAGTGGCATCCAAGTAGCATGTGTCCGCGTAGTCGAAAAGGGGAAAAAGAAGTGTTTGAGCAAGAGTGATCTTAGTTTTTAGAGGCAAAAAGTTTTGAAGGCGTTTAAGCGTATGAAAAGTAAAATAAACTTTGCTGCTAACAGCATTGACCTGCGCTTGGAATTGGAATCAACTGAGATTGGAATCCAGCAAAACACCGAGGTTTTTGGCTGAGTTAGTGTAAGCTATAGGCGTTCCGTTATAAATAACAGGTGGGATACTATGATTGTCTATTTTCCTACACATATAAGAACTACCTAAGAGCATGGCCTGAGATTTTAATGGGTTGACCACAAGAACAAAGGATTCAGCCCATTCCGCAATTTTGCTAAGCTCATTGTTGATTGCCGCAGTTGCACTGTTGATATCGTCATAGCTGAAGTGACGATAGATCTGCAGATCGTCTGCATAGAGATGGAAGTTAGAAGAAATAACAGAAGTAATAGTGTTGATGAAAATTGAAAACAGAAGAGGTGAAAGGACGCCATCCTGAGGAACGCCCGCAGAGAGATCACACCATTCCGAGAAAGCCTCATCAAAGCGGACCCTCTGCGAGCGACCCCGAAGGTATGAATCAAACCAAGTTATTGCCGGAGAAGAGATATTAAGAGAGCGAAGGATAGCAAGAAGTACATCGAAGTCAACGGAGTTGAAGGCATTGCTGAAATCAAGTAGAATTAGAATAGTCAAAGACTTATTCTCCATGGCATGGCGAATATCATCAGTGACTTTAATAAGTGCTGTCACGGTGCTATGACCAACACGAAAGCCTGACTGCAAAGGAGAAAGAAGGCAATTAGAAGTGAGGAAGTCGGATAGCTGCTTGTGGACAATGTGTTCAAGGACTTTGGATAGGAATGGTAGGATGGAGATGGGGCGAAATTGGGAGAAAGATGCAGGATTAGGAACCTTATGAAGAGGAATAACATCAGCACGTTTCCATGCTGAGGGGATAGAACTCGTTAACGGTGAAAAATTAAATATATGTGTCAGGATTGGCAAGAGTTCGGTGAGGATACGGAGAATCATCCGGGAGGAGAGATCATCATTGCCTACAGCAGTAGATTTCATTGATAATATATACTTCTTAACATCCTCCTCGGTAACAACATTGAGAGAGAAGGAAGTACACTGTGGTAGTGGCTGACTATTTATGTTAGCAACAGTACCAGCTTTGATGACATTATTCAAGATGACAGGTGGAGATGAAAAGTGCTGGTTGAGTGCTGACAAATCGACAGGACCACTAGGGGTAGCTGGTGATTTCCCAACACCAATCGTGCGCAAAAATTTCCACACTTGAGCTGGGTTACAGTTGTTGACGGAATCATGAATGTGGCGTCGTTTCGCATCCCTACACAGACGACTACAGCGATTTCTCAACAGCTTGTACTGCGCAAGGTTAAGCTCCGCTGGTCGTTTTTTATAACGTTTCTTTGCCCTATCCCGTTTAGCCATCAAGTCGTAAATTTCCTGTGAAAGCCAAGGAGTAGGATCATGCTTTACTCTAACCTTCCTGATAGGTGCATGACTGTCGTAAAGTTTTGTGACATTAGCGGCAAACAATTGTAGTTTGGTATCAATATTATCGGCTTCATGAACTAAAGTCCAATCAATAGCCGCAGCATCCCGCCTCAACGCCTCCAAATCAATGCCTCTGAAACTTCGCAAAGACATAAATTTGGCTTTCCGCCTGGGTGGACGAATTTTGAATGATAGATAGATTAAATCATGATAGGAAAAATTGGCTGGAAACTGACCATGAGAAGCTATGTTATCAGGAGAAGATGTAATCATTAGATCAAGAAGAGAAGGTATACAGTTTGGTGACTGATGCGTCGGCAAGAGGGGTAAAATGTGTAAATTTAGTGCGAACAAAAGGGACTGCAGCTTATGAGTTCGGTGGTCATCCTTAATGATACACGTATTAAAATCACCCAACAAGAGAGTGTGGTCGTAGTTGGGGCAGTGAGTGCCAAGTAGGTTTTCCAGAGAATCAAAATAATCAATATGGAGAGAAGGGCTGTAGAAAACCGCGACCAGCACTTTCTTGTGGCACAGAGTAATTTCAATAAAAAGATGCTCAGCCGAACGTGAATACTTGCTGGGTGAGACGCTAACAACTTTGTGTACGATATCAATGCGGAGGTAAATGGCGACACCGCCACATGCCTTTCCCGTACGATCGTTGCGTATTAGCTTGAAGCCAGGAAGTGGAAACAGTTTAGAAGGAAGGGAAGGCTTCAGAAACGATTCGGATACAAGAATTGCATCGACGGAAGTATTACCAAAAGCGGCAAGAGAGTCAGAATAGTGAGCAGGAATGCTCTGGGCATTAATATGACACACATTGAAATTATTTTTGAGCGAGGAAAATATGGTATTTAACTGTTCATGTACGGACAGGAATGTAGAACTATCACCGTCACTATCAGCGCTTAAAAAGTGGTCAGAAGAGGAAGAGCATGAGAAAAAACTATCATCTAAATCCAATACATTATTCATAGCTATGATATACCTACATATATTAAATAATAAACAAAATAATACGAAAAATATAAACTTAAGTTGGATGCACAAGACTGCTACCTACTCACTGTACAGCAGCTCATCATCAACACTAACCGCAGTGTGATGAAAGAGATCACTTTACCATGATTTTTCATGTCGAGATTGATTTGAAAAAATATTAAAACAATGCACAAAGTTTGACGACAAACACCAAACTATCTATGGTACCACTTCAACATTTCTGAACGAAACTTAAAAACAAATGACATTTGATTTGACAGCTATCGCGATTACATATTGAAATAACCTCAATTAAAATTATAAAAAAGAAAAATTTGTGATATAATAGTACAAAGGAGGAGTTTAAAAAGTGGTTCTACCTCAATATTAAAAAGATAAGGAATCAAGCCGAAAACCTCAACCTTAGTATGCATGAGAGACTTATTTCTTTCCTCTTTGACCATGGGAGGCATTGGACTTCGCTACTTGGGCCGCTGGCGCTCGTGTGCGCGCCGGTGGTGGTACCTTGCCTGCACTTCCTTGTCCTGACGGAGGCGGGATGACCGGGGCCGCACCGGCACCAGAAGAGGGCACTGGATAAGACCGCATAAAAGCTTCCAGCTGGTCCATAGTTTCGATACGGCGGCGAGACTTATCTGGCAAGAGAATGTGGATATTGCCGTCCGATGTCCAGCAGTTTGTGACGCCGTAGTACTTTCGTGAAGCAACAAAAGCGTCGTGTCGAGACTTGGTCAAGAACTCTGATATGACTATTCCTGTGTTCTTGAGTGCTGTCTTCGAGTCCCAGACTTCCCGGCGCTTTTCAAGGTCACGAAACCTAACGAGTACCGGCCGCGTCTTCGTGGAAGAGGAGCCCAGCCTGTGGCAGGCTTGCAGATCCAAGCTGGTAATGTCTGACAACTGCATTTTGTCACAGATTAATTTGGAGATAACGTCATCTAACTTTTCATCCTTAATTTCAGTGACCCCATGGAACAGGAGAACCTTTCTTCTCAGGAAGGCCTCATGACGCTCTAGACCGAGAGACAGCAGATTGGTCTGTGCTGAAATTTTAGTGAGCGCTTGCCAAACTAAGTTTTTGAAATCAGCGTACTCACTCGCCAGGGTCTTCAGGTCGGTGTGGACTGGAGCCGGAGAAGCAGTGGCATTCTTCAGACGTATCTCAAACTCTCCCATATGGTTGAACAGCTGATCGAGATCTGTTTTGTTGGCTGCTAGCAGTGCTGAGGTGTCCACTATGTAGAGGTCAAAAGTGTCAATCTCCAAAAAATTGTGAAAAGTGGTTGCAGAGTGAAAATTATTATTTGCGGATAGTGCGGATAAGCTACAGACTAACTCAGCGCATTAAAAATTTAAATATAAATGCAGTAAGTATTATTTACTAATTAAATATATGCAGTGACAAATAAGCTTGTATTATTGTCACGACTACCCGCCAAAATAAAAAACAAAAAAAAGAAAAAAAAAAAGTTCGATGAAACCGTTCAACCTGACCGTTCGCCTAAGGGTGATAAGGTGTGGTGCGTATTCGTTGAATTCCAAATTTTTTAAGTAAACACTGGAACAGATTAGCTTCAAAGTGCTTCCCCTGGTCGCTTGTTATGTGGATAGGACAGCCGAAAAGGAATCACGTCGGGGTCACCAATATGGCGGGTGACAGGAGTAATCCAGGTGTCGGGAAAAGGGTAGCTACCCGCCTGGCCGGGTGTTGTGGCCAGAGGACCGACGGGTCCGCCTGGATTGGATTGGAAATTGTATATATGCGTTGCGCAGTGACAATTTCGATACCGCGTTTCAGGCCCATTGTTCTGTCACGTGGCGCCTTCTATCCGATATGTTGAGAACTCCTGTTGCGTCTTGTACGCTTGTGAACCACTTGAGTGAGCTTCATGTTGAAGCCACCAGAGGTCGCTACATGTCCTATGGAATTTTGCTGTGGGGCCGCGCAGCTGATATTGAAACAATATTTATTCTTCAGAAAAGGGGCATTAGAGCTATTTATAAACTTGGCAGTCGTGATTCTCTGAAAGAACTGTTTAAGGAAATTAATATTATGACTGTGCCATGTCAATATATTTATGAAAATATCATGTATGTAAGAAAGAATATTCATACTTTCACAAGAAATCATGAAAGACATAATCGTAATATAAGGAGTAAAAATAAATTAGATCAACCTAAGCATAGACTAGCTAAAGTTAGGACTTCATTTGAAGGATTAAGTATACGATACTACAAAATTTTTTTGAGCCGTCTGGTGCCGGCAGAGTAGAATAGCACCTCCCCATCTCCTCCCGTGGGGGTCGTAAGAAGCGACCGAGGGAGAAACCCGACCCGAGCAGACCAGGGTCCTGGAGAAGGACAACTCCATATCAAACCCGGAACGGGGTCTCCGTCAGGCGCGTGTGACAGAGGTCTATCGTGCAGCAGACTCCTGCAGCCGACCTGGCTCCGCACGTATCGACTCGTCGTTCCTGTGGAATCAGCCAGGGAGGCCGAGAGGGTGGCGCAGGTCCTGGGCAACCCTGCGCTTTCCATAACTGCGTCCCAGGCAACGCAGTGTCTGTGGAGAGGAAACTTCACCCGCGTCATGCGGATACCAACACGGGAAGTGGCAGTGACCGGTTATAAGTCTGCACATATGGGCGTAAGTGCAGGCGCCAGGGGTCGCTTCCGTGGGAGGGTCCATCGTAGACCCACTGATCAGTTACCGCCCGCTCCAAGTTGGGCAGCCCCCAACCAATAAGGTACTGTTCCGCCCCGGTGCTGGTTTGCTCTTTTAGGGTGTAGAGAGCACCAGCCTCAACTGGACAATCGGCGCCGTTAAATTGTACACCTGCGACTGAAAGGCAAAAAAATAACATAAACCCACTCCGCTTATCCATGCGATTTGCAACATGGAATGTCCGTACTATGAGGACGGGCCTCCCTGACACCTGTGGAGGCTCTTCTATTGACGCACAAGATCTGCGCAAAACTGCCGTTATCGACGCCGAACTAAACAGATTGAACATTGCTGTTTGTGCCTTACAAGAGACCAGACTCCCTGACGAGGGTTCCTTGCGTGAGACACACTATACATTTTATTGGAAAGGAAAGGACAGCAGCGCTGTGCGCGAACATGGTGTTGGCTTTGCTATCCGCAACGACCTCTTAACATCTATAGAGACTCCATGCGGCATCTCGGAACGCATTATGTTGCTGCGATTAAATACGAATCATGGATACGTAACTATAATATCTGCTTACGCACCAACATTATCCTCAACTGATGAAGCTAAAACACAGTTCTATGACCAGCTCGACCAGACTTTACGCGGCATAAAGTCATCTGACCGCTTATACGTTCTGGGCGATTTTAACGCTAGGGTCGGACAGGACAACGTTGCTTGGCCAGATTGTATAGGTAACCATGGTATAGGGAAGTTAAACGAAAACGGACAGCGTTTATTAGAGTTATGCTCTAAACACCTACTGTGTGTTACCAATACCTACTTCAAAGGCAAAGCAACTCGCAAAGTGTCCTGGAAACATCCGCGTTCTAGCCACTGGCATCAACTGGACCTTATCCTGACCAAAAAGAAAAATCTCCGCGAGACCCTGCACACGCGAACCTTTCATAGCGCTGATTGCGACACAGATCACTCCTTGGTGGCTTCACATGTTGCTATAGCTCACAAAAAGATCCATTCATCCAAATTGCCCGGTACGAAGAAGCTTGATCTTTCCAAAACCAGAGACGATGAGTTGGTCTGAAAGTTTGAGGAGCTGGTGCGGGACGAAGTTGCCACCTGGGATGTAGACGCTAATATCGAGGAAGAATGGGGCAAAGTCAAAAAGCTACTAACAGAAGTAGCTGGTACGGCTTTCGGTTATCAGGAAGTCAAAAACCAGGATTGGTTCGCCGAAAATTTCGAACACATTACACCCCTGCTCGAGTCCAAACGACAAGCTGCGCTAAGACATCGCCTTAACCCATCTAAAAAGTCACGTATTGATCTAGCGGACGCAAAGTCAGCTTTACAACGCACATCACGGTACTTCGCTAATGCATACTGGACCGAACTTTGTAAAAGCATTCAATCGTGCGCTGATGTGGGAAACTTTGGTGGTGTCTACGCTGGCATGAAAAAGGCCCTTCGTCCTTTGCCTAAAAAAATAGCCCCCCTTAAAGAAGCGGACGGCACTGTTATAACAGATGCTCAACGCCAACTCGAACGATGGGTAGAACATTATATCGGTCTGTACTCAGAACCAGTTAATATAATGCCAGAAGCTGCAAATTGCATGCCGAAACTAGCTACCTAGTCTGAGTTAGATGATCTTCCTACCATAAGGGAATACCACAAGGCTGTTAAGCAGCTTAAGATTGGAAAATCTCCTGGAAACGACGGTACCCACGCCGAACTTATCAGGCTCAAGTGCATATTACCTATTCTGCACAATCTGTTGTGTAAATGTTGGGAAGCGGGATATATACCACAGGATATGCGTGATGCTAACATCGTTACCCTATACAAAGGCAAAGGTGACCGCGGTGACTGTAACTGTTACCGTGGAATATCTCTTTTAAGTATAGTTGGTAAATTATTTGCTCGGTTAGTCTTGCTAAGACTCCAGAAACTTGCTGATCGTGTATATCCCGAATCGCAATGTGGGTTCCGCGCCCAAAGTTCCACGACAGATATGATCTTTACACTTCGCCAACTGCAAGAAAAGTGTAGAGAGCAGAAAACACCTCTGTTTGTGGCGTTCGTAGACCTTAACAAAGCCTTCGACACCGTTAGCAGAGAGGGACTTTATACTGCACTTTTAAATATCGGGTGCCCTCCAAAACTCCTGAGTCTCATTAAATCCTTCCACGAGGACATGAAAGGTTCTGTTGTTTTTAACGGCAATACATCTGAGCCGTTCGAAATGCGTAGAGGTGTTCGCCAAGGCTGCGTGTTAGCTCCTACCCTGTTTGGTATTTTCTTTTCATTGCTTTTTAAAGTTGCTTTCGGCGATGACCAACAGGGTATCCACCTGCACACAAGGGCTGACGGGAAGCTATACAATATCTCGCTTCTAAAGTCTAAGCGTAACCGCGATGACTTATTTGTCGATAGCCTTCTGTTTGCTGACGATGCAGCCTTCGTTTCAAATTCTCAAAGTGAGCTTCAAAACATTATCGATAAGTTTTCCCACGCGTGTTCTCTGTTCTCCATGTCCATTAATGCCAAAAAAACAGTAGTTTTAACTCAAGGCGCAGAAGCTCCACATATAATGCTCGGTGGCGTTCCCTTGGACATTGTCGACAAGTTTTGCTACTTGGGGTCGACTGTGTCGAACAATCTCACACTTGATGTTGAGATCAATACGCGTATCGGCAAAGCGGCAACCATGTTTGGTAAGCTGAGTACAAGAGTATGGAACAATAAACATCTGACCACTAAAACCAAGATTATTGTTTACCAAACTTGCGTTTTAAGCATACTCTTGTACGGAGCTGATACCTGGACATCGTATGCAAAACAAGAGCGTCGACTTAACTCGTTTCATATGCGCTGCGTAAGAAACATCTTGCATATAACCTGGCAGGACAGAGTCACAAACGAGCGAGTTCTAGAAATTGCACAGCTGCCTAGCTTTACCGCCCTGCTCAAGCAGAGACGCTTGCGGTGGCTAGGGCATGTGCACCGAATGGAACCCTCGCGTCTACCGCGGCGTGTCCTGCTTGGTGCCGTAGCAAACGCCAAAAGAGGGGTTGGAAGACCCATGCTGCGTTTCAAAGATTGCGCCAAGCGGGATATGGCTGCGTTTGACATCGACCATCAAAGCTGGGAGAAGCTTGCTGAGGATAGGGACGAATGGCGAAAGCGTGCATATGATGGGCGTAAGTCTCACGACGACGCCTGGTTCTCTGGTCTCGCCAACAAAAGGAAAAAACGACACCTAAACATGCATGTTCTAGTCTATAATACCACCTTCACTTGTAGAGCGTGCGGAAAGTCATGCCGCTCCCGCATTGGCTTATATAGCCACGAAAAGTCTTGCCGTGCAGACACTGATTAAATCGTCTGTCACAGACGTGTGAGGCCAATGATGACTATAACAAAATCCCGGAAGATATATTAAGTTTGTCTGAGAGTAAATTTAAATCTATTATTAAGAAAACATTATGTTATAAAGCCTATTATAAGATAGATGATTACGTTAATGACAAAGAGGCATGGTCCTCTGATATTCCAGCGCAGCACAAGAAACATGCAGTAATTTTTAATACTAAATCGGGACGTGCATGGAATTTAAAATTGACATAAATACTCGTAGAAAGGAAGACTTTATAAGACGAAATAGATAGAATTATCTACTGTAGTACTTTTATTTTATTTTAGCGCAGCCGTCTCTTGGGCTCTTAATATATTTTAAAACTTAGCTAGGGTAGCTGATAGGTCCTATGGTACAAATTGTTAATTGAGAATAGGAGCACTTTTGAGCAGGTTTTTGGGTGGTTTTCCTGTTCAGGGCGTCCGGCTGATTTACATGACACATGTAAATATATATTTTTTAATATTCACTTTAATAGCTACTTGCTAGTACGTTACATGTTGTGTGGTCAGCCTGGCTGGCCCCGAGGCAGTGCCTTTTTTATCCTTTTTTATGTGCCTTATATTATCGTGCCGCGTTTCTACTAGGAGCATAAAATTGTTTTCTCTTTTTTACAATGACTAATTTATTTTGGCGACAGTATTGTATTGTAAATTCTTGGCTTTCTGAAAGCATTCGTTGTGAATCTACTTGGAAATATACGATTGAAATTTGAAATTTTGAATTTGAAATTTGAAGCTCAGGTTTACGCATTATACAGGATGTAAAAATATTAGCTGCAAATATTTGAAGGGGTAAACCAGCCCATGAAACTGAACAACTTTCCCCAAGGAACATAGGTCGAAATATGAAAAACAATTTGGCCCTTCCAAACAAAATTACCAACCGACCAAGTCAATTTGACTGGGGGGCCCAAAAATTTTGTTCACCCCTTAAAACATTTGCAGCTAATATTTTTACACCCTGAATATCACTACGGGCTGTAAACTCACAATATAATTTTTCATTAATTTATAACAGTTTGGAAAAATATTACGTCACATAAAAGTATCTACCCTCTATGAAAAGTGAGTGCCTGTGTACGTTTTTTGTTTGTTGTTTAGGATAGTATCTAGGTATCAATCCAAACGATCGGTTATGTTTATTCTCGGGATTAGATAATAATAGGTAGTTATTCTCTTTACCTATATTAATTCTATAAAATTAACTTCATTTCGGGTTGCTGTGGACGAAAATTCAAAGCTATTTGAAATTCACGTGATAGATGGTTAACTACATAACCAAAACTGCATGACAGATGGTGTTATGAATTTTTGTTGCGTCGAACTGTTATACCCTTAATTTATATGGGACTTTGCTGACTAAGCACAGACGCCCTGTATCAGCATCAGAGCCGCCGTGTCCAGCGCATCGCGCTTCCACGTCAGTCTCAATCACACCTTCGGTCGGGTCAGCCGCCAGTTTCCAAATTTAAATAATATTCATTTTCTAATAAATTCTCTAGCCTAAATAAAATTCTTTTTTTAAAAAACCGATCTCGAGGCTCGTTATAACATTGGTGGCAGCGTAAAAGGGATAGTAAAATCCCCGGTTTCGTGAGTGAACCAGTTTTTACCAGTTCTAGTTCCGCGAATTAGGCTAACTTTCTTAAAATCAGTGCAAAAGTGAATTTTGTGCTTCATTTGGTTAAATAAGTGAATTAACCAATCATAATCATCACCTCGTGTACCGCCCTTCATTGCGGATTACCCGTGGTGTCATATCCTGTCTACGGTACCTACTGCGTCGTAGATATCATCATCCCCGGTTCTCACCCTTCATTGTGAGAAGCGGAGCGTTCTACATCATCATCACCTGGTCTCACCTTTCATTGTGAGAGACAGAGTGTCCATCATCCCCGTCAGAGAAGCGGAGGTCTACATCATCATCACCTGGTCTCACCTTTCATTGTGAGAGACAGAGTGTCCATCATCCCCGTCAGAGAAGCGGAGGTCTACATCATCATCACCTGATCTCACCCTTCATTGTGAGAGACAGAGTGTCCATCATCCCCGTCAGAGAAACGGAGGTCTACATCATCATCACCTGATTTCACCCTTCATTGTGAGAGACAGAGTGTTCATCATCCCCGTCAGAGAAACGGAGGTCTACATCGTCATCACCTGGTCTCACCTTTCATTGTGAGAGACAGAGTGTCTTTAATCATCATCCCCGTTTGAGAAGCGGAGTGTCCTACATCATTGCCCCGACAGGAAAATATTTATCGTATACGAGAACAACGGGAACGCGTCCACACGCTATCAGCCAGACGCAACTCAATCCGACGCGCTAACGCAGCGAATTCTCCGCAACTTCGCGTTCACTTCGCAGCGTGCTCAACGCCTACGTTTCTGTAAGGATGAACGTGTTTATGCTGTATGCAACCAGTTTCCTGTAAGTGAATTTATTTCCATCACTAATAATTTTTCCAACGAACTTTTATCGACGAACTTTTCGGCGTGTTCTACATACAAGTTCTACACATATCCTATGAACATTTCATCGTGTAATAATAAAAATTGACGAGTTTTATACACCAAATTCTAATGTCTAATCAACCTCAAGAAGTCAAGATTAGCCTTGAGACTCCAACTACTGGTCCAACACCTACTCCTAGTAGGCAAAACTCTAAAGAACCTAAAGAAACTACACAGAGAAGCAAATCACCGTTACCAATGGCTGAACTAAGCATTGATACTATTTTAAAATTTGTAAAACATTTTGACGGAAGCCGAGACACACTAAACGCGTTTATTACAAATTGCAATAACGCCCACGAACTCGCATCAGACGCGCAAAAGCCTATCTTATTTAAATACATCCTATGTCAATTAACAGGCAAAGCGGAAGCTGCATGCTCGATCAAAGAATTCTCAAATTGGGAACAATTAAAAGAATTTCTTAAAACACAATTCGGTGAGAGAAAACACCTCAGTCACCTCCTTGCTGACCTTCAAGAGAGCAAACAGCTTCCTGCAGAAAATGTCAGTCAATATTCTTTGCGCATCGAAACATGTCTGTCTCAGCTTCTTACAGAAACAACGCTTTCTAACACCAAGGTGAAAGACCTCCCTGGCCGTACAGCGGCTATGGAAGATCTAGCACTTCATCACTTCATGCTTGGACTTCATCCTCGCATATCTAACATTGTCAGATGTAGAAATCCTAAAAATCTTAACGAAGCCATTAACTGTGCTGTATCTGAAGAAAGAATTCAACAAACTTTGTATAGAAAGCATTCCACTCAAGCAGCACCACGCCGCGGTGTGACACCTCAAAGTCAAGGCCAATCGAGGTTGGCTCTCCAAGGTTCTTCCAATTCAGCTCCTAGAACTCATCCTACTCAGTTATTCTGTCGCTACTGCAAAAACCCTGGTCACGACATTTTGAATTGTAAGAAACGAGAATTCAACAACAGTCAAGTTAACCGGACGAACCAGCGTCCCTATGCTGCCCAGATTCAGCGGGCTGCTCCTATGCATTTTGTCGACAACCAGGAAAATCAAGAAAGTTCATATGAGATAGAGTATCCTGAAAACGACGAACAGATCACCACTGAATCCAATTCTTTAAACGAGTAGTTGTCTCGCCTCGGTGTCGCACGAGACAATCTATTAAAGCCGGCACCCCTTTGCCTAAACCTCCTAGTATCCCTCCAGAGCATAAAACTCCTAATCCTCGACATAAGTCTTCTAATTCCAAAACTCTCAAAACCCAACATCCTGTGTATGAGATAACAATCGATCCTACAAAACGTTGGCTCCCCCATGTCTTGATCAAAACAAGTGCGTCTAAGAAATCACTTACGCTACTTGTAGACTCAGGATCAGCGATCAGTCTCCTCAAGGGCTCATGTATTACTGAACGACAAAAGCTGATTGTGGAACCTATCGATATCAAAGGCATAGACCCTGACAAGGAATGCACTCCAACCATAGGTCATTTCGAACTCCAACTTGACCTACCTAAAAAGACGTACATACGTCACAAATTCCATGTCATCGAAAACATCAATCTACCTTACGACGGTATCATTGGTTCCGACCTGCTTAAAAGGTTCCGCTGTAACATAAACTATCTGCGCGACCTACTAGAAATCGGAAACATCAGTATTGAACTCCGATTTGTAGAGCCCACTTACCTCATACCTCCAAGAACGGAGATGATCATAGAATGTTCCGTCCAAAATCCTGAAATAAAAGAAGGTCTTGTCGTCGACTATCATCATTCCGAAGATCTTCTTTTCCCAAATTCCATCCTGAAAGTAAAGAATAACAACAGAGCCAACATCTCTGTAATAAATATCTCTGAAAATCCTGTAACACTTAATTCCAACCTAAATCTAACACTCCTTCCAATGAAATCATTCAAAATCAATCATCCAGTAAATAATATCATGTCTCAAAATCATTCCAACAACTCACCTGGTAATCACGTCAATTCCTATGAGCGTGCTCAAAAGGTCCTACAGTTACTACGTTCATCACATCTTAATCATGAAGAGAAAGGAGCTCTTCAGCAAATATGTTCAGAATACGCCGACATTTTCCACTTACCTGGAGATAAACTCTCTTTTACAACTGCAACTAGCCACAGTATCCCGACTACTTCGGCCATCCCTATCAATACTAAATCGTATAGATTTCCAGAATGTCATAAAGCCGAAGTAGCCTCTCAAATCAACAAAATGCTAGACGAAGGTATCATCAAACCCTCGACGTCTCCCTGGTCATCACCCATATGGGTTGTTCCAAAAAAGCTAGACGCTTCTGGTCAACGCAAGTGGCGCGTAGTCATCGACTACCGCAAACTCAACGATATTACAATCGGAGATGCTTATCCCATTCCACAAATCTCAGAGATCCTGGATCAACTGGGATCCTGCAAGTATTTCTCCACTTTAGACCTAGCGTCTGGATTCCACCAGATCTGCGTCAATGAAGCCGATACTGCAAAAACGGCATTCACTGTCCCTGACGGACATTTCGAATTCACACGAATGCCTTTCGGGCTTAAAAATGCCCCTTCAACATTTCAGCGCTTAATGAATACTGTTCTAACAGGACTTCAAGGCATAAGATGCTTCGTTTATCTGGACGATATCGTCATATATTCACACGACCTGCCTTCTCATATCGAAAATCTCGAGGCAGTGTTCCAAAAACTCAGAGACAACAACTTAAAACTCCAGCCAGACAAATGTGAGTTTCTTAGAACTGAAGTGGCTTATCTCGGTCACATCATTGGTGAAGATGGCGTCAAACCCAATCCTGAAAAGGTGAAATCCGTCACCGAATTCCCAACTCCAAAGAATCCGAAAGACATCAAGTCTTTTCTAGGACTCGTGTCATACTATCGCCGCTTTATTCCTGAGTTTTCCAAAATTGCTAAACCGCTAACAACACTCCTAAAAAAGGATGTATCATTCAAATGGGAGAATCAACAACAATTAGCGTTTGATCATCTGAAGCGTGAACTAACATCCGCTCCAGTCCTGTGCTATCCCGACTTCACGAAGCCTTTTACACTAACATGTGATGCCAGCAACCATGCAATAAGCGCTATCCTATCACAGGGACCCTCAGGCCAAGAAAGGCCAATAGCATATGCATCTCGCACCTTAAATAAGAGCGAGTCCAATTATAGCACCACTGAAAAAGAGCTTTTAGCTATACTTTTCGGCTGCAAAACCTTCCGCCCCTATCTCTACGGTAGGAAATTCCAAATCGTAACAGATCATCGACCACTCAAGTGGCTCATGAATCACCACGATCCTAGTAGTAAACTTCAAAGATGGAGGTTGAAACTAGAAGAGTACGAGTATGAGATTGTATACCGCAAGGGTAAACTCAACTCGGCTGCTGACGCCCTTTCTAGATTCCCAGTAAACCCTATATATCCTGAAATCCCTAATACGAACAACCCTGAATCTTCTAATGAAAATCACGCACAACAAATCGAAGAAAATCCTGACAGCTTAGAACAAGAGCTGATAGAATTACAAGATCTTCTCTCACCGTCCGACCTTATCCAGCCTCTAGGCCCGATGTCTCTTCCAGATCTTCGTCCCGATGCTTCGAACTCAGATGTCACAGATGACATATTCCGTTACTTAGAGTCAAATCCAATTGAAAATCCTATCGCTCAGCAGAGTAATAATCCGACTTCACACTCACCTGATGTTGTCTCTCCGGATAACAACGCATTACCTGAAATTCAACAAAAAGGTCCTGCATCAGACACTTATCTAGAACAAATAGAAAACCTACCACTTACCTCCTTTGATGAAGAAATCCTGAATCCACCTGTACCAAATTCGGTTAATGAGACACCGAATGCTGCATCCCCTAGTGACGACGAAACATACTCCAAATTCCTGAAAAATAAAGAAATTCATAACACTATAATAAGAGAACATAACGAGACTCTATCAAAATCTTCACAAAAGTTGATCATTGTCCCCACATCACTGGACTTAGATGAGTCCATGCCTTTCATTTCCGAAATACTAAATGAATACGAAAACCAAGACGAATTTCGACTATCCGAGAGACCTTTGCATTCCGCCCAGAAACTCTGCGTCGGAAACAAAATTTACTATTTCTTATATACAAAGGTTCATCATTTTGATAACTGCACATATGCAGATATTTTCAACTCTCTGAAAGCAGTAAAAGACAGAATCATCAAAGAAAACCCCGATGTTAATGAAGTAAGCATTTCAGACTTCCAAAATCCTTTTGAAAAACTAATATTCGCCAAAATATACAACATGTTAGCTTTTCTATTCAGAGACACGGGAATTACAATCCACGTGTATCATAACAAAATCATATACCCAACACTTAGCGAGATCCCAAAAATCCTTAAAGAAAATCACGACATCCCCATTGCCGGACATTTGGGTACCACCCGCATGTTAAACCGCATCCGTGAAGTATTTTATTGGAAATCAATGCGTTCTGATGTCGAAAATTACGTAAAGAACTGTTCCTCATGCCAAACAAATAAAGCCCTCAGACGAGTGAACAGAGCACCTATGATTTTGACAAGCACATCCACTGCTCCTTTTCAACGCCTCGCTCTTGACATTGTTGGTCCCCTTCCTGAATCGGGCACTGCAAAATTAAAATACATCTTAACCCTTCAAGATGACTTAACAAAATATTCAGTAGCTTACCCAGTCCGCAGTGTAACCGCCGAAGAAAGCATTGACTGTCTTGTCCACTTTATATCCCTATTCGGGATCCCTAAAACTATACTCTCCGATCAAGGCACCAACTTTACCGCTGAATTATTCAAAAAAACATGCAACTTCCTGAAAATCAAACAACTGTGGAGTACGCCGTACCACCCACAAACTCAAGGCGCCCTTGAGCGCAGTCACTCTACTCTAAAGGAATACCTTAAATCATTCGTCAACAATAATCAAGACAATTGGCCCCGTTACGTGTACACGGCTATGCTTGCCTACAATACTGCCGTCCATTCCACTACCAACTACATGCCATACGAACTTGTGTTCGGACACAAGCCGTTCTTACCAAGTTCACTATACGACGAATCACCAAACACCACTTACCCTGATTACGTCAAGATGCTCCAACATCGCCTAAAATGCTCCCGTGACAAGGCCCTAGAACACATCGAAAAATCCAAAACATCATCCAAACAATACTATGATTCCCGTACACGCCCGGTCCAATACAAAGAAAACGATATGGTATACCTAAAAAATCACTTGCGCCTGCGCAAAGCACTCTCACCCCAATGGAAAGGACCATATAAAATAATAAAGGTGCATGACAATCATACGGCTACCTTGCTTGTCAATAGACGTCACGTGCGACATCATTTCGACGAAATGAAGCTGGCAGAAATAAACCTTGACCCACCTTGAACTCTATTTGCATCGTGACCTTGGTTTTAGCCAAAACACTGACTTACGAGTACAGTTAGAATGGAAATCCTTTAGTAAGGTATAGAATAGAATATTAGGTAAAGTAGTATAGTCATTCTAAGTTATATAGATAGTATGAAAATACTGATTCAGATTTATTTCCTTTCAGTGTCTCAATTATGGCTCACCCAGACTTTGTCCAACCGATATCATCTAGCCCAGGGATATATTTTGATCATATTGGCAAAATCAAAATCGCAAACGATTATTTAAGTTTTATTATACCAGTTAACATCGCGTATATTAAGCCCCACATAGAAAACATAAACTCAGTAATTGGTACTGTTATAACGAGCCTCGAGATCGGTTTTTTAAAAAAAGAATTTTATTTAGGCTAGAGAATTTATTAGAAAATGAATATTATTTAAATTTGGAAACTGGCGGCTGACCCGACCGAAGGTGTGATTGAGACTGACGTGGAAGCGCGATGCGCTGGACACGGCGGCTCTGATGCTGATACAGGGCGTCTGTGCTTAGTCAGCAAAGTCCCATATAAATTAAGGGTATAACATCTCCCCCCTTATGAAATAAACTTTGAATATAATTCGAAGTTTATGATAAAATAATTTTAAATATGACTTCTTATGCGCGGTGTAGGAGATATTTGACTATCTTCTATAATTTCATTCTCGGAAACATGATCTGAATTTTGGGCTTCATTAGTATTATCAATTACTTTTCGAGTTTTGAAGGTACCACCAGTTTTCAAAAGACGATACATTTTATAAGCTATAAGAACTATGATAATTATACTAAGGAGTAAAGTTACGATAGAGTAATGGGTTCCATATCGGACTATATGAGGTCTGTTTTGTATTTCATCGGTTTGTGCAATAAAGGACTGCAAGATATTTTTCTTTATTTTTAAATCATCAAGGTCAATGTTTTCTAGGGTAATAGGGGACACATTACTCTTTATCTTATTCAACTTAGAAATACTGCAACATGAATCATTAATTAAATTAAAGTTGTAATTTATGGCTGGTAGAGTAATATTATAAGAATTTCTTTTTGGAATTAGTCTGCTGCTTTTACAGTAAGCAATGCAGTGATTGGGTAAGTTAAGTATGCCTGTACCTATTACATTAGTTTCGAATATTTCAGAGTCTACACAATCTATGGAAAGTTTACTAAGTTTAGACTGCACGTAAATCCATCTATTGTTCAGAAGAGGCTTCCATAAGTCCACAGAACCGTAGACGAACCGCGTTTCACACTGATTTGGCACTTTATTTATAGATCGCGATAATAACTCACTTTCACAACTTAATTTAGCACTTGTTTGGTACTCGTTGGTGACGTCACACATAAAGTTCTGCGCTGTGGTTTGTTTGCACTCTTGTAGGGATTGTATGTTGCAGTAATACGTCTTATCTTTAGTTATAGCTATATACTTATTACTAGGGGTGATCATGCTAAACGTATCAGGGTTGTCTAGTTTGTAAGGCATAGGTAAGGCCACACTATGGTACAGATTAAATTCTTTGGGGAGTACTAGTGGAATTTTGAGGACAAATACTATTCTGTTATTAAGGTAATAACAGTTTACGGAACAAACATTAATAATAACATGAATCAAACTTAAATCTAAACTTATGGGTAATTCTAAGTTACTAGGTAGGTGCCTATAGTTATCGGCGAGCTCTCGAAACAGCTGTTCAGGGCTAATAATAGACGGGTGAAGAATGTTTTGACTGCTCAGCGTTATCGCATTTATTATATCTTCCAGTTGGAATGAGAGTGTTAATATGGTTGACTCAAGCATGTTTAGAACAGAGTTAAGATGTGATCTATAGAGAATATCGTTAGTTATTATTGTAACGTTACTTAAACTTTTCGAGAGGTTGTCGAGAACATGGTTCAGTTTATCTTCATTATTTTTAATTTGGTAAATAGTTTTGTTAAAAGAAGAAATTGTAGACATAGATATCAAAATATTTTGTTTTACCAAAGAAGCTAGTTTCTTTCCGTCATTCTGAGCACTTTCTATAGCATCATCATACCGCAAAGCGTCGTCCTCGTCTAAAGTACCAAAGACTTTTTTAAATATTGTTCCAATTCCTGCAATCCAAGCTCCACGTCTTTTCCTGTTTTCTACTAAGTGAGATAAAGATGAGTATTCTCTTACTATATCGTGATAACGTACTGTAAGCGGCTCTATTAAGTTTTGACACTCTAGAGTACTTATTGTTTCAGTTTGTTTACACATAAATTTGAAGGTACCAATTACTGAGTTTATGTTTTCTATGTGGGGCTTAATATACGCGATGTTAACTGGTATAATAAAACTTAAATAATCGTTTGCGATTTTGATTTTGCCAATATGATCAAAATATATCCCTGGGCTAGATGATATCGGTTGGACAAAGTCTGGGTGAGCCATAATTGAGACACTGAAAGGAAATAAATCTGAATCAGTATTTTCATACTATCTATATAACTTAGAATGACTATACTACTTTACCTAATATTCTATTCTATACCTTACTAAAGGATTTCCATTCTAACTGTACTCGTAAGTCAGTGTTTTGGCTAAAACCAAGGTCATGATGCAAATAGAGTTCAAGGTGGGTCAAGGTTTATTTCTGCCAGCTTCATTTCGTCGAAATGGTGTCTCACGTGACGTCTATTGACAAGCAAGGTAGCCGTATGATTGTCATGCACCTTTATTATTTTATATGGTCCTTTCCATTGGGGTGAGAGTGCTTTGCGTAGGCGCAAGTGATTTTTAAGGTATACCATATCATTTTCTTTGTATTGGACCGGGCGTGTACGGGAATCATAGTATTGTTTGGATGATGTTTTGGATTTTTCGATGTGTTCTAGGGCCTTGTCACGGGAGCATTTTAGGCGATGTTGGAGCATCTTGACGTAATCAGGGTAAGTGGTGTTTGGTGATTCGTCGTATAGTGAATTTGGTAAGAACGGCTTGTGTCCGAACACAAGTTCGTATGGCATGTAGTTGGTAGTGGAATGGACGGCAGTATTGTAGGCAAGCATAGCCGTGTACACGTAACGGGGCCAATTGTCTTGATTATTGTTGACGAATGATTTAAGGTATTCCTTTAGAGTAGAGTGACTGCGCTCAAGGGCGCCTTGAGTTTGTGGGTGGTACGGCGTACTCCACAGTTGTTTGATTTTCAGGAAGTTGCATGTTTTTTTGAATAATTCAGCGGTAAAGTTGGTGCCTTGATCGGAGAGTATAGTTTTAGGGATCCCGAATAGGGATATAAAGTGGACAAGACAGTCAATGCTTTCTTCGGCGGTTACACTGCGGACTGGGTAAGCTACTGAATATTTTGTTAAGTCATCTTGAAGGGTTAAGATGTATTTTAATTTTGCAGTGCCCGATTCAGGAAGGGGACCAACAATGTCAAGAGCGAGGCGTTGAAAAGGAGCAGTGGATGTGCTTGTCAAAATCATAGGTGCTCTGTTCACTCGTCTGAGGGCTTTATTTGTTTGGCATGAGGAACAGTTCTTTACGTAATTTTCGACATCAGAACGCATTGATTTCCAATAAAATACTTCACGGATGCGGTTTAACATGCGGGTGGTACCCAAATGTCCGGCAATGGGGATGTCGTGATTTTCTTTAAGGATTTTTGGGATCTCGCTAAGTGTTGGGTATATGATTTTGTTATGATACACGTGGATTGTAATTCCCGTGTCTCTGAATAGAAAAGCTAACATGTTGTATATTTTGGCGAATATTAGTTTTTCAAAAGGATTTTGGAAGTCTGAAATGCTTACTTCATTAACATCGGGGTTTTCTTTGATGATTCTGTCTTTTACTGCTTTCAGAGAATTGAAAATATCTGCATATGTGCAGTTATCAAAATGATGAACCTTTGTATATAAGAAATAGTAAATTTTGTTTCCGACGCAGAGTTTCTGGGCGGAATGCAAAGGTCTCTCGGATAGTCGAAATTCGTCTTGGTTTTCGTATTCATTTAGTATTTCGGAAATGAAAGGCATGGACTCATCTAAGTCCAGTGATGTGGGGACAATGATCAACTTTTGTGAAGATTTTGATAGAGTCTCGTTGTGTTCTCTTATTATAGTGTTATGAATTTCTCTATTTTTCAGGAATTTGGAGTATGTTTCGTCGTCACTAGGGGATGCAGCATTCGGTGTCTCATTAACCGAATTTGGTACAGGTGGATTCAGGATTTCTTCATCAAAGGAGGTAAGTGGTAGGTTTTCTATTTGTTCTAGATAAGTGTCTGATGCAGGACCTTTTTGTTGAATTTCAGGTAATGCGTTGTTATCCGGAGAGACAACATCAGGTGAGTGTGAAGTCGGATTATTACTCTGCTGAGCGATAGGATTTTCAATTGGATTTGACTCTAAGTAACGGAATATGTCATCTGTGACATCTGAGTTCGAAGCATCGGGACGAAGATCTGGAAGAGACATCGGGCCTAGAGGCTGGATAAGGTCGGACGGTGAGAGAAGATCTTGTAATTCTATCAGCTCTTGTTCTAAGCTGTCAGGATTTTCTTCGATTTGTTGTGCGGGATTTTCATTAGAAGATTCAGGGTTGTTCGTATTAGGGATTTCAGGATATATAGGGTTTACTGGGAATCTAGAAAGGGCGTCAGCAGCCGAGTTGAGTTTACCCTTGCGGTATACAATCTCATACTCGTACTCTTCTAGTTTCAACCTCCATCTTTGAAGTTTACTACTAGGATCGCGGTGATTCATGAGCCACTTGAGTGGTCGATGATCTGTTACGATTTGGAATTTCCTACCGTAGAGATAGGGGCGGAAGGTTTTGCAGCCGAAAAGTATAGCTAAAAGCTCTTTTTCAGTGGTGCTATAATTGGACTCGCTCTTATTTAAGGTGCGAGATGCATATGCTATTGGCCTTTCTTGGCCTGAGGGTCCCTGTGATAGGATAGCGCTTATTGCATGATTGCTGGCATCACATGTTAGTGTAAAAGGCTTCGTGAAGTCGGGATAGCACAGGACTGGAGCGGATGTGAGTTCACGCTTCAGATGATCAAACGCTAATTGTTGTTGATTCTCCCATTTGAATGATACATCCTTTTTTAGGAGTGTTGTTAGCGGTTTAGCAATTTTGGAAAACTCAGGAATAAAGCGGCGATAGTATGACACGAGTCCTAGAAAAGACTTGATGTCTTTCGGATTTTTTGGAGTTGGGAATTCGGTGACGGATTTCACCTTTTCAGGATTGGGTTTGACGCCATCTTCACCGATGATGTGACCGAGATAAGCCACTTCAGTTCTAAGAAACTCACATTTGTCTGGCTGGAGTTTTAAGTTGTTGTCTCTGAGTTTTTGGAACACTGCCTCGAGATTTTCGATATGAGAAGGCAGGTCGTGTGAATATATGACGATATCGTCCAGATAAACGAAGCATCTTATGCCTTGAAGTCCTGTTAGAACAGTATTCATTAAGCGCTGAAATGTTGAAGGGGCATTTTTAAGCCCGAAAGGCATTCGTGTGAATTCGAAATGTCCGTCAGGGACAGTGAATGCCGTTTTTGCAGTATCGGCTTCATTGACGCAGATCTGGTGGAATCCAGACGCTAGGTCTAAAGTGGAGAAATACTTGCAGGATCCCAGTTGATCCAGGATCTCTGAGATTTGTGGAATGGGATAAGCATCTCCGATTGTAATATCGTTGAGTTTGCGGTAGTCGATGACTACGCGCCACTTGCGTTGACCAGAAGCGTCTAGCTTTTTTGGAACAACCCATATGGGTGATGACCAGGGAGACGTCGAGGGTTTGATGATACCTTCGTCTAGCATTTTGTTGATTTGAGAGGCTACTTCGGCTTTATGACATTCTGGAAATCTATACGATTTAGTATTGATAGGGATGGCCGAAGTAGTCGGGATGCTGTGGCTAGTTGCAGTTGTAAAAGAGAGTTTATCTCCAGGTAAGTGGAAAATGTCGGCGTATTCTGAACATATTTGCTGAAGAGCTCCTTTCTCTTCATGATTAAGATGTGATGAACGTAGTAACTGTAGGACCTTTTGAGCACGCTCATAGGAATTGACGTGATTACCAGGTGAGTTGTTGGAATGATTTTGAGACATGATATTATTTACTGGATGATTGATTTTGAATGATTTCATTGGAATGAGTGTTACATTTAGGTTGGAATTAAGTGTTACAGGATTTTCAGAGATATTTATTACAGAGATGTTGGCTCTGTTGTTATTCTTTACTTTCAGGATGGAATTTGGGAAAAGAAGATCTTCGGAATGATGATAGTCGACGACAAGACCTTCTTTTATTTCAGGATTTTGGACGGAACATTCTATGATCATCTCCGTTCTTGGAGGTATGAGGTAAGTGGGCTCTACAAATCGGAGTTCAATACTGATGTTCCCGATTTCTAATAGGTCGCGCAGATAGTTTATGTTACAGCGGAACCTTTTAAGCAGGTCGGAACCAATGATACCGTCGTAAGGTAGATTGATGTTTTCGATGACATGGAATTTGTGACGTATGTACGTCTTTTTAGGTAGGTCAAGTTGGAGTTCGAAATGACCTATGGTTGGAGTGCATTCCTTGTCAGGGTCTATGCCTTTGATATCGATAGGTTCCACAATCAGCTTTTGTCGTTCAGTAATACATGAGCCCTTGAGGAGACTGATCGCTGATCCTGAGTCTACAAGTAGCGTAAGTGATTTCTTAGACGCACTTGTTTTGATCAAGACATGGGGGAGCCAACGTTTTGTAGGATCGATTGTGATCTCATACACAGGATGTTGGGTTTTGAGAGTTTTGGAATTAGAAGACTTATGTCGAGGATTAGGAGTTTTATGCTCTGGAGGGATACTAGGAGGTTTAGGCAAAGGGGTGCCGGCTTTAATAGATTGTCTCGTGCGACACCGAGGCGAGACAACTACTCGTTTAAAGAATTGGATTCAGTGGTAATCTGTTCGCCGTTTTCAGGATATTCTATCTCATATGAACTTTCTTGATTTTCCTGGTTGTCGACAAAGTGCATAGGAGCAGCCCGCTGAATCTGGGCAGCATAGGGACGCTGGTTCGTCCGGTTAACTTGACTGTTGTTGAATTCTCGTTTCTTACAATTCAAAATGTCGTGACCAGGGTTTTTGCAGTAGCGACAGAATAACTGAGTAGGATGAGTTCTAGGAGCTGAATTGGAAGAACCTTGGAGAGCCAACCTCGATTGGCCTTGACTTTGAGGTGTCACACCGCGACGTGGTGCTGCTTGAGTGGAATGCTTTCTATACAAAGTTTGTTGAATTCTTTCTTCAGATACAGCACAGTTAATGGCTTCGTTAAGATTTTTAGGATTTCTACATCTGACAATGTTAGATATGCGAGGATGAAGTCCAAGCATGAAGTGATGAAGTGCTAGATCTTCCATAGCCGCTGTACGGCCAGGGAGGTCTTTCACCTTGGTGTTAGAAAGCGTTGTTTCTGTAAGAAGCTGAGACAGACATGTTTCGATGCGCAAAGAATATTGACTGACATTTTCTGCAGGAAGCTGTTTGCTCTCTTGAAGGTCAGCAAGGAGGTGACTGAGGTGTTTTCTCTCACCGAATTGTGTTTTAAGAAATTCTTTTAATTGTTCCCAATTTGAGAATTCTTTGATCGAGCATGCAGCTTCCGCTTTGCCTGTTAATTGACATAGGATGTATTTAAATAAGATAGGCTTTTGCGCGTCTGATGCGAGTTCGTGGGCGTTATTGCAATTTGTAATAAACGCGTTTAGTGTGTCTCGGCTTCCGTCAAAATGTTTTACAAATTTTAAAATAGTATCAATGCTTAGTTCAGCCATTGGTAACGGTGATTTGCTTCTCTGTGTAGTTTCTTTAGGTTCTTTAGAGTTTTGCCTACTAGGAGTAGGTGTTGGACCAGTAGTTGGAGTCTCAAGGCTAATCTTGACTTCTTGAGGTTGATTAGACATTAGAATTTAGTGCATAAAACTCGTCAATTTCTAATATCACACGATGAAATGTTCATAGGATATGTGTAGAACTTGTATGTAGAACACGCTGAAAAGTTCGTCGATAAAAGTTCGTTGGAAAAATTATTAGTGATGGAATTAATATCACTTACAGGAAACTGGTTGCATACAGCATAAACACGTTCATTCTTACAGAAACGTAGGCGTTGAGCACGCTGCGAAGTGAACGCGAAGCTGCGGAGAATTCGCTGCGTTAGCGCGTCGGATTGAGTTGCGTCTGGCTGATAGCGTGTGGACGCGTTCCCGTTGTTCTCGTATACGATAAATATTTGCCTGTCGGGGCAATGATGTAGGACACTCCGCTTCTCAAACGGGGATGATGAACACTCTGTCTCTCACAATGAAGGGTGAGATCAGGTGATGATGATGTAGACCTCCGTTTCTCTGACGGGGATGATGGACACTCTGTCTCTCACAATGAAGGGTGAGATCAGGTGATGATGATGTAGACCTCCGTTTCTCTGACGGGGATGATGGACACTCTGTCTCTCACAATGAAGGGTGAGATCAGGTGATGATGATGTAGACCTCCGCTTCTCTGACGGGGATGATGGACACTCTGTCTCTCACAATGAAAGGTGAGACCAGGTGATGATGATGTAGAACGCTCCGCTTCTCACAATGAAGGGTGAGAACCGGGGATGATGATATCTACGACGCAGTAGGTACCGTAGACAGGATATGACACCACGGGTAATCCGCAATGAAGGGCGGTACACGAGGTGATGATTATGATTGGTTAATTCACTTATTTAACCAAATGAAGCACAAAATTCACTTTTGCACTGATTTTAAGAAAGTTAGCCTAATTCGCGGAACTAGAACTGGTAAAAACTGGTTCACTCACGAAACCGGGGATTTTACTATCCCTTTTACGCTGCCACCAATGTTATAACGAGCCTCGAGATCGGTTTTTTAAAAAAAGAATTTTATTTAGGCTAGAGAATTTATTAGAAAATGAATATTATTTAAATTTGGAAACTGGCGGCTGACCCGACCGAAGGTGTGATTGAGACTGACGTGGAAGCGCGATGCGCTGGACACGGCGGCTCTGATGCTGATACAGGGCGTCTGTGCTTAGTCAGCAAAGTCCCATATAAATTAAGGGTATAACAGTACCTTCAAATTTATGTGTAAACAAACTGAAACAATAAGTACTCTAGATTGTCAAAACTTAATAGAGCCGCTTACAGTACGTTATCACGATATAGTAAGAGAATACTCATCTTTATCTCACTTAGTAGAAAACAGGAAAAGACGTGGAGCTTGGATTGCAGGAATTGGAACAATATTTAAAAAAGTCTTTGGTACTTTAGACGAGGACGACGCTTTGCGGTATGATGATGCTATAGAAAGTGCTCAGAATGACGGAAAGAAACTAGCCTCTTTGGTAAAACAAAATATTTTGATATCTATGTCTACAATTTCTTCTTTTAACAAAACTATTTACCAAATTAAAAATAATGAAGATAAACTGAACCATGTTCTCGACAACCTCTCGAAAAGTTTAAGTAACGTTACAATAATAACTAACGATATTCTCTATAGATCACATCTTAACTCTGTTCTAAACATGCTTGAGTCAACCATATTAACACTCTCATTCCAACTGGAAGATATAATAAATGCGATAACGCTGAGCAGTCAAAACATTCTTCACCCGTCTATTATTAGCCCTGAACAGCTGTTTCGAGAGCTCGCCGATAACTATAGGCACCTACCTAGTAACTTAGAATTACCCATAAGTTTAGATTTAAGTTTGATTCATGCTATTATTAATGTTTGTTCCGTAAACTGTTATTACCTTAATAACAGAATAGTATTTGTCCTCAAAATTCCACTAGTACTCCCCAAAGAATTTAATCTGTACCATAGTGTGGCCTTACCTATGCCTTACAAACTAGACAACCCTGATACGTTTAGCATGATCACCCCTAGTAATAAGTATATAGCTATAACTAAAGATAAGACGTATTACTGCAACATACAATCCCTACAAGAGTGCAAACAAACCACAGCGCAGAACTTTATGTGTGACGTCACCAACGAGTACCAAACAAGTGCTAAATTAAGTTGTGAAAGTGAGTTATTATCGCGATCTATAAATAAAGTGCCAAATCAGTGTGAAACGCGGTTCGTCTACGGTTCTGTGGACTTATGGAAGCCTCTTCTGAACAATAGATGGATTTACGTGCAGTCTAAACTTAGTAAACTTTCCATAGATTGTGTAGACTCTGAAATATTCGAAACTAATGTAATTGGTACAGGCATACTTAACTTACCCAATCACTGCATAGCTTACTGTAAAAGCAGCAGACTAATTCCAAAAAGAAATTCTTATAATATTACTCTACCAGCCATAAATTACAACTTTAATTTAATTAATGATTCATGTTGCAGTATTTCTAAGTTGAATAAGATAAAGAGTAATGTGTCCCCTATTACCCTAGAAAACATTGACCTTGATGATTTAAAAATAAAGAAAAATATCTTGCAGTCCTTTATTGCACAAACTGATGAAATACAAAACAGACCTCATATAGTCCGATATGGAACCCATTACTCTATCGTAACTTTACTCCTTAGTATAATTATCATAGTTCTTATAGCTTATAAAATGTATCGTCTTTTGAAAACTGGTGGTACCTTCCAAACTCGAAAAGTAATTGATAATACTAATGAAGCCCAAAATTCAGATCATGTTTCCGAGAATGAAATTATAGAAGATAGTCAAATATCTCCTACACCACGCATAAGAAGTCATATTTAAAATTATTTTATCATAAACTTCGAATTATATTCAAAGTTTATTTCATAAGGGGGGAGATGTTATACCCTTAATTTATATGGGACTTTGCTGACTAAGCACAGACGCCCTGTATCAGCATCAGAGCCGCCGTGTCCAGCGCATCGCGCTTCCACGTCAGTCTCAATCACACCTTCGGTCGGGTCAGCCGCCAGTTTCCAAATTTAAATAATATTCATTTTCTAATAAATTCTCTAGCCTAAATAAAATTCTTTTTTTAAAAAACCGATCTCGAGGCTCGTTATAACAGAACCATGCGCGTGGGCTCCCCCTTTTCTCTTTCTTACCTCGACCCGATAAACCCTCTTGATTGAATGAGCTCGCTCTCCACACGCTTAGAGAGTTTTTTGTAGCGCAGCGCCAGACTATATTGTATAATCTAAGATTGAATTATATTTGCCGTGTGATGCTGGCTTATAATGGCATCTCCCCATTTCTTTCCCGTGGGTGTCGTAGAAGCCGACTAAAGGCTTTCGGGGTTTCATATGTACTGGAATTTTAGGCGGTAGGTTGACAACCTGTCACTGTAGTGATATACAACTTATCTCAAACAATCCTCAAACATCTGTCAGACGTGGCGATAACATACATACATACATACATACATACACATTTCACGCCTTTATCCCTTGCGGGTAGGCAGAGCAATAACGGCCGTTAAAATACGGTCAATATTGCCACGTCTGACATTTTTACGTGGCCGTAATATTACGGTCGTAAACGCTCTGCCTTCCGCGCCAGTGATAAAGGCGTGTTTTGTGTGTGTGTGTGTGTGTATCTAAAATTGTTACATAAGAGGTCGAGCTCGTTTTACTGAAAAGGTGCAGTCACTGGTGGAAAAAGGGAAGAATGACGGTTGCTTGCTGCACAGACAAGAGCATAGCTAGATAAAAGAAGATAATATCATTGTCTTGCTCACTTTTTTTTTTCAGCCAGACTAAATTGCTCTTCGTTTGAAGAAATCCATAAGGACAAGCTTTTTCTGTATATCTGTATCAATAACAGTTGTAATTCGCGCCCCAAAAAACCCTATTCTAATAAGAACAGCAAAGGTAAAGGCAAATGCCGAAAAGGTAAGTGCCGAGGTACTCACACATCCTATTCTAGCGAAGAATACTCTTCTTCTCATCTTTCTTCTCGTTCTTCTTCTACTACTTCTTCCTCTTCTTCTTCTTATTCCTCTTCTTCTTCTCCCTCCTCTCCTTATGCTTCGTCTTCTCCTCCTTCTTTTTCTGCTGCTTCTTCAACCTATTTTTATACTCCTCATATTACTACAAGTGATTTCAACATGCCACCGATCGAGCCGTCAAGTTATGAATCAACTTCGTCGAAAACTAAACAAGATATTGAATGGAATTAAATAAGTGATTTTTATTTATTCTTATTTCATTTAGTTTCACGACGACAAGGAATAGACAGTATTATTTTGTCAATCCTCTTTATTTTGCTACAACAAAACGAGACTGGCCATATCACAAGGTGATGGTAAAAATGATACATTATGTACTAATACATAATAATAATTAATATTGTATAAAACAATGCTTTTACTGTGTGAAAAGTCACGTTTATGCATTATATATCACTACGTGCTTTGTATTCACAATATATATATATTTTTAATTTATAACTGTTTGGGAAATATTACGTCACAAAAAAGTACCAACACCTGCCATTCAGGACATTCAAGATGAGAAGTAAGTGCCTGCATACGTTGTTTAGGGTAGTATCCAGGTATCAATCCAAACGAACATTTATGTTTAATCTAGGGATTAAATAATAATAGGTAATTACTCTTTTTACCTATACTAATTCTATAAAGATTAAATGATTATACTCCATTTCGGATAGCTGTGCACGAAAGATCAAAACCATTTCAATGTCACGTGGCAGATGGTTAACTACATAACCATAACTACAAGACAGGTGGTGTCAAGAAGTTTTTGTTGCGTCGACGCATGCTTGTGGGCTCCCCCTTGAATAAGCATGCTTTGCACACACATAGAGAGTTATTCGCACCGTAGGTAGCGCCGGATTATATAGGGTGCAATTTTATTAGTGTCAAATCCGTTGAGAATGTGTTCTGGCCATGAAACTTAACAACTTTTCCGAAGAAACATAGGTCGAAATATGAAGAAAAATTTTCATCCTTTAAAAACAGTTAACCGCCAAAGTTAAATGACCGAAAGAACGCACTTTGGAACAGTGACCTACTTACCTACTTGGCCGCCGCGTCAAGGCCAAGGATGCGCCTGCCCCGCTCTTGAGACCCCGCGCCCCGCCGCCTGCGCCGGTTTTTATTACGTCACACGCACGGGCGGCCCTTCTACAGTCAGGCCTGTGTCATTCCGCTGTCAAGGATACGGATACTGTGCAGTATTTTAACACGAACTAAATTAAATCATATTGTTAACCAGATTGAGTACATATTTCTCTGAAAACCATTGCGAAGTAACGCTTCTGTAACGCTAGTTACTAGTTATTATTCTGTGCTACAGTGCACGCAGTCATTCCCCTAACCTGGCTAACCGGATAGAACAGATTTTTTTCTTTATATTTCTTCATATTTCGACTTATGTTCCTCTGGGAAAGTTGTTCAGTTTCATTAACAAAACGCACCCTTAACGTATCGGCCACTAATAAAATTGCACCCTATATTGTATTATCTAAGATTGTAACATAAGAAGTCGAGCTCGTTTTACTGAAAAGTTGAACTCACTGGTGGAAAAAGAGAAGAATGACGGTTGCTTGCTCCATTAACAAGAGAAACTAGATAAATGAAGATAATATTGTCTTCCTCACATTTTTTTTTTTCAGCTGAACAAAATTGCTCTGCAGCTTCCAGCCAAACTAAGTTAGAGGTAAACTTAAAGAAAAAGCGGTTTCGGAATATCTGTATCAATAACAGTTGTAATTCGGGCTCCATCAAAATGAATTTTAATAAGAACAGTCAAGGTAAAGTTAGATGCCGAAAGGGTAAATGCCGAGCTAGTCACGCATTCTATTCTAGCGGAGAATACTCATATTCCTCGTATTACTACAAGTGATTTCTACGTCCGCTGATCGAGCCGTCAATTTATGAATCAACTTCGTTGAAAACTAAACAAGCAATTGGATTGAATTAAATTAGTGATTTTTATTTCTTCTCATTTCATTTAATTTCACGCCGACAAGGAAAAGACAATATTATTTCATTAATCCTCTTTATTTAGCTACAACAAAATGAGAATGCCCACCTTACAGGGTGATGGTAAAAACTACACATTGTAATACCATACATAATACTAATTAATAGTGTGTGTTTCCGTGTGATGCTGGCTTCGAATAGCATCACCCCATTTCTTCCCCGTGGGTGTTGTAAGAGGCGACTAAGGGACTCAAGGGTTTCACCGGCTGACCACCTGTCACTAGTGATACCCAAATTACCTCAACCGGCCCTCAATATTTGTCAGACGTGGCGATAGCGACCGTATTTCTGCGGTCGTTAACACTCTGCCTACCCCGCAAGGGATAAAGGCGTGATATATGTATGTATGAATAATATAATATTTTTACTGTGTGAAAGCTCAGCTTCACGCATTATATACCTATCCCTACGTGCTGTGTATTCACAATATAATTTTTATATAACACGGTTCGGAAAAGTATTCGCATACAACTTAGCATAGCGTCGTCCGTCGAGTGCGGTTTTAGTATGAGGAGTGACGTTTCTAGTATTGACCTGACAGACTGCTGCGATATTTTTGTGTGCAATCCGCCTTAGAACATGACTTGTTTTTAGTAATATTTCAGTTTTAAGATAGTTAGCGAAATCTTCTTTATCAAAAGTTGCTTTAACAATTTATGAGATAAGTGTCAAAACTTTCGGTAAAATGTTTGTGTCTTAAATTACTTGAAGTGAACACGAATCATGATAAAAATATTTAAAGTTTAGTAAAAACTTTAACTTTCTTCAAAACTTTAAATAAGTATGCAAATACTCGTAACTAGATAGCTATTGACTAGGGCTTTTTGGTTATTCGATCTTTTAGATTGATTTTTTCAAAGTTGAACACTGTTGCAATTCTCTTCTGTATTATAAAAATCGGTGGTCTGTTAAGTCGGTTTACTGACGACACTAACGATAGTCGAACGTGACAAAACGTCATAAGAAAATACTGATGGAATAGTTGCATTAATGTCGAACGCTGCAGGGCCCTAAGTCTGCTAAATGAAAATTGTTTCAGTTGCATGTCGATTGTTTCTCAGTTGGATGATTTCGATCATTTCGTAGTCTGCTGACAGTTTAAAGTCTAGAAAAATCACAAAGGCAATTGAATGACAGTTGAATTTCGATGGCGTCACAATGACAAAAAAATAGCAGATTTGGGGCGCTGATTAGGTTCCATTCAAATCTCGGTCTGGTTTTTAATTTCGTACAACGTCTTGTTTGACGTCTTTCGTCAAAATACCGGGTGCGACAAAACACCGCATAACCATGCGATGCGTATAAAGCAATGTTATTTTCAGCATCACGAACATACTAAAACAGACAATTGTCAAATCCACTAGCAAGCGTTCGTTGCGTGGCATGTCGCAGTTACATACGGAGAGAGGCAAACAATAAAGTATGCGAATGTATCAGACGAAAAAATATATTGTAGAAGGAGTGATTGATTGTATCAAATTAAATAAATTTAAATATAAAGAGTGTGATTGTGTAACAAAATTTTGAATTATTTGGACTGGAAAAGACAGGAAACCTAAAACAAAACAAAAAACAATAAACAATGTCTCCTAACATGGGAGACCCATGCAGCAGTTGACTTTTGTGGCTGTTGAAGTTTGAAATTGAAGTATGCAACGCTACGTCTCATTATTATTTGGTCTTTCAAGGCAAAGATTGGAGTGGCCAGCCTAAGTAAACCCGCAGCTCGGTCCATTGAACGACTACACTTATCGTGCCCATTGTCGGAACACTTTCGCTGAATTTCCTCGTATTTGCTGCTCAATGGACTGGTGATTTGTAAAAAGGGTTCCCGTTTAAGAGATCTCGAGTACTTACCCGAGGACATTTTTTGAAATTACCTTAATGAGTGTCTATTATTGCGAAAATTCCTAATTATTCTGCAAAGGAGACTCTTATAGGTCAAAGCGTGGACATACGATTCGATGAACTCATAACCGGACAACTTTTACCAAAGAAGTTAGGCTATTCTCCTAGATAATGGCTACATTTAGCTGTTTTTTGAAGTGCATTTTTTTTGTTCTTCGGTGCTGAGCGGAAACTATACATACACAAATATTCTTTAATTCACATCTGTCATATGTGATTTTTAGCCGTTCCTAGTAGTTAAAGCATAGTTATCATAGACAGTTATAGAGGTTTTTTGCAATCGTTGCGTTGAGAGGAACCGATCATCTGTTATATTTAGAGGAATCCGTATATTTGACCGCCTTATATACGTATGACGACCGATGTGGCGCAGTGGTACTGCGACTGCCTTTGACGCAGAAGGTTCCGGGTTCGATTCTCGGTGGGTCACTCACAAAGTTGATATTTATCACTTTGTGAATTTGTTCCCAGTCTGGTTAGGACATTGCGGGCTGAACCACCCGATTGTCCGTAAGTAAGATGGTTCCGTGTTTCGGATGGCACGTTAAGCCGTAGGTCCCGGTTGCTGTCTATGATCACTTAGGCGCGGTCGTTACACAACCATGTCAGAAGCCTGCTACTTGTAGAAGGCGGTTGAAAAATTCTGACACAGGGGTTCATCGGGACGACTCGGTATCCCACACGAAAAGAAGAACCACCTTGACACTAGCAGAATTGTCCCTGTATACAGAAGCTATACTTTAAAAAAAATAATTGAATATGTTGGGTACTGTTTTACCTGGGCTAGTCTGATTGTCTGATGGGTCTTTCTATTGAGTAAGTGGTTTAAAAACTATACCCTCTCAAAACTTGTTGAAGACGAAATTTTTTACCAATTTCTTACCAATATTCCACCTCCAACATATTTCTTCGAGCTCATCCTATCACCTTACCACCTCGTTGCTAGAAGCTATCCATCACCGGCAAGTGTTCGGTCGAAATGGCGCCATTTACCGGTTCGATCCGGTTCAATCCACCGAGATCCGGTTCGGCTGGCACCTGACACAGTATAGAGAATACAGCAGTATGATACAAAGAATCAAGTGTTCAAAACCGTTTTTGCAACAAAAATCCACACACTCGTACTAGCAGGCATCTTTTTAGTTCAACATACGCTTTCTTCTCACAAGTGTCTTAACATCCTTGTTATACATACTATAGTTACGAAGGGAATATCTTCCACTGGCAGTGGCAAGTGGCAGTCTTTAGGCGTATCGTGTTGATACGGTAAGAAGAAGAAGCTAAATATAAATAGATCCACCGTCTAGAAAGAGCCTCCCCATGTTGGAGAGGCTGAGATTGAGGTTGCTCCCCATGTTGCTCTACACGGAGAGAGAGAGAGACCCTCTCTACGCTTCCCAAGTGGATTTGCAAGCGCAGCGCAAGATATTGCTGAGTTAATCCCGATGTTACCCTTCACGCCAAGAGTAGAAACTGGATAATGCTGTCGCGTGAAACCTTGCTGTCAGAGTTTATCAACCACCAGTAACTAGTAGTAGGCTTTTGACGTGGTTGTGTAACCAAGGCGTTCTAAGTTACTGGGAGCGTCGCGACGGCTTAACGTGCCTTTCAAAGCAAGGCTCACGTCATTGAATTAAAAAATTGAAAAAAAAAACTCACAAACATTAAAGTGTATTGTACAAAGATGATCTAAATGGTACATATAATATTTTAATAATATGGAAGATAGTAGTTCAAACTAGGTAAGTTCTGGGCTATGTATCTCCTAGCTCCATGAAAGGGTAGTGATGCGGTACTGCACTCTTTGTACACTGCGACCGGGACTTTAGCCATTTCGGATATCGGCGAGATACATGGATAATAAAAGTGCTTCGGCGATGGGAATCCGGCTTACTCTCGCTTGTAAACGGTTTAATACCATTCGCAGGTAAGTGTAGGCAGAGCGCCAAATGTCGACGATTTTTGAAGAATGATGTACGGTATTGTTTTCTGTTGGCGTTTGGGAAATCGAGCTGATCGGCTCCATTAATAAAACAGTTTTTTTTATCGTCTTCATGGCGTTATTAAATTGGGCCCAAACGCAGCCAATCGCACTGTGTCATCAGATGCGTTGTAGAGGTCCGCTAGCGTGCTTGATGAAAGGGACGCAGGACAGTTCAGCAGATGTGCCATACTTTGGGTAGAGGCACCACATATACACGCGTTATTCGAGCTGGTGGTTCAAAAAAACTGGTGTCTAGAGTATTTATATCCATCTTATTACTTACCTTTAAATGTACAGAAATTCTGAAACGGCTGAGCGAGCACAGTCCGTTTTTACAGGTTCGTCTGATGACCAACATTCAATGCATGCGAAATAACTGCAGAATGAGTTTGTCATCCTTTTTGTACAGATACCTATTTTTGTGTGCTTGTGTCTTTATGTGTTTTTGTTTTGTATTTGTGTGCGTGTGTGTGTGTGTGTGTGCGTGCGTGTGTGTGTGTGTGTTGTGTTGGTGTATTTGTGTGAATATCGGATTGCCGTTTGAGAATTTTCAACATTTTGTGTTTGTATGTGATGTTAATTTTCTGACGCCGCTATGGTCGAACCTGGGCCCTCCAAACCCTGAGGCCAACTTCAAACTACGGAGGAAGATAAAGCAGGTATAGACCACCGGATGACCCTCATCTGCCAGAAGTGACACATCGGCCAGGCGTGAACCGGCTCCAGTAATAGCTTGGATAAATGCCTACAGTTACGCAGACGCCCAGGTGACGACCGGGGATGACCGATAGGGACGGAGTTTTGAGAGATTGATCAGGTCATAGCTGGTGCACTTGCAGCAAAACTAAGAGTTTTCAGTTTTCATTACAAGGGGTCCAGTTATACTGGTTATACTTGAAATCTGTAGGAAGATCCAGTTCAGTTTGACCCGCTAAATACCTAGAAGGCTAGATCGACAGTTGATCGCGATGAGATGTTGGGTGAATGATCAAGATATAGTCGAGACATATCAACCTAATCCGCTATTATTTTAGCGTAAAATAAAATCAAGACAGGCAGTACTCCATAACTTCTGAATGTCCTATAAAAAAGAACCGTGTTTATGTACCGCCACACACTCTAACCCAGTTGTCGGACACTTGTAAAATTTTTCGACACATGTCCTCCACTCTTCCTCCACTCGAGAACCTTTCGACATAACCAATTTGTGCCTACAAAAAAAGAATGTTTGTTGATTTACTTTTAGATTACTGTCAGCTGTTAGCGGACAAAAGACATACACCAGAACCAAATTGCCAATTAATCTGATATCTCGCTCAAAGGTTTTTCGGGCACGGTACTTCGAGGACGATTCAAAGCCGACTCTACAAAAAGGGGTGACTGATGTGACCCGCGTCGAAGATTTCACAAGCATAGAAATATACAGGGTAGAAAAAAAAGCTGCAAATATTTTAAGGGGTGAACCAGCCCATGAAACTGAACAACTTTCCCCAAGGAACACAGGTATCATCGAAAATATTTTGGGCCTTCCATACAAAATCGGCCGACCGAGTCAATTTGTAGGTAGTAGCCCAAAACTTTTTCTCATATTTCGACCTGTGCTCCTTGAGTAAAGTTGTTCAGTTTCATGGGCTGATTCAACCCTTAAAATATTTGCAGCTAATATTCTTACATCTATAGTATTTGCTATTATGTTTTACCATTCTCCCAGAAGATTTAGATACGATCTTCACGCATCAAAGTTTGATGTTCATGTTCACAAATGCCAAAAAATATCCTAGACAGGGGCCTCAAATAGCCGAGAATTCACACCGTTCCGCATGAAGCTGTCAAATAATTTTTAAATGTTTTGAAAAAAATATATATTTATTTATATTTAATGTTTATTTATTTATTTTATTTTTATTTGATTTAAAAATATTTTAGCTCGCGACTCCACCGGCGTGGAATTTGTTTTGATTGTATTATATATTTTTTGGGATAACAACAGTCATTATGTGTTAATCCAAGTTACCCTCTACCTGTGTGCTAAATATCATGTAAATCGGTTCAGTAGTTTTAGCTTGAAGGAGTAACAAACAAACATACAAACTTTGGCATTTATAGTATTATATTTGGCATTTATAGCATTTGACATATGTGATTTTTAGCCGTTCCTAGTAGTTAAAGCATAGTTATCATAGACAGTTATAGAGGTTTTTTGCAATCGTTGCGTTGAGAGGACCGATCATCTGTTATATTTAGAGGAATCCGTATATTTGACCGCCTTATATACGTATGACGACCGATGTGGCGCAGTGGTAGTGCGACTGCCTTTGACGCAGAAGGTTCCGGGTTCGATTCTCGGTGGGTCACCCACAAAGTTGATATTTATCACTTTGTGAGTTTGTTCCCAGTCTGGTTAGGACATTGCGGGCTGAACCACCCGATTGTCCGTAAGTAAGATGGTTCCGTGTTTCGGATGGCACGTTAAGCCGTAGGTCCCGGTTGCTGTCTATGATCACTTAGACGGCGGTCGTTACACAACCACGTCAGAAGCCTGCTACTTGTAGTAGGCGGTTGAACAATTCTGACACTAGGGTTCATCGGGTCGTTGGACGACTCGGTGTCCCACACGAAAAGAAGAAGAAGAAGTATTAGTAGGATATATGTTGCATCGCAATAAACTTCGTCAAAAACTGACGTATGAGTAAGTTTTCCCCATTGTGAAGTCGGTTTATATTTATCTTGCTTCGTCGAGGGCGTTGCAAATACTGTTTAAAAAACGTAAAACACACTGCTTTTTTGGGGAAGTCGTGTAAAAAAGTTAAAAAGCTTTGTTCAGCGTATCTGGATTGAATTGCAACCCCAGCGGATCGCATTTTCAGCTACCAAAACAAAACATTTGATTAGGGTCGTATTTTTGCATCGTTTGGAGAAATCTCTACTACCATCAGTATACAGGGTGTAAAAAAATTAACTGCAAATATTTAAAGGGGTGAGTCAGTCCGTGAAACTGAACAACTTTCCCCACGGAACATACAAAACAACATACAAACCATACAGATACAAAACAAATTCACTTGGTCGGTTGGTAATTTTGTATGGGAGGTCCAAAATTGCAGCACGAATTTTTTTTAAACCTTGTACAGGGTCTTAAGAAAAGTACTTCCTTTCAAGGTATGAAAAACTATATATGATCCCAATATATAAACAGCTCTACTTTTTATTATAAACAAAACAATTTTAAAGCAATTTTGCCGTTTTAAAAAACACAACGGCAATTACGACTTTCAAAAGCTTTTATTTGAAAATATTTAATGGCAATCCTAAAATGAACGCCCGGCGTATAAAAACGCAGTGTTTTTGCATACGATCCTAGCATTGTACGGTTGGCAAATAAATCGTGTAAGTAAATCCAGTGGCGAGCGCCATATGTGGATTCAATCTCGGCTGGCCACGGTCCCGACTCGTCATCAAAAATTTATCCATACGACGAGTCCCGGTTCGTCATAGTCCACAATCGTTGACCGATGTCGCGCAATGGTCATGCGACTGCCTGCGACGCAAAGATTCCGGGTTTGATTCTCGGTGAGGCACTCACAAAGTTGGTAATTATCACTGTGAATTTCTTCCCAGTCTGGTTAGGAAATTGCGGGCTGAACCACCCGAATGTCCATAAGAGACATAGTTCCGTGCTGTAGAGGGAACGTTAAGCCGTAGGTCGCAGTTGCTGTCTATGACTATTTAGACGGCGTTCGTTACACAACCATGTTAGATTCAGCAGCCTACTGCTTGTAGTAGGCGTTTGAAAAATTCTGACATCAGGGTTTCAATGGGTAATTGAAAGACTCGGTATTCCACACAAAAAGAAAAACAAAACAACGGTCCCATTTGATAATTTGATACGTGGTGATAGCGACCGTATTTTTACATGCACTCTAGCTTCATCTACCCTCCATGAGAAAAAGGTGTGATGAGTCTATGTCTGTTCCGACACAGCTTTGATATAGTAGTTTGATGGCTTAACCAGGGTTTCGAAACCAAACCGATTCGAAACCATCTTTCTTTTTGGATAACCAGGTGGTTCAGCATGCAATATCCTTAACGACTGTGAACGAATTTACAAAGGGATTAAATATAAATTTTGCGAGTGTCCCGTCGAACCCGAAGCCTTGAAATCGCAGTCGCAGAAAGTCGCACCACCACTGTGCCAAGTCGACCGTAATACCTACCTAGCCTGTGACGAATCGGGATTCGTTTTTTATGTGTGGCGAACTGGCCGTGACTCCATCTGTGTACGACAGTGAGATAAATTGATGGATAGGGCCCGCGAGCCGAGATTTTATAGATAAAAACACATTATTTATTCTTCCCCCTTTTCCCAATTTTGTTCACAGATTTTATCGGGATTTCTGACTTTCGCGAAAAGTGGGTTGGCTTATCCACTCGATCATCTTTGCTTCATGTTGTTTATTATTATTTTGAATAAAAAAAAACCTTATTTATTCTTAAGGCAATTTAAATAAAGGGGAAAAATATTAGCTGCAAATATTTTAAGAGGTGAATCTGCCCATAAAACAACTTTTCCCCAAGAAACATAGGTCGGAATATGAAAAATTCTTTTCGACCTCCTATACGATTTGACTTGGTTGGTTCGTAAGTTTGTATGGTAATCAAATTATTTCAACCGATTCTCCTTTGTGAAAGTTGTTCAGTTTCATGGACTGGTTCATGCCATAAAATATTTGCAGCAATTTTTTTTGCACCCTGTATTATGTTTACTAGCGCTTTGTTACAATAAGGCGTATTTCCACGCTGATCTCAAAAACCTCGACAGTTGCCATGTTTAAAAAAAAACTTTGTTTTGTTTATGTTGTAGTATCCAAGTAGGAACGATCTAGAAGGCTTCCATATTGTAGTTCTCAGGAAGTAAAAAAATCTTAATGCTATGTTCCCTTTAAAACAATCAGTCATTTTGCTACCCCATCCGTTAATTTAATTCCTTGCCATGGTTTTATTTTCATAAATCTTCACTATATGACAACTGGCAAGAATGCTCTGAGTTATTTTGTGACAAGTTGCAACACTGACCTGAGTTATGGTTACATTCAGTTTATATTTCTGTCATACAGCTCTGGTGTTGACACGGCCCAACTTGCTACAGTCTTTTTATCACACGAGCGCGGTTTACCCGTACTTGTGTGTGTTATCTCTCTCTCTCTCTTCGTCGTACGACTCGGTGTCCAAAACGAAAAGAGAGAGATAACGCACACAAGTACAGCTAACACGTGCTCGTGAGATAAAAGGTCTGTACATCCTTGTAGTGGATTGTTACGATATAACGCTATGTTTAACAAATATTGAAGGCCGTTTCCGATGATTCGCGTATCACTATAGTGACAGGTTGTCAGCCTGTCGCCTAAAATTGTAATACACATGAAACCCTCGAATCTAAATCGCCTCTTACGACACCCTTTGGAAAAAAATATTAATATTAATAATATTTAGTTTTTTCAATCAGAATCACTTATTTAACAAAAATTTACAAGAAAAACTTAATATCTTAGAACAATTTTATGAATCTAGTCTCTGTCTTTTCGTGTGGGACACCGAGTCGTTCAACGACCCAATGGGCCCTAGTGTCAGATTCTATAGTCTTTAAGTTTAGGTACTTATCTTTTTGTAAACAAATTTTGTATTAAACTGAGTAGGAAGTGTCACTTTCATACAAAGTTTGTTTACAAAAAGATAAGTACCTAAACTTACAGACTATAGTGTAAACGCGGCTCAGATGGACTAAAAAAACTTACTTAGCTCGCAAATTGGGTGATGCTATGGTAAGCCGGCACACATGGTACATGAACTATGTCAACATACCTATCCCATTTTTTTATCAAGGGACGTCAGTTGCAGGATTAGTGTAAAGAATGGGTTAAATTTTTTAGGTCTTTAACATAACTTTTCAACTGTTTTAAGCTTAGTATTTTCTTAGTCATAATAATGAGCACTTTTCCTTAGTCTTTTCATTTAAGCTCAGCGATACTACTTAAAATATTAAAAGACTATAATAAACTTTGTTAAACTTTCAATTTCCAGCGACGGAGCCAGCACTTAGCCTCGCCTTTGTCTTTCCTTTGTCTCAGGTCGACCATCGATCTGAATAAATGCCATCTTCCGATTGAATCTGTGGTTTCGAAGCCACAGGCTAAAAAACTTACAGTATACCTGATGCAACCAATACTTAGCCTACTTAGCCTTGCTTTTATCTCTCCTTTGTCTCAGGTTAACCCTCGAACTGAATAAATGCTACCAACGATTGAATCTGTGGCTTTGAGCCCACGCACTGCCACAGACTAAACAACATCAGTATATTCACTGACGGAGGCAGCACTTAGCCTCGCCTTTGTCTCAGGTCGACCATCGATCTGAATAGATGCCATCTTCCGATTGAATCTGTGGCTTTCAGGCAACGTGCTACCACAGACAAAACAACATCAGTACGTTTACTAATGGGCGTTTCTCAGGTCGACCATCGATCTGAATAAATGTCATCTTCCGACTGAATCCAATCATCTTTCAAGCTACGCGCCGCCATAGACTAAACAACATCAGTATGTTCACTAACGGAGCCAGCACTTAGCTTCGCCTTTGTCTCAGGTCGACCATCGATCTTAATAAATGCCATCAACGATTGAATCTATGGCTTTCAGGCCACGCGCCACCACAGCCTTATTAACATCAGTATGTTCACGAATGGAGCCAGTTCTTAGCCTCGCCTTTGTGTCTTCTTTGTCTCAGGTCGACCATCGATCTGAATAAATGCCATCTTCCGAATGAATCTGTGGCTGCCACTGCTGCGGGGGCCTCGTCTCCGTCACAGTCTCCGCATTATCAGCATATTTTTTGTTTACTTAACCGGATCTGAGTGCTAAAGATTTGGCTGAGTTGCATTAGCTGTGTTTGCGGGTAGACGTCGGGTTCCATTCCACGAGTTCTCATGTATATTAATACGTGTTGTTATGGGACTTGATATGTTAGGTTAATTTTTGATGTACTTGCTTGCGCAGAAAGGCAATCAATGCGACCAAATCACTGTTTCATTGCCCTAATTCAATAATGATGAAGAAAAGAAGGAAACCTACTGAATACATTTACCTCTTAACTCAACCTACCGCTTACATTAACCGTTTTAAATACGTGAGTACTCTACTTTTATTGTGGCTCCCCAAAAAAGAGCTGGGGGATATTTCTCCCCTGTTTTATTTTTACACTTTTATCCCACTGGACATAACCCACTGATTTCTTTTACCTGTGGCTTAGAACAACCACTTACATTACCTAGCCATTTTAAATGTAGGTACTCTTTTTGTTGGTGCTCCTCAGTACAGTTAATAATCTATTTAGCAATTGGTCACGTTTCACTGGACTTAACCTACTGATTTATTTCGCCTGTGGTTTAGAAAAACCACTTACATTAGCCATTTTAAATGCGTCCTTCTTTTGTTGTGGCTCTTCGATAGAGAGGATCTATTTAGCAGTTGTATTGTCACTTCGCAGGAAAATAAATAAAAGCTTGTAAAAGGCAGTGCTTTGTACGTTTTTAATTAGAGTCTTGCTGAGGTCCAACAGTACATCGATACTGGCTTAGTAGGTAAGTATTATAAAGAAAAACGAGTATAGATTGATTAATGTGTAAATTTTTGAGACCTTGAATAAAACATTATAATAAATATTCAAAATATCGGAAATATGTATTTTGATTTGACAGGACTACCATTGAAGTTAGTTTAAGTTTTTTTATTTAAGTTGTTAGGTTAATTTTTATTTTTTTTTGATAAAATATTAACATACATATATCATGCCTTTATCCCTGTGGGGTAGGCAGAGCGCAAAGGCCGCAAAATACGGCCGCCATCGACACTCCAGACGAATATTGAGGGTCCTCTCAGATGATTCGTATATCACTGTAGTGACAGTGCCTGTCTCCTAAAGTTGTAATACACATGAAACCATCAAGTCCCTTAGTCGCAACTTACGACACCCATAGGTAGGAAATGGGGTGATGCTATTCTAAGCCGGCATCACACGGCGATAGAATCAATATGGTTGTCAATTTCATGTTTTATTTTGCCCAGTCCATGTTCTAAAAAATATAATCTGTTTTGAAAATCTTTTTGTTTCATTTTACGAGTAATTTCATCTGAATTCTTGTTTGTAAATTGCCCTCTTACAGACTTTATCTCGACATTTTATTCGCAAATCTTGACGAATCGTGGTTAATATTAAGGCACCTTCTTTTATTAATATTACTGTTTTTTTATTCTTTGTATTTAACCACTTTTAGATTTGAATTTTTGAATCTTTTTATTTTATATTTGCGCAATTTAAAGTAAAAATTATTTCAATATTTTTTATGATACATTTTATGCCGGATCGCAACGTAACGCACGACAGAGCGCTAAAACATCGCAGCGGTCTGTCAGATCCATACTACAAACGTCACTCTCCATACTAAAACCGCACTCGACGGAAAACGCTGCGATAGCTGGTTAAGCGGTTTTAGTATGGCGATTGACATTTCTAGTATGGATCTGAGAGACCGCTGCGATGTTTTAGCGCTCCGTCGTGCGTTACGTTGCGATCCGCCGCTGTATATAATTGTAATTAGAATCCAGATTTAAAAATGTTATTGCTATAGACTGGTTTTATATAAGTAATTTTAGTCTGTTTTCTGTTACTGTACCCATCTGAATAAAATTAAAATAAAAACATACCTACCCTTAGGTAATTATGAGGCCGTCGAGTAAAACTAACTGGTTCTTAATTGCTTATACAGAACTCAGACTTAGTAAAACATGAGCCTCATTAAACTTACCTTCTTTCTCAATTAAACCGCGCTAAGTTAAAGCAGTATGCATTAGAAGTGCAGTTACTAAGTTGAAAACATTTTGCCTGAATAGCTTTACTAACTCAAGCAAGTTTCAACTTTTAAAATTAAGTTGGTAGTTCGGAAAAGTCCGTAAGTTCGTAGTTGGGAGTTGTAAGGCGATGTAATTTATCCTGGAAAACTTATGAATGGGTCCTAAAGTGCTGTTGTACGAAAAATAAAATTATCCACTTATACTTGCGGCACAGCATGACCAAAGTATGTAGTATATTGTTGCGGTCAGCCAAGCAGTCGTCATTTTCCCATGGGAAAAGGATTTTTTATTAATAAACATGCATGCTATTCATACTTTCGCTTCAATCACTCTATCAATGTAAAAAAACCGCATTAAAATTCATTCATTTAAGAGGACTTTGTCCATAACAGACAGAGAAACGCCAGAAGTGACTTCAGTTTGTCCCCGTAGTTTGTCCCGCACGGAAAAAGATAGAGACACCGTTCAGCGCATGAATTTGCGTCAACGGATGCGTCTTTTAAACAAGTTTATCCGTTGGTGCTCCGTCACCTTCAGTTTTTAGTATGGGTAATTTGAAATTACATCAGCCATTCCTACTTTTCTTACATCTGACAGACGTATGCGTTACGGATGCACTAAAAATGCGCAGCGTCGTGCGTTAGATGTGGGAATCGCTTACTAAGTAATAACCGTTTGTCAGCATATTTTCATATAATAGGTAGGTAAAATTAGATTAATTAGTATTATCATTACCTTATCTTTTATCCTGTTTAAGAACAAAGGCCTATTGTTTGTCTTATTTAATTTTGATGAAATTTCATACTGAAATAAGATCCACCCACACGTGAATAAAATATACAAGTAATGTACTAAAATGCTTGAAGATTTACTTTATTCCATAAATTATAATGGCTTTATCTACTAAAACAGGTAAAAGGTCTTTAGTGATCGTCTGACATAAAAGAAATACATACATACACATACGCAAATTACGCCTTTGTCCTTTGCGGAGTAGACAGAGCGTGAACGATCGTAAAATTACGGTCGTTATCGCCACGTCTGACAAGTATCAAGGGACCCTTCAGATGATTCGTGTATCACTGTAGTGACAGGTTGTCAGCCTGTCGCCTAAAGTTGTAATACGTGGTAATAAACATGAAACCCTCGAGTCTCTTAGTTTCCTCTTACAACACCCGCGGGAAGGATTGGGGTGATACTATTCTATGCCGGCATCACACGGCAACAAATGTAAAAAAGCCTTTCTTACAGCTACGTAGGTATAGAACAAGCTTATATTATATATACTTAAGTTTATACTTATTAACCTTCTGAACGATGTGGCGCAGTGGTAGTGCGACTGCCTTTGACGCAGTAGGTCCCGGGTTCGATTCTCGGTGGGTCACTCACAAAGTTGATATTTATCACTTTGTGAATTTGTTCCCAGTCTGGTTAGGACATTGCGGGCTGAACCACCCGATTGTCCGTAAGTAAGAAGGTTCCGTGTTTCGGATGGCACGTTAAGCCGTAGGTCCCGGTTGCTGTCTATGATCACTTAGATGGCGGTCGTTACACAACCATGTCAGAAGCCTGCTACTGTAGACGGCGGTTGAAAAATTCTGACACTAGGGTTCATCGGGTCGTTGGACGACTCGGTGTCCCACACGAAAAGAGAGAAAGAGACCTTCTGAACTAGCGAATAATTTACTACAGATAATATAATATTATTTTTACAAATCATTACAACAGTCATGCCGGCCATTTTAACTAAATACTAATCAAACAAAGTAATACTAACCTTAGAACTACTTAATAACATCTTATATACACACAATCGTTAAGACAGTTTCACACACACAGTAGTCTCTTGCATCGCTCGTTTTGTGACCATACACGCTATAGTCACTGCTTGCACTGACAGCAATCGCACGCTTGTTTCGTGGCCACACGGCCGTGTCAAATACTCTGTAGTCTCTTGCATCGTTCGTTGCGGGGTTCTACGGCTGTATCATCTTGTTTAGCGATATTTTATCAGCGTGGCTTTTTATGGCCTCTCAGCCGTGTTAAACTCGCTATATCATCATTAGCAAAGATTGCAGCTTCACGGCTTCGCGCGCTTGTTTCGTGGCTCTACCGCCGCATCAGTCACTGCAACACTTTGGTAACGACAACCGCTCGTTTCGTAGCGCCACGTCACTATATCAAACTGATTGCACCTCTGCAAGCAGCGACATGCTTGTTTTGTGGCTGTATCACCGGTTTTAGTAACGACAGCAGGCAACCGTTCATTTCGTAGCCTGTTGGCTACCAATCAAACTGATTGCAGCTCACTTACACTGCAAGCAGCAACACGCTTGTTTTGTGGCCCTACTGCCGTATCAGTCGCTGTATCACCGATTTTGGCACTAACAGCAGTCAACCGCTCGTTTCGTAGCCCCATGACACCATATCAAACTGATTGCAGCTCTCTTACACTGCAAGCAGCGATCAGCTTGTTTCGTGGCTCTACTGCCGTATTAGTCGCTTCTTCTTCTTCTTTTGGGACAACGAGTCGTCCAACGACCCTGTATCACCGGTTTTGGCACCGACAGCAGCGAGCCGCTCGTTTCGCGGCCCGCTTCAAGGCGCCGACGTAATGTATCACCTGCTCCTGCAATGAAATAGGGATGGGTTAATATCGATAGAATAACTGTCAATACCGAGCTAGGGTTATACTAACATAACCTCAATTCTACCCATGGGGCATAATGTGAGGGAAAATGTGAATTAATAGGTTATTAATATCAATTATAATAGATAATAACAGGTGCGATTATTGTCGATATGTAAAAAAGGATTAGATATCGATAAAGGTTAAGTTAGAAGTTTTTAAGGAGCATTCCTTTTTTTTACTGTTTCTACTGGAGACACCATATTATTATTGTGAAAGGGACTGCTAAGACGTTAAATTAATTTTTCTTTTATTCGAGTGGGACGCCAAGTTGTTCAACAACCCTAATGACCCCAAAATTGCTGAGTTCTTCAACAGCTTACTACTAGAGGCAGACCTTTAGAGGCTTAATTTGATACGGACTATCTCCGAATATCTCCGCGTTTCTTAATCGCTTACTATTAGAAACAGGCTTCTGAAATGATATCGATTATCTAAAACGGGTTCCCTATCTATTTGCATAAAAATATTAGGCATACTATAGTTTGGCACAATGTACATTGAACTAAAGATACTTACGCATAAAAATAGTAGGCATAACACGTTAAGCATAATTTATTAACCTAACCTAACCTAACTTAACCTGACCTAACCTAATGACTATAAAAATACTAACCTAACCTAACCTAATGTCTATAAAAAATTGTTAGACATAAATAAACTGTATTATGCCAAGATAAATATTATGCGAAAAAATGTTTATGACAAAGATATAAAAGGGGAAAAAGAATTATGCGAAATATGTTATGCTTAAACATATTAGTGGAAAAAACTTTATGCTGACGAAAGGGATCCCTCTAAAACGATTCCTCCCGTTTCATTTTGACTTGTTCCCATCACTAAAAGTGAAATGTTATACTCATGTCCACACAATGAAACTATTATATATGGAGCTCGGTTTTCGTTATCCTTTCTATTCCATTTCTACAGAAATATGATAATGTGGTTTGTCTACATTTCGCTTGTACAGGGTTTAAAAAAATTAGCTGCAAATATTTTAAAGGATGAACCAGCCCATAAAACTGAACAATATTTCCCAAGGAACATAGGTCGAAATATGAAAATAAAAATTTGGACGCAAAAGTACCGACCGACCAAGTCAATTTGTATGGGAGGTTCAAATTTTTTTTTTATATTTCGACCTATGTTCCTTGGGGAAAGTTGTTCAGTTTCATGGACTGGTTCACCCCTTAAAATATTTGCTGCAATTTTTTTTACATTTTTTTACATTACTGTATATGAGACATGAGAGGACTGAGTAGACAAATTATCTTTGCAGTCAGTGTGGGTATAATTTGCTTACAGTAGGTACATATAAGGTACAGTTATCGAGGGTGTCGTAAAAATGTCGTAGGTATAAGATTTATAAAAAAAATACTATACCGCCCGAATTTGCTTTGGATTTTAAATCTTTTAGGTGTAATGGTTTTTCAAATCATATATAGCCGTTGTCTAAATTCATTCTCAAGTCGGAAACATGCATGTTCTAACCAACATATTTTTATTTCCTAACTGAAATACCCCTAATGAAAACTGCAACTTAATACGAGCTGCACGCGAGCTTATGACTTCAAATGTGCATGTTTCCAGTTTCCATTAGCGCCTCATTTCCGTATGCTGAATGCAGCTCATCTGCATCTCATTATTACATTAGGTTTCCGACACTTTGCTATTCTAGGGCATCATATCTTGTAAACAGAAATAGAGAGTGTTTTGAAGTCTAATTTATAAGACAATGATAAAACAGTCCCAAAAATATCTAATTATCAGTTACAACAACTAGTCGGACAAATTTTTAGGGAAGGCCTATGTTCAGCAGTTGACGCCTTATGGCTGAAATCATGATGAAGTCACATTACTGTCTTGAGTGTACTGAATTTTTTAGAGAAACAAAAATGAGAGAATATATATTATTGTATGAGAAAGATGGTGAGAGAATGAAATTTTTCAGAAGAATATTGAGACGAATCTCACATCCCGACGTTCGTTGGTGCAAAAAAGATTGTATCTACCATAAGAAGTTTAACAAAAACAGATTCGTCATCACACGAAAAGTCGCCGACGATACTCAATACACACCTGCATGAGTTTGAAGCACATGGTCACCAGCGCCATTCCCAGCATCAGGTACAGGACCACACGATGAAGGAGGTTTCTATGCGAGGAGTGTACACCCTCTCGCCGCGACGAAGGCGCCGAAACCGATACTCAATACACACATGATCGCCAACACCGATACTCAATACACACATGGTCGCCAACACCGATACTCAATACACACATGGTCGCCAGCATCGATACTTAATACACACATGGTCGCCAACACCGATACTCAATACACACATGATCGCCGAAACCGAAACTCAATACACACATGGTCGCCAACAGCGATACTCAATACACATATGGTCGCGGACCCCGATACTCAATGCACACATGGTCGCCAACAGCGATACTCAATACACACAAGGTCGCGGACCCCGATACTCAATACACACATGGTCGCCAACCCCGATACTCAATACACACATGGTCGCCAACATCGATAGTCAATGCACACATGGTTACCGACACTTATACTCAATACACACATGGTCGCGAACCCCGATACTCAATACACACATGGCCGCCAACATCGATAGTCAATACACACATGGTTACCGACACTTATACTCAATACGCACATGGTCGCTGACATCGATACTCAATACACACATGGTCGCCGAAACCGATACTCAATACACACCTGCATGAGATTACGCAATACACACATGATTGCCAAAACCGACACTCAATACACACCTGCATGAGATTGAAGCACATGGCCACCAGTGCCATGCCCAGCATCAGGTACATGGAGCACACGATGAAGGAGGTCTCTATGCGAGGAGTGTACACCCTCTCGCCGGGAACGAAGTCGCCAAAACCGATACTGTGGAGGAAATAACCAGGATTAGCAATATTAAACCTACTGGTGGATCCAGATTTATAAGCTTTTGTTGTTTTTAATCCTCCATAGATGGCGTTCGTGAAAAAACAATGGATAATTTCTAATTTGTTCACACATAACTAGAAAACCTCGTTATGTGGGTTCGCTCGTGCGAATGTTTTTTTTTTGTATTGGACTCTACAATTTCGGCCGGGGCCATCAAATGTACGGCTTGGTTGGGAGCACAAGCTCAAAGCTTAGCAGTGATTACCCATTGGCAAGGGTAAGTATAAGTTTATTTTTTATTGTGCACTAAACTTGACAGACTATCCCCCAATCTAAGAAAACTTTAACAGCGCTACCTATTTTAGACTAGAGTTGCTGTTTGTCCAAAATCCTCATTGAACGAAACAACGATTTTAAAAAAAACACCCAAATCTGTCTTCGAAATTTCTTACATACAAGCTTCTACGAATCGAAAGAAATGGGTTGATTTGATGCTATACTGAGTATTTCTGAGCCAGCATCACACAGCAAATCCAAGCTTGAACTTTACCTGCTGAGCGAGATGAAGCAGAAGTAGGCGCCATCGAGCTGGTCCCACTTCTCCCAGATGCCGAAGATCATGGACCCAAACATGAGGTACCTGATCAAAATAATAAAGACATAAACAAAAAACTTTATTAAGTAAAAACAATAATCTGACAATGGAATATTCTGCATTCATAGATCCGCCAGCCAGGGAAGGCCTTTGTCCAGCAGCGAAACAACATAACAATAATAATAAAATCATAATAAAAAAGTTTTTTAAAACAAGCGTTTATTTCTTTAAGTAACTGAAACGATAATAACAATTTAACGAACACGGCAAATAAAATAAAAGCTTGTAAAAATGCGTGATTTTGAATTTACGAAAACAGCTGTATGTAGGCCTCCCCCAGGGTACAATCTCCCGTTTTTAACTACCAGCTGCCAGTCGGTCTCTTGGTCGTAGGGCGTCCAACGATACGCTTTCCGAGGCCTCCACTCAAGAAGCCGCTTACTCCACCGTCCATTCTACAACAGATGTGGCCAGCCCACTTTTACTTCAGCTTGCTACACTTTTGCTGACGTGGAGTTAGTTCCTATTTCCTACTAATTTCAATCTACGAGGGCTAATAAATACTTCCTAGCTTAACTGTAAGCAACGTTTTCTTGTTAAAAATTATTATTTCTGTAAGTAAACGCAAAAAATCTCTTCCGTTATTAATTTTCTTTAAAAAAAGGTTTAATTCTCAGCCAGGTTTTATGAAGAGTATATTTTCCTGGAAGAGCGGATAAGACGATCGTGAATATTGTAAGAAAGTAGCAAAAATCCTCTCTACAACGCTTTTACTTTTCCTTGAGATTATTTTACTTACAAGAAAAATGCGAAGTAAAATATTTACCTACTCCTACTTACCTATTTTATGATACCTAAGGTATCCAGCTTGGATTCCATTTCTAAGAATTCTCACAATCTCGTATATTATGATTCACAATATAATGATTTACATGAAAAATTACGAAGTGAAAAAATCCTTGATGGTATGCTGTGCTGTAAGTAAATAGGTAAGTGATTTTTTCCTAGAATTTCCACTTTAAATGTTTTAGCAAGGTAACAAGTACCTAAGTAAGTATAGCGAATCTTTTAAGCGGGATTAAGCGGGATTTTTTTTATTAACCCTTAACCTTTGAGCAATGCGGTCAAATCCTGGTACTCACCTGACCATGATAACCACACAGGCATATAGGTAGAGCGATCATTTGAGCATCAAAGTGCCGTAAGTGAATTGACTGGACTCCACTTCTTCCTGCATTCATGAGGTTAGTTCCTACACACTTCTCCTGAATCCTTGTCTTCTGCTACTCACCCGACCATGATAGCCACGCAGACGCTTATAGGCACACTAATCGTTTGCGCATCAAACTGACGTAATTGACTTCTCTTCCTCTATTCCTGGGGCTTATTCCTACACTCTTTTCCTAAATCCTAGTCGCCTGGTACTCACCTGACCGTGATAGTCACGCACACACTAATAATGTACTCTAAGATCGTTGATTATCGGAAGTGACGTACTTACACTTAAGTATTTCTTAACTCCTCTTCATCCGCCATTCTTGGAGCTGATTCCAGCCTTTCCATCACACCTTTTCTTAATTCTAGTCTCCTAGTACTCACCCGACCATGATAGCCACGCAGACACTTATAGGCACAGTGATCGTTTGCGCATCAAAAGTGACGTAAGTGAATTCGCTGGACTCTTCTTCTTCCTCCATCCTTGGAGCTGGTTCAGACCACCCTCTGTGGAAATCGCGCGGATGGTCGTAGTGAGGATGTGGCATAGACGCACTTCTGAGATAGTCTGCTCGCCTGGTAGGAAATAGACAAATGCATCATTTAAATTTTGTAGATTTTTGTGGAAATTGATACTTTTAATCTCATAGATTCTCGTGGGAGTACTAAAATAAAACAAAAAGCACAAGTGGGATTTGAAGTCATGACCTTCGGTGAATCATGCGTGCTCCTTCTACATGTATTATTATCGTCATCATCATATCAGCCAATTACAGTGCACTGCTGGACAGAGACCTTCCCCCGGGTACGCCAGTGAGCTATTTCCCGCTTTCGCCATCCAGTCGCTACCAGCCGCTCTCTTTAAGTCATCGGTCCATCTAGCCGGAGGGCATCCAACGGTACACTTGCCGAGGCGTAGTCTCCACTCGAGAGCCCGCCAACTCCACCGGCCATTGGTTCTACGATAGATGTGCCCAGTCCACTGCCACTTCAGTTTGCTATACTTTTGCATTGCATTACCTACTATTGGTCGGTGGAAGCCGCTTTCATTGTATTTACATCGAATACTGGCTGAAGCCTATGAGTGTGTTATTTTTTTTTCAAACTTTATTAGGAAAAGATATTTTTAGATATAATAAGTCATAGAATAATGGTACAAAGGACCTACCAAGATTTTTAAGCAATTTTTCCCCGAGCTCATTTACAGCAATCTATCATTTGGTGATGTGATTGATGGGGGCCTCAGATTTGGTGAAAAAGAGTATTATTTCAAAGTGACACGGGTTGGTCTCCATTTTCCTGTAGCGTTAATACAAACTCGACTACAGCTTGGATACCCGCAGTCTGTGCTGCAGTAGGATTAGGATAGCGTGCATAAGTCAATGCTTGCATAGCTTAGACGTCTTCTACTTCATTTGTCCCTACTATTCTAGTTCTGCGTTGAACTGTTGGTCCAGAGTGCTGTCTTTGATTACTTTGACGGTGGAGTTTACGCGACAGAGTTACGAGTGAGACCTGCGAATCGTTGGAAGACTCGGTGTCCCACGCGAAAAGAAGAGGTGTTAGTTAAAAAGTGTAGGTACGAGTATATCAACAAGTCGTTACTATCAGTGACCCACTAGCAGCGTTGCCAGATTTCTTCATCGGTTATCACAGCACGCTTCTCCGCTAAGGGTTCATCGGATCATGACATTTTGCAATATCACACAATAATTCTGATACAAGTGAGTATTCTGAATTGCAGTAGCCTTTATATGCTGTTTTAGAATGCTCTCTGTGCTGTAGTCGGGTTTGTATTAACGCCTTCTGAAATCCCACACCATTGTAGTTTTCCTTAAAAATGCAAAGAGAAGGGTTGGTATTTTGTGATCTATTTTTTGTTATTTTGCATCCTCCTTTTGTATCGGAATAAATAATGGTCTGTTTTTTTAGGATTTTGTGAAGACATTGTTGTGTTGCAAAAAATAAACAAGGCGGAAAACACACGCGCTGCACAAATTTTAGGTTTTTGTCAGCCAGCAAGAAAGTTTTAACTGTATGACTTAGATGTAGAGTTTGTGAAAGGGTTTGTGGAGCTGGGGCGTATAGATTCAGAAGCTTGGCTGTATTTGTAATCTATTATCTTTTTCAAGCTTAAACCCTAGAGAAATGATAGCTCAGTGCAGCTTGACCAATTTTTTAACTATAATGCTGAAGCCATGAAAATTATTTTGGTGGGATGTAGTTTCCACATTTGATTATTTAGGTACTCCTTTCATTGCAGAGCTAGATTTAAACTAAAACGGCAAAATCACGCGACGCTTAAGAATATTTAAGTAGTTCTATATTCTTTTCTATCCTCAAAAATGTCAGACGTGGCGATAGCGACCGTATTCTTGCGGCCGTTAACGCTCTGCCTACCCCGTAAGGGATAAAGGCGTGATATGTGTATGTATGTATGTGTATATTCTTTCGTAGAAATACTAAAAACTATTGTAAGTTGAATCTCTATCTTCCTCTCTCTCTCTTTCTCTCTTCGTGGTGGACACTGAGTCGTCCAACGACCCAATGAAACCAAAGTCAGATTTTTTAATGATAATAATAAATATACCAATTATAAATTTCTCATTACGTAAACATGTATTTCACTACCATTTTCATAATAGAAAATATGAATGCAAAACTTAATTTATTTCTAAAACATCCTGAATAGAGCTAAAATTTTAGACAAATTAATTAGTGCTTTATTTCAGTACTAAAGCTTCATTAAAAGTAATATGCCCAGACTGTTTACAATTTAGATTTGGCAAATAAAATATTCATTTATACAGGGTGTAAGGGACATCGTCCCGAATACTGATGGGGTGCAAGCAGACGATGAAACTGAACAACTTTCCCCTAGGAACATATGTCAGGAAACGTCAAAAATTTTTTGGTTTCCCATAGTAAATGCAGTCAGCTGACTGCGATTCTGTATGGGAGGTCGAACTATTCATCAGTATTCGGGAGACTGTTCCTAACACCCTGTATTAAGTACATTTCAAATAATTTTATCATTAAGTATGTATGTTAAAATTAAGTGAATTTCAGTTTCGATAATGACCTAATTTTATTGAAAGTCCTGTTAAGACCACAGCCGACATTTGTTTGTAGAAGTCGTATTTGTTTCCTATTCCTATTAATTAACGTATCGTCAAAGGGGTATCGTAGGAGTCAAAAATCAACTTAGCATGTGTGGTATGAGTGAGTGTTAATTTAACAAAAAAAAAGAAATTGTAAAGCAAAATTAATACAATGTCCATAAGAGGAAATTATCTTACCTTAGCTGCCCATTTTTCTGCAAATATCTGCTATCCTGGTATCTCTCTCCGGGACTCCTCCCCGTGGTCCCCACGTATCTTTCCGGGATCACTTCCAAAGGCATTCTTTCCTGGTTCCTTGGTAACCTTCCTGCGTACCGATCATTAGTCCTGTACCCCTGGTACCTACTCCAGTTATCTGGATATCTATTTGAGCAATCATCGTTTGGGTTTCTGAAGTCTTGGTACCGTACATCATGGTGTCGATTGTCTAATCTGTTTATGGAATCTAAGTAATGGAAGGTCGTCCAGTGTTCTGGCCGTTCTATACTCTCCGCTTCGCTTATTTCTAACTGAAATTTAAAAAGTAGATATAATAGGAAGTAATTCTTACATTCATAGACATACATATCATCATTCTCTTAATCCGTTCTCTGTCGCGGTCGGCTACCTAACCTACGGGACTTAACGTAGAACAAATTTTTTTACACAAAGCGACTGCCTGACCTCTGCTACCCGAAGGCTAACCGGGCCAGACATTGGTATCATAAGCATTAAGCTTAAGGAGTAGTCAGAGCGTTAAAATCTGTAAAAATACGGTCGCTATCGCCATGACTGACAAAATAATGAGGGCCGTTTCAGATTCATGTGACAAATTGTTAGAACGTCGAATATTGTAATACACTACACATGAAATGACATAGAACCTGTGTTTTCTAGTCGCCTTTTATGACACCCACGAGAAATAGTGTGATGCTCCTCTTTCTTTTTTCGTGTGGGCCAGATCCCACGTAAGTAGGTAAGTAATATTTAATACTCATAAAAATACGTCAAGTGTTCAAGTAGTTCCTGTCTAACATTTATTTCTGAAGTAGTTCTTACCTGATTACGTATTCTAACTATTCTCCTTCTGGAGAACCCTGGACAGCCTCTGCACAGGCATATCAACGCATACAGCCACTTGCACCAACGCGCCAACAGTTCCCCTGAAAACAACGAATAAATTAAGATATTCCGAAAGGTCTTGATTCTGTAGGCGAATAGACAGCGGTTGAACGGTTTTAGTACGGGGATTGACATTTCTAGTATGAATTCTCACAGGCCGCTGCGATATTTTAGCGCTCCGTCGTGCGTTAAGTGTGCTATCCGTCTAAGTGACAACACTATCATTGGACTAAGTGAATGTTGATGAGCGGCTTCAATTTTAGTAAAGTCCACGCTTATAATTTCTGATTGTTTGAATATAACACCGAACAAAATAGCTCCAATGCTTTCAAGGAGTTTTAAAGAACGAAAGTTAATTCATTAGATAACTGGTCATTAATAAAATACAGAAGTTGTACGCTTAACTATTGTCAAAAAGTTCTACACACTCCATTTATAGTTTTTCGAAATGTTCTAAGTTTGAATATGCTCTAAGGTTTGAATTAATAAACAAAAATTAATGTAGAAGTGTTTTGATGTAGGTTTAGACGCTATCTAAAATAGCGAGATATGACGTCATCAGTTAGTATTCTCATACATAATATCTTTGCCTATTGTATGCTAAGGAGGTATTTTTCTTGTATCCAGAAGCAATAAACTCTTACCAACATTAGTAAGGTACAGCAGGAACAGAGGCATCCCCAGAAGAGAGTAGAAGATAGTCACCACTTTGCCCCAATTTGTCCGAGGAGATAGATGACCGTATCCTGAAAAAGTATCACTATTACTATCACTATTATCACTTATTAATATTACTATTACTTATTATTATTACATAACATAACATGTCATCCGCATGGATCCCGAAAGATGGGCCAGGATGGCCACAGAATGGATCCCGGAAGATGGTCGCCGACGGCGAGGTAGACCACGCACAAGATGGCGGGACGAAATTGTCAATTTTTGCGAGGAATGGACATCAGAGGCTCATGAGCGAGAAACCTGGCGAAAAAGAGGGGAGGCCTTTGCCCTGCAGTGGGACACATTATAGGCTACAGAAAAAAAAACATATCATAACAAAATTATTTATTGCACAAAATTGAACAACATTTAGAAAACACAAACACAAGGAAACAGTACAACAAGGCGGCCTTAATGCTAGGTAGCATTCTCTACCAGGCAACCTTAGGGTAAAAGAGAGAGTGCGATTATAGAAGCGGGATAGTGCAAATATTACTAGTACATACTACATGAATAATAATAAAATACATATACAATTATTATCACTATTATCATCCGTACTACTACTACTGTCACAATATTGTCCACTGTTGAACATGGGCCAGCCGGTGTTATAGGCGATTCCGCTACCATAACTAGTACTTAAAGGTAATACCAATCACAGTGAACACTTTTACTCATTCCCTGGATTTATTTCTCGCGTTTTACGACACCCACGGTGGAAAATGGGATGGTGCTATTCTAAGTCGACGATACCAAGGTATTATTCATGTAGCACCCAATTTATGTTCTCCCAAAGAAGAGGGACTAAAAAACTGTTGACGACCGGCATCAATGAGATGTACCTAGTGCAAAAGTTGGAAAAAAGATATGATATTTTTTACTCTCACAATCAATAAGAAATTCGAGTAAAAAGTAGTTAGTCTTTCATGAACGATTTGTGGTTCGTATTACCTTACGTAGAATCGTAATTTTTAGGCGGATGGCACACTTGATGCACGACGGAGTGCAGAAATATCGCAGCGGTCTATCAGATCGATACTAGAAATGTCAATCCCCATAGTAAAACCGCTCAACTGCTGTCATCTCAGCGCTATCGCAGTGTCATCCGTTGAGTGCAGTTTTAATATGGGGAGTGACGTTTCTAGTATGGATCTGCCAGACCGCTGCGATATTTTTGTACTCCGTCGTGCGTCAAGTGTGCGATCCGCCTAAGCATATACCAATAGTAGTGATGACAGTGAGCGAGTACAGGAAAGCTGATGAGAAACTCCACTGCAGGTTGGAGCTGCTGCCGTCCCAGCCGCGGAAGTTGACAGCATCCACGACCTTCCTCTGGTACGACTGCAGGACCTCGTCTATACTGGAACAATAACAAACATCATATTCATTCATTCATATTCATATTCTTTATTGCGAATCATATGGTACATAAGGTGATGGAGGTACATATTTTCCAGCATATGAAACCCTTTATACAGTAGGGCTGTAGGGTATAGCAAATAAGTATATGGGTGAAAATCATCTAAACTAGATCTAGTCTAAGGCCCATATTTATCTTGAGTGCGACTTTGAGATACATACATATATCACGCCTTTATCTCTTACGGGGTAGGCAGAGTAAGAATACGGTCGCTATCGCCACGTCTTACATTTTTGATGCTGTTAGTAGACTTTGAGATGCTTTTAGTATTGACAGACATTTTTCAAAAGAGCTCTTGAGATCGATCTCAGAGTTAAGTGCGATTTATAAGTAGGTGTACGGACCTTAAACTTTTACACAGGTAAGGAGCCGCGTTTACGCTAGGTTTATAAAAATGGTATACTATTTGTATGACTTATTTTGACGTAAAAAAAGATAAATGTAAAATTTACTAATTTGTAAGAAATAAATACACAATAAACTATAATTTAGTTTTCTTCGAATGGGACGACGATGCGCCAATGACCCGATCAACCCTGGTGTCAATGTTTTACAGCTGCAATATATTTTTAAAATCGTTTCGCGAAGTTCTTTCATCAGTTATCCCACACCACTCCCACGATAAGGCCAAAGTTTTTTTTTGTGCTATACAAAAAATCAAGAGTCGGCCATTTTGAGACCTTGTGGATGGAATTTAATTTCCTCGGATATTATCAATCACAAATGGTCCCTAGTATCACTGAGCAAATCCTGCCAGTAACTAACCTTTGGCTTATGTTATGTATGACTATTAGTATTAGGTACTGCAGTATTTAAAATTTAAAAATATATTTTATCCAATCTCAATATTTTATTTTCAAATATTTGAATACAAATATTGGATAAAAGATACAGGCTCTAACCAGGCTAGCACAAACAAATGGATTTACATTTTTATATTTTCGATTCGAAAATAAATATCAATCGTTTCGCTATTGTGAAAATGTTTAACAAAAAAGCCCAAACTTAAATTTCACTTTTCGTGTGGGACACCGAATCGTGCAACTGCCCGATGACCCCTGCCCTGGTGTCAGAATTTTTCAACCGCCTTCTACAGGTAGCAGGCTTCTGACGTGGTTGTGTAACGACCGCCGTCTAGGTGATCATAGTTAGCAACGGGGATGTACGGCTTAACGTGCCATCCGAAACACGGAGCCATCTTACTTACGGACATTCGGGTAGTTCAGCCCGCAATGTAAATGTAGTAAGTAACCTAACCTAACCAGACTGGGAACAAATTCACAAACTGATAAATATCTACTTTTTGAGTGACCCACCGAGAATCGAACCCGAAACCTTCTGCGTCAAAGGTAGTCGCACTACCACCACTGAGAAAAGTAAGAGTCAATTTCTAAAACATCGTAATTAGATTCCGTGTAGTTAGCAAATAATGGTCAAACAACCAGTATTTATATTTCTAATACTCGATGTTTTGAATATATTGGGGTATGCAAGAATCGATAGGTAAAGTAAAACGTGTGATACAAGCATAATTTAGTAGGTAACCGATTTTCACATGAATCTAATTACGACTCTTCAGAAACTGCACTGCAGGAAATTTCGTTTTATCTTTTTGCATGCGAAGTAAGTATGTCCAAACTACGCTTGAGAAAAGTCATAAATAGAGCTCTAATTCAATAGTGACCTAAACCAAGAAAAGATCGATGAATGTTGAAGAAGCGAAAAAGATGTGACAGGATCTTAGCTCTCTCTGCCTACCTCGCCCGGAAAGAGACGTGACTTTTTGTGTGCCTATTTATGTGTATTTGAAGATCGTTTAATCCCTTGATATACGAATGCAAATAATATTAGCAAATATACTGTAATAAAAGACGTAGTCCTATCATATTTGCGAATTTTTTGCCAAACAATTCTCATAATACGGTCAACAGGGTAGGTTATAGATCTGTTTTGAAATGAGGGACACCGAGTCGAGTAATGTCCCGATGACGATGAACCGTGATGTCAGAGTTTTCAACCGCTTACAACTAATAGCAATCCTCTGACATGCTTGAGTAAAGACCGCCTCCCCATTTATCATAGACAGCAACCGAGACCGTCCAAAACACGGAAGCATCCTACTGACGGACAATCAGGTGGTTCAGCCTTTAATTCAGCGCTCTCTGTGAATATCTACAATAACTTGCACTGCGCTCACCAATCCTCCTGCCAAGCGTGGTGAGTATGGCAATATTAATAATATAGTGGACTTTTGTGGCTGTAGAAGTAGAATTAGTCCTGATCAATAGGTGTAGTCCTACTAGACTAGTAAGATATTCACAATAAGTATTGATGATTTTTTTTATTACTAAGATATTTTTATGTATTATGGCGTACCATGAAGCCTACGTCCAGCAGTGGACTGCTATAGGCTGATGCGATGATGTGGTGATGATGGACGTTTATTTTAATTTTCATGTGTATTATATTGTGTAATGTGTACAAACCTCGCCCCGTGGACCGTACTAGAAGGACGTTCGTGTTTGCGAATACGATTCCCTTTGTCCTATCGAGATTAGGTAATAAATAATAAACGTCCCCATATCCGATCGTTTGTATGGAAAATTATTACCCATACGTAGCCTTGCAGCGTATTTATGTATAGGTATAAATTTTTATTGTAAAGAAAAATGTGTTTCGAGGGCTAGGCGGATCGCACACTTAAATACCGCAGCGGTCTGTCAGATACATACCAGAACGATCCATCATGTGCTAAGTGTGCGAATTTTATCTATGTATTTTTAGCGCTCCGCCTAATACGAAGAGTACTATTTTCATAGTCTCGTTGAGTTTAGACAGATATCCATTCATGATTTTTAAAATGCTCGCCGATCGTCTGTTTGATGCCAGCTTAGAATAGCATCACCCTATTCTACCGTGGGTGTCGTAAAAAGCGACTAAGAGATAATTATCCAGGTAATGAGCAGCAGCAATCACAGTGAATATCATCTTGCACTGTGCTCGCTTATCCGCCTGCCAAGTGTGGCAATACCCCCATAAAGGGAGGCCAACGTCCAGCTGTGGACTGTAGCGGCTGTAAAGGTTTCAGTTCCGGATCAGTTTCAGGATCCGTATTTTTACTTAAAAATTAAATCTTAAGAAAATATTTGCTCAAATTACTTCCATACGAAAATCAGATACCATTGCTTACTTACGTTACCGTATAAAAATTGCGGCTGAGGCATAGGATTGTTTGAATTTGAATATGACATCCTCTGACTTTAAAAAAATCTGTGCATGTTGTCATATCTCGTATATAAAATTCAACGAAGTTGACCCACCCCACCGCACATTTTGACAAAACAGTTACAAGACAGACTAGGGATGTGCCGTCATCGGGAATAACAATTCCTACATAGGAGTGTTCTGAAAAGGAATTTTCTGGTGCGGTAACATTCCAAATTAGTGGGAACAACGTGTCGGAAAAACAACATAATAATTTATGATAAAACTCTGCCGTAAAATTATTATAATAAAACCGTAACGGATCGCTATCGATTTGCCATATTATAATAACAATAAAGCAAATAATTTCCGTATCTAATTTAGTACACGAGCTTAGTTTATGCATATTGGCTCTATATTTTTAGCCACAGAGCTAGCAAAACTATGCCTGATGGCTTGGTGGGGAGTGAAGGCTTACCCAAAAACAGTTGAATGGTTGTTCAAACAACCAGCCCAATCATGCTCTTAGGGCGAGACTGGGCTTAAGAGTTGTTCTGGGAAGAACGGATCGGAATATTGTACCCACCCGAAAAACATCAATTGTTCCGTGATGATGGACTTTGTAACTAGGTTGAAATATCGGACAATTTATCAAAATTGTGTTGCGGTAAGAATCCTGTCTTAAATTATTGTGAATCTGAATATGCAAGTGAATTGCGTAGTAGTCTGATACATAGAGTATTGAGACGTATTTTCTTACCTAGATTTTATTTCTTGTGTGGTATTCCCAACTCTATTAGCATTGAGGAAGGTCAGCCAGAGGGTCTGGGCCGTGCTGTCCCTTTCTTTGTCCATAAGATTCAATCTGTCCATCTCGCTCGCACCTTCCAGAGCTTGGAATATAAATGCACCTGAAAAATAAACTATTGATCATTTTTTATGAAATAAATTTGCAATGGGATTCCAAGAGTGTTTTCGAATCGCATTTTATGTCTCCAAGATACTCAATAACCGGAAAAAAGGGATGCACCTTCAAAATCTATAAGGATCAACGAATGTCTGTATCTATTGGTTTGAAGTGGGTCAGACAAAACCCACCTAGTACTACATCTGAATGATTTGATTAAAAATATATATGCTCAATATCGAAACTTTTGTGTGCTACGATTTATGTGGTACAAGTCTTTATTTGCGATTATAAGAGATAAGTATAATGACTTGAAACAATTAAGCCTGGCATATACTAAAAAAGGAAGAAAAATGTTTTTTCTTTTAATATCTAAATCGAAACATCAAATAATTATGTTTCGAAGTACTAATTTTGAAGGAAAAATATTGAAAATCAAAGAGAAGGTTATAACTTCCAATAAAAATAGATCAATATGAAATAACATAATAATATTAGATTTGCTTCATGTTCATGGTTCCACTCCAGTGGCTAACAGGCTTTTAAGGTTCTTTCTTTGTGAACCCAATCGCCTTTTGGACCCACAGAATTGAGATAACAAAAGACACATCAAAGGTCAAGTTCCGTAAAGTTATATTTGATTTGATGACGTTAAACTCAATTCTCGCGGACACTTCCGAAGCTTAATTTAAGTTGAAGTAAAAGGAAGCTTTGAGTCGCGTAAAAGGTTTTTTCGAGCTACTAGTAAATCGTGGAGAGAATAAATATTTCGCAAACCATAACACCCATAGGCTCTATATACCATTTCTTCGTGGGAATATGATAATATTCTCGTAATTAAGTAGCCTATGTTACTCCGGAATGTTATAGCTCCTAATAGTGAAATCATTTTTCAAATGGGTCTGTTGTTTCAGACTTTATTGATTAAAAAAATACGAAAAGAAGAATTTGAAAGAATAAAAAAACTTTATCCCTTTTTTCATAATTAGTCCATATTAAAAAAAGAGTTTTTAATAATCCACTCATAATTGAGTTCTTTACAATCACGATCACAACCAATTTGTATCTCCTGTTTCTGCGTAATTTAACTTCAAATAGGTTTATCAAAGACTTTTCCTGGACTATCTTGATTATAAATTATTTCGCCGGTGTCATTACGGTTCTTTTGATGTTATGATTTGTTGGTGACAACTGTACGGACGGACTAATGTAATCGTTATTTTAGAAACTTACAAATCATCTGAATTTGCTTAGTGTTATTTCCAGAGAAAAGAAATTGAGACATAGTTTAAATGAATTAATTTGCGTTTTTCTGTCTCTCTGTGAGGATACCGCTAACTCCTTTTAAACCACAACACGGATATTAATGCGGTTTTATAATAATATTTTAAAAGCAAGATTTATATGTATAGTAAAGCCGAAAAACGTACTGAATTTCCATTGCTTCTAATAATTTCCGGGACAGTTTAAGAATGCCACTAGTACCTACAGAACCGGGATGATGCTACTCTAAGCTGGCACACATGATTAAAATTACAATTACAGTAAAAGAAATAAATGAAAATCAAACGTTTAACTTAAACCGAAGTTAGTTTAACGTTTTAAGTGGAAACAAAAGGAACGGAAGCAAAATGCGTTTCCGTCGAGTTTTCTAAATCAAAGACCTGGGAACTAGACGGAGCACTAGTTTAGTCTATTTGGATACAGTTTAAAATTCCAATTGTTGCAAAATCGCTTTCTTACCTAAAGAGCTGATTCGAAAACAAAACAAGTGTCTACTTCTAATTTTTGTCTATTTTTCGTCTATGGAACTATTTTATTATCATCATTTCACCACAGAACTGAATTAAACAACAGAAAGCTTATCAAAATTTAGAATGTAAGGAACAATGCTCATACCGAAATTTCACAAGATGCTCACGATACCGCTCCTGTGTGTGCGTATGATGATGATATTTCCCGTCAATGTGCTGTCAGACTCTTTCAGCTTCACGTTGTTTATTTGTTGCACTCTCTACCTTTATGGCTTAGTCTAAGTTCTTTATTTGTTCAGCATTTCAAAACGGCTAATTACAATTAATTATTTACAATCCCTCCTTTTGAATCGTTTCACTGAACGGAAAACTGACTCGTTTAAGACTTTGATATAGCCAATTATTGCAATAACGCGATTTGGTTTTAATGAATAATAAAACCAAATCGCCGTGTGATGCCGGCTTAGAATAGCATCACCCCATTTCTTTCCCGTGGGTGTCGTAGAAACCGACTAAGGGACTAGAGGGTTTCAAGTGTATTGCAATTTTAGGCGACAGGCTGACAACCTGTCACTATAGTAATGCACGGCTTATCTGAAACGACCCTCAAACATTTGTCAGACGTGGCGATAACGACCGTAATTTTACGGTTGTTGACGCTCTGCCTACCCCGCCAGGGATATAGGCGTGATATGTGTATGTGTATGAATAATAAAAATCTGTTGGTTTCTGTTCATATAAGAGGTACCAATGGGTTGCTATAAAAAAAAAAGATGACTGAGAAATACTTTATGCGCGCGGAGAGAAGTGATCCAAACACAGGTTCCAAAGTCCAAACCGTCTTCTGTCTGAGTTGGACTGCACAAATAGTCTAGAAGGCGCGTGCCACAGCAGTATTACTATTCACTAAGTCTTACCTGCAATAGTACAAGCCACAACCAATACCACTACGCCGACATTGCTAAACAAGAAAGCAATGAAAGCGCGCAAGTAGTCCACTAGGCGCTTATCCGTGCGTCTGCGCCGTGACATGGTCTCACCCATCTTTCTACACTACAATAATCCGTGTAACCTTATAAACAAGTTGATGAAACATTACCTGCAATGGTATAAGCTACGACCAACACTACAACTCCAACGTTACAAAAGAGAAACTCAATAAAAGCGCGCAAGTAGTCTACTAGGCGCTTATCCCTGCGTCTGCGCCGTGACATAATGTCAGCCCTCTTTTTGTACAATATCCCCGTTACCTTAGAAACTTATTGTCGAAACCTCACCTGCAATAGTATAAGCCACGACCAATACCACTACGCCGACATTGCTAAACAAGAAAGCAATGAAAGCGCGCAAGTAGTCCACTAGGCGCTTATCCCTGCGTCTGCGCCGCGACATGTTGTCAGCCACCCGGCCGACGGCGCGGCTCGAACAGCTGGCCGGTCATTGGGGTGATGGTAGTGCTAGCTCATGGTGCGAGACGTTCTGGAACAAGAGAAGAGAAGTTCATTTAGAAAATTTTAAAATAAATACAAATAAGTTAGACGTGACAAAGTCTTATGAGTCGATGTAGTCGGGTCAGATACACGCACCAAAAAAACATGACGCATGTGGCGTTACCTTGCTCTGAAGCATTCATAGAAAGCAAGAGTGCGGAACGAGTGGCAAAGAAGCATAATCGGCCTCCGCGTTCGGCACCGTTCAAACAAATTAAATTAAATTTTTCTATTGAAAAATGCAACCATTCCATCAGTATTTTCTTATGGCATTGTCACGTCAACAACGTCCACTATCGTCAGTAAACTGACTTTACACACAACCAATAGTGTGTTTGTCTTTTTATTTCATAACATAGAGAGAGGCATAATCCTTGCAATAAACTTTAATTCTTAGTACTATAACAGTAGTTATATTATATTGATTTCCCGAAACGTTCACAGCAATTTGGCAAGAAGTTTCTTTAGTAACATGTCATCTTCGGGAATATTCCCTACCACATCCTTAGCCCACCCCTATCCACCCTGAAACCGTTTCGTCTCTGATGTGATGTGGTTCTTAGAAAAATCGGTTCAAATACAAAACTTTAGAAACATTCACACCTTTGATGTTAACACTCACATCACATGCCAGCTGAACAGTAACAATATTTGCATCATCAACTACGTACAGTAATTTTAAGGGATTTAAGTTATTTCGAAACAAAAGTTGTTCATTCTTATTTGTACTTAATATAATGGTGAAATGGGTGTTGCTATGTAAAATCAAATAATTTAATAAGATTGTGAAATTAAAACTTGGAAAATTAACATTCTAATATTGATGTATCCGGCTGTGATGCCGGCTTATATCACGCCATTTCTTTCCTGCGGATGTCGTAAGAGACGACTAAACTACTACTACGTACCGACTATTACTACTTTTAGCGACAGGCTGATAACCTGTCACTACAGTGGCACACATATTACCGCAAGGGCCCTCAATATTTGTCAGATGTTGCGATAGCGACCGTATTTTTACGGCCGTGAACTCTTTGCCTACCCCTTAAGGGATAAAGGCTATAATATATGTATGTATTTAAAACATATTCATCCTTTGTAACATGCTATATCTATTCCCCTTAACTTCCGTAACAGTTCTGAAACTGAGTAACAATATTTATCATTAATTAAACAATCTGGTTGTTTAGGAAACAAATCTTCAGCAAACGATTGCTGCGTACATTTGGAACGGGGAATCTAGTAGGTAAACTTACAATAAAATTTGTAGATTGTTGGTAAAAGGCAAGATGAGAGATTTGTTCGTTTTCGTGCGCGTGTGTAAATATTAACTGCAAACATTTTAACTATTTGATTAGCCCATGAAACTGAACAACTTTCCCCATAAAATATTAGTAGGTCGAAATATAAAAAACAGTTGTGGACCCCCATCCATATATAGATTGACTTGGTCGGCTAGTATATTTTTTATGGGAGGTCCAACATTTTTTTCCATATTTTGACCGTCTTTGGGAAAAGTTTTCCCTTAAAATATTTGCAGGTTTTTAAAATAGTTTTAGCCCGTATTTTCCTTCTTGATCACTCACGCCCTGCCTATCCCGCAAGATATCAAAGCGCGATTTTTGTATTTATTTCTGTCTTGCCTGGCTAAGTAAAATGCTGGCTTTTATTTTGGTTCTATAAACATACGAGTATTTGTTACATTTTCTATTGAGTCATCTGTTTGTCTAACTGTCTATTTGTCTAACTGTCTGTTCGTCTGGCTAAATGCATTCTTACATCAGTGCCGTGATAATGTATTGTTATGTTCTGATGCGTGCTCTTTTTCTGCTGTGACTTTCATTCGTTCTTACTAGTTTCATTGTAATATCCACAAAGATATTAAATCGTTTACTAACTAACTCCTCTGGCGTGACCCGAAATAGATCTGGCCCAAAATGTTTACTTTTATTTAAAAAAAACTGGCTGACAACCTGTCACTACAGTGATACATGAATCATTTAAAATACTTGTCAGACGTGGCGATAAAGACCGTAATTTTACGATCGTTAACGCTCTGCCTACACCGTAAGGGACAAAGGCATGATTTATGTATGTATGTATGTATGTATATTAAAAAAAAACAGTTTTGACTTTTAAGTCCAATATCTAACACTAGGGTTCATCGGGTTGTTGAACAACTCGGTGTCCCACACGAAAAAGAAAAAGAAAGAAGTCCAATATATCCGAAACCGTACGCTTAACGACTTTTTATGGTTTTTATTATTATGCCTAATCGATTTCAATCGAAGCCGTGAAATTTAAGATATTTTTTGGTTTCAAAATCATACGTGTGCTACGCTGTATGCAGCAATGTTGGATCCTCTTTTTAGAGACAGACAGCACGCATACTAACTGTCTTTATATGTTAGAAGCCAGCTGTAACTAATTTTCCCGTGGGAATGAGTTGTTTTTCCGGTAAGTATTATACATATAATCCTCCCCCATGAATAACTCTATGCATTAAAAAAACTGCATCAAAATCAGTGCGTAATTTTATAGATAAGCATACATTCCATACAGACACGAAAAGTGACTTTATACCTACTATAATTATGGTTATGTCTTAATAAAATTGTTTTCGAATTTGTGATGTCAACATTATGAAACGAGTATAGATAAAAGTATAATACGTTTGAAACACCCTGTATTGCAAAATTATTTATTTATTAAAACAAAACTAAATTAATGATTTCATTATAACGACTCAAATATGAAAACTAGCCCACCCTTTTAGTTGTGATGTGACATATTATTGTAATAAATCGTTACAGATATATATTCGTGTCCCCGTTACAGTAAAGTGGGTACATTAACATTAGAATATAATAAAATGGCTCGTATATGAATATGAGGTCTTCGATTCCTCTGTGCTGCTACGACGAATGTATTTTCTCTCTCTCTCTCTTCGTGTGGAACACCGAGTCATCCAATGACCCAATGAGCCCCTCATGTATTAACATCTCTCTTGACTTTTGATCTGTAGCTGTAGCCCGTGTAAATGGAATAAACTTGTCCACATTATGCGTTTAGGTCATCATGCGTTTAGGTCATTATGCTTTTAGGACACATTTTTAAGGGTTTAGGACATTATGCGTCGGGAGGACGCAGTCGGGTAAGAATGCTAACACTGAGTAAAACCTTTCAAAGTAATTGCCCAATTATTTATTTATTTATTTAACTGTTTATTGCACACAAGATAAAACACAGGACAGTCACATTTAGATAAAAAACACTACAGGTACTACTTATTTCTAAAAAGAAATCTCTTCCAGCAGTCCTACGGTAGAGAGATAGCATAGGGTGAGACTGATGATCGTGCGATATTTAAAAATAAAACATACACTATAATATTAAATTTACATAATTATACTCATATACTACATATAATACAACTATACATATTACAGTATACATACATCAGATACGAACTATTTTGATAGTGAAAGATAGTGCTCTTTTACTCTCTTCTTGTTGAGAGGGAAGGGCTGTCACGCAATTATGTACGTAGGTACATAAGTTTTGTATGTGGGCCCTTTTTTTTCACACGCTCAACTATACCCAAACGTCTATGCGAACGTGGACTGTGATGAACTGTCGTCAGAATCATAGCAGCACCGCGAAATACACTGCCTATTTATATAAAAATTAAAACATAAACAAAAAACATACTTAGGTAGCATATTTAATTTTTTTAAGACTCTCTATAACCGTAACCCCAAAATGACGTCCTCGCCACACTAGACCCCATCAATAACCAAATGAACGAATTATACGACGCTGTATCGTGGTCGGATGTTCTAAACATATCAACTCGAGGTTCACGCTCGAATTAGCGTCAACAAACTGCGGGACTAATGAAATGCGATCGTATTTGTTTGTCCCTATTACGTGAAAACCAATGTGGGAACAGATTTGTCTTCATATAAATTACAAGGGAATTTTCTGAGTTTTCGACTGCTTCAAATTTAATCATACTTTAGCAGAGTAGATAGAAACTTAAAGTAGGAGTAACAGCCTAGCAGCAAAATGCAGGTGGCGCTTCAAAAAGAGTTGGCGAAAAATGGCTCAAGAGGGTTCTCATTTCTCCCCTATATTTTACTTACTAAAAATAGTCTCTGCCTACTCCAACGGGAAAGAGGCGTGATTTATGTATGTATATTACATTACTCTTTGTTCAAAAGTCAGAAAGAGAGAGAGAGATACATTTTCGTTCATATTGAAGAAAGTAGCGAAAGAACTTAAAAAATATTTTACCACTAGCTGTTACCCGCGGCGTTTTTCTGCAGTTAAAAGTAGATTATATTACCTTGACTTGTCTTTTAATTTAATTGTATACAAAGTAGTTGACATACCGACAGCAGTGCCACCGGGTTCAATTGTATGTATAAATCATCCAGGGGAAAATTTAAATACCTTATGGAAAATTTCAGACCAAATAAAAAAAATGTACTAGTAAAACTGTTTTACTGTGTGACTTAAAAATAATATTCTTAATATGAACAATTTTGAAAATAAAAACTAAATTTAAAGTAGTGGAGACTAATACTGATCATTTTTAAGTACTTGTAGTTATTTATACTAATGTTTGTTTTTTAAGTCTCTCTTCTTGGACTTCAACTTAAGCCGCATGTATACAATTTTTTTTTGAAATGCCTTAATGTTTGTTTCATTCTTTTTAAATTTTTTCTATAGTGTCTTATACTGTTTATCAAAATTAATTAAATGTTGTCCTCTGTTTTTTTTTAAATTCCGTAAACAAGCTTCTCGTAATGTTTACTTTCTCTTTTTAAACAGTATAAGATGAGATATAGATTAGGCGACTTTGGTATTCTTGAATTTAGGCGTCTATGCCAATCAGCGGTCACAATCCATCAACATCAGTGGACGTTCGCGAAAATGGTCGTTCGTGGAAATGGACGTTCGCGGTAATGGACGTTCGCGGAAATGGACGTAAAAGAACCACTGGACGTATCAGGAACTGGACCTAAGTGACCGAAAGGTTTTTTTTCTCCTTTTTGTAACGGAACTAAAAATAATTACATATATTTTGCATTCTATGTTAATAAGTCGAACTAGATAAAAACCTTAGAAAGAAACTTTTTTCGAAATAGCTTAGCGCCATCTAAGTAAATACACCTGAAGATTAGCTAGAAAATTTACCGTTATTTCAAGGCAGTGCATTATTGGCATTTTCTGGTGGAAATGTCAATGTTGATTCGTGAAAAGACAGACCAGAGATGTCATGCGCGCAGCGACGCAAATGTCATTTTTCTTTGTGCGTTTAAACAGCGTTTTTCGGTCTGGATGAAAAAGTGATGTGGCTCGGTAATAACGCGTCTCATTATAAAAATACCATGGATTTATTTACCGTATTGCCGCTGCCGGAAGGGCGGCCAGCGCCAATTAATTTTGAAAAATCATACACCACTGCCAGAAACATTTCATTATTTTCCTGCCAGAATGCAGATTATTTTAGTCAAAAATATATTAGCATACGTGTGTAGATATCTGCTGCGCGTGTGTTTGTGTGTGTGTGTGTGTGTGTGTGTGTGTTCGTGCGTGTTTTCTTCAGAAATACAACGAAAGAGTTTCTTCATCCGAAAAATAGTATAGTAAGTTCCCGACTTTTTTAGATAAAAAGTAGCCTCGAGCTTGGCTCTTGAGAATTTCCTAGTTTCAGCCGAAAGCGACAGAATATAGGGTCAACTATGATGGATTATGATTGTGATCACTCGGAAAAAACCTACTTGTTTTAGTGGGTAGACAACTAGGTCCCGTATTTATAAACCGCACTCAACTCCGAGGCCGCTTATTTGCCAAAATCGCTGTTGAGATCGATCTCAGAGCTGAGTGCGATTTTTTACTACGGACCTAGGAAAGATATTCCCATTTTTGGTATAATTGGCTTTTAGTGTCAAAAATCTAGGAAAGTCATAAGAAGTTTTTCGATTTTATCGTCCATACACTCATTACATTACGCACATAATCACCAAAGAATCCATTTGTAGCTTTTTTTATACATCCTGCATATTGCATGTCACGTCTTTATCCCTTGCGGGTATGCAGAGCGTTAACGGCCGTGACAGTGCGTTCAATATTCAATTCAATTACTTGTTTTATGGCGTTTTCATTATGATTTTGCCAGTATCAAGTTTTGGCGATGACTTTGACATATATTATTGTACAGTGCGTTCACTATCGCCACGAAAAAATCATATAAATCACAATACTGACAGGTACTTAGTCAGTTTGTCACTTAAAATTTTAAAAACAGGAAACCATTGAGTCCCTCACCTCTGTTATTGTAACAAATCAGTTGAAAACGTTAAAAACCAGAGTGGCTAAAAATAAAGTGTCAATTAGGCATCTGTAGTGTCATTTCATAAGCCCTGTCACTCACAGACTATTCAGCTGTCGAAATGAAATAGCACTCAATTCCACAGAGTATATTCAATCTATATAACTAACCACCAATACGAACTTGTTACATAAAAATTGGAGAGGGAGCTTCTAAGTATTTGAAAATTTTCTGGTCCGTTTTCAAGGGTACATAGATGGCGCTGCGCTGTACTTAAAAAGTTTCTTTCCTAGGAAATGCATTTTGTCTAGCTGAGTATCAATATATACTATCAAATGTCAAAATATAAACCTAGCGCAACGCCATCTGGTATAGCATTATAAACTAGCTCGAGATCTGTCAGATACAGGCAGATAGAAGTCTTCATTATGCTGTAAGAAGACAAGGTGAAAAGGAGAAGATAGATGCCCCGGTAATGTGGTGCTGGAGAAGAATGCTTGGGTTGTCATGGGTTGGGTTGTAGACAGAATTGGCTAGTTTCCTGGGTCATTAAAAAATATAACATTTGTACGCTTAAAACTATTGTCCAAAAGTACTACGGACTTCATTCATAATTTTTCGAAATATTCAAAGTTTGAATTAATAAACAGAAAAATAATATAAAAATAAGTGTTTTGACGCCATCCAAATGCTTAGGGCGTGACGTCATACTTCTAATTCTTCATACAAAACACCGTTTTAGATCGTTTTAAAAAGTAGCTCATTTGACCTTTCAGGAAACAAGCCTATTCCGAAGGAACGACCACCAAGAGCTCGGAAACAGCACACTTTAAAATTGTGTACCATAAAATTTATATTCACGAAGAGTGACATTTATGAAACTTTTTTTACTGGACAAGACCCGAATTGTATTATGTAATTTCATTTTTGTCGTGTCTGCGTGCCTCTGCCAACCTGGGTCCCAAGTATGCTATTTTTTGTCATTGTCACTCCATCGAAGCTCAACTGTTGTGATTTTCTTTACTTCAAACTGTTAGCAGACTACGAAACTACTAAAGTCATCCAACTGAGATACAGTCGACATCCAACTGAAACGATTTTCATTTAGCAGTGTCTACTTTGGTATTCATTTTTTAAATAATAACGCCATCTACAAGGTAAAGAAATTCTTTTTTCCGCAAAGCTCCGTCTACCATATTTTTTGTTTAGATCCCACAAACAAACCAAACACAATATTTGTTTGACCCGGCTCAATCCGCGCTCGCTACAATCACATCAGTTTCGGAATATTGAAAACTATTCTTGGAAAAACATTCTGTGATATTGCAAAACCTACGCGGTTACTAGTTGGCAGTTTTCGTAGCAAAGAGGAAATGTAAAATGGGTACCTCGAATTGTTTATCCTATTTGTCAGACATGGCGATAGCGACCGTAATTTTACGGCTGTTGACGCTCTGTCTACCCCGCAAGGGATAAAGGTGTGATATGTGTATGTATGTAACTGTTGGGTAAATCATAGGGGTAAACATAAAGCATGTAAACAACTTTCGTTACACAACCATGTCAAAAGTTTGCTACTTGTAGAAGGCGGTTGAAAAATTTTGACACTAGGGTTTATTGGGTCATTGGACGATTCGGTGTCCCACACGAAAAGAGAGGACTTAAACTGAAATATTCAGATAACTTACATAAATGCATACACAAATCACGCCTTTACCCGTCGCGGGGCAGGCAGCGCGTTAACATCCGTAAAATACGGATTACATGGGTTCACATCAAACCATTAGCTCTCTGCCCACTCTATGAGGGATATAGGCACGATTTTACGTAAACAAATATATCTACTAATACGAGAGACTAGTCCCCAACACATATAACTTTCCTAAACATATGCACACATTATCATTACAAGACGCATAATAGCAAGCATAATATTAAAAAAAAACCCCCGCCTGCGGTCATTTTTAAAGCTATATTTTGTCACAATAAAACTATAACAGTAACTATTTGTTATAAGAGGTGTAAAAATACTGAAATTACTTTAAGGGGTGAACTAGCCCATGAAACTGAACAACATTCCCTAATGAACATAGGTAGGTCGAGATATGAAATATTTTTTGATCCCCCCATGAGATTTACTTGATCGGTTGGTACAGTTTGTAAAGGAGAGCCCTTTTTTTCATATTTAGACCTAAATTCCTTGGGGAAAGTTTTTTAGTTTCATGGCTCGTTTACCCCTTAAAATATTTGCAGCAATTTTTTTTACGCCTTATATTTTTACGTCATTCCAATAGATAGTGTCGCGAGCAGCGTAACTTGACCTCGAAAGCTCTATACACGCACGTACACGTACAGGCGCGTACTGGCAGTTACGCTGGTCGTGACGTGACACTATGTAAGCGAAACAAGCATACATACTCTCAAAAACCATAACCCTCCTTCCGTGGCAGTCGGGTAACAAGACGTGTAATCGCTTGTAATCTTGTAAAGCGCCATCTGTCGCCTAACTACGTCTACTGCACGTCAGAGTTTAAACGCCTCTGGTGGATTAGGCATGTTTTCCACTGGATGACATAATATATAAGGTGTATAAATATTAGTTGCAAATATTTTAGGGGTCAATCGGTTAGTCATTTTGTAAGAAAGGTCTAAATCTTATTTTCAATTTTCGCCCTATGTTCCTTGGGGAAAATTGATCAGTTTTATGGGCTTGTTCACCCCTTAAAATATTTGCAACAATTTTTATTACACCCTGTATAATAGGCAACGCGAAGCCGATTAAAATAGCATCAGAAGACTAAGGGAGTCGAGGGTTTCATGTACATTACAACTTAAGGCGATAGGCTGACAATCTGTCAGTATCACTACAATGATACAGGAATCATCTGAAAGGGCCCTCAATATTTGTCCGAGGTGGCGATAGCGGCCGTATTTTTACAGCCATTATCGTTCTGCTTACCCCTCAAGGGATAGAGGTATGAGTTTAATATATAATAAACAGTGTTTCAAAATTTATATTTACACCACCCCACACTTGGCATAGCATAGCATAGTATATTATACATCCATACATACAAATATTACACCTTTATCCCTTGTGGGGTAGGCAGAGCGTTAACGGCCGCAAGAATACGGTCGCTATCGCCACGTCTGACATTTTTGAGGATTGTTTTTCAAGGTTGTTGGTTTCAAAAAACATGTGTATCACTATAGTGATAGGTTATCAGCCTGTCGCCTAAAAATTGTAATACACCAATACTCTCGAGTCCCTTAGACGCCTCTTACGACACCCGCGGGAAGGATATTGGGTGATGCTGTTCTAAGCCGGCATCACACAGAACAAACTCAACTTATAGCATAGTATATCAACGCTTGGAAACTAGCCTTAGTAAGAACACATGAAGCATCACCGTAGAAACGATGGCATTAGATATATGTCTTTAGTCATCATCATAAACATTAGACATCTTACGTCGATCCGTCACTCAGATCTGTCATCTGTGCGTCTTACTTATGAATTAATAGGTATCTTACTTATGTAAGTAAAGGAATGTATACGATGGTATGTATAGGCATCCTCCGTTTTATACTTCAAACTGTTAGCAGAGTAAAAAAATAAATAAATAAAACTAACTAAAACCACCCTACTGACTGGCATCCTGGTAGATAATGCCATTGACATTCAGGGTGCGTCTCCACTGAAGCGGGGCTGCGCTAAGCTGAGCTGAGCGGGGCATGAATTGACCAATCAGGGTGCGACTGCACTGAAGCGGGGCGGGGATTCGGGGATTTTGAGGGTCATGATTGGTCAATACATGCCATGCTTAGCTTAGCTTAGTGCAGCCCCGCTTCAATGGAGACGCACCCTAAGTCCGTGCCATTAAGTTGAATAAATAAATAAAAATAAATTCTATCGAAATTCAAAGCACAACAGAAATTTTTTTTATTTAGCAGACCTCAGCCCCGGCACCCTAGTATTTTCACAACCGTTGTCAGCCTGTCGCGCCGTGTGGTGCTGGCTTAGAATAGCATCACCCCATTTCTTACCCGTGGATGTCGTAACTAAGGAACTTGAGGGTTTCAGGTGTATTACAACTTTAAGGTGACAGGCTGACAACTGGTCAATATAGATACACGAATTATCTCAATATTTGTCAGACTAGGCGATAGCAACCGTATTTTTATGGACGTTAACGGTGTGTGTGTGTGTGTGTGTATGTGTGTGTGTGTGTGTATGTGTGTGTGTGTGTGTGTGTATGTGTTGTTAGCCTGTCGCCTACAATTTTAACACATGTAACCCTATAGTCTACTTACTTAGTCGCGTGTGTCGTGAACACGCGGTAAACAAATGGGGTGATTTTGTTCAAACCCAGAATTTCACGGTTTTCATTACCATAACAATGTTATACAAGCCGTATCCGATCGAGGGTGACATTTGACGTCGCAAAATAGGCATAAATATTACGCCTATTATTATTTTGCTAATTGCGCATTTTTTTTTCCTGTTAGCAAATACTAGCCCAAACCAGGTGGCGCTATTAGCGCTTTTTTAGATTGAGGGAACGTCTGCCAAGTTCAGTGCACAATAACACAAAATAAATACTAATAATCATAAAAACTATTACTCCCACTTGAGTTTTTCCATCGATCGCACGAGCTCCACCTACTAGGAACTAAACGAAGAGAAACTGCCCATTTTCATGAAAGGGATTTTTTTTGACTGACAGCAACACTAGTCCGAACTAAGAAGCGTTGTTCGCACTTTATTAGATTGAGGGATTATCTGTCAGTTCAGTGCATAATTTTACCCCTCTGAACTAAACGAACAAATTAAAAAGTTCGCATTTTCCATCTTTTTTCTGGCATTTTCGACGAAACAAGAGCCCAATTTTTATAAATTATACATACATTCGTTCAACTAATAAGTTACACCCAGAATTTAAATTTTAGATTGAAACCTCTTTATTTTTGTCAATAAATCTAAGTGTGCAATACGTATTGCGTGGTGAATTGCGTAACTTTAAAACGAGTCAAAACCGGACTCATCAACCACTCAAGCCCCTAACTTCCAAGATGGCGAAAGTCCTAAGACACGTTGGTTTTTTTGCAACAATCGTTTGTTGCTTATTTATTTTATTTATTTATTATTTATTAATACATTAGCCAAAAGAACATACAAATATCTTCTTCAAATATAATAACAAGTGGCATCTCAAAAGCAGTTCATGCTGTTGAAAATGTATTACACCTTAACTCGAGTAAGTGTATACTACCAGAGCCCCTTTGCAGCGAAGGAATTCTGGGCACAATCAATAAAATCATGAAGACCGCTCCAAACCTCAAGGAGGAGATACGTAAGTTAGAACAGACAGACTTTTTAGAGAAATATAATGCGGGACTGAAAAATAAAGATAAGAATCTACCAGTCACTGGGATAATCGCTAAGTATGGATACAAAGTGGAGACTTATACAGTTGAAACAGAAGATGGTTACTTGGTTGCTCTGTACAGAATTCCTGGTAAAGGAGATCCTGTATTGCTAGTGCATGGTTTCTCGCTCAGCGCTGTTGATTGGTTCACCGTTGGAAAGGAAAGCGCTTTACCCTGCCTGCTGTCTGACCAAGGATATGACGTGTGGATCCTCAGCGCTCGTGGAACCACCAAAGACTCGCAGGGACACGTACGCTTCAGTCTACCAAAGGATGCTGATCAATATTGGGACTTCTCTTGGGACGAGATCGGCCGTTACGACCTACCAGCTTCGATTGACTTTATAATCAAAGAAACTGGTAAACCCAAGATTAAGTACATTGGCTTCTCACAAGGTACAACTGTCTTCTACGTGATGGCCTCAGAGCGTCCAGAGTATGGAGAAAAAGTCTCACTTGCGACCACACTTGCGCCTATTGCTTTTCTGCCCAATGTTATAAGTCCAGCTTTTAGACTCGTTGCTGCGTTTCCCCAAACTTTTGAGAATGTTTTCAACGCTATTGGGTTCAGCAGATTTGATGGCACAAATCCTCTTCTTAAGTTTCTGACAGAACAAATCTGTGGTACAGAAAAGCTGGCTGTAATTGTCTGCGCGAATATAGCTTTTTCTCTCTTTGGATTTGACTATGCTCAAGTGAATGCGACGCAGGTGCCGTTCATAGCATCCCACTACCCCAGCTCTTTCTCCACTAAGCAGCTCATTCACTTCGGCCAAGTGATCGGGTCAGAGAAGTTCAGGAGATACGATTATGGTGACAAAAACATGGAAGTCTACGGTTCTGAATTGCCCCCTGATTATCCGGTGGAAAAGATAAGCACTCCAATATCATTGGTATATAGCAGAAGAAACGATTGGGTGTCCCTTTACGAAGATGTTTTGACTTTGAAGAATAAACTGCCAAATGTTGTGGACTTCCACGAAATTACATATAAGACATGGGCCCATTTGGACTTTCTGTGGGCAAAAGATGTTAAAGAACTTGTGTACGATAGGTTGATCAACTTATTAAAGAAATACTAATCTTAATACATTGAGTTTGTAAGAACAGGAAATTAAAATAAGGTTTTTAGTTACCTACTGATACTAAAGCAAATAAAGAGAATCAAATATGTTACTGTCATTTTCATGCCGAGTGATGCTGGCTTACAACAGCATCACCTCATTTCTGTCCCGCGGTTGCCGTAAAAACTATTACAATTTTAGACAAACTGTCAATAAATATATTTTTTCTGAATCAATCTTCAAATATTTTTCAGGTTTAGCGATAGCGAATTAGCGACAGTATTTTTACGGTTACACACTCAGCCTACCCCGCAAGGTATAAAGGCGTGTTATGTGTTATTTATATTTTTTTGAGTGAAAGGTGTCCAAAACCAAACTAATTTGATTTCAAATAGGTATTCTTTTATCTGTAGGTAGATATCGATACTTACTTGACAAGGTATTTTATAAAATACGAAAGTTATATCTTGAAAACTTTCGGCCAAAATACTACTAACCCCATTCATCGACTTGCAAAACATTGCATATTAGAATTTTTAAATAGTTTAAATAAAAGTTACTGTTTTGACGCCATTCACAATAGTATGAACTATGGCGTGACGGTCATACCTATTACAATATTTTCATACAAAATATTGTTTATGGTCGTCTAAAAAATTGCTCAATTGACCTGCCATTTTAAACCCGGGACCTCAAATACAAACATACGGTCAACAGAATGGAGAAAACCACGACACCATTTTTAAAAAATCCCCCCTTTGACAACAAAGGTGGCTTTGAAATGACATTTTGAATTTTAATACGACAATTGGAATCCCTTTTGCAGTACCTCGGGCCCCAATGAACCAGGACAAGGCCTCGAATACAATTTTAAAATTGGTCATCCATCAAAGCCGTCGGGCGTTTCAGCCATTTTGATGAAGTAATTTCCAACAGTGTCAAGTGTGAAAAGTAAAAAGATAGAAAGTGTTTCTACTGTGTTTTGCACCTAACGGGCTCCAGAGTATTATAAAGATGTAAAAATATTCGCTGTACACAATTTTTTTGATGAAAAAAGGAGTGAGGATTCCATTAGCATAGATTCGTGGATTATGTGCGCCGTTAACCAATTTAAAAAAGGAAATATTAGTGTAGGGCACTGCTTAGAAATGTTAAATTAATTTTTACATTACTTAATTAATATATAGATTATATCAATCATCAATATGTTTATAAATCATGCTGATTTTGTGATATTGCAATTATTTGTTGTTAATTTTTACGGCATCATCATTATGATACTATTTTAATTACGTATTATAAATAAGTATTGAACTTTGATTAGACACACATGTATCTTTTATTCTGTGAAGTAAATTAGGGTAACGTTAGGAACACTGTATCGGGTCAGGTTAGTGTGAGGGTTACGTTCGGAATAATTATTATATCTTTTTCCAGTTCCTAACCTAACCCGGTTGCAGGTTAGGATTTCGGGTCAGGTTCGGAATAGTCGATTTCTTCGTCCCCCGAAACTAGTGAAAAAGTTTTTATTAGTAAATTAACAAGGAGTTTCATCAAGAAATAACAACATAAAGGGTAAGTTACCTTTACTATCAAGTAAAAAAGAATTTTCATGTGTAGGTACTTTACATATTCGACTTTCTAGTTCAAGAAACACCCGAAAACGAAACTTAATTCATCTATTTCTCAATTAAATTACCTCTTTAACATTCACAAGACGGAACCCTAAAAATGTAATCACAAAAAGGCAGAATAATTTATCCGTTAATCAGGAATAATCAGAGTCCGCTTTAAATTCATAATTGATTAATCCGAGTTCATTATAACTCCTTACCATTCATTTTATTTATGCTGCGGTTGTTTTTATTGTAATGAACGAAACGTGGTTGCGGAATAAAATAATACTTATTACTTGGGTACTTGAATCACAGGTCAAATGGTCAAATGAACTTCTTTTAACACGTCCAAAAATTACATTTTTTTATAAAAGTACGTAGAACCGCAATAAATGGAAGACCGCGGGGGAGGCCTTTGCCCAGCAGTGGGATCTAATAGGCTAATAACAAATAAATAAATATAAAAGTAGTGTACTATGACCACACTATGACGTCACATTACACTATTTTGGATGGCGGCAAAACCACAGTGATAATTCGCTAGATGACTGGGTCGTTAATAAAATACAAAAGTTGTACGCTTAAAACTAGTCCAAAAATACTAACTCCATTTATAGTTTTTCCAAATATTCAAAGTTTGAATTAATAAACAGAAAATTAATTTAAAAGTAGGTAAGTGTTTTGACGCCATCGAAACTAAAGAATGCCGTGTGATGCCGGCTTAGAATAGCATCACCATGGGGTGATAAGGATATGGATCCTACCCGCGGGTGTCGTAAGAAGCGACTAAGGGACTCGAGAGTATTGGTGTATTACAATTTTTAGGCGACAGGCTGACAACCTGTCACTATAGTATGAAACTATGAAACTACCTTGGAAAACAATTCTCAAAAATGACAGACATGGCGATAGCAACCGTATTCTTACGGCCGTTAACGCTCTGCCTACCCCGCAAGGGATAAAGGCGTGATATGTATGAAACTAGAGAAATATGACGTCATCCATTCGTATTTTCATACAAAATATTGTTTTAAACAGTAGCTGATTTGATTCGACCCGCCAGTCGTCTGCCCATCCAAATAAAACTTGTGTGAACAGTTGTGTAAACACTAAAATATTTAAAGCCAATAATAAAACAATCATATTATAGAAGATTCGGTGTTTTTATGACAAACTACAAAAATAAATTTCATTTACGGCCTATTTATTTGTAGCTTTTGTTTCTGGCGATGTCATAGTTATTTCAAGAATATTCTTAAAATAACTAATATTTTCAAGAATATTATTGAAATACAAACATACATATCATATACATTCGCTTTATCACTTGCGGGGTAGGCAGAGCGTTAACAGCCGTAAGAATACGGCCGCTATCGCCACGTCTGACATTTTTGAGAGTTGTTTTCCAAGGATGTTTCAGAAAACATGTGTATCACTATAGTGACAGGTTGTCAGCCTGTCACCTAAAAATTGTAACACACCAATATACCCTCGAGTCTCTTAGTCGCCTCTTACGACACCCACGGGAAGGATGTGGAGTGATGCTATTCTAAGCCGGCATCACACGGCATTGAAATAACTAGTGGTTAACACTATGCGCTGTGACATAGGTTTTCTCTACACCTTTGTGTCAAAAATCTTCATTTGTTTTGATAAAACCCATAGAATTTGGCGCGTCTGAAGTCTACTCGCATGCGAGATGAGTCTCTATACGAGACGCATCATAAGGTCGTTGGACGACTCTGTGTCGAAAAAGAAAGAATCATAAGATAAGCCTACTTGAGTCACTCCGCCATAAAAATGCACATTGATTATTAACACACATATCACGCCCTTGCGGGGTAGGCAGCGCACTAACAGCTATAAAAATACGTCGCCATTGCCACGTCTAAATCTGACACATATTATAAGCTCTTTCAGATGATTCGTGTAACACTATAATGATAGGTTGTCAGCCTGTCGCTTAAGTTGAAATACATATGAGTCGAGTCCCTTAATCGCCTCTTACGACAACCGCGGGAATAAAAGGGGTGATGCTATTCGAAGCCGGCATCACATGGCATCGGCATTATCAATATCCCACCAAAAACGTTTTCATGTAAAATGTCGCCAGATCCGTGAAAACGATGATAAATCTCAAGTCTAAAAACTTCTCAGAATAACCAGTAGTAAGTTTATTAGTAAACAAACGCGAATACCATAAATTACTACAACAATCCTTTCATCTCCCAACTCCTAAATTATACGACGCTAAAGCGAATGTGGTGACGTCAGAGCTGCGTTGGTTTTAGAACTAATGGGGAAGTAATGATCGCGGTAATGCTGGCTTAAAATAGTATCACCATTTTATTGTTAACTCTCACTAGACGTTAGAGCTCACAGGAAAAAAACATACATATACATATATCACGCCTTTATCCCTTGCAGGGTAGGCAGAGCGTTAACGGCCGTAAGAATACGGTCGCTATCGCCACGTCTGACATTTTTGAGGATTGTTTTCCAAGGTTGTTTCAGAAAACATGTGTATCACTATAGTGACAGGTTGTCAGCCTGTCGTCTAAAAATTGTAATACACCAATACTCTTGAGTCCCTTAGTCGCCTCTTACGACACCCACGGGAAGGATGTGGGATGATGCTATTCTAAGCCGGTATCACACGAAAAAACCCTATTTATTAATAAAGAATTTGGCAAGAATTATCTTTTTAGAGTTCTGTGCCCAAAGGGTCAAAACGGGACACTATTTATTGCGACTTCGTTGTCTGTCACAGAATTAAGGAAGGTCCTATTAAAAACATACATTTTTGGCTTACATAATTATATCTGCAATTGTTCGAAAGCTTGTTTATAGCATAAACAGTAATAGGTGAATATCTATAGTTATTATTACGTAGACTGTTGAAATTGTCGCAGGACTTGTAAGATCAGTTGTATGACTGTGGCCGCTATAACGATAAATACAAAAAAATACTGAGCATTATATGTAATCGAGCTTTGTAATGGCTTTGTACTTTTCTACCACAATCACAACTATGACGTCGTAACTACCGATCAGATTTAGACGTGGCGTGGCGTGGCGCTGTAACCTGCGCATACGCCGATGACGTCACGCGCCCACGCATGCCATGCGCGGTCGCCCGGAGAGCGGATAATGAAGGAAACGATATGTCAATATGACGCGACTGGACGTTCGTTGACCTATTTACGTGCTGTTTTAGATTTTAGAAGATGATGGTGAAAAATGGTCTACCAGATCAATTGTGCACCGTAAAGAGGCTAATAACGAACTTCAGACAGCTTCAGACTTCAAATGATATAGATTTTTTTAAACAAGTGAAGAACTTTGACATGAAAGTGTAGCAAAAATCGAAGTCATGCTCATCTTAAAATCACTCCCGCGTCTGTCCTTATGTCCTGTATATGTCACGATATTTAATATTACACAACTGATTTTAAAGCAGTTTTTATGTTTATTATTTGCTGGGAAAATAACTAATTCCCACGAGAAAATGAGTAACAGCGGCTGCAACCGCTGAGCGTATGAAAATACTAAGAGATGACGTCATAATACGTCTATTTTGGATGGCGTCGAAACACTTACTATTATATTATTTTTCTGCTTATTAATTATAAATTTTGAATATTAAGAATCACTAAAAATGGAGTCAATAGTATTTTTGGATAATAGTTTTATCGAAAAGAGAGAGAGAGAAAGAGCGTAGGGTCAACTAACTAACTCCGCTAACTCAGCGACCCAAAGAGGATCTTGGCCTCCGAAACGAGCTGTCTCTTCTGACGTCTTCTTCTTCTTTTCGTGTGGGACACCGAATCGTCCAACGACCCGATGAACCCTAGTGTCAGAATTTTTCAACCGCCTTCTACAAGTGGCTTCTGACATGGTTGTGTAACGACCGCCGTCTAAGTGATCATAGACAGCAACCGGGACCTACGGCTTAACGTGCCATCCAAAACACGGAACCATCTTCCTTACGGACAATCGGGTGGTTCAGCCCGCAATGTCCTAACCAGACTGGGAACAAATTCACAAAGAGACAAATATCAACTTTGTGAGTGACCCACCGAGAATCGAACCCGGGACCTTCTGCGTCAAAGGCAGTCGCACTACCACTGCGCCACATCGGTCGTCAACGATGACGTGACAATGTATCTTAAGATTTACGTCTCGAGCAAGGCCCCTCATTTGCTATCATTGGTCGATGATGTGTCGTTAAAGAAGAAATAGAGATTTGGCACATGTCCAGCCTCACCTGCAAGCGGTGACATCGGTCTTAGAGATATAACCTGGAATTTGTATTAATGATGCAGTATAAATTTAGTTTTACTGCCTGCTGACACCTTTTCAACTGGTTTCATGCTCATAAAATCTCCTCTGAAGATTTTATTCTATGCTCTTTGGAAGAAGTTATCGATGTTGAATCATTCCCATGAAATTATTTAACCACTTTTACATCTTAAAATACCTTATGCCTATTTTATCATACAACAGGCTACACATTTACAATTAAAGTGGAATTTTAAGCACATTGCGTTGCTGGTTTCATAATGGGGCCATAATAGCGAACCGGCTACGCAATGTACATTAAGCCTGTAGTTGTTTGATAATCTTGACAACTGGGTGATATGTCTCATCTCACGGCATCGAATATACATACTAATTTGGATGATATTGAAATGCTGATGATAGGTCAAGACAAATCGAATCGATTTTTTTAAAGAGAATGTATTCCTGTTTCTTGGTCTCATCTTGCCCGCAAAGTTCTCGGTAAATACACCGTCCTTTACACCCATTATGCATCAACTCTCAACACTGTTCAACGTCAATTTCCTGCTTTGTTTGACAAGTATCCAACAAATCTGGATGTGGAACAGCAAACGATGTTGAAAACTGAACGCATCTATAGACAACCGATGACTGATCGACTGAAAACAGCTTTAGCTCAGTTTGCATGTTTTATTACCTAGATTATAATCGATTCCTACTGTAGGATACTAATAGTAACATTTTACGGCAGTAACCTATAATGAACCAATTTCTGGTCGAGTAATATTGGTTTTTGAAATAATGACGCCATTTACAAGCAAATGGGAAAAATATATAAGGTGTAAACATATTAGTCACTGGCGGAGAAAATAAATGACAACCGACAAGAGCATGCATGGTTCTTAAATAAAGAAGAAGAAGGAACATATTAACTGCAAATATTTTAAGGGTTGAATCAGACTATGAAATTGAACAACTTTCTCCAAGGAACATAGGTCGAAATATGAGAATATTTGAACCTCCCATACTAATTAACTAGGTCGGTTTGTAATTTTGTATTGGAGGTCAACATTTCTTTTTCATAATTCGACCTATGTTCCTTGGGGAAAGTTGTTCAGTTTCATGAGCTAGTTTCCCTTAAAATATTTGCAGCAAATTTTTTAACACCCTGTATAATACCTAGGTTTGGTAGGTGTAGCGAAATATAAAAACCCGATAGCAAGTCAAAGCAGAATCCAAAATTAGGTACCTATTTAGACTAGCCAGTACCATATGGCACCCGAAATTAGATTTTTAAATATTCATACTTTGGAAACACACTTTAAAAAGTCTCAAGTTGTGTCTCGATAGCGTCTCAGTTGGATTGTTTCTTATAATTCAAAGTATAAAATATAGCGGTGGCAACAGAAAGACAGTTGAGTGTCGCTAGCGTTACTACAACAACAGCCAAGAACAAAGAGAATTGGGTTATACGTCAACCGTGAAGTATAGTGAGTGAAAAAATAATTTTGGGAACAACCCTGAAGGGACGTTATAGGTATATTTATAGAGTTGTCTTTTTCTTTTTTGCGTCGTCGTCGTCTCAGCCGATAGACGTCCACTGCAGGACATAGGCCTCCCCCAAGGATCTCCACGATGATCGGTCCAGCGCCACCCGCATCCAGCGGCTTCCCGCGACCTTCACCAGATCGTCGGTCCACCTTGTGGGAGGCCTACCTACGCTGCGTCTACCGGTCCGTGGCCGCCACTCGAGAACTTTCCGGCCCCAGCGGCCATCGGTCCTACGAGCAATATGCCCCGCCCACTGCCACTTAAGTTGCGCAATCCTTCGAGCTATGACGGTGACTTTGGTTCTTCTCCGGATTTCCTCATTTCTGATTCGATCGCGGAGAGAAACTCCGAGCATAGCCCTTTCCATTGCCCTTTGAGTGACCTTGAGCCTTCTTATGAGGCCCATTGTTAGCGGCCACGTCTCAACTCCGTAAGTCATCACTGGCAACACGCACTGATCCCAGACTTTTGTCTTGAGGCACTGCGGTAGTTGTTGAGAAGAGAAGATGTTACGTAGCTTCCCGAACGCTGCCCAGCCGAGTTGGATTCGACGATTGACCTCTTTCTGAAAGTTGGACCTACCCAGCTGGACTATTTGTCCCAGGTAGACATACTCGTCGACAACTTCCAGAGTAGAGCCCCCAACTGTCAGAGTAATGGGTGCAACAAGAGAGTTTGACATAACCTTGGTCTTGTCCATGTTCATTTTTAGACCCACTTGTTGGGAGGCTCTATTGAGGTCATCGAGCATTGTACCGAGGTCCTCCAGGGTTTCCGCCATGACCACGATATCGTCGGCAAAACGAAGGTGAGTCAGATACTCGCCGTTGACGTTGATGCCAAGTCCTCTCCAGTCCAAGAGCTTGAAGACGTCTTCCAGTGCTGCTGTGAACAGTTTCGGTGATATTACATCTCCCTGTCTCACTCCTCGCTGCAACTGGATAGGTTTCGAGTCCTGGTCCTGAAGTCGAACTGACATGGTGGCGCTTTCGTACAAGGACTTCAACACTTCGATATACCGATAGTCAGCTTGGCACCGCTGAAGAGACTGAAGTACGGCCCATGTTTCGATCGAATCGAAGGCTTTTTCGTAGTCCACAAACGCGAGGCAGAGTGGTTGGTTATACTCTTCAGTCTTCTGTATAACTTGCCTCAGCGTATGAATGTGATCCACGGTGCTAAAGCCTTTTCGGAAGCCGGCTTGTTCGGGAGGCTGGAAGTCGTCGAGCCTGCGTGCGAGACGATTCGTTATGACTCTTGAGAACAGCTTGTAGACATGGCTCAGAAGCGTGATGGGTCTGTAGTTCTTCAGCAAAGACTTATCGCCCTTTTTGAAGAACAGCATCACCACGCCTCTGTGCCACGCCTGTGGCGTTTTGCCCTCGAGTATGACAGAGTTAAACAATTTCTGCAGTGCTTTAAGTATCGGTTTACCACCGGCTTTCAGAAGCTCTGCCGTAACTCCATCATCACCCGGCGCCTTGCTGTTTTTTAGCTGTTTCAGAGCCATACTAATCTCGTACAAGCTGACGTCCGGGATATCTTCTGTGTAGTGCCGGGTTAATCGAGCTCTTGGATCTGCGACCCGATTATTGACAGGTGTGCATGTTGTCGCGTATAACTGTCCGTAGAACTTCTCGACCTCTTCCAATAGCTCGGGCTTGGACGATACGATTCTGCCATCGTCGGTCTTTAGCTTCGCTAGTTGGCTCTGGCCTATCGACAGATCTCTAGCAAACACCTTGGAGCCTTTGTTGCGCTCAATTGCCTCTTTAATACGGTCAGTATTAAATTGGCGTATGTCGCGGGTCAAAGACTTAGAGATCTGCCTATTGAGCTGCCGATATTGGGAAGTATCCTCCGATGACTGCAGAATCATCTCGCGTCGTTCCTCCATGAGCCTCGAAGTAAGGTCTGAGATTTTTTTGGTTCTGTTCGTACGATTGGGTTTGAAGAACTTAGAGCCAACCGTAAGGACAGTTTCCACGACCCTGTCGTTATAGTCGTCCACGTCGATACACTCACCCAGGCAATCGAAGCGGTTTTGCAGGTGGAGCTGAAAGCTCTCAGGGTTTTGGATTTGGGCAGGTGCTGGTCGGAGCGTAGACTTCATCAGACGTGATCTCTCGGCTTTTACATTAAGATTCAACGTGCCTCTTACCATTCGGTGATCGCTACCCGTTTTGAACGAATTGATCACAGAGACATCGTTGAATATCCGTTTTTTGTCTGTCATGATGAAGTCTATCTCATTTTTGGTAACACCGTCGGGGCTCTTCCAGGTCCATTTTCGATGCGGCCGTTTCCTGAAGAACGAGTTCATCATAAAGAGTCCCTCCTTCTCCATGAAGTCGACCAGCATTTGACCTCGGCTGTTCCTCACCCCAATACCAAATGGCCCAACTCTCAGTTCGTCACCGCAACGATTGCCCAGCTTAGCGTTGAAATCCCCCATGACCACCGTGTAATGAGTCCTGGAGGTATGTATGGCTTTGGATATGTCCTCATACATTGCCTTTTTTGCGTGTCGCGGTAAAAATATTTTTAATCAGTCAAATAAGTTTCTACATACATACATACATATATCACGCCTTTATCCCTTGCGGGGTAGGCAGAGCGTTAACGGCCATAAGAATACGGCCGCTATCACCACGTCTGACATTTTTGAGGATTGTTTTCCAAGGTTGTTTCAGAAAACATGTATATCACTATAGTGACAGGTTGTCAGCCTGTCGCCTAAAAATGCAATACACCAATACTCTCGAGTCCCTTAGTCGCCTCTTACGACACCCGCGGGAAGGATATGGGGTGATGCTATTCTAAGCCGGCATCACACGGCACTTCTAAGCCGGCATCACACGGCACCAGTTTCTACACGCATTTGGAATGGCTGCCCATAAGGCTTCTAGTGTGCAGGTGATACTTAGGTTAGGTAATAATTATAGATTGGGTTTTTAATACTTTGGAAAGACAAACCTTCTACCTGTTTCATAATTTGACCGTCTTTAGGATCTTTCTAAATGCCGTGTAATGCCGGCTTAGAATAGCATCACCCCATTTCTTGCCCGTAGGTGTCGTAGAAGCCGACGAAGGGTTTCATGTGCATTGCAATGCGATTTTAGGTGATAGGCTGACAACCTGTCACTAGTGTGATATACGACTTATCTGAAACGACCCTCAAACATTATGTCAGACATGGCGACAACAACCGTAATTTTTACGCTCTGCTGACCCTGCGAGGGATATAGGGATAGGCGTGATTTGTGTGTGTGTGTGTGTGTGTGTGTGTGTGTGTGTGTGTCTGAGTGTATGTGTATGTTAGGATCTTCTCAACCTTTTTGTAACAAATTGTAGAGTTAAATGAAACAATTCCCTCATTATGAGTTCCTAATTAGTACACTTAATGAATATTGGCATGTCAGAACCGCAATTCTGTAATTTTATACATTTTCTCCAGTTTCATTACTGTAACCCAATAAAGTTGAAATTCATTAAGTTCCGTGATATTACTGAATTTCTCCAATTTTAATACACAAATGACATTTCGTTGATTAACAGAAACAGTCATGTCGGCCAATTCCATATTAACTGGCAGATACATTCGAAATGAGTTCAACAAGCCACTGGTTCTCAAACTTTAACTCACAGTCCGATCAGTGGCCTATGCAACGAAACTACAGGCTACAATTCTATAGGTGGAATTCGATGTACATTGCGTAGCAGGTGGGATATTATAAAACCAGGATTTTTGACCTGCTACGCAATGTAAATCGAATTTCATCTGTAAAATTGTAGCCTGTAGTTTCCAAAAACGAGGCACAGGACTTTTTATTCGCAGGCGTAATTTCTTAAATCGAGCACGAAAGTCAGCAACGATTGGTCTATAACTACTCGTATTGTGATTTCTTCTACTAGAAGGTTTAACTGTCATGGAATGTGGAAATTTATTAAGGTTTGTAAAATTTAAATAGTAGAAAGACTGCAAACTTTTTTTGTGAGAGGCCATTGCCAATTCTCTGGCGCGAGTTGCAAGCGAGTCACATTTCAACTACATCCGCAAGCCAGCCAGACATCGGCCAACCTGCTATGCCAGCCCATAGAAGTTTATTGCAGGACATAGCCTCACTCAGGGTACACCACAAGGCACACTATCCCTTTTGTTACCATTCGGTTGCAACTAGCCGCACACTTTAAGTCCTTGGTTCATCTGGCCTGCGCCCTAAGTCTGCTAAATGAAAATCGTTTCAGTTGGATGTCGATTGGATCTCAGTTGGATGATTTCGGTCATTTCGTAGTCTGCTAAAAGTTTGAAGTATAGAAAAATCACAATGGCAATAGAATGATAGTTGAGTTTCGATGGCGTTACAATGACAAAAAATAGCAGACTTGGGCCCCTGGAGGGTTCCATCCATCGAAAGTACGCTAGCCAAGGCGTGACCTTCACGTTCACTCGGACTATCCGCTTACTACACATGCTAGGGTATACTTAAGAGCTACTTCCTTACCATATTGCCATTAACTATGGAGAAGAATAATGATACAAATGATAAAAGTTTAAGATCCACTGGTACAGCCAACATGGCGCCCAAATTTAAAATTCAAACCCTGTTAATATGATTTGTTTGACACGGAATAGCGCGCAAAGTAAAATATGTTGGCGCGTTCATCCGTAAATCATAAATAAAAAGAAAAACGAGTTTTTATTCTATTTCAACGTAAACATTGCGTTGTGATTTATTTGACAGCGTTTATTAAAGGTTAAATGACAAAGCTAGATTGAAAATAAATCAACTAACATAATATTGTTTTCCTCATTTTGTTTTACTGGAGGTTAAGAGCGTAACAACTTATTTATTTTCCTCTGAATTGAAAACATGGTATCATCGTAGCATGAATTTCTTCCAAGACTTTTTTTACCGATGACGTTCTATCCGTCCCCGCATGGCAAAGGTAGCGTTAGACGCCCTCCAGCCAGATGGACCGATGAGTTAAAGAGAGCGGCTGGTAGCGACTGGATGGCGAACACGGGAGATCAAACCTTGTGGCGTACCTTGGGGAAGGCCTACGTCCAGCAGTGGACTGATATGTGAAGAAGTTAATAACACTCATAGAGTCATACATCCTTAAATCACGCCTATGGAGAGACAAATACTGTGATTTGATTTCTCGTATAACAGATCACTACATAGTATAAAGCAACGGATTTTGATGCCGGTTTTTTAATAGATAGAGTGATTCAAGAGGAAGGTTTTTATGTATAACACTTGCCAGGAAAACATCTTGTTCCCTCGTTAAAATTAATTGCAGTGGGCCGCTAGTAAACGACCAATGTGGCGCAGTGGTAGTGTGACTGCCTTTGACGCAGAAGGTCCCGGGTTCGATTCTCGGTGGGTCATGTAGCGGCGCGGACTGCAATGAAATGTGAAGCGCACGCCGCACACAGAATGCTGACTTCGCTAGACGCATCTACTGCTGACGAGGCGACGACGAGAACGCTGCCTGCACAATGTAAACACGACACGTCATACTCGTCATAGAAGATTAGCCAATCAGAAGCCAAGGCCTGAAACGCGATTACGAAGTTTGTCGAAGACTTAGCATAAATACAAAATCCACGACCTACCAGTTGGGCCGCGGTCCCCGAGCTGAACACCTTGCTCGGAGGGAATTCCCCTTTTCCATCATGCAGCATTGAGCCTACTGGCTTTCCACTCACATCCTCAACACTGGTGACCCCGACGTGATACACGCCACCTTCATCAAGAACTGGAGTCCATGCATCACAACTTCGTAAGCAGCCACTACCTACGTCATCTGCGGATAAATCGCAAGTCCTAGCGACGAGACCACGGACTGAACCTGCCTGTCTGCCTATTTCCTGTTCCTGGTCACTCTTCGGCGGCACCTGCTCACCTCCATAACTCCCGACGCACTGAGGACCTGGAGACTGCATCGGCTCGGCTGTCAGAGTTGCACACACTCCAGCCAGACTGCCTGCCGCCATTGGACTTCGAGATGATATCGCAACGAAAAGACGTCATACCCCATGTGAACGAACTAGACTGTTATCGACCTTCGGTCTAGGGGGGGAGTACTGTAGCGGCGCGGACTGCAATGAAATGTGAAGCGCACGCCGCACACAGAATGCTGACTTCGCTAGACGCATCTACTGCTGACGAGGCGACGACGAGAACGCTGCCTGCACAATGTAAACACGACACGTCATACTCGTCATAGAAGATTAGCCAATCAGAAGCCAAGGCCTGAAACGCGATTACGAAGTTTGTCGAAGACTTAGCATAAATACAAAATCCACGACCTACCAGTTGGGCCGCGGTCCCCGAGCTGAACACCTTGCTCGGAGGGAATTCCCCTTTTCCATCATGCAGCATTGAGCCTACTGGCTTTCCACTCACATCCTCAACAGGTCACACACAAAGTTGATATTAATCACATTGTGAATTTGTTCCTAGTCTGGTTAGGACATTGCGAGCTGAACCACCCGATTGTCTGTAAGTAAGATGGTTCCGTGTTTCGGATGGCACGTTAAGCCGTAGGTCCCGGTTGCTGTCTGTGAACACTTAGACGGCGGTCGTTACACAACCATGTCACAAGCCTGCTACTTGTAGAAGGCGGTTGAAAAATTCTGACACTAGGGTTCATCGGGTCGTTGAACGACTTGGTGTCCCACACGAAATGAAGATGCTAGTTATCACTAAATGGCACAACCATGTCAGAAGTCTGCTACTTGTAGAAGGTAGTTGAAAAATTCTGACACGAGGGTTCATTGGGTCATAGGATAATCATAGGATAAAAGGGACGCCCACACAAAAAGAGAATAAATGGCAACGCTGCGTCTGCGCAAGCGATCTCTTTGTATGTTTACCAAATATAATTTGAGCCGATTAGACTATGAAACGTCAAGGCGAATAGGCTCAAATTATATTTCCTAAACTATACTTACTCTGCGTATTATGCAGATAATTTTCAGAAATCCCTCAGATATTATCTCCCTACCAAGATTTGCAGTTTAGATCTTTTGGCAAGAATATTAGGATTTCTATCAAAACATAACGGACGGTGTACTAGTTGCCCTCATGCATAAACCAGCGTGTTGAAAATGTCTTGTCAAGTTTTATGACAATATTACACATTGGTTTGAATCATGATGTACTCGCTGGTACCCGCGACTTCGTTTCGCTGATTTATACGAATTAATTATTATTGTGCAAATGTGTGGGTAAGAAGTAACGAAAAAAACAAAGTGAAATTTTGAAAAAATCTAAATATCTCTAACGCGAATGAAATAACGCAAACATGTAAATAAATGAAATGTTTGTGTATGGCAGTGAGAACAAATAATTCGCTGAATTTTGTACTTGATTCATTGAAAGTAAATTTCCAGGAAAAAAGCTTTATGTGTATGATATTATTTTAATCAAATAGGACATAAATAAACATCACATTATTTACAATCAGAAATTAATGAATTATCTGATATAACTCTTAATTATTTCACAGAATCAGTCCATTTCGAGGACTACAAATAATACTTTATAACTAGTACTTTATAAATATCACTTGGTACTCACAATTCGTTCGAAATTTAAACGCCTGTTCCTGTTTCACATTAAATTATAACTGAATAACCACTGGAACACTGGCCACTTTTGTATTTCGAATCCACATTTTGAAACGTTCACTTGACTTTTAATTTGAAAATGGAACGCAACATAGATTAAATAAGCGCCTAAAAGTAAAATCACTGCACATTGGCCTAGGAGTACTAGTGTTCTGTAACACTGGCTGAATGTCAAAGATTTTTCCGTGTTTTACGAGTGTTGAATTTAAACTCAGGTGGAATAGGAACGGTGTTTGCTTTGCCTTTGCGTCGACTAACAACAGAACTGAAATCGGTTTATGTGATGGCAAAGATTAAAAGGAAAAATAAATCACAGATTACACACGAACACGCATTTTCTGCTTGAAGTTTTGAATCTTGACTACACGTAAAGAGAAGAGAGATGAGACAGTAGTGAATCAGTGCACTCGGCTAGTACATTATGCCTAAGTTTTATACGCCAGTCTTGCCACTCTCCTCCAGTGTAATAAATGTACGAGTCTACTAATAGACTAATAATATCAAAAAGATATAAGTACATACATACATCGTACATTTATTACACTTACGGAGGAGAGTGGCAAGACTGGCGTATAAAACTTAGGCATAATGTACTAGCCGATTCGATTAGTAGGTATACTTAATTCTATACCTTCCCTACTCTTTGCCCGTCTACGCTAATATTAGATTCCCATGTGCCGCTACCGGCCAAATTAGTTTTAGTTTTTATTGTACACAACGGTATTTATTCTCAGAGAACCTTCTACTCCTTGCCTGTCTACTCTTAGCCTGTCTAAAACATCGTGCGGCACCAGCAGCGTATAATTTTTTGTACTCCGAGAAGCTTTTGACCAGTAGGCATAATTCCACCAGTTCTTTATTCTTTGCCCGTCCACACTAATATTAGCTGGCCATGCGTCGGCCACCGGCCGTATCAGTTTTAGTTTTTATTGTACGCGCGCGGGCCGCGGTATTTCAAGAGTTTCCAGCCAGTGAGATGTCGATATTAGACGAGAAATAAAGTTGAATGAATCATTGATCTATCGGACGTTTTATTTATAGGAATCTAATCCACGATTGCTGCCGCTGCAATTTTTCCATTGGGAATATACAATACATATTATGTTTAAAAGTACAATAAAAGAAAATTCGGTACAATATAGGCGGCCTTACTGCTGAGGTAGCAATTTCCACCAGGCAATCTTTTGTTGATAGGAAGAGTACGCAGAGTCAAGCGGGATAGTGCATAGCTATATAGGTAATAAAATAAGACATTTTCCCGACGTGTATTATACGTAATATAATAACTGTCCTCTTGAACCGCTCTGTCTTAGAACTAAACCGCATCAAAATCCGTTACATGATTTAGAACGAGAAATATTAACACAACGTGTAAATTACTCTCTATTTTGTGTAACACCTGATGACCTGATTCAAAAGAATCAATAGCCCGTAAAAATGCCCTCAGTTCATAGGTTCGAATCAGAAGTGCCAAAATAATAAATTCTACATAGAATACCTACCTTCCTATATAAGGTGTATAAATATAAGCTGCAAATAAGAGGTGAATCAGCCCATGAAACTGAACAACTTTCCGCAATAACGTAGGTCGAAATATGAAAAAAAAATTGGACCTTACAAAATTACCGACTGACCAAGTCAATTCGTATGGGAGGTTCAAAATTTTTATTCATATTACCTATGTTTCTTTGGGAAAGTTGTTCAGTTTCATGGACTGATTCACCCCTCAAAATATTTGCAGCTAATATTTTTACACCCTGTATACCATGGTAAATTCACCTCTACAATAATACGGTATGAATGGAGTACCCACCTCATTCGTACATAAATCACGCGAATTGCAAACGAATGTACTCCGCAAAATCCCATTTCCTTCTTCGGCAGAGTCGGATTTGGCCATTTTTAACATGACCCCTTCCCACCACAGAGTAAGGATATAGCTATAAGTAGTATAACTAGATTTTTTTAAGAAACGATCCCGAAAAGGCAACATTATTGTTGACATCTCGCTCATATGTCATATATTTTTGCCGTGTGATGCCGGTATAGAATAGCATCACCCCAATTCTTCCCGTGGGCGTTGTAAGAACCAACTAAGGGACTCGTGGGTTTCATGTGTGTTAGCACGTATTACAACTCTAGGCGACAGGCTGACAACCTGTCACTACAGTGATTCACGAATCCTCTGAAGGTGCCCTCAATACTTGTCAGATGTGGCGACAACGACCGTAATTTTACGATCGTTAACGCTCTGCCTACCCCGCAAGGGATAAAGGCGTGATTTGTGTGTGTGTGTTGTGTTTTATAGAGAGACAATTAAAAATTTTGCCAATTCAGGATCGTTTCTGTATCTGTACGAGATATGAGTCTTAATAATGCATATAAGTAGTTGTTGTAATTTTTACTTCTTCCCAGAATAAGATTGAAAAAAAATTATCTTTTATTATTCTCGAGTAGATAGGCATGACGTGAAAAGTCTAAATGTCTTTGATTCTTTGACTCCTTTGCTTAAATAAAACTAAAGACAGATTGTTTGAATATGATTTTCTTATCTCATTGACACCTTGCGTATTCTATGGTCCCTGGTTGTAGTCCCCACCGTCATAGCGAGCTACCATCGTAGCTACGACGTAGCAAGGGCATTTGCTACAACGTAGCGTAGGCATCCGCTACGAAACTTCACGGTTGTACCCAACTGACTCAAGGGTTAGGTACCTACGGCCCGTATATTTATAAAACACAAAACTCTGAGATCGATGTTGAGTGCGACTTTGGGATGCTGTTAGTATTGACTGACATTTGTCAAAGCCACCCTGAGATCGATCTCGCAGTTGAGAGCGATTTATAAATACGGACCTATAGCTATGTTTCGATATAAAATAAAGGGATTTTTTTGTGTACTTAACCTACCTATCATACTCGTAAAGGGTTTATAAACTTTTGTAAATAGATTATTAAGGAACTTTTTTTACATTGTTGTTACCAATCTGAGTCCAATCCCAGCATATTGTATCCAAAATAAGCGCGATGTTATCTCACAGAACATTTGTCATTGGAAACAAAGAATCTTCGCTGTGATGGGAAACACATATCAGATAAATAGAATGTCAAATAAAATTCAGAAAATATTATATGAAAAACACACCTTGGTTGGAAAAATAGCTGCAGTTTATGAGATTAAGATTAAGTTTTTTTTGCACTTTGTGCTTAGTTTACTAGCGCCATCTAGGTTTAATAGGAGCAAGGTAACTACGCTTTTAGTTCAGGATTTACTCTCCATTATTGATTATGCAGTCTAAAATATTGATGACTGGTAGGTCAAATGAGCTAGTTTTTAAAACGATATTTTGTATGAAAATACTGAATGATGACGTCATTTTGCACTACAGGGATGAATTCAGGGAATGGGCAGCACGCCCTGTGAGTGCAACATATCGCAATGCGCTCGCTAATCCGCCTGCCAAGCGTGATGATGGTAAGTAAATTAATTTTCTAAATTAAAGGGTAACTAACATCACGTCTATAAAACTATCTACAGTCTTGCAGGGTTGACAGACCGTCAAAGGACCAACAACAAAAACAAAAACGAACAACTTGAATAATTTACCATAAAGCAAAGGCATATTTTACTCTGCCGCGACCGGTAATAAAAGCAAAAAATAAACTGGCTTTTTATAAGACATAATGTAAAATGGCAGATTAAAAATGTCCTCCATTTAGCGAGCAAAGGCATTATGTTAAACATGCCACCTGGGAATTTATTATCATACAAATTATGGGGTGTATTGCAAAGGTCGACTAGCTTTCCGTTGGGAAAATGGGTTCTTCTCTTTTCGTGTGGGACACCGAGTCGTCCAACGACCCCATGAACCCTAGTGTCAGAATTTTTCAACCGCCTTCTACAAGTAGCAGGCTTCTGACATGGTTGTGTAACGACTGCCGTCTAAGTGATCATAGACAGCAAGCGGGACCTACGGCTTAACGTGCCATCCAAAACACGAAACCATCTTTATTTATTTATTTATTAAACTTTATGCACTAAATGTGTACATGGGCGGATCTTTCTTACGGACAATCGGGTGGTTCAGCCCGCAATGTCCTAACCAGACTGGGAACAAATTCACAAAGTAATAAATATCAACCTTGCGAGTGACCCATCGAGAATCGAACCTAGAACCTTCTGCGTCAAAGGCAGTCGCACTACCACTGCGCCACATCGGTCGTCAATGGGAACGGGAAAATGGGTAAAATTTTAATTTATAAATTTGGCCTCTCATAATAAAATGATCATGGGGGCTGATTGGTAATTTTTATGGGAGACCGATTATTATAATAACAAGCTCTACTACATCTTGAGATTTACAAAAACATAGGAGTACCTACTACCTAGTAAAAAGTGTAATACGTGTGGTTGCGGACTTCAATACACGGAATCGAATTACACTGATTCAAAAATAGAGCCCAATATTATTATTATCAGTCATCCCACTGCTGGACAAGAGCTCAATAATAGAGCAGATATTAATAATTTACGACGTGTCAATTGATGAGACCATAGGTAGATTTGATTACTCAAATATTTATTTAGTTATCGCGTTGAACCGATAACATCAATTAAAGGGTTACATACATGCAAGGCTTGCTTATTATAATTTGTATTCTTTAGCAAAATAACAGCCCACAAACCACTTAAAATACGGTTTTGCAAATGGTTGTCAGCGCCTGTCCGCAACGAAATAGCAATAGCGCCTGTCGTTAATTCAATAGCAATTACTTCTGATAATCGAACCGATTGCGAAGCCCGAAAGGGTAGGCGCGGGACGGTGGGACAGATGTCGCGGGAATAGGGAAGCAAGTTTTTCAACTATCGATATCGATATATCGCATCCAGTCGAAACTAAAAACAGTAGTTTTGGTAGCTTACCGTGTGATGACGGTTTAGAATAGCATCACCCCATTTCTTTCCCGCGGGTGTCGTAAGAGGCGACTAAGGGACTCGAGGGTTATATGTGTATTACAACTTTAAGCGACAGGCTGACAATCTGTCACTACCGTGATACAATGAATCATCTGAAGGGCCCTCAATATTTGTCAGTCGTGGCGATGGCCATTGTGCTTTTACAGCCGTTAGAGCTTTGCCTACCCCACAAGGGATAAGGGCGTGATATGGGTGTGTCCTATCAAGCCTATGTCGATATAAATCTATATTTTCCGCGATATTATCGAATTTCGATATAATCGTTGCATCCCTACACGGGACACTAATTTATTCCGGGATACCGGGACAATACGGGACTCGATGGCCATTCGAATAGAATAAGATTATATTTGTGAAATATTTTACCGTGAACCGTACGGTTATTATTGGAATAAAGTTTTGTACAGCTGTGGCCCGGGATGAATACCAAAGCTAGTTCGCTTTTTCGCAAAAAAAATGAGTAGGTAAAGTAAGATAAAATCTAGATTAGAGTAGTTCCGTCACAGGGTTCTATAGTGGGGACATAATGGCTAACCGATGTGTACGATATAAACTACCTACAACTTATTTTGCCTGTAAACTTGTAGATAGATAGATAGATAAATGCTTTATTCATATTCCTGCATCACACACATTTAACATTTGTAAGGAAATATAAAATTATAAAATTAAAATACATTTTAGTTCATCCCACACAAACATGTGTGCTGCAGTGATGTGAAAGGGCTAAAGCTCAGTGTATTTAGCCAGGAGGCAACACTGGTTTTCAGCCGTCGCCCGCGAGTTAAAGCGGGAAACAAAACCGAGCAGAAAATAAATGTTTGTAATGGGGTAGTGTAAAAATAAACTCCCGATACATAGAGAAAAAAAAAGAATTAATAAAAAAGAAATAATACCCAGAACAGTGTGTGCATTTTACAGTAAGTGTTGTGTGCCTACTCAAGTATCTTTTAGCTTTTTAAACTGTGACGGTTATTGTAGTGCAGTGTATTTTCGCCATTCCAGACAACCATCCGGAATCTGCAGTTTGGTAACATTTAACAAATGTTTTTTATAGTGATTTTTAAATGAACCCTTGTAGCAAATACTTCTTATTGGCGGTGGAATGTCGTTCCAGCACTTGGTTGCCTGAAACCGAAAACTACCCTCGAAAGCGACAGTCCGATGCAAATGACCAGCAAGGGGAGCACGTGTACTTCTAGCAAGATACCTATCATAGAAAGGTGAAAACTTAAGTTTACTGCGCAAGTATTCGGGTATCCCAAATTGCATGACGTCAAACATAAGACTCGCTAGATGAAGCTGTCTACGGGACTTCATATTTAGCATACCAGCCTCATTCAGATATGGAGAAATATGGCTGCGTGGTGGTACTTTATAGCAGAACCGACAACATGCATTTTGAACTCGTTGCAGGAGGCGTTTTGATTTTTCTAATAGTCTTGGCCCGAAGACTATGTCGCCATAGTTAAGTCTCGATAAAACCAGTGATTCGCATAAAGTCATTCGAACTTTTTCACTAAGAAGATCACGGACTTTGTACAGTACTTTCAGTCGGTACATGCTATTTTTTACGAGATTCAAAACATGTGATTCAAATCTAAGGTTACTGTCAAATAATATGCCTAAATTTCTGGTTTCATCTACACGCTCCACAATTTGCCCATTAATGTTTACAATCAGATTCAGACGCATCATCTTAGAAACCTGTGTTTTGGTACCAGTAAACATATATTTTGATTTTGCTGGGTTCAGATGTAACGAATTTCTACGTGACCAGTCAGCTATTCTCTCCAAATCGTCATTCAGCTTATTTAGGGCGTTGGGCATGTTATTGGGAGTATCAGATATGTACAACTGAATATCATCAGCATAACAGTGATACCTACAATGCTCAATTACAGTCACCAAATCAGCGCAATAAATTATAAACAGTAGTGGTCCCAAAATCGAGCCATGGGGTACACCGCGCGTAATTGGTTTGGGAGCCGAAATTACAGGAGTGTTGCTATTATCATTATTTGCAAGCTTGACAGACTGTACACGATGACTAAGATAACTCTCGAACCATTTAACCGAAAGATCATCACAACCGTAATACCTAAGCTTAGATAATAGTAAAGGGATACTGATGCTATCAAAGGCACGCGAGTAGTCAAGCAAAGTCAAGATTGATCCCCGACCCCCATCCTGTTCAGCAAGTAAATTATCGACAACATCCAGCAAAGCTGTACATGTACCACGGCCCTTTCTAAAACCTGACTGGTGTAATGGTAGAATATTACTATCTTCAGCGTATTTATTTAATTGACAAAACACAGCCTTTTCCAGGATCTTAGATAAAAATGGCAGTATACTTATGGGTCTTAGGTCTTTCAGGTCTGTGGGATTATTAATTTTAGGAAGTGGGGTTACTAGCGCCTCTTTCCACTGAACAGGAACTGTCCCGGTAAGGATAGAAGCATTAATTATGTCAGTGATAACTGCAAGAGTCCGTGGAAGGGTCAAAATGACCATATCCCTAGTAATGCCGTCACTTCCGGATGAATTTGAAGTAATCGCAAGTATATATTTATATAAATCGTTTTCAGAAATCGGTTTTAAAGAAAAAATAGAATTTCCAAATCTTTGTGAGCAGAAAAATGACAAAAGTGATGAAGGAACATCGCTTATGTATGGTATTGAAAGGAAATGGTCGTTGATTTTATCTGGGTCGCTAAAACAATCGGGCAGCTTGTCGTTTTGAGAGGGATCCACCAATATTTTTGATTTAATATTTTTCCAGAATGTATTTCCGTCACAGGTCTGAGAATTTATAAAGTGATTAAAATAGGCACGTTTTTCATTAAAAATACTAGTCGCTAAAAGTGTTTTGAGATCCTTCCATGCCTTCTTGTCAGTGTCAGCCTTGGTTTCATGATATTTCTGGTGAGCCTCGTTACGCAAATCAGACATATACCTAATATTATCAGTGATCCAGGGCAACGTGAGTTCATATTTTAATTTAATGGATTTAATTGGAGCGTGTCTATCAAATAATGCAACTATCATGTAATTTAAGCTAGACACCTTCTCTTCGACTGTTGGCAACGAAAGGATAGACTCCCAATCCAAATCATTCAAGTCGCTATTAAAAGCATCTAGATCTATTGTTTTAATTGGCCGATAAGTAATGCACTTGGCAGGGAACTTAGCTTTTTTAATTAACAAGGTTACATTGATCATTGCATGCCCGACATCACCCCTAATATTCGAGTGTACATACATACATACACATATAACCCCTATCTCTTGTGGGGAAAGCAAAGCGTTACTTTTGAAAATAAAATAAAATTTTGATGAAGCCCCTTAAGTTGTCGTTTTGCAATATTATATGGAGATTATGTAGAACCTACAAAAATTTAAGCCCTCAAATTTCTAGCCAAATTCAAACGTTCTGAATTAGGCAAATAGGTATCAAATATTCTGTCCGATATGTAGCTTTGTCGTAAGATCTCGCTCCTACATAAAATCATAACAAGAAATCGTAAAGTTAGTCTCAACTAAATCAACTGAAAGCCAGTGAATTCAGTGAGATAATAAATTCTTAAAGTTATGAATCATTGAAACGGCGGGTCAAAGGAGACATTTGTCTGGATCGCTAAGCTGTTTAAATTCGAAGTCACGGAGCACGAAATCTGTAAATTCTCGAACTGTGAAGCAGGAAGGAAGCAGAAGAAATGAATCATTTCAAGTTATTGCCGCAGTAGAAGTTAGGAACAGTAGGGTAACACCTGCCCTTCATTGCCTTTCAGTTGTCAGTAGGTTTATCTGTCGTGTGGTGATTAGCATTCCCTATTTCAACCGTGGGTGTCGAACAATTGAGATATATATATAAAAAGTTTCATCAAATCGCATCGTTATTGCGAGTTAGGCCGTGTGATGTCGGCTTAAAATAGCATGACCCTTTTCTTTCCCGCGAGTGTCAGGAAGGCTCGTCGTCTGTTGACGTTATGCCTACTACCCCTTTAATGTGTGATATGGGTATATAGTGTATGAGCTTGCGAGTTATCGCGAGATAATTACTTCAAGTTAAGAGATCTTAATCGTATAGGTTTTCTTTTCCTCCACCAGCAGTGTAGGCCGCTTGTCCAACCAGTGAATGCCAGTCGACTGTTGCGGCCCTCGATGTGGTGTATCAATAGCGCCTAGAGCTCTCTATTCAAGAAATCAAACTATGAAGGCGTGTTACTGATTTCACGATCTTAAGCATCTTAAGACATGAGTTGAGCTACTGCTGATACCACCTACTATGTCACTACTCCAACAACAGATAAGAAAACTCCGATAAAGCTTGATAAATTTGTTTCTATCTCAGTTATGAATGTTTGCAAATTACTCTTCCCTGCCCAAAACGTAATCAGAATTTCAAAAAACATCATGCCTAATTGCCATAATCTGTTATTTATTTTCCGCGCGGGAAATGAAAAAGTTTCGGCCTTTTTTTACGCTAGTACATATTACCTCGATGTTTTTTAAAGGTGTTTTAAAATAAAGAACGCAAATATAAATAAAAGCAAGGTTGTATTTTGTATGTCCTGCAGAAGAGTTTGTGGTTGTTGAGTAGATTACATAAGTAAGTACTTTACTGAGTAGGTATGCAGAACATTACCAATGTTACTAACGTAGGTAATTAATTTTATTTTTAATTAATTAATTAACCTAATTCAAAATTGGACGGGAATCAAAATTGTGCCATGAAATTATTACTTTTAGCTACGGGGCGTTAAGGTAAGGGACAAGCGGGATGTAAGGTAGGTAGGTAGGTAGGTACTAACCGAAACTTTGCAAGCTAGTTGAATCTGTGCCCCATGAACAATACATACTAGAGGTAGCTAACCTACTATCTCTACGTCTAGGTACAGAAATCTAGTCTAAAGGTAAAATTGTTAGGGTATTGAAAAGCGGGTTAAAATAACACTCTCTTATTGACCTACCACCGGCTGCGTAATGTAGGTACCTACCTAACTAGTTTTATCGAGTTTTACTTTTCCTTGCAAAAGTAGGTTACTTGCTTGTAGCCTGTAGTTTCATAATATAGGGTACTGTACATCAAATCATGAAACTGCACATTTGGTCTGTCTAGTTTCAAAAATAACACGACTATAATATAAAAGGGTTCCCGAGTACGGAACCCCAAGGAAATCATTGTTTTAAACGCATTAATGCTCAAGAAAATTTAGTTGACCAACTAGACACAGCAACATCAAAACGCCTCTGGATGCCAAAAAGCACTAGTGTTGTAAGTGAAATCCTACAAAATTAATATCGACAAAAAATCTTCGAGTCGTCCGATTTTTTTAAAGCATTTGTACCTGTTCGTCATTTTTCGATTTATTATTATCTTGTATCTGTAATTGTGTGCTATAAATGGTAAATGAATGGATAATATTTAAACAAGCACATTTGCCACAAGTAGAAATACGTCATTATGACAATTTCAACTGTATAACTCTTACGGTTCATGAAACAAACAATATTTTCGGTTTATTATCAATTCAAAATAGCAAAAGAAACTTTTTTGTATAGAATAGCAGCGCCCTTGAATATTTATTATACAGGGTGTAAAAATATTAGCTGCAAACATTTTAAGGGTGAATCAGCCCATGAAACTGAACAACCTCCCATACAGTTGACTCGCTCGGCTGTTACATTTTGTATGGGAGGTCTTAATTTTTTTTCAGATTTCGACCTGTTTCTTATATGTATTCTATTTTTACCCTGACTGACTCAAAAGATAGTTTATTCAGTTAGAAGAGGCAGTAGAGTAAAAAAGAAAGAAGAAAAAGAAGAAGTAGTAGATATTTATCTGATTTCTATAGTTATTCTTTCACTGTTCATGCGGCCAGACTGTGGAACTCCCTTCCGCACACAGTGCGTGACAGCCCGTCTCTTTCTATTTTCAAAACACGCGTAAAAGAGCATTATCTTTCGCTTTCAAATTAATTTATAGGTATATATATTTATGGTGTATGTATGTAGGTATATAAATATAGGTATTTGTTAGAATGTAATAATATAGTCTAGGTATATTGTATATATAAGTACGTATTATTCCAGTTATATTTGTTTTATAAATTATTGTAGGTTATCATAGTATGTTGTACACGTCAACTGCCTCACTTTATGCCATCTTACTTCCCTAGGTCTGCTGGAAGAGATTTATTTTTAGAAGTAAGTTGACCTGTTGTGTATTGTTCTCAATGTTATGTCCTTTGTGTTTTATTGTGTATAATAAACGGTCAATAGTAGATTACGTACTGAGGTATGTAACCTATCAATAACAACCGAGGTTTTTTAACGTCCGAGCGGAGCGAGGGCGGTACCTTTCCGAGGTTGTTATTGATGTTACATCCGCGGTACGTATACTGCTTTACATATCGAATGAAAAGTGAGTAAAATAAAGCGATAAATACAAGAAAACGAACATAAATGATGATTGTATCGTCTGGTATTGAAATTGCACCACTAATTTTTTTTTTCTATGATTGAAAAATATTGAATTAATATGAAAGAAAAGTATCCTAACGTAAAGTACAAATTTTTTTGATCGTAGGAATATTAGTAATTTTTACTTTTGTTATTGAGTAATAATTCGACAAACTCATTTACGACAAACTCATTTATTGAGGTTATAAAAATACAGATTAAAAATATAATTCTTGCGTTCAAGCAACACAATTCTTAGCGGCCAGTTCGAAATTTAAAATCGTATACAACTAATTGGACGCAACTACTATTAAAAATAAGAAGAAATTTATTTTAACTTTTTAATTGTCGCGATTCTATTGGTTCTTTTTCTAGTTCTATATTTAAAATTACTTACAGGCTTAGTTTCAAAACCTCGCCTGTAAGTTGAACTTACAGGTCGTGTTTTTTGTCAGTAATGACCTACTTTCAGAGCATGAGATATGTAAATAATATTTTTACCTCGAATATTTTGCAGTGTGTATAGTGTATTATCGCATTAGTTGCCAGCAATTTTCTAGTTAGGCCTTTTGCGGAGTATTTACTACTCAAACGGGCAATATACTCGTTGAATTGTAGTAATATACTCTTCTCATTTATTGGAATCCTTTTATCGATATCAAGTCGATATCTTGCACTGCTACTACCCAACACTAACCAGCGCGCGCATTTTTTTTTCTCTTTCATCTTGACATTTGTTCAAGACGATCGCATTATTTTCGGCAACACACGTTTCGTGTCAATTACGACTTAAAAGTAAGTGTTTACTTCAAAATATTACTTTGTTAATAAAGTTTAGTGAACGTACAATGTGTGGAAATCACAAAATAGTGAAAAAGTGCAAAATACCCAAAGATTGGTTCGGATGATTTGACACACCGCCAACTTTACCATACAGCTTGGTGCCGTATATCACATTTTCTTCACATTACCTATGTGCTAGATTCTCATTAACATGCCCTCCTTACCGGATTATTGTTGTATTCACGCAAGTATTCCTGTGATTTTAACAAAACGTTGCACTTCATAACCTCAAAACTAGACATGTTTGGCACAGTGTCAATCTGTTTTGGCGTTATTTACGGTGTATTGTGCCTCATATTCATGCGGCGAACACGTGAAGCGAGCTAGGTTCAACATCGCATGAATGCTCGTGTCTAAAACATGAAATTTGTAAACTTACTGTTTCGCTATGTTAGACCGTATCTTGTTCTATTTCTGACTCTTAGAAGTTAATAAGTACATTGTTTCTAGCCATGCATATTGCATCCTAGTAGCCAGTAACTGCAAACCCGGTGATTTTCTTAGTTTTCTACTATGATTCTAACATAACCTATAATCAATCTGTAAAACAACATATGCCTGTGACCACTAGTCACCTCATTTCTAGGATTCATGCCTGTAGCCTACTCGCTTTTTTATTACATGTACATTCATCCTTGGTACTTTTCACTTACAACTACTAAAACCATGTTTAGAAGCTGTGCAATTAAAGATAAAAGTAAGGAACTAAATGTAGGCAGTTACCAAAGTGTGAGGGAGAAAGCATGAATGCCCAGCGTATGTAAGAACTTCAGTGGGAGAGAGAGGAGTTTTACACATTCTTCCTTAAATCATAGAGCTTTTACTCAGAAAAACAGTGTAATAATTACCATAGTTCCTTGTTAAATTGCAGAATGCGTTACGTGGCCGCTTACTTGTTGGCTGTGCTTGGTGGCAAGGCCTCCCCGGCAGCAGCAGACCTGGAAAAGATCCTCAGCTCCGTCGGTATCGAGTCTGATGCTGAAAAGCTGAAGAAGGTCATCGCGGAGCTCAGCGGCAAGAACGTTGACGAACTCATGGCTCAGGGTAAGACCATCTCTCGTAAATTACCTGTGACTTGTTGGATTTTTATAATTTATTTATTATGAAAGATACACATTTTATGGAGATTTCACAGCACTAGTTACAGAAAGCTATAATAATTGCATCTTCAAATACAACTATTTAGTAGCATATTTCTAAATCTATTTCTAGGTCCATTTCCTTCTAAAGGTCTGACAGTAATGAATGAATCTTCATTATTTATATTTAGAGGTTATTTTCATTATTTCTACAACAATTTGAATTTTGTTTGCGTCACCTTTCATTTCTATATATATTTTTTCTCAAATACCTAAATGATGATTTCCAAACAACATCTTTCGACTGAACTACATTGATGTTCAAACCTTACCTGATTAAATCATCTACCTATCCTCCTCACCTCAATTACTTCCAGTATCTTACCTACATATCTCACATTCTAGGCCGTGAGAAGCTCGCGTCCATGCCCGCTGGAGGCGCCGCGCCGGCTGCCGCTGCAGCGCCCGCCGCTGCTGCCGCCGAGGAGAAGAAAGGTACGCACTCGTTTGATACTGTTTGTATGTGATAGATGTGACAAGCAGACAGCCTATGAAAGCATTTCTAATTTGATTATTTGTGTGGGATAGATGCTAATTAGGCAGACAAGCTAAAAACGCTGTCCAATTTTGAAAATGAGTTCTTATTTTAATTAGTTTTTGTCCAAGCTATAAATGATAGTGAGTCTGAAACCTAAAAACTTTACAAGGTTTTTCTCGCCTGTATTCAGTTTCAAGTTTTATGAATAAAAGGCTTCTTTATTGTCTCATTCTTTACCTACATAAATGTTTACGAGTTAAGACTAAGGGTCAGTCATTTACATTAGTAATTTACTAGATAGTTTTTTACTGAAATAGGTGATTTTACATGATGATTTCAAACAACACCATCTTTCGACTGAGCAACCGTGCTGTTCACACCCATAACTGAAGTCTACAACTCTCCCCAACTCACAAACATCTATTTGTCTCGCTCTAACACACATGTTTCTCCATTTGCAGAAGAGAAGGCCGCCAAGAAGGAGGAGTCCGAGTCTGAAGACGAGGACATGGGCTTCGGTCTCTTTGATTAAAAGCATTTCCAAGGTTGGTACTCTATTTTCTTTTATGTATAACACCGAACTAGTAGCTTGTGACATAAATACAAGCTAAGACATAATATCTGCATAACTTGATTTGGCCATTCCATGCTGTCATCTAGTTAGTTTGGTTGTGTAATTTGTTGACTCGAATCAAGCCATATTGAGTAGTAAATTGAAATTGCCATCGTACCATTCAATTTGATGAAAGAACATTGTAATTAAAATAAAGTTGATAATTTGGATTTATTTTGTGCAGACGTCATCTGGTATACTAGAACAGCTTCGTATAAAAAACAACTCTGTCAGAAACTCGAAAATCTTTATTCTAATAGTGGTTTCTTTTGTTCACAGAACATGGCGGCGTACGCGGTCGAATTCCATTATTGGTGTAAGCGTAACTTGACTGCATTTATGTTTCTATGAAATATATTTGCAAAAAACCATAACATTTTGTTTTATTTATTTTTCGTCTATTCTGACAAAACTGCTAAAGGAGCAATGTGTCATGTAGTTATAAAAAGCCATGATCAAATCATACAAAAATGTTTAATCAGTGTCATTTTGCTAATGTGTTTAAAACTAAATGGCATTTTGTACACAAAAATGCTTATCCTGAGAACATTATCTGGGTGTTTAGTTGATTTAGTAACAACCAGTTTTCATACTAAAGGACACCACACACACTAGACACTAGGGTTCATTGGGTCGTTGGAACGAATGCAGTGGTATCCGCGCGGTAAGTAGGTATAGGTACGCAAGTGCGGTATCCTACATTTTGTCGTCAAGTGGCAGTTCGCATACCTACCCGCCGCGATACCACTTGCATCTACTTGACTTGGATTTGGACAGGTCTTTATATTAGGCTGACTACAGTGAGGGATATTACGTGGTATTGAAAATAAAACCAACAAGTTTTAGATACCTTATTTACTGGCAGAAAATTAAACTAAGAGAAGAAACTTCCAAAGAACCCTGTTGGTTTCGCCTTCCCCGGCCGCTTTGTTTCGTCTACCACCTTTTTGCTCGACTGCTCGAAAAAAGCACCGCTGGCTCTGAACTTAGCGATAATTTCCTCTGTAACAAATTAATTTGATTATTGGCTGTTTGTACGCTTTACACTACCGACCTCGACGTATCCTTTGAGATCCTGTCTGCACCTCGTATTGAGGCGTGAATTTTATTTGGCAGTACGGCTTGTTCCTTTGCCCACTGGCTAAATAAAAAAAAACAACTGAAAAGTTTTTTGTTTTGTTTTTCATTTCTTTGTTCATTTCATGTCGCAGGCAAAGTGTAAAATCCGTGAATTTAGGAAGCTATGCGTGCTGAGTAGGCCCTTCCAGGAGCTCTCTTTTTGAAACATTGTTATTCGATTCCGTGCACGGAAGTCCGCAACGACTGGCCTAACCACACCTATAAAAATTTCTACTATTCGATGTTTCTATGATCAAGGGTATGTGGGAAACGATAAGTAGTAGAACGTGTGTGTGATACAAGTATAATAAGTGGCAGATTTTCTCATGAAACAAAAACGAACGTTTTAGAAATTGAGCCCCAGCAAGCTTAGAAATCTTATTTTCAATAAATAGTGCAAACAAACCTTTACACTCATCCACGGACTTCCAACTGCCCCCAGCTTCTATTGGCAGTGCTTCAATAGGGAAATACTCCTCCAGATCTGTCGCCCCAGCTTTGTGTATGTGGATCATGTCTAGTAGAGCCTTCTTCATAAAGGGTTTGCACATTGACAGTATGGTGTCGATGTATCCTGGTGCGTTTAGGACATGGACTTGCTTGAGTTTCGCTAAAAATGCTTCCTGTTGGAAAAGACTTCCGTAAGTATCAGTACAGTCTGTTTCGAATATGTTACACAAGATGTAAAAAAATCAACTGCAAATTTTTTAAGGGGTGAATCAGTCCTGAAACTTCGGTTTTTTGGACTGGTTTAACCCGTACCGTCCCGGTAGACCGTGTTGCTCGAAGGGTTTACCAATTAAAATATTTGTGTTTTTTACTCCTTACATTTTGGCATCTGTCTAATCTAGCTGACCTAAAATTTATTTTTATTTGTTGACAGTTTTCATTGGCTTATTCGAGCAACGATACTTTAGTACATGCAATATTGTTCAACGTGTATATCTAATAAAAGACTTATAGGCAAAGAGTATTCAATCACATACATACATAACCACTTCATGCTTTTGTCCCATGTAGGGTAGGCACAGCATTAACAGCCGTAAAAGAGCGGTCGTTGTCGCCACGACTGGCCCATATTTGCGAGCCGTTTTAGAAATATTGTGTAAAATAGTGACAGGTTGTCAGCCTGTCTCCTAAAACTGTTATACACATGAAACCCTCAAGTCCCTTAGGCGCTTTCTACAACACCAGCGAGAAGGAAATGGGTTATGCTTTTCTAAGCCAGCACCACAGCCGATGTTTGTGTCAAATAAAGTAGTGTCAACGAACGGTCCGCCATATAGTTTTGTGTGAATCAAATTATGTAAGTATTTATTTTTGTTATTAATAATCAGTACACTTTGTTCTGGATACTGGACAGAAATTAGTCGTATACTTATGTTCACCTACTTACTACGCACGTGTTTCGAAAGCAGTAAATACATACAATCATTCACTAGATTTTAATTATCAGCACTAATTACTTATACTCAAAACACAATGATAAGATAGGCATAAACATAAAGTTTTTTAGTTACTTTGGCAATCTGACCCGAGGGTGTATTGGATGCCTGCCTGTATCGTCGTGGGTTCGACACCTACATAGCAATTTTTTTAAATCTTTTTGACATGCTGACTGTGTGGGTGTTTTCTACGTATATGTAATAGACTAGTGGGTGCCCGCGTCTCCGCTGTTGTGGAAGTCGGTTTTAATCCCGTAGCATCCCACAAGAAAAAAAATATCGGGATAACAACTAGCCTATGTGTTAATCCAGTTACCCTCTATCTGTACCCAATAGCCAAATTTCATGAAAATTTCGCATTCAGAATATTAGTAGGATTAGATGTGTCGTCGTCGTCGTCTCAGCCGATAGACGTCCACTGCAGAACATAGGCCTCCCCCAAGGATCTCCACGATGATCGGTCCAGCGCCACCCGCATCCAGCGGCTTCCCGCGACTTTCACCAGATCGTCGGTCCACCTTGTGGGAGGCCTACCTACGCTGCGTCTACCGGTCCGTGGCCGCCACTCGAGAACTTTCCGGCCCCAGCGGCCATCGGTCCTACGAGCAATATGCCCCGCCCACTGCCACTTGAGTTGCGCAATCCTTCGAGCTATGTCGGTGGCTTTGGTTCTTCTCCGGATTTCCTCATTTCTGATTCGATCGCGGAGAGAAACTCCGAGCATAGCCCTTTCCATTGCCCTTTGAGTGACCTTGAGCCTTCTTATGAGGCCCATTGTTAGCGGCCACGTCTCAACTCCGTAAGTCATCACTGGCAACACGCACTGATCCCAGACTTTTGTCTTGAGGCACTGCGGTAGTTGTTGAGAAGAGAAGATGTTACGTAGCTTCCCGAACGCTGCCCAGCCGAGTTGGATTCGACGATTGACCTCTTTCTGAAAGTTGGACCTACCCAGCTGGACTATTTGTCCCAGGTAGACATACTCGTCGACAACTTCCAGAGTAGAGCCCCCAACTGTCAGAGTAATGGGTGCAACAAGAGAGTTTGACATAACCTTGGTCTTGTCCATGTTCATTTTTAGACCCACTTGTTGGGAGGCTCTATTGAGGTCATCGAGCATTGTACCGAGGTTCTCCAGGGTTTCCGCCATGACCACGATATCGTCGGCAAAACGAAGGTGAGTCAGATACTCGCCGTTGATGTTGATGCCAAGTCCTCTCCAGTCCAAAAGCTTGAAGACGTCTTCCAGTGCTGCTGTGAACAGTTTCGGTGATATTACATCTCCCTGTCTCACTCCTCGCTGCAACTGGATAGGTTTCGAGTCCTGGTCCTGAAGTCGAACTGACATGGTGGCGCTTTCGTACAAGGACTTCAACACTTCGATATACCGATAGTCAGCTTGGCACCGCTGAAGAGACTGAAGTACGGCCCATGTTTCGATCGAATCGAAGGCTTTTTCGTAGTCCACAAACGCGAGGCAGAGTGGTTGGTTATACTCTTCAGTCTTCTGTATAACTTGCCTCAGCGTATGAATGTGATCCACGGTGCTAAAGCCTTTTCGGAAGCCGGCTTGTTCGGGAGGCTGGAAGTCGTCGAGCCTGCGTGCGAGACGATTCGTTATGACTCTTGAGAACAGCTTGTAGACATGGCTCAGAAGCGTGATGGGTCTGTAGTTCTTCAGCAAAGACTTATCGCCCTTTTTGAAGAACAGCATCACCACGCCTCTGTGCCATGCCTGTGGCGTTTTGCCCTCGAGTATGACAGAGTTAAACAATTTCTGCAGTGCTTTAAGTATCGGTTTACCACCGGCTTTCAGAAGCTCTGCCGTAACTCCATCAGCACCCGGCGCCTTGCTGTTTTTTAGCTGTTTCAGAGCCATACTAATCTCGTACAAGCTGACGTCCGGGATGTCTTCTGTGTAGTGCCGGGTTAATCGAGCTCTTGGATCTGCGACCCGATTATTGACAGGTGTGCATGTTGTCGCGTATAACTGTCCGTAGAACTTCTCGACCTCTTCCAATAGCTCGGGCTTGGACGATACGATTCTGCCATCGTCGGTCTTTAGCTTCGCTAGTTGGCTCTGGCCTATCGACAGATCTCTAGCAAACACCTTGGAGCCTTTGTTGCGCTCAATTGCCTCTTTAATACGGTCAGTATTAAATTGGCGTATGTCGCGGGTCAAAGACTTAGAGATCTGCCTATTGAGCTGCCGATATTGGGAAGTATCCTCCGACGACTGCAGAATCATCTCGCGTCGTTCCTCCATGAGCCTCGAAGTATGGTCTGAGATTTTTTTGGTTCTGTTCGTACGATTGGGTTTGAAGAACTTAGAGCCAACCGTAAGGACAGTTTCCACGACCCTGTCGTTATAGTCGTCCACGTGTGCTAATTTACAAAAAAATAGTATTTATATCAGTTGTCCAACTCCCATTATTGTAAAGGCTTTGTTTAGTTTTGCACTAGATGGCGCTGTGTCAGGGATCTCATCCAGGGACATTTATGCGCTTAGATTAGTATGAATTAGAAGGCACTTACTTGCAAAAAACTCAACATATGCTGCTGTACAGACATCTGCATGCGGAACATATGGCCGAAGGTCAACCCGGACATATCGTTTACCATCACCAGCCCTGGCCAGGTACCCTCTTCATACTGCCACATTTCAAATGCCATCGTCATAGCTCTGTAACAGGTATGGACTATGGATAACAGATAATGTCATTCATTCAGTCACGCTTTAAACTATACAGGGTCGGCAGGATTTCAATATCACAAGTAGAGTCCGCGTCCGCGCTACTAAAGGAGAAAAAAGTTTGAAATAATCTAACAATAGTTTTATCTTATGGACTTATCAATCATCCAACACAAAAATAGGTATTAGTTTAAGGGTTTATAAGCGGCTTTAAGTTGTGTTAATTTATTGGATTTTAGGACATTGCGGGCTGAACCATCCGACTGTCCGTAAGTAAGATGGTTCCGTGTTTCGGATGGCACGTTAAACAGTAGGTCCCGGTTGCTGTCTATGATAACTTAGACGGTAGTCGTTACACAACCAAGTCAGAAGGCGGTTGAAATTATGACACTAGGTTTCACCGGGTCGTTGGAGGACTCGGTGTCCCACACGTAAAGAGAGAGGGAGATTAGATTTTACATTTCCTATGTAAAATTATTTTATTGTGTTTGTGTGCTCATTGAATACTATATACCTACCGGTATCTATTGATTATAGCGCGGATTTTGGTGTTATGCTTTTAGAAAGTGACATTTTAATAAGAGTACGGCTGGTTTCAGAGCGACGCGTCTCGGCAGCGCTGCCCAGCCGCGCGCGCCTCGCATTACACTAGATTGTATGTAGCATTTCATAGTGACGCGTCTTGGGCCGCGTCTCGGCCGCGCCGCGGTCGGATCTCCTTCGATTGCCAGTAGCGTCGACTTGCAACCTTTTAAGACGTCGTTGTTGCACTCTTTTCCATATAATGTATATAGCTAATATAGTGATTACGTTTGCTGGCATAATGATTCTCTGCACTCGACCGTACACCACAACGAAGCGCGCGCGTCTGAATGTCGTTTCACAGCGCCTGGGCAGCGCTGCTGAGACGCGCCGCTCTGAAACCAGCCTAACATAGGCTGGTTTCAGAGCGACGCGTCTCGGCAGCGCTGCCCAGCCGCGCGCGGTTCGGGCGCGCGCCTGGGCAGCGCGTTCGCTGTGAAACGACATTCAGACGCGCGCGCTTCGTTGTGGTGTACGGTCGAGTGCAGAGAATCATTAGTACAGTTTTTCTGTGATTAAACGCAATCAATGTGTCTAATTTTACCTAAATATACTTTTATTATATAATAATTGTGTATTTGGGTAAAATAAGACACATTAATTATTGCGTTTAATTACAGAAAAACCATTCGACGTCATATCGCCAGTGGCAAACTTAGCGCGAACGGGTTGTACCTACCTACTTAGTATGTACTTATCTTAAGTTTCGTATTTTTTTCTAAATATTGTATTATACTATGTATCTACTTACTTCTTACACAAAAATAAGAAGGAGAATATTTAATTCTTTCTCAAAAATGATTGTAATGTTTAAATAATTACTTAATAAATGTTTTTCTACCAACCTTTCTGTGTAGTGAAATTTTCTCCCAATTCTATCCAGATTTCTTCCCAAGCTTTATTTTTCGCGTCCCTATTTTTATAATTCGCATCAGATGCATTCCACAAACATTCTCGATGACGAACTTCATCAATCAGTCGCCCCGTGTCGATAAAGTCATCCATTTTCAGTCACGTAGAGGAGTACATAAATTACAGTGTGTTGGACTGTACGCAGCCGCGCGTCCGCACCGTGTCGCTCTGAAACGCTACTGGCAATCGAAAGAGATCCGACCGCGGCGCGTGGCGGCGCGGCCGAGACGCGGCCCAAAACGCGTCACTGTGAAACGCTACATACAATCTAGTGTAATGCGAGGCGCGCGCGGCTGAGCAGCGCTGCCGAGACGCGTCGCTCTGAAACCAGCCATATCCCCACCTTGCACTATCAAGATGATTAAATAACTGTGGATTGCAGTCAATCATACGTGTGTAGAAGATAGCGTATCCATCTTTAGTCCGTCTTGGTAGCGGTTGTAGAAGCCTGGAAACATTAAGAGTGTGCCCTACATTATTTATTTACGATACGATAACTCTTTATTTACGTTACGATAATACATTATTCAATAAGCTTAATTACTAATAGATAAACTTATAAGAAAATAGCTATGACGGCAAACTATTCCCTAAACTAGGAATAGATACTCCTGTATGTAAGGTAAAATTCAATCGTACAGCATTATGTAGAATAGATGAATACATAGGTAGGCACATTCAATCACAGTATAGTAGGTACTTAGGTGCTGTGCTGCCAAGCAGCGTAAGAGCAGTAGATCAAATTGACTCAAGGTCAGTGTGGTAACTGACCACATTACTGACACATTTACCCACACGTGCGCGCTGTGTCGTACGTAGTCTGGGTAAGTACCTACATTCAATCTCACGTCCAGTTAGACATTTGCAAATGTGAGTATTCTACGCGCGGCATAGTAATGAACAATCCACAAATTCCACAGTTCTAGGTAACCCAGCCTGAGATTGACTCTACTACTCTCCTCAATGAAAATTAATCGGTGTCACATCGATTTATTTTTTCTTTAAACTTTCATGATTTTTTTCCTTGGATATTAACGTCGGTGGCCAAGTTAGGACACAGTCTTTACAATCGTGATGTGAAGCCCAAGTTCAATCCCCGCCATTACCAATGCGTTTTTACTGACGCACATTTACTGACTGCTCTTACGGTGTAGGAAAAACATCGTGATGAATAAAACTCACAATCAAATAAAATTTGAATTCAGATGGTATTTAAATGTGACAACCTAGGATTAGAGATAGATTAACTTTCGGGTGTCAGGCCAAATGGCAGTCGTCGCTGTGTGTTAAGACTTGGTTCCGGTCAAATCCCCTAGGTTAGCTAGCCAACCTCGATAGAGAGCGGGATTAGGCAAGGAGAATAAATTATTAATCGATCAACACAGACCAGCGGGCTGATTGTCTAACTCTGATCGTAATCGTTTTCGCCTTCATTTTGACAGTTCAAGCCAATCGGGCCGCCATTTTGTGTAATTTTTGACACTTGAAGGCGATCGATCGGCTTGGCAATTTGAAGACGATAACGATCAAACTTGAAACCAATCGAACGAATGAAACTGGGTCATTTGACGTTAATTCGTATTGTCTATCGCCGATGACAGCTAAAAACGAAGTCGATACCAATTGGCTAATGTCATTTGAAACCGACAGCCTTGTAGTTACCGTAATCAAAGTATAAATCAAATTATTCTCTAATTTTTCAAGTTAGAAGTTAGGGCAGAAGCTATTATGCTTGCTGTTACTAAAGAGCAGTGCCTTCTACGGCAGCTGAGAGTGAACTAGCGATTTTAAGGGCTGGACACAGGACCTTTGACACGGCTATTTACAAGTCATTTTCGGCTGCGAGGGTCGAAGTTTCAAGTCCTCTGCGAGGACTTAATACCTCCCCTGCCAACAGCACAGCGCTCCGTGTGCGTCCGGAGACAAAAGCAAGTAAGTACCTCATTGGATCAGTCTAATTTATGACTAACTTACTGTTTTCCGCGGCTTTGCTAGCGTGCACACAGAAATTGAGCTGTGTATTTAAATAAGATTAAAATAATATGGCAGATGCGTTGATATTCTCATTTGAGCTAATAGTTGGTTTACTAACTAAAATTTATATTTTGTTATAGATTCATTCAGAAGATCGGATTTCCTGGACTATTGACTGCATCAATGTCGCCATCATTCGCCCAGCAGGGTATGAAGAGGCTGACTACAACCGTTAACATTACCACTCAATAAATAAGAACCATGGCACAATGACGCACATGATGTGCTTTAAAATTGCCCGGTGAAATCTTATAGAGGGAGGGGGCTTGCCGATGATAATGGATAGATGATAAGTGTAAGCAAGACCATTCATCACATACACACATTCTTATTACTAAAATTTTTTGTAGCATCAGTCATACTTAGGAAGTTTTAATGTAAGTATTCTATTTTGCAGGTGACTCTGGATATACCCACAGGGATTGGATGATGACTCCAATGTGAAATAAAATGAAAGTAGGGAGTGTAAATGTGAAATGCAATATTCGAGATATGGATGCAAAGCTAGAACAAACATTTGAATCCATCAATGCAGATGATTGGCAAAAGTGAGCTGAACACATTAAAAAATCAGAAAGACAGACAGCAAGACCATTTATTAGATAACATGGAACCTTTTATGTATAAATCTATGCCATAATATATGCCCCAACAATATTAATGAAATTTAACAATTTAAATTTAATAAAAAATAATATTAAAGAAAATTATTACCATCCATGTAGATTTTATTTCCTATCATTACAATCCTTTACATAACTTCATTAATAATTTCACCAAAGTGCTACCTTTGTTTCCATCTACCACCATCACGGCTGCCCCTGCGGTGGCACACATTGCAATTGGCCACCACCGAGGCAGATTGCAATGTCTGCCATCACTTAGGAGGCTTATTCTACTAGTACAATAATGATGGGAGCATGGCAGATGGGAATAAATGTCTGGGACTATTAAATACTAGCGGGTGCCCGCGGCTCCGCTTGAGGTTTTAAAAATCATCCCGTAGCATGGCATGCCACAAGAACATTTTTCTGTCTGCCGTGTAATATTCATCTCCACTCTTCTGGGGCAATTTAAGAGGCCTGCAATTTAAAAAAAAACAACATTATTGAAAATGAAATACACTAAGGGTTTTTTATAAAATCATGCCATAGTAAACAGCAAAGTTGCTTTTCACTCTGTCTTTAAGCATGTAATCTAACTACACAACGGATGTCAATGCAGTTTTCTAATAAATAGAGTTACTCAAAAGGCAAGTTTATATGTATAAAAACAATAAACTCCCACAGGAAAATTAGTTACAGCAGCGGGCAGAACCACACCATATAAGATTTATGGCAAAACACAGAAAAATAAGTACCTTTAACACACACTTCTTCTGGACTCTTGTCAGTGAAGTAATTTCCATTCTTTCCTTCTCTCCGCCAGAGATTTTACATAACACATTTGATACAACACAACACAACATTGACTTTTTCTCTTTTTGGGTGAAGTAAGTGCTTTTAGGTCGGAGTGTTCCTCTACTTCTTTCTACTTTCTCTTCAATAATGTTCTTTATAAAGTTGTCGTGTCGTAAAATGCTAAATCGCATCATTTGCGCTCTGATACTAATTTCCTCGCTGGCATTGTTTTCAATCACACGATTTCACGATGATGAAATAGTTGTTGTATCGTCATAATATCAACATTATTTCCACTTGTGTATTTACTTCTTCATGGAATTACAATTACAAAGGCGTTTTTTAGTATAAAAACAAATACAATACCCCGTGCCATAATAAACGAAACAGACATCCAGTGTTGCCAACGAAGAATCAAGCTGCCCACCACAAGCGATGGTTAGAGTATACTTTTCGGGGCGGTAAGGGGCAATTGGTAAAGTATATACGTGGGGGCCCTATGAATCGTCTTGGGAAAACATTCTTTTTTTTTTTGTCATAATTTACTTAGTAACATTTTGGCCAAAAATATGTTTCTTTTAGTTTAAAATCTTTTTTTTTAGTTTATCGTATAGTGAGTGCTAAGACAAACACTTTTTGTAACTAGCAACTTTAGGCTAGTACGCACCTAAGCCGAGATATAGACCCTTGAAGTTTATGGCCTAGAACTTTTAAGGAGAAATATCTCGGCTTAGGTGCGTCTTAGGCCAAACTGCCAAGGACAAAAAGTGTTTATATTAGGCCTAGGCCCCTCTACTCGACAAAAATATAAAAAGGCCTAATATAGACACCTTTTGTCCTCAGCAATTTTGCACTAAGGCGCATCTAGGCCGAGATACAGGCCCTCAAAGTTCTAGGCCCAAAACTTCAAGGGTCTATATCTCGGCCTAGATGTATCCTAGGCAAAAATTGCCCAAAACAAAAAAAAAATGTAATAAGCCTCTCTACACAAAAATATAAAAAATATTTTCGTAGATAAAAATCACCAATTTTTTATTCAAATGTTTTGCCCTCACATTTTTTGGAGAAATAACATTAATATTACACATATTGTAACAAAAATAATGAAACTCACCATAAGCCAAACCATAATACATTTCACTAAACAAGTCCACTAATCACTGAAATCAATATTTGTACGCTAAAAGGGAAGCCTAAGCTCCCAGATTTGGTGGAAAATTAACTAAGTTGGCAACAATACGCCAATGCGTTTTGATGTTCCATATTTATAAAAACAATTATTTGTGTGGAACACAACAAATATGCAATTCAAAAATTTCATATATGATTTTTATAATAAGAAACATTAAATATGTAATTATAAAAGCCACTTATAGAAAAAAATAAAAAATAAAATATTAGTTTTACTGGGCCAAACTTGTAGAAACGAAACGCAAGAAGAATGACTATCACAAGTCTAGTTTCATTCATTCCCAAACCGATAACGACGAAAACTGTTAGACAATTCCTCGCAATCAAGCCGATCGCGATGCCATCGCAATCAGCTTCAAGATGATTGCGATACCGATCAGAGTTAGACAATCAGCCTGCTGTTTATTTTGTTATATTACCTAAATTAAATTACATTACTTACATTATATTTAATACCCTTTCGATTTTATCATCAAATACTCTATTCTTGAAAAACATTGTCATAGTCGTCCTCATAGTGAAATGTGTGTCAATAAGTTTCTTAGACTTTTCCATGTCTCGGTCGATGCAGTGATGAATGAGAATTAGTTCTAAATCTATAAAGAAAAAACATAATTTCGATGAGTATCTCTACGATATGCAGAGACCGCGCACTGATCAATCATACATACATATATCACTTTATCCCTTGCGGGGTAGGCAGAGCGTTAACGGTCGTAAGAATACGGTCGCTATCGCCACGTCTGACATTTTTGAGGGTTGTTTTCCAAGGTTGTTTCAGAAAACATGTGTTTCACTATGGTTGTCAGCCTGTCGCCTAAAAATTGTAATACACCAATACCCTCGAGTCCCTTAGTCGCCTCTTACGACATCCGAAGGATGTGGGGTGATGCTACTCTAAGGCGGCATCACACGGCACTTCTAAGCCAGCACGGCACTGATCAATCAGGTACTAGGTATAAATTATTGTTAAAATATTTTCCCGTAACTTTGCGTTACGGTGAGAATTTAGAACAACTGCTGAATCGTGTGTGATATTTATGGGATCTCGTTGTAATGACAATTTTAGGGATAAAATATAATTATATTTACTGTTTCTGGCATAACAGTTCGTGTTATTGTTGACGATGACCTAACACATTACTGTACCTGCGCGCTTTACCAAACAAAATAAAAAATTCCGTAAACGGGTTCTACAAATAAACTCGTATGACTATAACTCTGTACCTCGAGGATGAATACCGGAACTGGCTTACTACGAAGAACTGACATCGACTTGCATTTAACACAAATCCACAACAAATCAAATTGGCAGGTATTGAAGTCTGAGTAAACTGAGACAACCACACTTTTTTGTGAAACATCAATCTGGGTTAGATTTAACTCTAATGGTTTGTAAGTACGTTGTTCGTCTTTTTATATTTTAAAAAACACCGTTATGACCTACTTACCCGAAACATATTTTTCTGGCAAATGAGGTTGTGTTTTCATCCATTCCCTTAATTCCTTTATATCTTCCGGAGTGACTCCTGTATCTTTTTTATATTCATTTTCCAGAGGAAACTGCACTAGACCACTCGTCATGGTGACACGCGAAAGACTAAAGATGTAGCTTTGATAAACTGATATATTATATCAATTATGTTCAATTGGTGGGTTCAAAATGCGATTATAATGCCAGATAGAACAAGTCTGCTGATAGTTTATGATATGTCATGCTTGGGTTCCTTAATTACATAAAGATCCTTGACGTCCGTATTTTGTTTGCTAGATTTACTTTACTTATTATCTACTTCACTTTATTATTTACATAGCATGTAGTCTATAGATAAAATTATAATTTAGATACGTTTATTATATGATAGATAATTATTGTGTATGAATGTTTTACAGTCCCTACCTATATCTACGACTGCGACCTATGATATTTGCTTGTTACTGATAATAATATTTTGTTTTATATAACCTAGTAATAGTTAACTAATGTGCTAATATCTAATAGCTAATGGGAATGCAGTCTAGTTCAAATAATCTACTCAAAATGGCGCAATACTTGATTTAATTTTATTTACATCTATTTCAAGAGACAATATTCTAAATAATTAAATTTTTTTATATAATAATTTAACGTTTAGAACTTGACTTTCATTTAAATAAAATATAAAACTTTGTTAGTGAATATAAAATAATTATTTTTATATGTTACTAGATGGCGCCACTTTGTATAATTTCCATTCAAATTAGTGATTCCTAAAACGCGGTATCAAAGTTTTTCCGCTTGCAAGTATATATACAACGTATTAGCCCTAGGAAGTGTACTTGCTTCGGCAGTACATATACTAAAATTGGAACGATACAGAGAAGATTAGCATGGCCCCTGCGCAAGGATGACACGCAAAATCGTGAAGCGTTCCACATTTTTTGTCTTCTTCGTCGAGTCAATGGAAACGGGATCATAGTAGATTGGACCAATGCGTTGCAACGGCGATGGTCTTGTGTACATTGAGCAGGGGTTTGTTGGGCAGCACAGTAGATGAGACATGTAGAGCGCCACAATCACACCTATCGTTGCTTCAGAAGCCCCACCTTTTCCGGTTTGCCCCTCCGAGTGCACGACGTTATGCCGCATGTTGGACGGAAAGATTGAAGCAGCAGGAAGTCAACAGACATGCGCTGTTTAACCATAACCCGCCTCCGTCACGCCTTAAGAGTCGAAAGAGTTTTCTTGGCCAACCATTTTTTTTCATAACTCAGTTTTGGTCAGATTAAAAACTATTTTTTGTTGCACTTGGGTACAATGTTATTACAGGTTACTTTTTAGGTTCAAAAGAAACACATTTTTACGAGTCAAAATTTAGAAAATTTGCTATTTTTTAAATAAAATAAATATTATTATTATTAAATATTATTATTCAATTAATTAGGAGGGTTTAGTTAAACGTGTAATGAATTTACTCAAATGGACACCAGCAAATTATTTCCGCTTATAACTATACTGTTTGTAAAAAAGTCCATTGTTAGTTGTCAAACACTATGATGATGATTTTGTTATTTTATTTGAACATAATGTAACTAATAGGTAAATAAAAAAATGAAATTCAATTTTGTCATGTAGAGGGCCCTAATAAAAGGAGGTAGGTACATAATTTGGCGTGTGATGCCGGCTTAGATTAGTAGGTACCTATTACCACACATCCTTCCCGCGGGTGTCGTTTGAGGTGACTAAGAGACTCGAGAGTATTGGTGTAAGTATTACAATTTTTAGGCGACAGGCTGACAACCTGTCACTATAGTGATACACATGTTTTCTGAAACAACCTTGAAAAACAATTCTGAAAAAAGTCAGACGTGACGATAGCGACAGTATTCTTACGGCCGTTAACGCTCTGCCTACTCCGCAAGGGATAAAAACGTGATATATGTATGTAGGTACATAATTTGCCTCATCAATTTCGAGGTTTAACCAAACAATGATTTAATTTTCCATTTTCCTTCAAGCAACACGGACTTCCGGGTGTCGTTCCACGATTTTCTATTTATTTAACTACTTGAACTGTGTGCAAGACCCTTTAAATCGTAGGTCAAATATCATGTTGACGGATTTAGAGTATGCCTGCAACATAAAACTCAGGTCCTCTCGATCTGTCTGTGGTTTAAAAAAAATAATGTCAATCTAATGAATCTGAAGGTTTTTTTTTTTTTTCGGCGGGAAACGTTCGAACCGTAAAGGCGCGTTTTGAGAAAATATTTTTTGTAAATTGTTATAAAATTGTAAATATTCATAGTTTCAGTAGTGTTTTTGTAAATATTTCTTGTACATAGTTAGGTGTGTACGTAAATATTGAAGATGGGGCGGCGGGATAAGCCAAAAAAGCGGAAAAAAGATCCGGCTGATCCAGGACCAAATTCGGAGACGGAGGACTCCGATGTGGAGATGGAGGCAGATAAGTACCGGCCCTATAAGGTAAAAGAATATAGCAGAAAATACCCGGAAACATCTGACCGTAAAGAATTTGTTGTTTTCCTAAAACACCAAGTCGACCAAAAGCCGTTTTCAGACAATGACAAAGTCGCCTTATCTCAGGCACTCCGAAAACATGCTGTGTCTGGCGTGCTGCACCTGAGACCTGTTAATAGGTTTAAGGTAGCTGTTACGTTCGACTTGTCTAACAATGCCAATATGTTTTTGAACAGTAAAATCTTAGATGAGTTGTCATTGTACGCGTCGATTCCCGCTTCGGGGACAGAGATAACTGGTGTCGTAAAGTCTGTACCGGTTAACCTGTCGAACAAAAAAATATTTTCGTTAATTGGTAGTTCTCGTAATGTTGTTCAAGTACGGCGTTTCATGCGCAGGCGAGTAGAGGGAGGTCAAGTGTCATACATCCCCACACAAACTGTTGCAGTGACTTTCGCTTCAACCCAACTTCCAGAACACGTCTTTCTCGATTCCTGGAGACATGAGGTAGCACAATATGTTCCACCTGTAAAGCAGTGTCTGAAATGCTTGCAGTTTGAACATATTGCTAGCTACTGCAAGAACAATGACGTCTGTTCCGTTTGTTCAGGTCCTCATAATTTTAAAGCATGTAATGCTGACAAAAACAAGAAACCTACTTGTGCTAACTGTAAGGGCGAGCATGTAGCAATCTCGGCATTGTGTCCAGTAAAAAAGGCAAAAATCGAAGAAAACAAAATTAAATCACATTCTGTATCATACTCAGCACTATTTGACGAACAATCGTTTCCGCTTTTGGCGGCAAAAAATTCGGGCAAATATTTACAAAATTTAATTAAAAGCCAAACTTTTATAAATACAGTAACTCAAGTTATAGTAAAATTAATCGCAAATAAAAACAGTGACGAAACGCCAATAAACACTGAAACCATACGTGCTGCGTTTCAGGACACGATCAGTGGGGGAACTCATACAAACAAGTAATGGATTCTCTCAATGTCGTGCAATGGAATGCACAAAGTTTATCTCATAATAAACATCAATTTACACAATTTTTATATGATAATAGTATACATATCGCAATCATATGCGAAACCTGGTTGAAGCCTCATCAGAGGCTAAATATTCGATGTTACAACATAGAGCGCAATGATTGCGGTAACAACCATAATGGTGTATGTATTTTTATTCATAATAGCATAAATTACAATAACATTAATATTCATTTTGATAACTCTTTACAGAATATCTGTATTCAAATAACAGTAAACGGGAAAAAAATTAGCTTTGTTAGCTTTTATAGTCCAACGAACTGCAATCCTGCATTTGATAAAGTCAAATTCGATAATTTCGTCAAGTCCATCCCTGGTCCATTTGTTCTTGCTGGAGATTTTAATGCGCACCATACCGTGTGGGGTTGTGGTTCTGTCACACCTCGCGGTAGAGCTGTCTTGGAAGTTGTTGACGATAATAATTTGGTTATTTTGAATGATGGTCAGCTTACTACAGTGGGTACTCTAACCTGGCGCCCGAATGCATTAGATTTAACAATTGTTTCTCCTTCTTTGTCTCTTTGTTGCAGTTGGTCTGTTCATGATGATCCTCTTGGAAGTTATCATCTTCTTGTAATAACCAAAATAGTATTTAATAATAATTCTTCATGCAATAATAATTCTAACAGTGGTGTACATATGCCCATCCAACCCAATTTTAGGAGTGTGGATTGGCAAATGTATACCGAAAAAGTGGAACACTTGTTGTCTGATTTTCAGTTGGATTCGTTTTCACCTAAAGAGGCTTATAGTTTATTTACTAAAATTTTGTTCAGTGCTATATCTCAATCAATTCCGAATTCTAGTGGGCATGGTCATGACAGTCCTCGCAATTCCGATCGGTCAAGATCGGGAATGGGTGGACGTAAACGCAGACCCACTCTCCCTTGGTGGAATAGTAACTGCACTATCGCTGTTCGTAATTCTAAAGAAGCATACATACGCTTTAAATACAATCCAAATTTGGAAAACTATCTAGAATTTAAAAGATTACAAGCTACGAAAAAACTTACTCTTAAAATAGAAAGAAATAAATCATGGGTTACGTTATGTTCTTCATTTAATCGCTGTACTCCATTATCGATAATTTGGCGCTTCATGCGTAAATATAACAAAACATATATTCCTCAGAGTGTAGATGACAATAATGATTGGATTTTTAGTTTTCTTCAAAAATATACTCCAGATTTTGTGGAAAATAAACCTGTATCTTGTAGTGCTACCAATTCAAATTCCAATAACAATTCTCAAAATAGTTTCATTACTCAACCCTTCACCATTCAGGAATTAAGAGCTGCTATATTTTCACGTCGAGATACTTCATGTGGGCTAGATTGTATTCCATATTTGATGTTCAAAAAGCTATCTCAAAGTAGTTTATTAGTATTGTTAGACATTTTTAACGCATTATGGTTTAATAATGACATTCCTCATGAATGGAAAATTGACTGTATAATACCCATCCAAAAGCCTGATAAACCTAAACTTGATCCAAACTCATATCGTCCTATTACCTTGACTTCTTGTGCAGGAAAAGTATTTGAGCAGCTTCTTAAGCAACGTCTTGAATACTATATAGAACATAATAGATTGTTGCCAGTAAATCAGTTTGGTTTTCGTAGAGGCCGTTCGGCCCGTGAAAGTATTAGTTTATTACATTTAGATATTTTAAAAAGCATTGGCAGTAACAACAAACTCATAAGCGTGTTTTTTGATATTGCCGGTGCTTTTAACAATGTAAATATAGACATATTATGTACAGAATTATTAAATATTTGTATTCCACTGAAACTTGTTCAGTGGATTCGCGCTTTTTTGCTTAATAGAAAAGTGTACGTCAAATATAGTGGTGAATTATTTGGTCCTCGTTTGTCTTCTGTTGGAGTATGTCAGGGTGGGATCTTATCTCCGTTGATATTTATTTTGTACATACGTCGATTAAACTTAATATTAGGACCCAATATCAAAAATTTACAATTCGCAGATGATTTAGTAGTCTATTTGACAGGAAATAATTCTAAAGATATTATACATAGCATTAATTTGGCTTTAACTAACCTTCATAAATACCTCTCATATTTAAATCTTGAAGTTAACCCCCAAAAGTCCAAGGTTGTTGTTTTTGGCAAACATAATAATGTCATTCTGACCCCAGTTTATTACAATAATATTGCTTTGCCAGTTTCTTTAGATACAAAATTTTTGGGTGTTGTGTTTTGTCGTAACTTGTCGTGGAAAAAGTATACAGATCACTTGATAGTCAAAGCTAATAAGGCTTGCAATGTCTTAAAATCACTTTGTGGTACTAGCTGGGGAGCGGACCCAAAAGTTCTGCTCATGCTATACAAATCAATCGTAAGATCACATTTTGAATATGGGTATTTATGATATGCGGGAGACTCCAAGCTCATTGATATTTTTGATAAAATACAAAATAAATGCATGCGGATAGTAACTGGAGCTTTCAGGACCACTCCAATTGTTTCTTTACAAGTGGAGTGTAACCTGCCTCCTCTGGCTATTCGTCTCGCTTATCTAAAAGAAAGGTTTATTCTAAAACTCTACTCTGAAAAAAATAACAATCTCATAGCCGAGCTTACCCATCCTAGTATTTCAACTATTCAAAAACCATGTTATATTTTGCAAGGCTTTTCTGAATATATGGGATGTTTACAAAACCTTCCTATCTTTCAAAATAATAATTACCTACCATGTTATGATGGACCATATGAAAGTAAATTCATTCCAATGAATATAGTGATTGAAAATAATCTCTCTAGGAAGGAGGAAGTTTATGAAAGATTATCTCTTTGGAATGGTTACAGATTTTTATACACTGATGGCGCAAAAAATGAGTCAAATGTATCTTTTGCAATATACGACCCCACTACTAAAATAGGTATTGGATATAAAATAGACAAACAATCTAGCATATTTACTGCGGAAGCAGTTGCTATACTTGGTGCGCTAAAGCACATATTAAATCGTAACTGTGGTTTTCATAAATGGGTGATAGTCAGTGATAGCATGAGTGTTTTGAAGGCATTGCAAAATAATAAAATTAAGGCAAATACAAACTACCTCGTATACAGTATAAAGGATCTATGGTTTGATCTTTACGCTAATCATCAAATAACAGTTGAATTCATGTGGACTCCATCCCATATAGGAGTATCTGGTAACGAAAAAGCAGACTATTTGGCTCGTTCAATTTCAAATTCTCAAAACGTTGGAAATGATTTGAATTTATTATTACCTTATACCGATGTAGTTGCTGTTCTGAAACAAAGAATGTATGTTAAGTGGAAGGAACATTGGGATCACATAGTACAAATAGAAAACAAAGGTTCTTGGTATGCTGCTTTGAATGTTAATTTGAAATCCGTTTCTTGGTTCCGTACCGGCAATGTATACCGTTGTAAGAAGTTTTACTCCACAATAAGCCGTTTGAGGTTTGGACACTGTCGTCTTAATCATCACCTGTTTCGAATGAAAATTGTGAATAATCCGCATTGCGATCATTGTCAGTCACAAGAGGATCAAACCATTGATCATTTGTTCTTTTCATGCTCGTCTTTCGGTATTCAGCGCCTTTTGCTGATGGACGAGTTAATCCGTATTTACGGAGAACCACATCTGGTCCCGCAATCTGTACAAACATTACTACAAAATAATTCCACATACGTACCATTGTATAATTTTGTAATATCTACTGTACAGGAAATTTAGGTATAGCGAATGTATATAAATTTAATGTGAAATTATTGTATATAAAAATTAAATTTAAAAAATATGAAGAAGATGTAAACACAAACACATTTTATATGGACATGAAACCTTTAACGAAAGTTGAACTAAAGACGATTTTATTGTAAAAATACCCAGAATGGACAAAAATAATGAAGACGTACGATATATAAAAATACATGGAATTGACAAAATACTGAAGACGTATAATTTATAAAAACACTCAAGAAGAATAAACTAACTGAAGACGTATAAAATAAGAAAATACAGAAGAAGAACAACACACTGAATGGACAAAATACTGAAGACGTATCATTGATGAAAATACACAAGATATGGAAACTCACTGAAGACGTACAATCTATAAATATTAAAGAAGTAGTACTCACTGAAGACGAGGCTGTATGGTCTTAAGACCTTTGCCTGTCCAGAATGGACAAAGGAAAAAAAAAAAAAAAAAATGAATCTGAAGTCTAGTCAAGCAAGGCCACAAAGCCGCAACGCAATCGTCTTTGTGTTTGTTTCGTACATTTGGATGAATTTAGAAAAAAATACGTGAAATTTTCAACCTAGAAAGGAAATTATAGAATTTCAGTGAAGACTGATATCATTTCTACAATGCCACGTAAGTTACGCCTCAGCAGAGTAGGCGCTATACACAAATAAATTTGCTGTTTGGTTTGGAGTCTGGCTGAGCGTTCACAATGCAATTTTTTCGGTTCTAAACTGTTTAACTGATAACAATATCGTGCACATATATCGTAGCTAGTAACTAGATTACATATAACATCAAAATACCTTTTAATATAACCTTACCGCCCCGAAAAGTATACTCAGACCCATCTCCCACATACATCGTTTGTTCTCAAGCATTTCGTCTTCCTACTGGAGATACATACTCTGACCGATAAAAAAAACACTAACCTACTTGTTGCAGACTCTTTTCTGCGGCTTCTTTCTACTGGCCGGTTGGTGGACCTTGACAGACAGACGCGACAGACATTGACTTGAGGGAACTAGGAAAACGACGATCGACTGACTGTGACCTGATTTTATTTGATTTTATAATAAATATATTTTATTGTGAAATACTATCGTTTTTCGTCGTAATATGTGGTCCTATCTCGCGAAAACACACCAGTGACCTATGGAAATACACAAAATCGAAGGAGGACTATGACACCACCACCGATGCGAACGCGACCGACATCGCACGGTGGTGGGCCAGCAGCGGGCGTCGAAGACAACGGCGTCCCTGCAGACGGGAGCGGTGCCGCAGCGACTAGCGGCGCCGCTACTATGGACATCACACCGGACAAAGACCACGACCAACCATGTTCGACTCGACGAGGGGAAGCCGACCGCGACGTCTCGTGCCGGTCGATGAAAAGTTCATCGTCGTCGGCATTGAGAAAACAACTTCGTTTACAAGCCATACAGTCCAAAGCCCGCATAGAAATGGAGCTATTAGAACAGAAAATACAGCTCATGAAATGGGAAGCCGAAGCGGAGCTGCAAAGGAAACTGACAAAGGAACAGCTGGAACTCGAGCTGGTTCGCGTCAGTTTGCGCAAAACGGCGAAGCGCAATCGAACTACCGAGGTGAAATGCGGAGTTCAAGAAAATGACGCACCAGCCAGCACAGATGTACCAGCGCCACGGCCCGCTTTGGACGGACCGGTCGTAGCCTGCACTTTACCCTGCACCCCGCCGGCCCCCTGTGAGGGATCGCTCAGCATTACAGACCCTGACCGAGCAACCTCGACCCTGACCACGACTACACCGGAAGACGCACTTTCGCCGGCCGATCAGCCTGCACAGCGCCGTACCGAAGCCGCCGTCCGCTCGCGCAAGCGGCGCGCCAAGCCGTGCAGTCGCCGCGCCGCCGCCGCCGTACGTCCATGCAGGCGTTGCGCTAAGCTGCGCAAGACGTGCAGTCGCCGCGCCGCCGCCGCCGTACGTCCATGCAAGCGTTGCGCTAAGCTGCGCAAGTGCCGTGCCATCCGCTGGCGCAAGCGTCGCGCTCACGCCGTGCCCTGCAAGCATCGCATCGTTCGCTCGCTTAAGCGCCGTGCCACGTCGTACCGCGCAGCTGCGCCGCCAGCAGTAGTACGCAAAGCGCGTTGTCGCCTGTCTGCGGTCGTCCCACTGCACTGCCGCCCACCTGAGATGGGGTCTCACCGGACCACCGATGCCACCTCAGAACGACCCTCGCAATTCGAAACGGATGACGACTAGTGCTTACGACTCGGCTTTTGATATGTGTTTTAATTTTTTGAATATTGTTATTGTTTTTTACTTGTACTTTATTTTTGTTAATTTGTTTTACCTTTTACATTACGTGACTCGAAGGACATAAGACTTAGATGACAAGGTGACCATTGTACGTACTTGACATGACCTGACGACGGTAGGTACTGGACTTACCTACTTGACATGACATATGACCGTTATTTAGACATTATACCATTCGACATTTTTGAGAATTGACATTATAATTACGAATTTATTGACTTTGACCGGACGGAGTCTCAACTTGCCCGACCGCACTGACCGCGACGGGCATGACCAGGCTGACTCCTGAAGGTCTGGACGGAATTGATGACTGACTGACTATTTACTGACTGGCTCGACCGTCCGACCTCACGACTGTCATGTAACTGGGTAAGGCATGGCAAGACAGGCCAAAGCCTTCACCTGACGTGGGCTCAGTTACATGGCGGGCCTGACATGGCCCTACTTACTGACTGGCCTGACATGGCCTCACTGCATGACAAACTTATAGCCCTGACCTCTGACAGTAGGTTACATAACTGAGACTGCTGACGACTGACCAGGACCCTGACCAGGACCTACCCAGGACGCGACTGACAGTTGTTAGGGTAACTGACGAGACATGACTAGGACAGGACCGACGACCAGTAGCAAGGCTCTGCAGACTTGAGTCAGCGCCAGACCTTGAGTATTGGTTTCCAATACTGGGGGTGAGGATGTTGCAGACTCTTTTCTGCGGCTTCTTTCTACTGGCCGGTTGGTGGACCTTGACAGACAGACGCGACAGACATTGACTTGAGGGAACTAGGAAAACGACGATCGACTGACTGTGACCTAATTTTTATTTGATTTTATAATAAATATATTTTATTGTGAAAAGACCTTGTTTTCGTCGTAATACTACTGCTTAGTTTAATTAATTTACTTCTAAATACAGAGTCCGAAAGAAAAACTGGCTTTGTACTGGACAAGTTGCAATGCAAACAGCCGTGAGATGCCGGCTTAGAATAGCATCAAACTATTTCTTTCCCGTAGATGTCAGATGTAAGATGCGACTAAGAAATTCGAGGGTTTTATGTGTATTACAACTTTTAGGTGACAGGCTGACAACCTGTCACTATAGTGATACATGCATCTGAAAGGGTCTTCAATATTTGTCACACGTGGCGATAGCAACTGTGTTTTGTATGGCCGTTACTTACACTCTGCCTACCCCACTAGGGACCAAAGTCTGTCATGTGTATGTGTATGTATGTAATTTGCAAACAGAAATGGCTAAAACACTTACAAACATTTTTAACTTCCAATATTATTATTTCAATGTTATTAAAATGTTTAGTTTCATTACTTTATCGTCAGGCAGTCCAGTTATTATCATAGTGGAACTCGAGTATAGAATAGTATGGAGTTCTATCACGAGATCACAACACAAAAGACAAAGACAAATTGAAAGACAAAAAGACAAAATTTTAATAAAACACTATAAAATGTAACTCGTTAAAAGACATTTCTTCAATTTTTTTTGTTTTATTTTCAGTAACATTGATAAATAATGTTATTTAATTAATCCTGTAATGTTACGGTGGTTAACGCTCTGCCTCCCCTGCCAGAGATATATTTACTTATTCATTAAACAGGCAGGCAGTTGAAACAACTGATAACGCCTGTATGCTGTATATAGGTGTGATTTGTGTGTGTTAGTTAATCCTGGTTTATCTATAACTGTTTGCTAGGGCTCGTGAATGAGCATGAGCGGCGTCAGTGTCAGTGGTCCACACCGAAGGCCTGCAGACCACCTCAACCTCTGTATCCAGGTATGTTTCAGCATGGTCCTTCAAAATATAGCACTTAAGCATTAAGGGGGATCCCTAGTGTCAGATTTTCAGACAAATATAATCCCATTTTCTTCTTGAGTAATGCCTCGTAGAGTTATAATTCTTTTATTATTACATAAAGGGCTACTAAGGCCTCTATTATATACTTTTCTTAAAAAAAAAAAATGAGAAGAACTATATGAACAATTAAACATAAATAACTAAAGTGAACTATAGTGCTATACATATATAGTGACGAACTTGAACAGTGAACAGGATACAGGCGTTATCAGTTGTTTCAACTGCCTGCCTGTTTAATAAATAAATAATAAATAATTTTATTTTTGCATAGGAAACTTTTTTTTGGTTTCATTAATGATGATGGATAGTATTATATACTAGTAGGTAATACTTGCACTATCCCACTTCCATAATCACACTCTCTTTCACCTTAAGGTTGCCTGGCAGAGAATTCTACCTAGCATTAAGGCTGCCTTGTTATACTGTTTCCTTTGTTTGTGTTATCTACCTGTTGTTCCAATTTTGTGCAATAAAGAATTTTGTTATGTTGTTATGTTATGATGATGGTGAATTAAATAATGATGTTTCTGACAGGCAACTATCGTCGAATCAACATAGCGGACGGGTTTGTGGACGATTGCGACGAGCTGCTGCGGCGGTGCGAGGAGTTTCAACCGCTCACGTTTGACAAGTTCACTGACCTCTGGCTCGACATGAATATCGGCAGTTTCTACTCGTAAGTACCAAAAATTTAAATTTTTTTCAATCGTTTATTTCCAAGTAGATTCACATCAAATGCTTTTAAAAAGTCAGTAATCTACAATACAATGCTGTCACTATATAAATAAATAAATTAGTCATTGTAAAAAAGAGAAAATTGTGAGACAATTTTCTCCTTTTTATAACAATTTTTTTTTTAATTTTTAGGATTTTTTTTATGTTCCTAGTAGAAACATGGCACGAGTGAGATAAAAAAAGACACTGCCTCAGGGCTGGCCAGGCTGACCACACTGCATGTAACTTACCTACTGTGACATGCAAAAAAACAATATAAAGCCTCTAGCTTACCTTAATGTAATAAAAAAAAAATCTTCGAGGCATTATTTGGGAAGAAAACAGAGGATTAAGTTTTTATGAAGACCCAACTCTAGGGACTATACTGATTTTCCATGCAAATACTAATGTAAACCAATGAAAAGGTTCCAAGGTAAGCCCTACCTAGCTCTCCCACTCATATAATACGATGTACAGGGTGTTAAAAATTTGCTGCAAATATTTTAAGGGGTGAACCATTCTATAATACTGAACAACTTCCCCAAGGAACATCGGTAGCAATATAAAAAAAAACTACAAATATAAAAAATAAATTTGTATGGGAAGGCCAAAAAATTTTCTCATATTTCGACCTATGTTTCTTGGGGAAAGGTGTTCAGCTTCATGTGCTAATTCACTCCTTAAAATATTTGCATAATATTTAAGATAAAGATATTTTATTCGCTAAAACATGAGTAATAATATACAGTTGTTGGTGTCAAATCAATGACAGATCTATATTTTTACACCTTCTTCGTTGTGTCAATGGATCATTATATTTTTGATTGCCAGTATTTGGCGACCGCAATGGCGTTCTCTGTAGCTAGGATCAGCTCCTCCCTGCTGCAAGAGACGGGCAAAAGAGGACACCTAATAAGGTGCGCCATAGATTGAGATGGGGCCGCGTTTCTACTAGGAACATAATATTGTTATAAAAAAGAGAAAACTGACTAATTTATTTTTAGCGACAGTATTGTATTGTAAATTTTTGACTTTCTGAAAGAATTCGTTGTGAATCTACTTGGAAATAAACGATTGAAATTTGAAAATTTGACAGTGCACTTGCGTTTTGTCGGTGAAACCCCATTTCGCCATATTTTCTCTGCAGCGACCAACTTTATTAACTAAGTTTGCCGTGTGACGCCGGCTTAGAATAGCATCACCCCATTTCTTCCCGCGGGTGTTGTAAAAGGCAACTAAGGGACTCGAAGGTTCCTTGTGTATTACAATTTTAGGCGACAGGCTGACAACCTGTCACTATAGTGATACACGAATCATCAAAAGGCCCTGAATACTTGTCAGACGTGGCGATAACGGCCGTACGTTTACGATCGTTAACGCTCTGCCTACTTCCCAGCAGTGTCCAGACAAAAATTACAAAATTCTTATTGTTATATTTTATTTTGTTATAATTCGCTAGTTTTCTGGGTCATTAAAAATATAACAGTTCATAAAAAATACATACATACACATATCACGCCTTTATCCCTTGCGGGGTAGGCAGAGCGTTAACGGCCGTAAGAATACGGTCGCTATCGCCACTTCTGAAATTTTAGAGGATTGTTTTCCAAGGTTGTTCTAGAAAACATGTGTATCACTATAGTGATAGGTTGTCGGCCTGTCGCCTAAAACCGTAATACACCAATACCCTCGAGTCCCTTAGTCGCCTCTTACGACACCCACGGGATGTGGGGTGATGCTATTCTAAGCCGGTATCACACGGCCATAAAAAAATGCTTAAAACTATTGTCCAAAAATACTACCGACTTCATTCATAATTTTTCAAAACATTCAAAGTTTGAATTAATAAACAGAATAATAATTTAAAAGTAAATGTTTTGACGCCATCCAAATCCTTACGGCGTGACGTCATACTTGTAGTTCTTCATAAAAAATACCTAATTAGATAGTTTTAAAAAGTAGCTCATTTGACTTGGCAGGAAACAAGCGTATTCTACTGTAATTTATAACCTTTTATTAATTTCTAATAGCAACTCCCACGTCCACTTCGGCTGGTCAACAATGGCTACATGCCCTGCGTTCCTGATCACTGTATGTCTTATAGATCCTAATTCTTTCACATATCCCCTCAACTCATCGTTGTCCTTCCATACATACCGCTTCCCTTCAGCGTAAGTTGACCCCTTGTAGCTGTAAGTCAAATTCATCAAGAGGTTTTCCACCGTAGCATATCCAACTATCACGTCCAGGTTACCAGTGTATAAGCTTAAGTCATAATGCAGCAGCAACTCTTCCAACCAAGGTTTTATGGATTTCATCATGTCTTCTTTCAGATGACTCTGTGCAGTCGCATCATCAAGACTGAAAGTTAGGTTACCAACATGCATCTGCTTACGAAGATAGTTGTTATCAACAAATGATGTTAACTTGGGTTCTATGTAATAGTACTTTGCTTGTAGAAGGTTGTAGTAATCAGTGTAACCAGTGATATTGGTAAATAATCCGTTTTCCAAAAAGAAATTCTCGGTTTTATAAAATGCTTCCATCCAACGTTTGTTCTTTATATCATCTAACCATTGATCCTCATATTCTTTTACCATCTGCTTCTGTGAGATGTCTAAAAGTCCAAAGTTGTAAAGAATTTCGTTGTACAAGCCGATCTGGTGTTCTGGGTCGATCAATGCGTTGCCTATGTGGAGAACTTTTAGGTTCATTTTTAAGGATGCTGTAGGGTTCTCTTTATGTATAGTGTAGGCTAAAGCTGGAACGTATTTGCCGCCGTAGGATTGTCCGCTAATAATCAACGGGTTTGCTTGCAATTCTGGAAACATGGTGAAGAATTGACGTAGCGTTGTGTACAAATGCTCACCGACTTGCGATTGATCTGTGCAATATCCGCGAGAGTCGTTGGTGAAACTGAAGCCGACACCGACCGGGTTATCTATGTAGACGACATGGTTCTGTCGGGCCCAGTTATACTCTCTGTATTTGATGCTGCCGTTGTCATAAGCCAGTGGCCCGTTTCCGAGGAACAAGCTGACCATATCTGAGGTGCCTGGGCCTCCTTCCAGCCAGACAACTACTGGGTTTTTCGTGAAGTTTGCTTCAATAGGTGGGAAGTACCAGAAGAAATGGTTAGAGTTGTATTTTTCGTCCACAGTGAAGAATCCTGAATAGCTTGTTATATTGAAGCTGTCTTTTGTATAGGCTACTTCAGCGAGTCTTCTAGCTTCTTCGATGTTCCGTTTATCTAAGTAAGGAGTAAGGAGCAATGGTTTTCCTGCATCAATTTCTGGTCTTTCAACTATCTTCAGGCAAGAATAAATGCCAAGTAAGTGAAGAATTAGAATCAAATTGGCCAAAAATGTAATGTTACACATTTTAATAATTAAAAAAAAAACACTAAAAATAGAAAAGTATACTCTGACCAGCATTAAACTGATCTCAACTGAACTAAACAAACTGTTGCGAGTAGTTTAAATACTTATTTTGCGACTAGTTTAATGCTGACTAGCGGCCTGCCCAGTGGTTTTCCTCATTGCTGACCGTTTTTCCGTGGAGATAAGAACTTTTCTGCCATCCTTTATACATTTAAAACTTTTCTCTTGAATCTATCTATTCTATATATACCTTCAAAATCCACACTAAAATACGTTGCCTTATTTTAAGATCTAAGCATAAATGCACAAACAGACAGACAGTGAGAAGCGAATTTGTTTTGTACTATGATAGGCAATAAAATCTTAAGTATACATTGTTTCTTATATATAAAGTTTGTAACATATTACAATACCTAATATACACACACACACACACACACACACAAACCACGCCTTTATCCCTTGCGGGGTAGGCAGAGCGTTAATACCTTATATGGAAGCGAGTTACAATAAGTCATAATATTTCAGCTGTTTTGCGTGATGTAACTTATTTTCCCGTAGGAGCAAGTGGTTTTTCCGGCAAGTATTATACATATTAACCTTCCTTAAATTCTATATAAGGCACCACTATATATCAGGCAAGATACCTAATTACCGTGTGATGTCGGCTTAGAATAGCATCACCCCATTTCTTTCCCGTGGGTGTCGTGTAGAAGCCGACTAAGGGACTCGATGGTTTAATGTGTATTGAAATTTTAGGCGACAGGCTCACAACCTGTCACTACAGTGATACACGAAACATCTGAAAGAGCCCTGAATACTTGTCAGACGTGGCGATAATGACCGTAATTTTACGATCGTTAACGCTCTGCCTACCCCGCAAGGGTTAAAGGCGTAAGTTGTGCGTATGTCTATTTTGTATTATTTTAATAAAAATTTTGCTAGCTTGTGATATCAAACTGAGTATTCACATTTCAATGTAGGTATTTGACTTTTTTGGTACTGTTACTGTTCCACTTATTTGGAAATCATTAAGTATCCTGCCTGATACATAAGATGTAAAAATATTAGCTGCAAATATTTGAAGGGGTGATTTAGCCCATGAAACTGATCAACTTTCCCCAAAGAACATAGATCGAAATATGGAAAAAAATATCTATGTTTCTATGGGGAAAGTGGTTGGGTTTCATGGGCTGATTCAACCATTAAAATATTTGCAGCTAATATTTTTACACCTTATATACTGGTGCCTGATATAGAGTGGTTTAAGGAAGGTTTGTATGTATAATACGTGCCGGGAAAACCAATTGCTCCTACGGGAAAATAAGTTACATCACGCAATACAGCTGAAATATTATGACTTATTGTAATTTACTTCCATATATTAGGTATATGATGCCATATATGATGCCGGCTTAGAATAGCATCACCCCACATCCTTCCCGCGGGTGTCGTAAGAGGCGATTAAGGGACTCGAGAGTATTGGTGTATTACAAATTTTTAGGCGACAGGCTGACAACCTGTCACTATAGTAATACACATATTTTCTAAAACAACCTTGGAAAAGAATCCTCAAAAATGTCAAACGTGGCGATAGTGGCTGTATTCTTACGGACACTATCGCACTGCGTACCTCGCAAGGGATAAAGGCGTGATATATGTATTTATGTATGTATGTATGTATTAGGTATTAACGCTCTGCCTACCCCACAAGGGATAAAAGCGTGATTTGTGTATGTGTGTGTATATTAGGTATTGTAATATGTTACAAACTTTATATATAAGAAACAATGTGTACTAAAGATTTTATTGCCTATCATAGTACAAAACAGTTTCGCTTCTAATAAATAATACAAATTCACTTGGTCATACATACATACATATATCACGCCTTTATCCCTTACGGGGTAGGCAGAGCGCTAACGACCGTAAAAATACGGTCGCTGTCGCCACGTCTGACAAGTATAGAGGGCCGTTTGAGATAATTTTGTGTATCACTATAGTGACAGGTTGTCAGCCTGTCGCCTAAAAGTGGTTCACTTGGTCGGTCAGTAATTTTGTATGGGAGGGCCAAAATTTTTTTTCACACTTCGACCTATGTTTCTTGGGGAAAGTTGTTCAGTTTCATGGGCTGATTCACCCCTTAAAATATTTGCAGCTAATATTTTTACACCTTATATTCCGTATTTGGTTTTCCAGTCTAAGATCAGTGGGTGCAGAAGTGGCGGAGCTGAGCGAGGAGGTGATCCAGATCGCCAAGAGATACCTGGTGGCCAATTCCAGCCGGTTCGAGGTACGCTTTCGTTCATACCAGATATAATAAATAAGGTAGTGAGTAACTACTTTCTTTTCGTGTGGAATACTGAGTCGTCCAACGACCCGATGAACCCTAGTGTCAGAATTTTTCAACCGCCTTCTACAAGTAGCAGGCTTCTGACACGGTTGTGTAACGACCGCCGTTTAAGTAATCATAGACGGCCACCGGGACCTACGGCTTAACGTGCTATCCGAAACATGGAACCATCTTACTTACGGACAATCGGGTGGTGCAGCGTAAAATGTCCTAACCAGACTGGGAATAAAAGTAACTGTTTTGAGTCCACCCAAACTAGAAAACCATGACGTCATTAGTATGTATTTTCATACAAAATATCGTTTTAAAAAGTAGCACATATTTTGCCCTGTCATGACATACGGAGCCGAAACGTGGACACTCACGGCACGACTGGTCCACCAACTGAAAGTCGCTCAGCGAGCTATGGAGAGAGCTATGCTCGGGGTTTCTCTAAGGGATCGTATCCGAAACGAAGTAATTCGACAGAGAACTAGAGTGACCGACATAGCTCAACGTATTAGCAAGCTGAAGTGGCAGTGGGCTGGTCATATCTGCCGAAGGACCGATAACCGCTGGGGTAAGCTGGTCCTTGAGTGGAGACCGCGTATCGGCAAACGTAGCGTAGGACGCCCTGTGGCAAGGTGGAGCGACGACATACGCAAAGCTGCGGGCAGTGACTGGAGAAGAAAAGCCGAAGACCGGGTTCAGTGGCGTGCTTTAGGAGAGGCCTATGTCCAGCAGTGGACTACAATAGGCTGTTAATGATGATGATGATGATGACATATTTTGCCAGTCATTATGCCCATTTAGTTTCTAAAAATTAATTGTATTTGTTTTCCAGGAGTCCGTATTCGGGGTATTCCTGGTGTACACGCTGATAAAACTTCAGCCCTTCAAGAGGTTCGCGTCGCTAAGGCTCATACCGGACGATATGCCAGCCATCAAAAGGATAGAGCGGGTCGCACGCAGGCACGTAATTTTTATCTAAGTTTTTGTATTTAATTCGCTAGATGAATGGGTCATTAATACAATACAATAGTACATACATACATATATCACGCCTTTATCCCTTTCGGGGAAAGGCAGAGCGTTAACGGCCGTAAAAATTACGGTCTTTATCGCCACGTCTGAAAAGTATTTAGGGCATTTTCAGATGATTCGTGTATTACTGTAGTGACAGGTTATCAGCCCTTCGCCTAAAATTGTAAAACACATGAAACCCTCGAGTCCCTTAGTTGCCTTTTACAACACCCACGGGAAGAAACGGGGTGATGCTATTCTAAGCCGGCATCACACGGCCACGTAACATTCATCTAAGTTTATATTTAAATAGGTAGAATCTCGTAAAAAATATCTACTCCAATCACACTATTGTCACATGAAGACTGGGCCGATGGCGTAGAATAGGACACAAATATTTGTTAGGTCAATTTTCAAAAATTTCGTTAGTCTGGGTATTTTCTACGTGTAGTGTATAACCTAATATTTAATATAATTTTCCATTTGCGTTCCATATTTGCTCTGCTTAGTTTGGAGGTAGATGGCGCTGTGTTCTCCGTTCTAGGGATCGAATCAAATCCCAGTTCCGTCAAAATATTCAATAAAATTTTGTTACCGGACTAAAATAGTGTATCGCAGTAAGAACCCCGTTTTGATCTTTTAGCCATTCAGTGTGACCGCGAACCTACGAATAAGGGATATTCCGCGAACTTCTAAAACAATTTGTTTTGAACGTTGTTTTGTTTTTTTGCAGGGAGAAGCGTTACGACGTGTTGTACACACTCGCGCAGATTCTGGTTCGTGGCCCCGTGCAGTACCACGCCACGAGTCGAGAGTACGGCTTCGAACAATCTCTGAGGAAGTACCACGAAGGTAAACCACTATCGCAGCAAGACTGTAAATACTTTTAAGAGCTGAATCAGCCCATAATGTCAAACAAGTTGCCTCAAGATACATAGGCCAATTATGAAAAAAAAAACTGTACACCCCATACAAATTGATTGGTCGGCTGGTAGATTTAGTATGAGAGGTCCAAATTATTTTTTCTTATTTCGATCTATATTTCTTTGAGAAAGTTGTCCAGTTTCATGGGCTGGTTCACCCCTTAATTTGCAGTTGATTTTTTACGTTTTGTTGTATAATATGTATTCACGTATTATATTTCAGGCAGTACAAACATAGACAACTACGGAGCCCGCCCGAAAGGCGTGTTGTACCGACAGAGTCGGGAGCTGGACCTCGTCAAGGACACACAGAAAGCCGTCATCGAGTATGAGAAAATCAAGCATTTCCTTAGAGATGGTAAGTTTGTTTCGTATTATAGAGAAGAATATTTTTAAAGAAGTAATTAGATTGAGAAGAGAGGGTTTGATTGTTGAAAAAAAAAGTACTGGGAGGAGGGTCAAATTGGTGAGAAAGGGACTGTATGTATTGTTGAGAGGAGGGTTAGATTGTTAAAAAAGGGGAATGTATTGTTGAGAGGAGAATAGGATTGTTGAGTTCAAGATTGTATCTTTAAGAAGAAAGTTAGTTTGTTGCATTGTTAAGAAGAAGTTTAGATTGGTGAAAGGTAAAGTAAGGTAATTGTTTATAGAATAGACTTTCTTCTTTCTTTTCGTGTGGGACACCGAGTCGTCCAACAAAGAACATTAAGAATAGACTTATTGAAAGAACTCTAGATTGTCGAAAAAACGGTTAGATTTTTGAGTAAAGGATAATATTATTTAGATTTTTTTTAAGTTGAGTAAAAGACTACCTTGTTGAGAAGAGATTTGCATTGTTGATCGGGATTTTGGTATGGATGGTAAAAAAAAACTCGCACCGCCCGAGCCCCCATAGAAAAAGTGGTTTAGTTTCTTGATTTGATATAAGTACGTTTGTAATGACTTTATTGTACCACAAAATAATTTACAAAAGCATTAAAAGAAATGAAACATAAGAGTGACAAAAGCGGACTTATCCCATTAAAAGATCTCTTCCAGTGAACCTTTGAGATACCCAGAGAGTATGTTAATTTGTTGTTGTGGCAAGTACCTGATAATGCCTGCAAAGTTATCGAAATACCACCCCTAGTCCGGATATCCAGTATTTTTACGTTACTCACCTTTAGTTTTTCCGTGTGATGCCGGTTTAGAATAGCATCACCCCATTTCTTTCCCGTGGGTTTCAGAAGAGGCGACTAAGAGACTTTAGGGTTTCACGTGTATTATAATTTTAGGCGACAGGCGGACAACCTGTTACTATACCATGATTTTTATCCAGATAGACTAAATTGACATTTGGTGGGCTGCCACGTTATTGAATTTAAAAGTAATAAAAAAATAGTGTTGTGCCCTGAATGATCAAGTTATATGATTCAAAGATTAAATAAAATAAATAAATAAATATCCTGGACAATTCACACAGCGCCATCTAGCCCCAAACTAAGCAAAGCTTGTACTATGGGAACTAGATAGCTGATACTAATACATATATACTTTTTTTTGTAAATAAATACATATTATACATAGAAAACACCCAGACTCAACACAAATATTTGAAAATTGACTTAACAAATATTTGTGTCCGGTGGGGATCGAACCCACGACCCTCGGCGTAGAAGGCAGGCATACTATCCGCTACGCCATCGGGACAGTCAATTATGATTGAATCTTTTTGAAAATAAATTAGGTTAATTTAAATTTCCATTAGTAAATTGGTCAGTTTCCGTCCGTCGATCGTCCTCTTGGTCAAGTCAAGTCAATGTCTGTCTCGTCTGTCTGTCAAGGTTCACACCAACCGGCCAGTAGAAAGAAGTCGCAGAAAAGAGTGCAACACAACGCAACAAGAAAATATAACAGAAATTGGATTTATAAGCGCAAGGAATATTCGTACCACCAATGCCAATTTATTCAACATTACATTTTAAATTACTTATTATTCATTGTTGATTTCTTTAAACTTGTTGCGTATAATCGTAAAGTAACGTATACTATTTTACGTGACCGAAAGTCAAGTATTTATTATGCATATTTATTTAAAAGTAACTACATCCAGAATTCATCTCACAACAGTTCAATGAATAAAATAAATGAGTCAAACCACAACACTAGACTTATGATGACAACATTTTAAAACAAAAAGGGCATTCTTAGCTGTCAGTTTAGTCTATCTGTATAAAAATTATGGTTTAGTGATATACAACTTATCTGAAATGTCCCTCAAATATTTATCAGACGTGGCGATAACGACCAATTACGGTCGTTAACACTCTTGACTACCTCGCAAGGGATAGAGGCGTGATTTGTGTATGTAAGTACGTATGCATGTTACCTTTAGCTTGTTGTTTTTCAGAACACGGCCGGGTGGCTACATCGGTGTGCTATGTGGACCGAGCCATCCCGACGAAACTAGATACTACGCTCAAGAGAACTATCAACGGATTATACGATGAGGATTCTAAATCAGGTTCTTTTCAGTTTTACTTACGATTCATGTTTCCTTCATAATAGGCATGATTCAGACTGGCAGGTCAAAAGAGCTACTTTTTAAAATTAGTTTTTGTATGAAAATACGAATAGATGACGTCACTTGTTTGGAGGGCGTCAAAACACTTATTATTATTAATAGCCACTGTCGTCCCACTGCAGGGCCAAGGCAACTTCCCCCCTTTCTTCCATTCTTCCCTATTTTGGGCCAAAACACTTAGTTTAATATTATTTTTCAGTTTATTAATTCAAGCTTTGAAAATTTTAAAAAACTATGAATCCAATCTGTAGTATTTTTGGACAATAGTTTTAAGCGTACCACTTTTGTATTTTATTAATGACCCAGTCATCTAGCGAGTTCATTTATGTTATATTCTTATTTTCTTCATGCTGCACTTATTTCACTCATGTTTTACTCTATTTACGCATGTTTGACTTTACTCATGTTTATATTTTGCTTTACTTAGTTAACTCTCTCTCTTTTCGTGTGGAACACAGAGCCGTCCAATGAACCCTGGTGTAAGAGTTTTTCAACCGCCTACTACTAGTAGCAGGTCTCTGACATGGTCCGGTTGCTGTATATGATTACTTAGACAGCGGTCATTCGTTACTCAACCGTATCAGAGGTCTGCTAAGTTTGACTCATGGTTTATTCTACTCGTGTTTTACTCTGCTCAAGTTTGACTCTGCTCGTGTTTGACTCTACTCATGCTTGACTCTACTTTTGCTTGACTCTACGTACACAAGTTTGACTCTACTCTTGTTTGACTCTACTCATGCTTGACTCTACTCATGTTTGACTCTTCTCAAGATTGCCTCTACTCAAGTTTGACTCTACTCATGCTTACTTGACTCTACTCATGCTTGCTTGACTCTACTCATGCTTGCTTAACTCTACTCATGCTTGCTTGGCTCTTCTCGTGTTTGACTCTACTTAAGAATCACTCATGTTTCACTCTGCTCAAGTTTCACACTACTCTTGTTTGACTCTACTCAAGATTGCCTCTACTCATGTTTCACTCTACATCTCAGTTTCAGGCGATATATACCACCGCAGTGAGCGAGTGCGCGCCATCAAAGACCGCGCGATGAACCAGAAGGTCGACGCCATGAAGCATCTCACCACCAGCGTTGACAAGTAAGTCTTCTTCTTCTTTTCATGTGGGACACCGAGTCGTCCAAAGACTCGATGAACCTTGGTGTCAAAGTTTTTCGACCACCTACTACTAATAGCAGGCCTCTAGCATGGTTGAGTAACGATCGACGTCGTAAGTTATCATAGACAGCTACCGGGACTACGTCTTAACGTGCCCTCCGAAACACGGAACCATCTTTCTTGCGGACTATTAAGTGGTTCAGCCTGCAGTGTCCTAACCAGACTGGGAACAAATCCACAAAGAGATAAAAAAAAATTGTGAGTGCCCCACCGAGAATCGAACCCGGAACCTTTGCGTGGCAGGAAGTCGCACTACCACTGCGCCACATTGGTCGTCACAAGTAAGTTATTGTACTAGTCATTATAGCCATGTAACCCTAAGGCTGCGTTTCCATCGACGTGGAGCTGGGCGGAGCGGTGCTTTGGTGCATGAATTGACCAATCACGGTGCTTGAAATCTCCGCTCCGCTTCAATGGAAACAGCACGAGCGGAGAGGAGCAGAGCTGAACGGATATTCATAATAAAATACAGCGAGCGTAGGACAGCTGGGCGGTGCGGAGCGGAAGAGAGCGGGGTGGTGCGGAGCGGAGGATAGCGGGGCGGTGCGGAGCGGAGGACAGCGGGGCGGTGCGGAGGACAGCGGAGAAGTGCGGAGCGGAGGACAGCGGGGCGGTGCGGAGGACAGCGGGGAAGTGCGGAGCGGAGGACAGCGGGGAAGTGCGGAGCGGAGGACAGCGGGGCGGTGCGGAGGACAGCGGGGAAGTGCGGAGCGGAGGACAGCGGTACGGTGCGGAGGACAGCGGGGAAGTGCGGAGCGGAGGACAGCGGGGCGGTGCGGAGCGGACGACAGAGGGGCGTTGCGGTGCGGAGGGCTGCTAGGTGGTGTTGTGTAGTGGACGACTCCACTCCGCTCTACTCCACTCTACCCCACTCCGCTACACAACTCCGCTCCGCTCCACTCCGCTCCTCTTCAATCCGCTCCGCTTCACTACTCCGCTCCGCTCCGCTTCAGTGGAAACACTCACCACTTTTCACCGCTCTTCTCCGCTCCTCTCCGCCCAGCTCCGCGTCAATGGAAACGCAGCCTTAGCGTGTGATGTAGGCTATATCGTGTGAAGCCTGCTTAGAATCACCTTGGCAGTCGCTCTGTGTAAAAACTTGGTTCCACGTCAAATCCCCTAGGTTAGGTAGCCGACCCCGACAGAGAACGGGATAAGCCGAGGAAAATGATAAGTATAGTTTGACCATAAAGAGTACATAAAAAATGAGGGCGCCACTTTCTTCGCGACCTGTCAAATCTGACAGATAACGCTTTACTATGGCAATAATTTTTCGTACAACATTTTTTGTTCTATTTTATTTAATTTTTATTCTTTCTGGCCAAGCTATAGAAGTCTTTAATTTAGAAAAATACTGTAGGGTTCTTAAAGAAATTTAGGATTGTCATATTACCTCTTGTGAAAAGATCCTGTAGTATGCATTATTATAAAGTTTATCTCTCTCCTTCATTTTCAGAAAAACTATATCTCCTAAAAATAAATCCCGAAACAAACCCGATATAGTGGCTAAACCGGGAAAAGTGAAATCCAGCAGCCCACTCAAACCGGTCACTGGTAAACAAAAATCGCGCAGGAAACCGGAACCGAAAAAACCGGCAACGAAAAAACTGGCGAAAAAAGATTCATCATCCAGCGAAAGTGATCTATCTGATATTGTTATAGATGATGGTGATGATGATGATGTTGATAATAATGACAGAGAACGGTTACAACTCGAAGTCGAACTCGAACATGTAGACGAAAATTCACAAACAGAAAATTTACCCGAAAAAGAATACAACATAGAAATAGAAACCGTGCCTATAGTCATCAAAGGCTCCGTCGAAACCGAATCAGAGAAAATCGAAATCGAGTTCATAGACCACTACAAGACCCCTGATAAACCACCAGAGAAATCAGACGAAGAGAAGGCTAAAGAGGTGTCGAAGAAGATGCAGGATTTGACAGAAGTGACGTTTACTCCGGTCGCGTCGTCCTCGCATCGGAAGGCACGGGAGCAGGTAGGCGTTAAAGTTATGCATTACAATAGCAAATCTTAAGAGAAAAGACAAAGTCTGTTTTTTATTGAGAGAGTATTTTTTTGTGCCGTGTGATGCCGGCTTAGAATAGCATCACCCCATTTCCTACCCGTGGGTGTCGTAAGAGGCGACTGAGGGATTTGAGGGTTTCAGGTGCATTACAACTTTTAGGCGACAGGCTGACAACCTGTCACTATAGTGATTCACAAATTATCTAAAACGGCCCTCTATATTTGTCAGACGTGGCGATGGCGACCGTATTTTTTACGGCTGTTAACGCTCTGCCTACCCCGTAAGGGATAAAGGCGTGATATATGTATGTATTTATGTATGAGTATTTTTTTGCAAATCTTGAATCAGTCCAAAAAATGAGCAACTTGCCCTAGGAAACATGGGTATAAAAATAGCATAGGATTTGGACCCCCCATACAAAAGAGCCGACGCGATTGAGTCTATTTGTGTTTGTATGGGAGGTCCAAATTCTTTTTTCATATATTTTCGTCCTATATTTCTTAGAGTACTTGCAGCAATTTTTTTACACTGTTGTTTACAGTATTCATAGTTAAGGTTCTAACGGGTTCTTATGCCTTATATTTTCTTATCTTTTTCATCCATTTCTCTATTCTTTCTTTAGGACGAGCAACAACCCGTCGCAAACCTAAACGAACTGGTATCCGAGCGACAAACAACAACCAACCTCAACCAACTCGTCTCTGGAATGGCGTCTACCAACCTCGACCTCACACAGACTTCAAACTCCGAACTGAATTATAAACTCAAGAAGCCGGAGCGACGAGAGCTGAAGAGGACGCACCTGCAGTCCAAAATGAGGAAACTGGGGTTAGAACCTTTGGCCAATTTTGAAGAAACGAAGAAAGGGAAAAAGTAATAGGTAACCTACATTTATTGTCATTTTATGTATATAGGGTGTAACGAAAACTTTGCAGGCGTGATCGGACCATGAAACTGAACAACTTTTACTAAAGTCAGCTGATCGGGAATTTTGTGTAGGAAATCGAAAAATTTTTTCGTTTCCCAACATAATAAATATAAAAAGCTGTTCAGAGTTTCATGACCATCAAACTGAACAACTTTTTCTATGGGGACTATGTTGGTAAACTTGAAGTAATAAAAATTTAAAAATATAAAAATAAAAACCTTTTTCTATGGGGACTATGTTGGTAAACTTAAAGTTTTTTTCGATCTCCCATACAATATTCCCGATCAGCTGACTGATTTTGTATGAGAACTGGAAAACATTTTTTCGTTTACCATCATATCCGCCATAGAAAAAATTGGTCAGTTTTCGTTACACCGTCCCTTACACCCTGTATATTAGCTATCTAGTTCCCATAGTACAAGCTCTGCTTCACTTGACCTGAAATTAGCTGTGGATTAGTAATTGTTACAATATTTGGTGGCACTCATTGAAAATCACCATTTTGGCGCTGGTAGCATGGAAAAAAAAACGAAAGTACCCGGAACTAAATAATTTAGTTCAGAAGTTGCCACTGTGGCGCTGGCAGTCAAGGAAAGCAAATACGATAGTACGTGGTACACCCGTAGGTGGAGCTTCAATTAGGGCCGCAAAACTACAGGTTGTCAAGTATAAGTTGGCGTGTGGCAAAAGAACGTACTAATTTAAAATTTGAATTTAAAAAAATTACACTATTTTTGTAATCATAATCAGAAATAAATGAGGATATGTTGTTAAAAAGAAATAACCATACCAGTCTAGCTATAGGCAAAAGTAAACATAAAAGTGGCAACAAAGAGGGTGTCGGAGGCGCCACCACTGGGACGCCAACTTATACTTGACCATGAGGTCTCATTCCTTACTAAACTAGTAAAGAAAAAAATCAGTAGCTGGCGATACGGGTAGCGAATGTAACTTTTAAGAGTCAGAAATAAAGGCAAATTTATAAAAACAAAGTATTGGAAAATTATTAATACATTATTTAAGACGTTTTGAGACGGGAAACATGCGAATTATTCAAATTTTTACAATATTTTTTTAATAGAAATGACGTCAATACGAAGTATCCAATAGATAACCTAGATGTCGCTAGCAACGCACGCGCTGAGTCGACATATGAAATAGCCTGCCAATAGCCATCTTAGGGCAATCGAACTCCCTCTATGACGTTAGGTGTCTGTACTAGTCTAGTAGTATTATATTATCTGTGACTTGACAGAATGTATCTGTCATTTGTATGGGACAGCCTGTCCAGTGTGTTTATAACTTAATACCAAGGGTATTTATATTTTATTTTCATTTTTAGTATAAACCGTGCGATTTAAGACTGCATCTGTAAATGGCGGCGGTTACCTAAGTGTGAGGGAGAAAGCATGAACGCCTGGAATATGTAAGAGCCTCAGTGGGAGACAGAAAGTGTGACAATCCGTTGCCATTCACGTTCCTTTATTCGCTCGGCTTTTATTTAGTATTTATTTAAGAAAATTTACACAATAATCAAATAAAATTCCAAGATGATTGCACAAGAAACAATGTATAAACTTATTTTTTTTTACTCTTAAACATTCGAAAATAGTCATGTGATTTAGTATTAAGGATTACTTAAAGTAATGTTAAGTGATACAGTAAAACCAAGTACAATATGGCCACTTTTAAAAACCTATTTTGACGTCTGGGAATCTAGCCCGTTTTTAAATGTACATGGATGGCGCTGAGCTGTCGTGAAAAAGGTTCTTTCCAATGTATTGTGTCTAGTTGGGTATCAATATAACTCATGTTATGTCAAAATTCTAACGCAACACCATCTGGTTTGTCATCATAAACTAGCTCGAGATCAGTCATATACAGACAGATGGAAAAGTCCCCATTGTGAGTGGGATTTTTATTTTTTATTTTTTTATCTATGATGGTCTTACTCTTGACCCCAATCTTACCCTAGAGCAGAGATGGGATCTACGGTGGAGCGAGCTTGTCCAGAAGATGCCTGTTCACTGGGATGCGAACAATAGGCTAGATTCCAGACACGTCAAATGAGCTACTATTGAAAACGATCTAAAACTTTTTATGAAAAACTTTACGTTCATTTTGTATGAAAAACTGAAAGTATGACGCCACGCCGTAAGTATTTGGACGGCGTCAAAACACTTACTTCTATATAATTTTCTGTTTATTAATTCAAACTTTGTATATTTCGAAAAATTATGAATGAAGTTCGTAGTATTTTTGGATAGAAGTTTTAAACGTACAACTTTTATATTTTATTAATGACCCGGGAAAATAGCTGCCATTTTGGAATCCTTTCTTTATCTGAGCGAGTTATAGTTGGCAGCTGTCAAAATTAGGTCTTAAAAGTGGCCGAAGAGTAGTTTTATGAAATGTATGTTCCTTTGGTGTGGTTCTCCCCAGCACGGCCCATGTGGAATTCCATGACCTTGAGTATGCAGAATAATTGTCGATAATTTGTCGAAATTTGTCGCACAAAAACCAGAATTTGTCGGGACACCGTTTAAAAGATATAACGAAAAGAAGGTGGCGTGCTGGAGAGAGGCTCTCTGCAGCACGGCCCATCGTGAATCTCGAGAACCGCACCACTTTGCGGAGAGCTGAATATATGAAAAAAATGTCGTGAATTTGTCGACCCGACATGCAAAAAATCAGAAAGATCCGGTGAGCCGTTTAAAAGATATAACGAAAACAAGGTGGCGTGCTGGAGAGAGCCTCTCTGCAGCACGGCCCATCGATGGATCTCGAGAACCACGGCACGTAGCGAGGAACTGATTTCGGGGAAAAATTGTCGGGAATTTGTCGAACACGTATGCAAAAGCACAGAATTTGTCGACCTTTAGTTTAGAAGATAATCGCATGTACTTATTTTCAAGGGCCTATATAGTGCAGGAGCTTACTTATAATAAATTTGTTTATTGTTCGTAGCTTATATATATTTTTATTATTTATATGGACTTCTACCCTATCTAGGGTAGTTCTGCCAGTGTCAGTGAAAAAAGATTCCAGCGCTGGACGGTGACTCATGTAGGATGGTGGTGATGATGGTAGGTGAGGATCTGAAGGGCTCCTCTTGATACCATCCGGAAATGTGGTGAAAAATCTTCAACTTCAATTCCTCATTCAATGTTTACTATACGGGCACTTCATTGATTAAGTTACTATCGAAAATAAGCACTGAAGGCTCCAGTAAATATATAATAAAAATTTGCAATTGAAAATTACGTCTTTCATTGACGGATGAAACAAAAGAAATCTTTTTATTGTTCGTAGCTTCTCAATATGGCTACAAAATTATGTCGCTGTGACATTCTGTTAGATACTAGATTTAGATCACAGGCTAGATTTGAACCTGCAACTTTCGCTATTAGTACTGGCGGCGATACCTTTTCTATATGGGCTACCACGAAATTGTCTTGTTTGGAAAACGCTATTAACGTGATCACGCTATTTTCTTAGCGCCTTGTACAAGGAACAGGTTGGCAAAGCCACAAAATAAAACACAATCAAAACATTAAAATATTATATTACTAAGTTCTATCTATTACTAAGTTCTTTTTTTTTACTTTGACTATTTCACAGAGAATGTTGGTTGGAAGCTAAAATATGACAGCACACAAAATTGAGTTGTTCCCGTCCGTCCTCACACCGTCGTCACAGTGTAGGCGAACAGAACGCATCCTTCCCAGTCGTACGCACCTCGTTTCATAACTAGTTTAAGAGTCAGTATAAACATAATTCAAAATTCACAAATATAAACATGACACCGTGTGATGCCGGCTTAGAATAGCATCACCCCACATCCTTCCCGTGGGTGTCGTAAGAGGCGACTAAGGGACTCGAGAGTATTAGTGTATTACAATTTTTAGGCGACAGGCTGACAACCTGTCACTATAGTGATACACATGTTTTCTGAAACAACCTTGGAAAAAAATCCTCAAAAGTGTCAGACGTGGCGATAGCGACCGTATTTTTACGGCTGTTAACGCTCTGCTTACCCCGCAAGGGATAAAGGCGTGATATATGTATGTATGTATGTATAAACATAATTCATTAATTCACAGATCAACATAATTTACAATAAGTATAGGGCAATATTTTAATTAATATTTTTGTTTTGTAACGTTACTTGTAAATTATGTATCAATAAGTTTGTTTTTAAATACTTTGACTATTTAACAGAGAATGTTGATTGGCCGCTAGAATATGATAGCAGTAGCGCCCAATCCAAGTAACTATGTCTGTAAAAAAGTTATTATTCTGCAACATACAGGCTTTGTTCTCACAGGGACAGGGTCTCCCCTGCCCCTTATTATTTCTTCAACCGTCGTCTTAATATCTGTTAACTTTTTGTTTATCAGTCAGTCTTTTCATATTTAATAACTTCGTCAGTTTTGCTTTTGCACTAATTAACATTTAATTTGGTAAAGATAGGACCATGAGGATTGGCGCAGTAGAAAAGAGGCCGTGGATGATGACGATGAGAACCTCCCATACAAAATTACATAGGTACTAGGTCAATGAAATGAGATATATGTATAAAAACAATTAAAACAAATGTTCTCTAAATTTTTAGGGTCACCTGCCTTTGTCCATTCGGTTTCATTGAATTCTATTTAATACATTTATTATGATTAAGACTTCATTGGTGGGTTTCATCATGTCATGTTGTGTATTATCTTTAACATAGAATATTGTCAAATATTAATATGCATTGCTTAATTCAAATATAGTTTATTAATGACATAATTAGAATGTTTTCATTGGCATTTGTACAATATAAAAATGATGCTTATTTGTGTAGAATATAAATTATAAGACTCACCTGAGACTTGCGTTAGCAGCTTTTCACCATCGTCCATACCTTGATTTAAATTCATACATCAACCAACAAGTTACAAACAAAAAGACTAGAATTAAAGTACCAAAATCCTACATAAAAGATTTTACCGGTGATTATTTATTTAAAATACAATTTAGAAAGGCACTTTATAACATTTATTTTGTATTTTTCGCACTATCAGTGCTTTTACTATCAATATTATCTACTACTTATATCGTTAAAATGCTGGTTTGTTGTGAATCTTTTAACTTAATTTTGCCACAACATTTCTTGTGACCTCTTTTGGAAACTGTTCTACCAACGGACCGTTTATTGAAAAGAATCAATCTTGATATTTTGTTGCCAACAAAATAGGCTTGCCGACAAAATGGACTTGCCCCCAAAATAGACTTGACGCTAATTTAGGGAGTAAAAAAGAAATTGCAACTACGTAAGTTCACAAAACTCGTGAACTATGCACATACAGAAAAACATCACGCTGCGAGGATAAAACACACAGCTCAAGACAATTCTAATTAATTTGTTTTATAAAAAATGTTATGGTATTTCTTACCTTTTCTTAGCGCCAATCTTGTTTTTTTTTTAATTAGCCTGAATATAGAAAAAAAAACTATCACCATAAAGTTCGAAGCTATAAAGGTAAGTAAGTACCTAGGTAACCTACGTTAGACCAGTAATTACTTCTCCAAAGAGGTTCAGTGCTGCCAATATTATTATTCTTAAAAGTAATGGATGGCGCGCACGGGTGACTTTGTAATTTTTTTTATTTTTATTTTATTCAGGTTATCAACAGCTCATTTCCATAATAGTAGGTAACTTAAGATATGTGACAAGTTTGTGGAGCAAATAACAGATAACCCCGGGGTAACCAGAGGCAAAGTAATTCTAAATAGTGAATCTAAGTAGGTACAGTATAAACTTTAACATAGTTATTGAAATTAACAATCGTGTTAACCACTAGTGAATTTTTATAAGATCGAAAGGCAACTTGTAAAACTTAAAAATAAGAAATGCTACGAAGGTATTTCTTTTGAATGTTTGTTTGTCTGTTGTGTGCTAAGCCACGGTAATATTATCTATACAGTATTCTAACTCCATACAAACGGACGGCGCGCGAGCTATACCTACGCGCTCGGATCTCGGCATGCGCTCGGCATGCTAACAGTCGCGTGTGTATCGTGGTGACGAAAGGACGGTGTGCTGGTTTTTGACCGCGCGAATTTTCACTCAAAATATACTAGTTACTCGTATTTAACATGACAAGTAGAACATATTGTGCTGTTTTTGGTTGCATGAATTCATCAATAACGCACCCAGAGATAGCTAATATATAGAGATATCAGTGCTAATTTTAAAAAAAGTTATAAATTTACGATCTCAAAACTAGATAAAAACTCAAAGTAGGCAGATATGCAAATAAAACGCTGTAGGTAGGCGACACTCGGTGACAGTGACAGCCCTATCACATGCTTACGTACCGCGCGGCTGTAGGCACCTATTTCAAGGACACGGCCGAGTTACAATACTGTAAAGATAATATTACCGTGGCTAAGCTAAATGTATCATATTTGATAATAGGGAATATTCATGTTTTTTTTTTGTCTTAAATTAATAGTTTACTACTTTTTAACGTAAAAAAAATATTAATGGGCTTCAAAATACTCTAGATATTTTTAAAAATAAAATTTAAAACTTTTAAAAAATTTAAGCAGTTCAAACGCCGCCATTTTGTGCGCGTTTAGCGTGACGTCACATGACACGTCCAGTGGGTGTTTACCTTAGTGTTTACTGTGGTTTTGAATACAATGTCGTGTCAGATGACGTTACATTTCGTTCGACTAATAGCGGCGCGTTTTGAAAGTTTGAATTTCGCTCCCTTATTTTGCACTTTTTGAATTAGGGGTTTAACTAAAAAGTAAATAAAAAAAATCCTTTTCATTATAATATTACGATAATAAGTATTAGAGAAAAAAATATTTTAGGCCATTTCAAATTTTATGCATATTCCCTATTCGAATGGATCTCTCCATTTTCACCGAATATGAATGAGACTTTCGGTTAGTCGCATGCAATAAAATCCCTTACTTTTAACAACCGATTACACATCCCGATACCGACTTGACATAATTAGGTAGTAGGGTACTTATTTGAAAATGGTACAATAAAGGTTGTTTAGTTTCACAAGTAGATTGAAACACTTGCACTGAATTGAAAATGTCCTTAAATAATTTATTATCAAGGTCAGTTCAGTGCCCAATAAAAACTATTACCTCTATTTAATGGGATTGTTATACGTTCAGTGCTTTATTATTCTCATATATGTATAAAAATATGATTTTCTACATACAATTTCACAAGTTATACCTCTATTTATGGGAAATTGCACCGCATAATTCACTACGAGTGAAACTGGGATCATGAAGTCAATATATTTGCCCTCCGGACTCATGGCCCCACCAGCATACTCCACCAGTGGGGCCACAAGGATTTTTCAGTCTTGATTACTCCACTTCGTTGTGGGGCCATCAGTCCTTAAAAAAATATTGTATTATTGTTTCGATGACCCCACTGTCATTTTAAAATGTAACCTTTTTTTATCAATCTTTATTAAACAAAAAAAAAAACAAAGAAAAAAGAAAACATTTTATTTTAAGTATAAGCAGATCCCCCTATCCTATATATCACTTTACTCTTTGAAGCAAATATTGTTGTTGGTCAGCTCCTATACTATAGGCACACAATAAATACATGCGATTATCTTCTAAACTAAAGGTCGACAAATTCTGTGCTTTTGCATACCTGTTCGACAAATTCCCGACAATTTTTCCCCGAAATCAGTTCCTCGCTACGTGCCGTGGTTCTCGAGATCCATCGATGGGCCGTGCTGCAGAGAGGCTCTCTCCAGCACGCCACCTTGTTTTCGTTATATCTTTTAAACGGCTCACCGGATCTTTCTGATTTTTTGCATGTCGGGTCGACAAATTCACGACATTTTTTTCATATATTCAGCTCTCCGCAAAGTGGTGCGGTTCTCGAGATTCACGATGGGCCGTGCTGCAGAGAGCCTCTCTCCAGCACGCCACCTTCTTTTCGTTATATCTTTTAAACGGTGTCCCGACAAATTCTGGTTTTTGTGCGACAAATTTCGACAAATTATCGACAATTATTCTGCATACTCAAGGTCATGGAATTCCACATGGGCCGTGCTGGGGAGAACCACACGTTCCTTTGGTATCTAGTTAAGTAATATTAACTGATTTTGGATCTCTGTAACGTTAAGTGTATAAGTGAAGTACTTTTAATAAAACTAAGCATTATAAGTAAGAATTTTATTTCTAACATCTGGTACTAAAAGTATAATACATTTCAAACTAATTAGTATTTTTAAGCATGACGAATTATTCACAAAACATGTTATTTTTTTAACAAGCATAAGTTTTACCTGATTTAGATTTTTTATGCTTACTGTCCACAGTAACATAATTATTACTACATAATGTCAGTTACGCAAAATGTCAGTAACGCATTTTGCCGTATGACATTAAATGCCACGAATATCAACACAAACACTGACCATGTTTTTAGAACACATTTTAACAACACGTAGAAATTTAATTTAGTCCATGTAGGTCGCGCATTAGAATAGCATCACCCCAGGTATCGTATTAATGGAGTGGGCAGCAGCGTTCCCTGTGATGCAATATATTTCCCTGCGCTCGCCAATCCGCCTCCTAAGCGTGGTGAGCCCATGTCCAGCAGTGGGCAGTAATGTTTCGGCTGGCATTAGTCGACCTCTAGCTTCTTGAAGGACCCCTCCACCCCGCCGAAGATGTCCGAGATGGTCTTGGGCTTACCGGGCCGCAGCGATTCTTTCACTCGCTTCTTGCTTTCTTCTTCGAAATAGCTTTGACTAGCGTGCAGTTTTGACAGAATTTCCGCTGTGAATAAATCATTTAAATAGGGTAAGTTAATTTACGCGCCATTCTTACTTCTCATTCATACATTGCTGACCTTGCTTCGCTCGCAATAAGTATCTGCTACTTGTAGAAGGCGGTTGAAAAATCCTGACACTGGTCCATCGGGTCTTAGGACGAAAAAAATTAAAAGAGAGAGAGAGAGTATCTATAGTGTTGGTACATTGCAATTTATTATCCCCCCTCAATCAACGTAAAATAGCGTGCTCGCTTCGCTTGCATCGTAACACGTATTGTGTAGGTCTTGCGATGAGCGTCACCATTTTTACTTATTTAATTTTAAAAGATTAGCTCGCTTTGCTCGTTATACGTACTTATTTTGTAGGTGTCGCCCCATGTATAATTTAGGAATAATATATTCGAATTCCTAAACTATAACACCCCATTCAAGTATTTCACCGAAAAAAGATTAGCTCACTTCGCTCGCAGTGTTGATAAGCGATACTTGTAATGTGCGTGCGTGCGATACTATCATAACACTGTACTACGAGCGAATCAAAGCTATCATAATATCTCTATCTCTCTTCGGACTGACTTGTCCTTCATCCATGAAGGATTGAGCACTCAGTGTCACACATGATCGAAGAATAGAGTAGCATCAGTGCAGACTCTGAACTCACTTTTCAACTTCTGACAGCTCTTATAATTCCCGCCAGACTCCTTAGGCAGTGCTGCTACCGGGTAGAACTCCTCAATAGTGGTGGTCCCCGCCTGGTGTATGTGAATGACATCCAGCAGCTGACTCTTTATGAACGGCCGGATCACGAACATGAATTTGTCCATGAAAGATGGCGCGTTGAGGTAGTGGACGCCGCAGAGGTTTGCCAGTAGACCGTGCTAGAACAGGAAAGTACCTGATTGTTTTTATTTTTATTGTAACTGAATGTACTACATAGACTGACACCGCTCCTTTCTCTGTGAGATCATCATTCTATTTCTTAGAAAGGGTAGCAGCGTTCCCTGTAAATCCTCTATCTTGCTCTACCTACATACACTCTGCCAATGATAGTGAGTATGGTATATGCCCCAAAAATGGTTTTCCCATGGTGTGTTTAGCAGTGGCTTGCTGTGGCTGTTTAAGTTATGTCGTAAGTACATTCCCACCGTTGTTCTTTCTAAGCTCAATACACATTAATTTAGAATGAAGCGTCAACTTATTTAGTTTCAATATCTGTTTCAATATGTAAGATGTTTTTTTCTTGCAAAGATGGACTTACTTGTAAATAGTACAGATACTGCGACAGGTTCTGTAGGTCAAACTTGGTGAGATGGCCCAGACTCATGCCCTTGAGGTCGAACACTATGATGAACCCGGGCCACGAACCCTCTTCGTACTGCCATATGTCCAGGACCATTATCACTGCCCTGGAAAATAGAAAGCCGTATGTAATCTACACTTTTTTCTAAATAACCAGTCTTCTCTTTTGGGACACCAGGTCGTCCAACGACCTGATGAACCCTAGTGTCAGAATTTTTCAACCGCCTTCTACAAGTAGCAAGATTATGGCATGGTTGTGTAACGACCGCCGTCTAAGTAATCATAGACAGCAACCGGGACCTACGGCTTAACGTGTCATCCGAAACACGGAACCATCTTTCTTACGGACAAATGGGTGGTTTAGACCGCAATGTCCTAACCAGACTAGGAACAAGTGATAAATATCAACTTTGTGAGTGACCCACCGAGAATCGAACCCGGTACCTCCTGCGTCAAAGGCAGTCGTACTACCACTGCGCCTCATCGGTCATCGGTAAGTATCCACATACTGAGAGTCAAGAAGTTTTTGGGACCGACTTAACTTTAAGCATATCTACACAATTTGAAGGGGTTCCTTGATTTCTAACAGAACCTGACTAGGTTACTTACTATAATACTATCTTCTTGAGGGAGTATAGGCTTTTAAAATGAGTATACTACTTGTTATGCCCTTTACCAAGGGAAATACTTACTTTACTATATCGACTAGTACGAAGTTTTTGGCATCTTTCTCCAGGAAACTGGCGTAAAGTACCGCGTAGCCTTCTTTTGTTCGCGTTGGTAAAGGTGTTATTAATCTGAAAATTAAATTATAGAAGCTGTAATTATGTTATTTTTTATCATGAAATTACGATTTCGCTTTGCTCACCATACGGTAATAATAACTGTTTTATCATGAACTAACGAGCTTGCTTCGCAAGGATTGTGGTAAAGTGTTGCTTCGGTCGCCACGCGGTATTGTGTAACTTTTTTTATCGAGAAAATACGTGCTCGCTTTGCTCGCCCTACTGTAGCTTAGTTATGTATATTTCGAGACGTCGAGTTCGAATCGCTCACACAGCACCTATTGTGTAGTGTTTTCTTCAAACGAATGTAGATCCGCTATCAAAATGTCCCAGTGCTTATAAATGGTGTCATTATTATCTTAATAGTTCTGTCGGAAAAAATCTTCTCATATAAACATCTTTTTCTCGAAACGATCTCATTTCAAAGTTTGAGTTGGTGACCTTTTAAAATAATTAAAAAATGGTTGCTCACACAGATCCCAGCGCCCTATCTATCCTCTGGTCCACTCGTCTGTTCTGGAAGTAGTCGGTGAAGAGCGTCTTCAGCGTGAGGTTTAGGTCGAGGAGCTGCTTGGCTACTTCTGCACTCCGGTGGCAGCAGTTGTACGCCAGGATCAGGTCTAGATCTGGAAATAACGTGACATTCCAATGAAATATATGCGAATGTGTTCCATGTTCCATTCTCAGTCAATTTTCCTTGTTAATTTCTTTATCTCTTGTTATTTTCCCAAAGTGAAATGTCGAGCTCGCTTCGCTCATCGTATGGACTAATATGTGGACTACGGAGTTGAAGACGTGCGGTCAAAGTGTCGCTTTCAAATGTGAAATCTCGAGCTCGCTTCGCTCGTAAATCAGTGAGTTTTGTGTGGGGCAGGGCAGGTTAGTACTTATACCCCTTCGCCAAAAAGTAACGGGTGTTATGTGAATTGTGACCCCCACTATGTCTTGAATCTTTATGTATAGGTACGTCACTGTGAAATATGGCCATAATTTATTTTCGTTCATTCACCTTATACAGGCGGGTAGGAAAGTACTAACTTTCTTTCAAGGGATGAACCAGCCCATGAAAGTGAACAACTTTCTCTAAGGAACATACGTAGATGGAAATCTGAAAAAATAATTGGATCTCGCATATAAAATTTACCAACCAACTGAGCCAGTTTGTTTTATACGTGAGGTCCAATCTGTTTTTAATATTTCGACCTATATTGCTTCCTTAGAGAAAGTTGTTCAGTTTCATGGGATAGTTCATCTACTTTTCCTAACACCCTATATTCGTAACTACATACCTGAGATGCTCTCCTCCGGCAGATGCGGCTGCGTCTTCAGCCATTCCCTCAACTTGCTAATGTCTTGAGGAGTTATCCCGTTCTTCTTCTTATACTCCTCTTCTAGAGGAATCTGGTTCACTTCAACCATCGTTCACTGTCACTTGAATGTAATTCGGTGCTTTAGAATGTTGTACTTCGTAGCTACAGAAACATTGAATTCCTTTCGTCACTTCAGTTTTTAATTTTAATAAAATGATGTTTTAAGGTGAAACCAGCTCAGAAACCTCCCTGAAAGTACGAAGTTGTGTCTGGGATTTTTTAAACCATTTTCCGATATTTCTAAAAACAGAGAAGAAATTATTTTTAGTACTACATCAACATTAACTATGGGGCCCTAAACACAATATTATAAAGTTGCCTCGATCCTAGCAGAGCGTTTCTCTCACCGGAAAGCAAAAAGAGAGTGAAAGAAACGAGGAGCTGGTGTCATGTTAATCCAGTAGTCTTAAAACAGAGCAAATAAAATAATATACGAGTGACGTGACTACTTGACGAGATTATTTCGAGCTAAAAAAATATGAGCGAGACCAAAAAAATATGAGTGGGAAAAAATAATAGGTACCTACCTACTATAATATTGTGGGTGAATTTTGAGAACCGGATTTTTTGTATTTTAATGGAAGGACAGAACCGAATGTTAATGTTGATTCCGAATAGTAATCTACCCACCAGACATAAGTACCTAGTTTCGTAATCAGTTGTTATTTATTCGGTATTATGAGGTACTATTATTACTCAACAATTCATTATCAATGCCCAACCTATCGTTATTTATCACATATTAAATTGTTCACTTAAATTCACAGAATAAATAGACACACACCATCTACACAGATGTTCTAATTCATACTACTATTACTTACATTAATGTTTTCCAACTACTTAGCATAAAAACAAATACAACTGAGTCTACACTACATACAACTAATACAACCTGAGTAAACTTGTAACATATCTCATATGAATAGATAGTCCTTGACCGAGCCATACGACAGAACTGGTTTAGACGAATATAAGTACTATAACTTGTTTAAATATTAGGTAACCATACGTAACATTTTATGACACAATAATTTTTTTGACATTGTCTGGTCTTGACATTATTTTTAAGTCCTCAAAAAAAGGAGGTTCTCAGTTTCACCTGTATGCATGTATGTTTGTCCGCGATTATCTCGCGTTTAGATGAACCGATTTTGATGCGGTTTTTAGAAAAGTATTTGTCAGAAAAAGGTTTTAGACATATTACCCGACAAAAAATGGAGGTTCGCACTTATAACGTTCGTTGTAGTTGCGTTCTCTTTTTAAAAAGTTTTTCTTTTTTTCCTTTAGTATCCTGAGCTTGTATACAGTTCAATTCCATTCATCACTTCATAGTATAAAGCAGAGTCGCTTTTCGCGTGTGCATGAAGCTGCGTTTTTTTAAGTCGGTATAAAAATGCTGCTACTATAGGTACCCAATGTTCTCTATGTCAAGCAACTTATGCATAGCTCTACCTAGATGATTTCCTCACAATGAATTTACACTTCGGTAGTTCAGTTAATAGCCCGATGCATATATTTTTCCTGTTTACTTGATCAACTGCAACACTTTTTTTCTTTACTCTTTGAATATTCACTCACTTTGGATTACGAATAGAAAAAAAGAGTCAATGCATCTACAATTAAAAAAAAACCAAAATATTGTTTTTTCACTAATTATTATACCAAGTACCGACGGCCAATGTGGCGCAGCAGTGGTAGTGGGACGAGACTTGAAGCGCGAAAGTTCCGGGTTCGATTCTTTTTATCTCTTTATGAAATTTCCAGTCTGGTTAGGGAAATTGCAGACTGAACCACTTATTTCCAAGAAGAAAAATTGCTTTTTAAGCTGTCGGTCCCAGCTATCCATGAGAGATAATGATAACTTACACCGCGATTGTTCGTTACACAACCATGTCAGAGGCCTACTAGTTTTTATAGGCGGTTGACAAACTGTCACCCGGGGCACAAACACGAGTTTTATGATAGAATTAGTATAAATACGATATCGATAAAGATTAGAACTTGAAGGTAATCGTGTCTGTAATATATACTTACCGACATAGATATACCTACTTAGACTAGATAGATAAGTAGGTACTATAACTATGAGTAAGCAACACTTGGGATCACCTTAAACTGGGTTTTCAATACATACATACATATATCACGCCTTTATCCCTTGCGGGGTAGGCAGAGCGTTAACGGCCGCAAGAATACGGTCGCTATCGCCACATCTGACATTATTGAGGATTGTTTTCCAAGGTTGTTTCAGAAAACATGTGTATCACTATAGTGACAGGTTGTCAGCCTGTCGCCTAAAAATTGCAATATTTTCGAGTTCATTAGTCGCCTCTTACGACACCCACGGGAAGGATTTGGGGTGATGCTATTCTAAGCCGGCATCACACGGCAAAACCTTTGGTAACCTTCGTTTTTAAAGTCGGTTAATATTTACATGTCGTTTTTTGAGTCATCTTTTGTATGGTATCATTGATAGAAAGTGGGCTGGGCACGAAAGAGGGTTATGCAATAATCTACGCGAGACTCATCGATGCTGATGTCAAGAAATTCGTTTTACAAGATGCTTTGAGGTAGAATGAACAAAAAAATTACATACATACATACATACATATATCACGCCTTTATCCCTTGTGGGGTAGGCAGAGCGTTAACGGCCGTAAGAATACGGCCTCTGTCGCCACATTTGACATTTTTGAGGATTGTTTTCCAAGGTTGTTCCAGAAAACATGTGTATCACTAGTGACAGGTTGTCAGCCTGTCGCCTAAAAATTGCAATACACCAATACTCTCGAGTCCCTTAGTCGCCTCTTACGACACCCGCGGGAAGGATGTGGGGTGATGCTATTCTAAGCCGGCATCACACGGCATTTTCAATAAGTTTCTTATTAATAACCAGTATTACGTTGATCCCTAAGGTAAACTCTATGTGCTGCTTATTGTACCATTGAATTGACAATGGTTACGTGGTTCAAAATAATTACTAGATGTAGATTTTATGCCCGCGGCTCCGCCTGCGTGGAAGTCGGTTTTAATCCCATAGCATCCCTTAAAATCATTTTTTTTAAATAAAAAAAATACATGTGTAAAAAAATATATGTATATAAAAAAATATACAACAACATCATTTAAGTTACCCCTGTATGTGTGCCAAATTTCATGAAATTCAGTTCAGCGGTTTTTCGTGAAGGAGTAATAAACAAACACACGTACAAAATTTTAATATTAGTATTTTAGTATTAGTAGGATAACCACGTGTTTCTCAATGTTGACAACATCTTTGAACTTTGTAAGAAACTACTTATGTTTGTTTTATAAAACATTTACTATTGTGTTCACGTTTAATTAAATAATAATAGTCACTTACGCCATAATTTTTTTCTCCTTGAAGATTTATCTTTACACGAATGATATTTATTTTACAAATGGCATAAAAAATCTTATTAATTTAGTAGATCACAGTTTATTTGAGAAAAGAGTATGAGAAATTGAAAATATGGAAACATGCCGGCTTACATGGGGCCTGGGGTGTTATTTTGTATGAGAGGACCAAAACTGTTTCTACAGTTAGGTGTTTTTGGTTAGGTTAGGTTTTTCAATGTCTTGTTACATAATAATGTAAGAAATTGTAAGTGGATTAAATCACAAAACGAATTATTCCTTTTAAGTTCTTTAAATAACTCATGCAAACACAATCTTATACTTTTACATACATTAAATTTCGTACTCATTTAAGAGGCCAAGTTATACTGGTGTTTTTTTATACATTTATTACGAGTAACCAGTAGGAGTTGATTTCTTTACGAGTCATAGGTTGATAATTATGCTACTTATAGTCTAAGAAGCTAATCGTACGTAGGTAACTAATCTTATACATATACCTTTCAGCGAGAAATAATTGTGAACATATAAAATAATTATAAATAAATAAAGGTAATTTTTTTCCTAAATAAAATCTTATCTTATCTAGCCATCGGGATCCCATTGCTGGGCAAAGACCTCCCTCTTTTTTTCCACTGATCTCGATCCTATGCCTAAATAAAATACAAGTAATAAAACCAAATAGAATAAAATAAATAAATTACATTGAAATATCACGCCTTTATCCCTTCAGGGTAGGCAGAGCGATAGTGGCCGTAAGAATACAGCACCTATCGCCACGTCTGACATTTTTGAGGATTGTTTTCCAAGGTTGTTTCAGAAAATATGTGTATTACTATAGTGACAGGTTGTCAGCCTGTCGCCTAAAAATTGTAATACACCAATACTCTCGAGTCCATTAGTGATTCTTACGACACCCGCGGGAAGGATGTGGGGTGATGCTATTCTAAGCCGGCATACATAGAAATAATTAAATTCATAACAATCAGCGGGAATACTACTTATAGCAAAAATGTTTAAATGACTCAAATATTATTAGAATGTAAATTTGACTAATTATGATTATTCATATGCAGTAAAATAATGATGAAAAAATATAAATGAAACAAAGCGAAAAAATAAAATAATAAACAAAGTAAACAAATAATGTTATTAGATCGATATCGGCTCTCATAAGGGCGACAAATCAAACCTATTTATTTAATAAAACGTCTTTTCTCCCGATTCTTCTACGAATAACGCCATCTGTTAAGCTCGTTCCACAAGCTGGTTCCTCTTAATCTATATCAAGTTTCTTGAAGGATCCCTCGACCCCTCCGAAGATGTCGGAGATGGTCTTCGGCTTCCCTGGCCTCTTGGATTCCGTCACCCTCTTCTTGTTCTCTTCCAGGAAGTAGTCTTTGGCCGCTGACATTTTCGTTACGTTCTCTTCTGTAATGGGTGAAACAGTTTTCTAAGTAGGATGATGACAGAGCATAAATTGCGATGATAATCTCTGTTTTATACACCTCGGTCGATAATATTTTACATTTCTATGAAGAATTATTCGACAGCAGCGCCGCAAAAGGTGTAGTCTCACATGCTTTCCGTTAGGTTATTGGGCCTTCTACTACTACTACAGTTACAACAGTCCACTGCCATACTGACCACGCTGATGTAGATGCAATTGTATTGCTTGTGGTGTAGATTTTCACTGGCAACGCTGATGCTCATTCCCTGGATCTCCCATCATCTCTTAGTCTCTACTTGCTTATACCCACGGGTACAAATGAGATGATGCTATTCTAAGCGGGCATCATACGGTTACAGGTAAAAATAACTTACTTATCATCACATCGATGCTCTTTCCCATCCCCCCTGCAGCTCCTGTTGGCAGATCCTCGATCGGGAAAAACTTGTCCAGGGTCCTGCTGCCGACCTGGTGGATCGAATACCGATTTCAAAACACTAGATTGTCCTAAGTTAACAGTTTTAGCCAAACTGCAACATAAAGCAAATAGACAAGCAAGTATAAAAATAGGTATGAAGTAGGTATAAAAATATAATTGGTTATGAAAAGAATTATCGAATCATTAGGATACGATCTCTACCTAATCCAAAAGGATGAAGTCATGATTTCAAAATAACTTGCATAAATGTCACTGCTGGTAGCTATGCCTGCAGTGGTGGAGAAGCCACAAATATGACCATACATACTACAAGGTCTATAAACAGGCCCGTCACTAAACACACACCTGGATTCGAATCCAGAACTTTTTCGTTGCAGGAATGCGCACTATCGGTGTTACACATATTCTTTAAAAAAATGAAGGTACTTAAATTCTGTAATACCTGATGGATGTGCAGCATGCTCATCAGGGACTTGTTGAGGAACGGCCGCAGTATCATCATCAGGCGGTCCATGAAGGCTGGCGCGTTCAGGAAGTGCAGTCCTTTCAGGTTAACCAACATAGCTTCCTGGTATTAGAAAACGGGGTTCATTTGTTAAAGGACCATAGATAGGTATATAGCTATATACAGCGTGTAACGGAAAGGGGGTATCAAGCCGAAGTGCACCAACTCTGGTATTGACTAAGAACAAAATAGCAAAATCTTAAACTTCTAAGTTGACGTTCTAATGAACAAAACCTTATTGAAATCCAGGTCCAGATGTTACAAAATTTGACTTTGCACAACACTAGTGAGCTATCAGCTGTTTTGGGGTCAACCACCTCAGACCACCTCTTTCGAAATAGTTCCCACCTCCTTTTCTTTGACCTGTGCTCCTGGTAATCTAATAAATCACATTTGGTTCCGGATACCAACTCGGCCTATTGTTTTATTTTGTATTTGTAGGGGAAATGTCGTGACAGATAATAAAAAATTACGCTGCCTCACGCGATAATCGAGAAACAATATCATTTACATTTTTTTTTCAATAAATCATGAATTTTTTAAAAGAAAGTATCTGTAGATTTATTTAAAATGTCTGCAACAAAATGAACCCTAAAAGGGCGTGGTCTAGTTATCCTACAAGTGCGTATTTGTATTTCATAGAAATGGTTCCGGATTAGAATTACCCATAGAGTGCAATAAGACTGAGCGTTCAGGAAAACGACAGCAGCGTGACCGGTAAATGCAATTGTGATGCGCTTGCCAACCCACTTTTCAAGCCCGGTGAATATGGCAAACGCCCCTGATAAGGGGGCCATTGTCCAACCGTCTAAGGCCCCGGTCTCGGATATTGCGGGCAGCGGCCTCTCGGGTCGCTTTTTTTTCTAGGGAGTGCGCCGCTCATTGCCCACTCCCGCGCCGCTGTTGTTTCCGTACCGGTCCATTTGAATGTATGCAAAAGATTCTGCCGCTGCCGCCCCGCTGCTGCCCGCAAAATTCGAGACTGAGGCCTAAGGGATTGAATCCGTGATCCTTACTTGAATATTATTCAACGCTACCGAAAATCGTATTTTTTAAATCGTTCGCGCTCGTAAGTATCAAAACTCACGGGTTTCATAATCGATAGATGAATGCGTGCACGCATAAATTTAATAATACACTACATCACTTGAAATAAAATTCGGCACGCATTATTCCAATCCACGGTCGATTTCTACACAAATACCCCTAGGAAATAAATTATTAGACTGAAAATACGATTGGCAGTACCAGGAGTACATAAGTATGAAAGAGGTCAAAGCTGTGTCATGTATCAATTTCAAAATTTAACCCTAATTTATTGGTCCCGCCCGTTGTCCAATAATAATAATAACATCAAATCAATAACCAATAAGGATCAACCACTAAAATGGCCGACCATAGTGGTACCATCCCTTAGGTAGGGGCTAGGGGTGTCAAAAAACCTAAACGATAGCGTTTAATTATTTTCCTTAAAATAATGATGGGTATTTTATTTTTTATCATCACAACGCTTGGTTCCTTCTTGATGGGAAGGATAAGGATTCAATAACCAGTGTGTTCCTTCGGTAAAGCAAACTAGGTAGTTCGATATTACAGGCACGGAATCTGATTGCCCGCAAATTATGATAAATTTTTGTTTCGAAACGCAATTCTTTGACTATCCTCAGGCATTTAACTCGATACGTACTACTTGTCAGATAGTAGATTGCAATCATTAACGTGTCTTCCGAAGCACGGATTCCAATAATTTAAAAAAAATCATATTATCCAGCCTATTATGCCCTTATCATACATACATACACATATCACGCCTTTATCCCTTGCGGGGTAGGCAGAGCGTTAACGGCCGTAAGAATACGGTCGCTATCGCCACGTCTGACATTTTTGAGGATTGTTTTCCAAGGTTGTTTCAGAAAACATGTGTATCACACAATAATATCCCACAATGACTAACAAAGTACCTATGTATTATTTTAGATATTGGATATTCGATAGGTAGTTGTTCAAAGATCTTTGCATCTTTGATAAACTCGGGATCCAGCGTAATTTTTACGCCAAACGTTTTGAATAAATGACAACTATTTTACTGAAGTGTTCGTTGACCGATGTGGCGCAATGGTAATTAGCACGACTGCCTGTGACGCAGCAAGCTCCGGGTTCAATTATCACTTTGTGAATTTGTTCTCAGTTTAGGACATTGCGATTAGAACCACTCGATTTTCCGTAAGAAAGATGGGTCCGTGTTTTGGATGGCAAGTTAAGGCTAAACGCTCCCTTACGCGGATTCCCGCGCGGCGGTTTGACAGCCCCCCCTTTATTATCAGTCCGAATTTATAAGGCGCATAGTAGCTGTAATATGGCAAGGGTGTCATCGTGTACGTACGGGTAAACAGGCACGTGCCCGCGCCGCGGTTTGTCGAATTCGCCGCTCGCGCGTGAGCGAGTTTTGGGCCTAAACCGTGTAGGTCTCGGTTGCTATCTATGATTACTTAGACGGCAGTCCTTACACAACCACCACGTTAGAAGTCTGCTACTTGTAGAAGGCAGTTGAAAAATTCTGACACTAGAGTTTATTGGGTTGTTGGACGACTTGGTGTCCCACACGAAGAGAGAGACTGACATATTAATAAATCATTAAAGGTTATTCTAGAATGAAATCACGTAACTTTTGATTTATTTTGCAAGTATCAGTAAATGTGACAGCCCTACCGGGAGCGGGAATCCCTGCGGTCACTTTCTTTCGGGAAAGAAAGAAGTTGGTGGGGGCTGGTAGGCAGGACCAAATGAGTTGCCAGTACTTTAGTATTGGAGCAAAATGCGTAATTTTTTTTGTTCATATTTGTTGTCTAATTCTGTGACATATGGCAGAACAAAAATTTTGTGTGGCGTATGTACTTAATGGTGTTTAGGTATGTGAATTTCGATAAAATTACCATACATACACATACACATATCACGACCTTGCGGGGTAGTCAGAGCGTTTGCGGCCGTTGTAATACGGTTAATATTAAATAGGTAAAAAATATGTGAAATAAAATAGGTGAAAATGACAAACTATTTTTTTAAATCGTCTAGACCGTTCTGGCAACACCTAGGTCCTTAAGTTTCTTTAGTTCATCTGCTGCGGCGTAAACTAGTGTACCTAATTGTAAAGTTAAAATAATCTGTGTCGTGCGTGACGTCTTTGAGTACTTAATGCAGAATATTATGAATTCTTTGAAGCGATTCTTTGAAGGAAGACGAGCTGCTGAAGCAAGGCATCTGCCTTTATTGCGGTGCTTCAGGCGCATGGTGAATCGTCTGTATTCGACGGGTTCGTTTCACGCGACAACTGCGTCTGGCCGCACTACGACCCGAGATCCGAATTTTGAAGAAGCCGTACTGGAGCACTTCGAAGAGAACCCGCGGACCAGCACGCAACGTGGTGCCGAGGTGTTGGGGGCTGCGAACCACATACAAGTGTCGAGAATGTTCCACGAATCTGGACAGCACCCTTTTATCACTTCGCAGGACCAGGACGCAGGAGCTGATTCCTGCTATCTGCCGCGTGTGACATAGCCACGCGCCGCCGCAGATCGCTTTGTGCGCCGCCGCGCCGACACCTTTGAAGATGCCGCCGCGGCCCGCGACCCGCGCTTCCCCGCGCCTCCCGCGCAGTGCTATAATGCGAATAAAGTGCGAGCGCCGCGTCAGGTACCAGGCGCCCAGGACGCGTAGAAAGTGTAATGGGCGGTGCTAGTGATAGTGCTATGGGAATGAAATAAAGATCAGTGACCTCAATAGTGTTGTGCCACATTTGTTTACATGCAAATACTTTAAAATCGTATGCTGGATTTTTTTTTCAATGTGTTACAAAGTTGGGTATATTGGATTGAAATTTTGCATAACTGATCTACGAAAGGTATAGTTTATTTTCACTTCGGCTTGATACCCCCTTTCCGTTACACCCTGTATAATCGTTACAATGGAAAACGTTCACTGTTCAAACGTTTACTGGGAAACATTATTTGGGATGGACTAAAGTGGATATCCGGGAAAAAACACTGTATCTAGAAGCGCCTGAATAGCGAAAATAGGAGATTGTACCTTGTGGCGTATCTAGGAGGAGGCCTTCGTTTATAAATGGACTTCTTCTTTCGTGTCGATGACAGAAATATATTTCAACCAGTTTGCCACGGCTACGGCACTGTGGCTTCATATAAGTCGGATCGGACAAGGTGCAGTGGTAATACGGCACTGACTGCTATATGCCGACGACGGGCTAATGATGTGATTTGGGGTGGCGTGGTGGCTGCGTCGGAAAAACGGCAAATAGCCTTATGGTCTTAAAATAAAAATAAAAAAAATAAATATCCTGGAAAATTCACACAGCGCCATCTAGCCCCAAACTAAGCAAAGCTTGTACTATGGGAACCAGATAGCTGATGCTAATACATATATACTTTTTTTGTAAATAAATACATATTATACATAGAAAACACCCAGACTCAACACAAATATTTGAAAATTGATTTAACAAATATTTGTGTCCGGTGGGGATCGAACCCACGACCCTCAGCGTAGAAGGCAGGCATACTATCCGCTACGCCATCGGGACAGTCTAAACGAACTCGTTTTATCTTCGGCCTGTGTCCAGATCTGGGTCATACTATAAAGTTCCTTGTTCCTACGTGAGTGATTAAGATTCAAATCATGGCTAGTTGGTTTGATCAGAATTCTGCATCTTAAACGTGGGCGAATGCAACATTTTGCAATGCGCTCATCAGAGCACCTGCCAAGCGTGTTTACACATTTTAAGCGCTACTTAAACCGGGTATATGGCGTAAAGGCATATTTTACCTGGATTCTGCTGTTTAAGTTTTCAATTGCCGACGAAGTATGGTGAGAATGGCAGATATACTATATGGTTGTGGATTCTCACCCTATAAGTGGTACAGCGTAGCTTTGCAGGTCCACCTTAGTCAGATTTCTGAGTAACATGTTGTCCAGGTCAATGAGGAGTCAGTCAGATGTGTGCCCTTTTTCGTACTACCATCACCACGCATGTCAACCACTCTATCAACGTGCTACTGTCCTGTATGTACGAGACTGTTGCGTTTGCTGATTCTCACCTGCAAGTAGTATAAGTACTGCTGGACGCTCTGCAAGTCTAGTTTAGCCAGATGTCCTAGTGACATATTATCCAGGTCAATGAGGATCAGCAGTCCAGGCCACGTGCCTTCTTCGTACTGCCATAGGTCCAGGCGCATTAGACCTACTCTGGAATAAAAAAATATATTTTTGAAATATTACTATCATAACACTATCTTTAGAAATTGCTTTTGATAAAGAAAAAGTTAGGAATTGGTGATGTTGAAAAGTGAATAGGTGTAAACTAAAGGCTATCCTTTTGTACTCTTCTTTGTCTGCATGCTCTTCCTAACTAATAATTCTTCATATTAATCTGCACATCACACCACATCACCCTAGAGTACTACCTAAAGCTTGACCTCCCAAATTCCTCCTACGCTACACTTCTCGAGGCGAAGCCTCGGTAGGTAACCTACTTCCTTATTTTATCCGCACCATCTAGTTAAAAGCCTCTTCTTCCCCATTCCTTTTCTCATAACAGCTTTCCTGTCAATGGCTACTGCCCAGCCTTATTACAAACCTACCTCAAACAGTCAGCAAATACGAATGATTTAGAGTCCTGATCCAGGAATTTAGCGTAGAACGCGCCGTAGCCTTCTGGAGATCTGGCTGGTAGTGGTCTTGCCAATCTGAAAAAGATAAAGTAGCGATTACAAATCCTGGTATATCAGGCAGTCTTCTGATCTCTGTGTAACAGTTTCCAATTGTCTCTAGCCGTGAGGGAAGTGAAACACTACGTTAACAAGCGTCCATGATGCATGAAGACCCCTTACACCAGTGGGTCGAAATATTTTTTTATGAAACTTATACGATTGGACATGTCTGAAGTCTTCTCGCGCGCCAGATAAGTGTACTCTGCGGACGCATTATACCTGCTGATGCCTTAAATCTTCATTTTAAGCACGAAACTATCTCATTTTTGGAAAATCAGGTAGACGGTAGCAGGCTGCAATATCACTGCCAATGCTTGATTTTGGCGTCTAGGTATAATATAAAAAAAAAACACACACAGGGCTCGAACCCACTACTTACAGTACTTTTTCCATGACGAACTCTATCTTGTCATTGTAGGTCCTGTCCTTGAAGAAGTTAGTGAAGAGGGTTCTGAGAGTGAAGTGCAGGTCCAGCAGCTGCTTGGTGACCTCCGCGCTGCGGCCGCTGCAGTGGAACGTCAGGATCAGGTCCAGGTCTGGAAGACATACATACATATATATCACAACTGTATCTCAAACTCAAAGTAACTAGGTATTTATTCAACGTAGCATTGAATGTCACACACAAATATAGACTCATTGTAAAAGAGAGACAATTATAAACATAATTTTCTCTTTTTTATAACAATTTTATCATCCTAGTTAACGTGGCTCGGGTGGGAATAAAGGCACTGCCTCATAGCTGGCTCCGCAGTGATCCATCTTGTAATCTCAAGTGGTCCGCAGTTGAAGTGATAAATATTATTTTCCAACAAGACCCAGAGTTAGAAAAAATTACTCTTCCCAATCTTCCCATAGATAACCCTATGAAAATACCTTGGTATGAGGGTACCAGGTCCTGTCAATCAAGACATGAGAACTGGTTCATTATTAACTGTCTTGCTTGTCACGTTTGTCAGGTAGTGACAATATGTACCTATGATAAACACACTCAACAAAGCAAAATTACCCGCAAGCTACTACTCAATTATCTGCTGAACAGTCATCTTGAATAATTTATAGTGTAAAATCTGTATAAATGAGTGATTAAGTGCACGAATCGAGGTGTGTCATTAGGGCATTAATAAGGTAGGTAAGAACATCATCAAGATAAATTGTTATTTATAGCCCGATATTGTCTTTTATGATGTGGGGGTGTGGTTGCCGCTTTTGTTTTACCAGTCCACTTCCGGACATAGGCCTCCCCACTTCCGGGGGTATTGCCATACTCACTACGCAGTACAAGATGTTATAAAATGCTGCTGCAGATTCCCTGGATAGTCCTTGATTTTCCTTAGTCGCTTTTAACGAGACTCACGGATCGAAATAGAGCGATGCTATTCGAAGCCGGCATCGCACGGCCATGTGTAGCACATAACGATTCCTGTGGGATTGATAACCCTATTAAGGGGCTGAGTAGAGCTAAAAGCTACTTTTATAAGTGATTTCTACCCTAGATAAAATGCAGAAAAACTGACGAAAAACAAAAGGTAATAATCTTCAGGATATTTGCTGTAGTGCTATTGTTTCCAAAACATGATATTAGTAATTTAGCTTGATAGAAAAACATCGTAAAGTTACTTCTAAAAATCTATTATATCGCAAACTGTACGAACAAAACCCACGCAATAATTAAGTGTTTATTATCAGAATGAGCGCCTTACAATACTCTATCGACATATTGTTTTTGATTTTCAAATTACTTATTTTAGACCGAGTTATCATCGAAAATACGAAAATATCATTGAATCGGCAAGATTCCGTCCCGTTCGCACGCGCGCAGTTTGACATTTGTCAGAAAGGGACCGGTTTTTAGCTCTTGTCAGCCCCTTAAAGAATACGCACTAGCCTGGAAACCCTGGGTAAAGCAATTGAAATCTGGGAAACCCCGGCTTCCTTTGGCAAAGGTCGCCTTTCCCTCTCTCGTCAGACGTAGCCAAGATCTATCCAGGCTTTACACCAGGTGTCCTCGAGTGCTTAGTAGACATGGGAAAAATCACTCACTTAGATGAGCAGAGCGATTTGAATCTTTTGCGTCTGCGGAGTTGAATCACTCACTTAGTTCAGTAGTTCACTTAGTTCACTTCTTCATTACGGCTCCTACGAGTCCTACGGCTCATGAGTGAGCGATGAAGCGAGCGAGCGGTTACGGAGTTTAGTTCAAATGAACTAAAGTGTTATTGAATTGTTTACGTTGTGTTGTAGTTCGCGTCTTTATAGCCTTTTTATTGGAAATATAGTTCGTGCATCAATTTAATGTACTTAAATGTAAGGAAGGATTTAACGAAGTAATATGTAAATTCTTAATTTGACGTTATATTTTATTTTCTATCTTTAATAAATGTGTTTCTATCTTTAATTTGCCGTGTGATGCCGACTTAGAATAGCATCACCCCACATCCTTCCCGCGGGTGTCGTAAGAGTCGACTAAGGGACTCGAGAGTATTGGTGTATTACAATTTTTAGGCGACAGACTGACAACCTGTCACTATAGTGATACATATGTTTTCTGAAATAACCTTGGAAAACAATCCTCAAAAATGTTAGACGTGGCCATAGTGACCGTATCCTTATAGCCATTAACGCTCTGCCTGCCCCGCGAGGGATAAAGGCGTGATATATGTATGTATGTAATAGGTAAATGTGCTTGATTGTAAAACAAAATGATGCAAAACTATCCCGATTTATCAAACAAAAATGTACCCTATTGTCTTACATTTTACGCTACTTTTTGCTTCACGTATCCATACCCGATGGACGCGTGATTTAGATAGCCAAGATTTCGAAAAACATAGCGTCCCCACTCTTTTCTACGGAATTCGATTCCTTTGTCTCTATCTTACGCGAGTGTGTGTTGTGCGGCTGTGTGCGTCGTGCGGCATGAGCCGAGAGCCGAGCGGGCGCCCGCGAACGCGCGCGCCGCCGCCGCGCCGGCCGTTCGCGCCGAGGTCACGGCTCGCGAGAGCCGCTTGCGTGAAGTGAGCCGGTGAGTTGTGAACTAAAGCTATGTCAGATGAACTACGGAACGACTGAGTTGTAAGAGCGGACTTAGTTCTTTTAAGCTAATCGTTCATGAGTTACCCACGACTAGTGCTTAGCCTCTTTAGGATTTTTAACGGTAATTTCGTTCATAACTTTGTAGCTACGCTTCTTCGCTAGCTAAGCTTTGTCTAGGTATTTAATTTTTTATAAAAAAATGCCTGTTCAACTACAATAAGTAGCTGCAGATACGTACAGGTACAGAAATAATTGCCCACAGGCTATAGTTTATAAAATATAGCTTGATACCTGTGACGTTTGACAGATCCATACTAAAAGAGAAGTAAACAAAGGAAAATGGACAATATGTCATAGCATTTGCCCGAAACTCTAATATTAATCTAAATTTCATCATGAAGTATGATGATCTCTCCGACCGATTTCGGCCATGGCGACCACTTTGACTCCTAATCAGATCGGCGCTGATGCGCCCGGAGATGGCTATTGTAGCCAATTTTGGCAGTAAATTTCAAATTTCAAATTTCAATCGTTTATTTCCAAGTAGATTCACAACGAATTCTTTCAGAAAGTCAAAAATTTACAATACAATACTGTCGCTAAAAACAAATTAGTCATTGTAAAAAAGAGAAAATTGTCAGACACAATTTTCTCTTTTTTATAACAATTTTATGTTCCTAGTAGAAACGCGGCACGAGTGGGATAAAAAAGGCACTGCCTCGGGGCCGGCCAGGCTGACCACACAGCATGTAACTTACTAGCATGTAGCTATTAAGGTAAATATTTCAAAAAATATATTTACATGTGTCATGTAAATCAGCCGGACCCCCTGAACAGGAAAACCACCCAAAAACCTGCTCAAAAGTGCTCCTATTCTCAATTAACAATTTGTACCAGAGGACCTAAGCTACCCTAGCTAAGATTTAAAATATATTAATAGCCCAAAAGACGGCTACGCTAAAATAAAATAAAAGTACTACAGTAGATAATTCTATCTGTTTCGTCTTAATTAAGTCTTCCTTTCTATTTATGTCAATTTTAAGTTCCATGCACGTCCCGATTTGGTATTAAAAATGACTGCATGTTTCTTGTGCTGCGCTGGAAAATCAGAGGACCATGCCTCTTTGTCATTAACGTAATCATCTAACTTATAATAGGCTTTATAACATAATGTTTTCTTAATAATAGATTTAAATTTACTCTCAGACAAACTTAATATATCTTCCGGTATTTTGTTATAGTATCGTATACTTAAACCTTCAAATGAAGTCCTAACTTTAGCTAGTCTATGCTTAGGTTGATCTAATTTATTTTTACTCCTTATATTACGATTATGTCTTTCATGATTTCTTGTGAAAGTATGAATATTCTTTCTTACATACATGATATTTTCATAAATATATTGACATGGCACAGTCATAATATTAATTTCCTTAAACAGTTCTTTTAGAGAATCACGACTGCCAAGTTTATAAATAGCTCTAATGGCCCTTTTCTGAAGAATAAATATTGTTTCAATATCAGCTGCGCGACCCCACAGCAAAATTCCATAGGACATAATGCTGTGAAAATAACTGAAGTAAACAAGTCGTGCAGTTGCAATATCTGTAATTTCTCTAATTTTACGTACTGCATAGGCAGCTGAGCTTAATCTTCCCGACAAAGATGTAATATGAGGGCCCCATTGAAGCTTTGAATCAAGCGTAATCCCTAAGAAAACTGTGCTGGCAGTAAATTCTAATTTTTCATAACTAAGCGTGACATAATTATTCAAAGAATGTACTACATTTGGCAAAGTGAATAATACACATTTAGTTTTTTTCGCATTTAGAACTAAGTTATTTGCAGTAAACCAACTATGAATTTGTCCAAGAGTGTGATTTACTTCGTCATAATTATGCGCTCGTCTATCAACCTTAAATATAAGGGATGTATCATCAGCAAATAATACAATTTTGGACAAATTCTCTACCATGTAAGGCAAATCGTTAATGTAAATTAAAAATAAAAATGGTCCTAATATAGAGCCTTGCGGCACACCAATTTTAACACGAGATCCCTGTGATTTGGTGCCGTTTACTTGGACCTTTTGCGTTCTATTATCTAAATACGAATTCAGAAATTTCAGAGCTACGTTTCGAATACCGTAATGTTCTAATTTTACCAATAAAGTTTCATGATCTACGCAATCAAATGCCTTAGAAAGATCACAAAAAACACCAATGGCGTCCTTTGATTCTTCCCAAGCATTAAATACATGTTTGACAAGAGCAACACCAGCATCTGTGGTACTACGTCCCTTTGTAAAACCGAATTGCTGGTTGTGTAACAAGTTGTTGCTATTAAAATGGGACAGCATTTGATTGAGTATGATCTTTTCAAAGACTTTGCTGAGTACGGGCAGAATAGATACAGGCCTATAGTTACTGGGATCTTGTTTGTCGCCAGCTTTAAACAGCGGAACTACCTTGCTATCTTTCATTAAATCAGGAAAGATGCCATGATCAATACATTCATTGAAGATATCTGACAAGTATGGTGCTAATATATCGATAATTGATTTACAGACTTTAACTGACATTCCCCATAAGTCTTCGGTGCTCTTAACTTTAATCTCGTTAAAAGCTTTTAAAATATACTGGGGAGTCACAGGACTAAATTTAAATTCTGAATTGCAAGCATCTACATTTTGTTTAAGAAAAGAAGATGAGATTGAAGGTGAAGAGTTTAATGACTCAGTTGTTTTAAGAGGTATATTTGTAAAGAATGTTTCGAATTCCTGTGCTACATCGGAATTTGCGCTAATCATTCCATGGTCGGTATTAAGTGAAAAGTTATTTTCGCGTGGCTTAGTTTTACCTGTTTCGCTATTAATAACTTTCCAGACAGCTTTTATTTTATTGTCTGAAGACTTTATCTTATTTGTAATAAAATTGGCTTTAGCAATTAGACAAGCTGTTTTAAAGATTTTAGAATATTTTTTTACCAGCTCATTAAAACTTTCATCAGTTGTCATGTTTCTAAGCTCATAAAGTTCAAAAAGCTTATCTCTGCTAATCCTAAGACCCTTGGTAGCCCAATCACTAAACTTAAATTTCGTACTAATTTCTTTTGTATCTATTTTAAAAATTAATTCAAATTCTTCGCTCACTAAATTAAAGAAGTCTTGGTATACACAATTTGGACTTTCAAAGTTATAATTATTGACTGCCAGTTTTCCCATTAAAACGTTTCGGTATTTTTCCAACCTACTACCAGTGATGCGCCTAGTTTCTATCTTAATTGTTTTAATATGATCTTTGAACGGGAATATTACGCATTGACCTCTGTGGTCTGATTGAAGAGAGTTTATAATACATTTCTCTACAGGCTTACAATCACTGAATACATTATCAATACATTTGGCAGAAGTAGGCGTCACACGAGTAGGTTCAAAAAATACATTAGACAAATTGAATGATTTGAAAAGTCCTAAAAATTTATCACTGAGTGCATTTTTTTCTAGAATGTCTACATTAAAGTCCCCAGAAACAATAACATGTTTATTTGTTTTTGTGACTAATTTTAGTACATCTTCTAGTACTTCTAGTAGTGTGGTAAAATTTTTAGCTATAGGTGGTCTGTATACGCATACTATAACATGACTTTCCAGCTCAACACAAGATAATTCAGTAGAGCTTTCAACCGACAATCCCACTACATCCTTACGTTCTTTAAATTTAATATTGTTTCTAATGAGTATTAAACAGCCTCCATGGATCGCGGATTTTCGGTTGAAAGAGCTGGCTATACAGTAATTTTCATAGTTTAACAAAATGTCATCTGTTTGGAAGTGCTCTGTAAGACAGACTACGTCATAATTATGCTTCTCTAAGAACAATTCAATTTCTAATACTTTGCTGGAAAAGCCCTGAATGTTTTGATGTAAAACTTGAAGTTGATATTGCTTTTCCTTTGTCTTAGGTTGAGTGCAAGAAGACCCCGGATTGCCTATACTATTTACATCAGTCAAAGAGGGGGTTTCCTTTGTCTTAAAATCTAGTTTAAATTATTATTATTACTACCCTTACTAACTAATATAGAAGAAGACACATATTTTGTGTCATTTATATTATATGCTAACAAAGTAGCTACTTGTTTCTTATAATAATCAGACAGGTACATAGTATCCTGAGTCAAAATAAAATTGTGAATAAAATTATTCACGTCGAAGTAAGAAATAGCATCTCTATGATGGCATGTTATATTGAACAAGTGCATGTTCATTCTATGCACACATTTGTTTTGTTCTACTGACAAATTCGTGCAATATGGAAAGTTGCACAAAATGAACTTGCACTTTGACTGATTATGTAAGTTGAGCAACACCTCTAAGCTATTGTCTAATGCACTACGACTAATGTAAGAATGATTTCCTATCATAAGTATAACAGTGGTGTGCTCATCAAATTTCCCTACAGCTACTCGTTTAACAATACCCTCGAATGAGGTGTCAGGGCAACACACATTTGTCACTTGCTGATTAAGACGATAGTTTAATAATTGACCGAAACCTACACCAATCTTGTCTGAGTAAATTACAGTCTTTTTGGATGATTTCGCCGAAGGGTCCTTCGTAGATTTTGCTGCACTACTGTCACTGTCAAGAATTGGTCCAGCCTGGGGTCGAGGGGTAGAACACGGGCATGGGTCACGTGGTCGTGGCTTTAGGGTCTGGGCAGCAGGGTCTGCGATGGTAGATGCCCTAGAAGTACGCGGTGCTGCGACTGGGGTGGGCGGCACACTCGCCACCCTCTCGATCCCAATGGTAGGGGTGGTAGTGGGCGGCCCGGGCTGCACGTTGTTGTCCTCTCCCGACCCTGCATTATGCTGCACGGCGGGGGCGGGGGCACGTGACGCGCCCCTGCCGCGTCCGCCGCGGCGTCCTCCACGTCGTCCTCGTCGGGTAGGTGACGCTGTCGCTACAGTTCCGACTGCTGAGCGCTCCGTTGTTCCCACGGGCAGTGCAGGAGCACCCTTATCGCGTCCGCCACGTCGAGTTTGCTGGGTGGCCACCTCAGCCACGACAGCGGCGGCTGGCGCGTCTGTAGTGGCAGGTGGGGATGGGACGTCTGGCACGACCGTTGCAGCTAGTACGTCTGTTCCGATGGGCGAAGGAGTCTCGCCAGGTGTGTTGAGCGCGTTAGGTGTCACCGGCAGAGGTGTCACGGGCAGATGTGTCCCGGTCGCGGCAGCTGAGGACGGCGCGAGTGCCAAGGCTAACTCCTCATCTTTCATCAGCCTGTCCAGCAACGCTGTGTTTTGTTGCTGTAGTTGGAGTAGCTCTGATGTTAATAAAGAAAGTTGCATGTGCTCTCTATGGCTCTCTGCATACTTAGCCTCTGTGCTAGCGAGTTGTGTTTGAAGATTATCAATATACAACTCACTACTTGTGTGTAAGCTATCTGAGGCTGTGAGTTGCACCGTCAGCTGCCCTATTTTTGATTGTGCTTGATGTAAATCCTCATTCCTTCTTTTAATTATCTGTCTCAAGTCCTCAATTTCTTTTAATAAATTAATTCTCTTAATTCTATTTGGTTGTCGCTTTTGAGTTAATTTTAATAATTTGAGGGTATGACTAGTGATGTGCCGTGGGGAATATTCCTATTTCCAGTATTTTACTACCGGGAATATTCCCAGTATTTTTCCAATGTGCCCGGGAATATTCCCTTAGCGGGAACATTCAGTATGTATGATTGTTTTGTTTTAACTCCGAAATAAGACATCATTTATGTCTTTAAGTACACAATCAACACTCTCTTTATTATATTACTAGCCGCCCCGCGGTTTCACCCGTGACTTAGTGAAACTTCTAATAAATAAAGTAATACTCTATTGGTAAAAAATGAGAGTCACCAAAAGAATAAGATAAATAAAAGGATTTAAATAGAAACGTCGGTACGAAAAAAATCCTTGTCATTGTGGCGTTTGTTAGATTTTGACGATGGCTGGGAAAATAAAACAGGTCAAAAATTATAACATTTCCACAACAGATGAAATTTATTGGACCTTTCCTAGGATTCCTATTATTTTTATATTCCGTCGATGCTAGCTGCTGGTTTCACTTTTTCTCTGAGGGGGCCAAGCCACACTCAACCCCCACGTCGGCACCGGGTAAGCTTCCGTAAATCCCTGTGTCGCGGGTTCTACCTGGTGTCGATTTGCAATCAAATGTTTGCTTTCTCTTTTTCGCCCCCCTCAACCCCTCATGTCGACGCTGGGTAAGCTTCTTTAAACCCCCGTGTCGCCGGTCGCAGCTAAGTAAATCTGAACACGTGGGACACGCAAATTTTCAGCGGACAAAGTTAGAAAAATCTGCCCATAAACCATAGAGTAACCTCATTCCTGTTCATAATACATTTTCGTCCAGTATTTTGCTTATATTTATTTTGTGACCGGAAATGGCTCGCTGGTTGTCAAAATATTACGTGTCTCAATTTTGGATAGATCATGTTCAAACATTTTAACTTGCATGTCATATTTATATGCATAATGTTTTAATATCTTTGTAAACTGAATTAAGTCAACATATTGTTGAAACACATTTTTTACATGGAATATGTATTGTGACGCTGGTTGTCAAAATATTACGTGTATACATTTTTGATGATCTTGTTAAAACATCTTAACTGGGATGTCATCTTTATATGTAAAAGTTTTTAATTCAACATCTTGTTCAAACATATTTTATTGATATAACAAAATATGGATTATGGATATAACAAAAATTGTTTCCTAAAACGCGAATTGGCTCAATGGCGCCGTCATTTCAAAAATATTGGAAAATGCGTGTTCCCGTGGGAATGAGACATTTTACTGCGGTAAAGAGTAGTCTATGTATGTCCTATTCTGGGCATTTTCTCATCTTTGTATGTACAAAGTATCATTTGAATCGATTCAGCTGTTTCAGCGCCCAGTCCTAACAAACACACACACAAATAAAAAAGAGCAATTAAAAAAATGTCTATATGTTAGCGAGAACTAATACCTATCTATATAACAAAAAAAGTTTCATCAAAATCCGTCCAGTAGTTTTTGCGTGAAAAGCGGACAACAAACAGACAGACAGACAAAATTTTTTTGAATCAAATTTTTGGCTTCTATTGGTTGTGTGAAGATCCCCCATCTTAGTTTTTCTTTAATATCTTTAATGTACAGACATGAGGTTGTTATAACTTTAATATATGTATAGATTATCAAACTAAAATAATTCCATTTACATTGATTTTTATTTTTCTTTAAATTTTTTATTCAATACTAGGTTAGAAATATTGAAATCAAAGAATTAATTTTTTTTTTTTAACATTACCGGTAATATTTCTGGGAAAGTAAATGGGAATATTCCCGGTAAGTTTCCAGTAACTTTGGGAATTTATAAATCGCGTTAATTATTAACTGTGTTTATATAGTAGACTTGTTTTAAAGGCAAAAATAATAAATTTAACAAAATATGATTTCTTTTAACAAAATTTTTGAGCAACTTTCCCAAATATTTCCACTTTTGGGAATGTGCCCGGGCACGCTACTGGGAATATTCCCACGCTAGGGAAACTTACCGGGAACGGCACATCAGTAGGTATGACTAGTTTTTTTTATGAATTTATTTAATCTTAAATATTTCTTTATTTTGTTTCCTTTTGTCAAAATAGTATGGCGTACTGTACTCATGTCATGCACTTCCAGTTCATGACGTAGGGAAACACTGAATCTATTTTCCATATCTTCTTTCAGTTTCTGTTGATCCGCTAACTGGCTGTTAGCTTCGTTCAGCTGTTGCTCCAAAAATCTACACCGATCTTGGGCAGAACTCAGGCCTCTGGCGAAGTCAAGATGAGCAATTTCCAGAGAATTTATTAGTTCTAAATGCTGGTCAATCTCCGCTTGTGACTCTGCACATTGTGCTCGCAGAGTAATAACACTCTCGCTTAGCTGAGTGTTTTTTGATTTTAACTGTTTCATCTGCAGGTCAATCTCAGTTCGCTCGGCTAGAAGTTTATCATTGATCTGCTCAGCTTCAGTTAGTCTTTGCTGGAGTTTAGCCATTGTCTTTTCGGTATGCATTCTACGGGTCGTTACAATAGACATGGTTGAAGCCGAATCTGGAATTGATACAAAATCCAATTTAATATCCAAATCACACTTGTTGTTATTATGCTAGTGTTTGGTAGGTAATGTTATTAGAATGTTGGACTACTTATAGCATTACCACAGTTAAGGAATGTATGAAAATAGTACCTAAGTAAATACCTATTAAGTACCTTCAGATTCACTTTCCACACTGACAAGTGATCTGAGACACTGCAACAACTAGCCTATAGCGAAACTAACAAAAAGGATAAGTGTAAGTGTTCCTCAATGTGTAGTGTTCTTTGAATAAACTTGTCTGAGCGGCAGATGACCCTCCCGTCAGATAAACTTCAATAGAAATCAGCTGAGGCAAGGTGAGTAGGTCGTCGTTTCCCACAAAAGTGAGTAATGTAAGTTATGTGCTCGTTCAATCTGAGATTTCTATGGTAATTAATTAATTACCAACTGTAAAGCTAATTAAAAAATATCAAAGAAACGATACTCCCCGGGTTTAATCCGTTGGTCATTCGAATCGAAAGTTCGAAGCGTTGGTCCGTTAACAGCACTTTGGTTTAGGTAGAAATCCGTGTTTTTATGTTTCACTTTGTTGTTTGATCACTGGTTTAACACTAATTATCACTTATTTTCCACAAATTGGCTTATAATAACAAGATTACATGTAAAATTTCAATAAAATATGCGAACCAGTAAACTCCCAGGAAACAGTAAACTCCCGTGCACAGAGTGGACACGTGAGTTTGCCATTTACATAATTATAGTTAATGGCGACGGATGGACGGGCCTTCAGCTCATCGCGCTTAGCGTCGAGGTCTGCTTTACGCTGTTCCTCAAACTCGCGGACTTGCCTCTTAACCATCCCGCGCCATTCGGGACGCTGTGCTGCCAGACCCTCCCATTGAGTGGGCTCAATGTTGCATCTTTTCATGTGTCGTTTCTGAACATCTTTATATCTGAGGAGTTGTCCGCCATGCTTTCGCTTGCCCTCCTCTAGCTCAGAATAAAAGATGCGCTTCGCCACTCTCTCCTCCGACATTCGGGATACATGACCGCACCACCGTAGCTGGCGACGCATTAGATAGGCCTCAATGCCACCAACATTGGCTCGTCTCAGAACTTCGGTATTGCGCACTCGGTCGGACCATCTGATCTTCATGATGGTGCGAAGGCATTTTAGGTGGAAGCGATCCAGAGTGCGTATGTGGTGACGATACACACACCAAGTCTCGGAGGAGTATAGAAGGTTTGGCAGCACAATCGCCATATATACAGAGATTTTTGTGGCTAGCTTTAGGTCGTGCGAGCAGAAAACCTTGGAACACAACTTCCCAAATGCTGCAGCTGCAGCACTGATTCTGCTGTTGATCTCAGCATCAAGGTTACACTTAGATGTTATAGTGTTCCCCAGATAACGAAACTTATCAACCTGTTTCAGCATATCCTCACCAAGCATAATCGCCAGTGTCTCGCGACCATGCGAGTCTAAGGACATCACTTCCGTCTTTTTGACACTGATCTTCAGGCCGAATTTACAGCATGCTTGGTGAAAAACGGACATTAACTGTTGCAGGCCGTCTGGGGATTCTGCAAGAAAGCACAAGTCATCAGCATACATGATCTCAGTAATCAATGCATACGAGACTTTAGTGCGCGCCTTAAGTCTAGCCAGGTTAAAAAGACTGCCATCTGTGCGGAAACGGATGCGGACTCCTTGGGAAACAGTATTTAGGACTTCTTTGACTACAACTGCAAAGTACAAGGCGAACAGTGTGGGCGCTAGAACACACCCTTGTTTCACCCCACAGGTGACGGGGAAGAAATCAGACTGTTCACCGTCTACAGAGACGCAGCACTGCATGTCGTCATGCAGGAGTCTTAGGAGTCGCACATACTTTTCTGTGCACCCTAACTTTCCTAGCACCATCCAGAGAGCTTCGCGAGGCACGCTGTCGAATGCTTTCTCTAAATCAACGAAGCAGAGGTACAACTGGCGACCTTGTTCTCTACTTTTTTCTTGTAGTTGACGCACCGAGAAAATAGCTTCACATGTACCTCGGTCAGGTCGGAAGCCGAACTGGGTTTCGGGCAGAATTTTTTCCGACAAATCTTTGAGGCGGTTCAGTAAAACTCTGGCAAAGACTTTTCCAGGGACTGACAGCAATGAAATACCGCGATAAGAGTTACAGTCAGAACGGTCACCCTTGTTCTTGTAGAGGGCACAAATGCGAGAAACTTTGAAGTCCTCAGGGACCCTCTCCTCCTCCCACATTCGAACGAAAAGTTTCCATACCGACGTGTGCAACTCCGTACCACCATATTTAAGTAGTTCACCCGGTATAAGGTCAATGCCAACCGCCCGGTTATTATGCTGCTGTCTGATGGCAGTAACAACCTCGTCGCATGACAGGGGCTCGTCCAGCTCCGTGGCTAACGGGAGTTGAGGCATTAAACTGATATGATGCAGATCAGCTGATCGATCTACGTTGAGCAAGTTGTGAAAATGCTCAGCCCAACGTTTAAGTACATCCTCCTTGCTGGTCAGGAGGTGCATACCGTCTAAAGACCTTAAAGGTACTTTTGCACTGTAGGAAGCACCAATCAGCTTACGCACTTCACAGTAAAACTCACCAAGCTGGTTTGTATCGGCGAGCCACTGCATTTGACAAGCCTTGTCCTGCCACCACTTGTCTTTTATTTGTCGAGACAGCCTGCGTAATTCTTGGTCACTTTCTTTGACCACCGCAACACTTCCACCTCTTCGATTATGCTGTCGCAGGAGCTGTCGATGTTTGTCGAATGCTGCTTTAAGAGCCTCGCTATTGTCATCGAACCAGTCTTCACTACGTCGGTCTTTCGTACCCAAAGTAGCAGAAGCGGCTTCTATGAGATGACATGACAAAGCTCTCCAAGCAGCACTGACATCACCGGTCTCAGTTATTGGCGACGGCTTTTCAGATAAGGCTTCAGCATATTTCACCCCAACCTCGCGATCTTTCAGCCTATCCACGTTTAAAAACGCAGGCTTCTTCACTGTGGATCTGCGAGGTTGACGGAGGCGGAGTCGTAGCTTAGTGACAATTAGTCGATGGTCAGTCCAACAGTGAGCACCACGCATGACGCGGGTGACTTGAACTTGACCGATGTCTCGTTGCCGAATAATAGCAAAGTCGATCAAATGCCAGTGTTTGGAACGCGGGTGCATCCACGTTGTCTTGTGCTTAGCGGCAAGTCTGAACATAGTGTTCGATATCGCTAGATCGTATTGAGCACAAAGACCGAGCAGCAACAGACCATTGCTGTTCATGTTGCCAACTCCATGTCGTCCCAGAACTCCAGGCCAAGCCTCGTAGTCCCGTCCAACCCTGGCATTGAAATCGCCTAGCAATAAGATCTGCTCTCTGGCGTTTATGCTATCAAGGCATTGAGTTAGCTCCTCGTAAAATTTGTCCTTAATGTCATCAGACTTGTCTAACGTTGGAGCATAGACACTGATGACATTAAGGTAATTGTCTGTATCCAGGTGAAGGCGCAGTGTGGTAACGCGGTCCGAGATGTGAACAGGACACTCTTGAAGTCGCTTTACTAGGTGATTTTTGATGGCAAATCCTACCCCTGAACGTCGAGGCTCGGATGCAGAGGTACCCTTCCAGAAGAAAGTGTAACCACCTCCATCTTCCACCAGTTCTCCTTCATCAGCAAGGTGTGTTTCGCTGAGCGCAGCCACATCCACGTTATAGCGATGAAGTTCTCGAGCTACGATGGCGGTTTTGCGTTCAGGACAGGAGTTGCCATCTCGATCAATTAGAGTTCTCACGTTCCACGCGCCAAATGTCATGATAGATGGTTTCATGCTGTTTTTATTTTTTCTGTTTCGTCGACCACGAGTTAAGTGATGCGGTGGCAGCCGTGGTTACTACCACCTTCCGGGTAGGGACGAGCACTTTTTTAGGGCACCTTTTCCAGCCCCCTCCTCGGCTGGGCGAGGAAAGCAGTGCCTCCCTTAAAAGGGCTGCTTTGTCATCCCAGGTGCTGCCGAATTCGCATTGTCGTCCCGATTTGCAATGCAAAAGCGACCACGGCATGTACTCACGCCCCTAGAACCGCCTATGTGCAGGAATCAGACAAAGCCCAGCTTGCACCACGCCAGACCTCTCTACCTCAACCCATCGCCACAGGACTTTGCGTCATCGGAGTCCATTATTCGGAAGCGGTCAGTTGCGCAGGATATATTTCGGTGCGCAAACGTTCGCGCAAACGCAGGCGCACGCACTTAGTCCTCACCCTCCTTGATTCCTCCTTGTAGTCAGGGGTACTCATCTCAGCCTTTGATCGAGGACTGTGATGTGGTATACGGGTATGCGACCCCGGCTTCCCGAGCAAGCAGTTCCCTCCTGCTTAACAAATAAAAAGTCTGTTTCGGCGAGAATGGCAACCCAATGCAGATATGCACAAGGGATTGGCGGACTCGGCGACTCAGCAAGGCAATGTGGATGGCCTAGGGCGACGGTAGAGGGCGCGGGTAGTTACTGTCGGCCAGACACTGCGTCTGACCTCTCCTTCAGTCGTAGCGGTTTTCCGTTCCACTGAATCAAGGAGGGTGAGGACTAAGTGCATGAAGTATAGAGATAGGGTGATGCCTTTCGACTCGGAATACCTGTAATATACTCTTCTGGCAAATGTGGTTGAGTCTTGAGCCATTCCCGTAGTTTCCTGATGTCTTCTGGGGTGATGCCAGTCTTTTTCTGGTATTCTTCCTCCAGGGGAAATTCGCGTATTGTTCCTAACGACATTGTCACTAGAAAGAAAATAGTACATGATAAGTAAATTGGGTGTCAGGGACGGTCTACCTTAAAGTATGGCTGTTACAATTGGCTATATTTGACAGTAGTCAAAATCATAATGCTATTATGACCTATGACATAAGATCTATTTTTCTTTGCCCTATAGTATGGGTCTGACAGCTATCAAATATGGCCTATTCGAACGGTCATACTTTAGGTACACTTTGCAGGCATGCATAGACCATTAAACTGAAAAACTTTCTATGGAAGCTAAGTTGGTAAACAAAAAATCCCAATTTCAAGACTTTTTAATCCGTTTAATTTTTTTTCTGTTTGTTCAATAAACAGGTACCTACTTACACATTAAAACCACAATATGGTTGGTTCAACTTCAATATAGTAATGGAAAATGGTCTTCTTTGTATAAATAGGTACATTTATATACCTATGTAATGCGTATAATTATCTTTGTAATTTGTTTAATTCGTTCATTCAATGGGTTAACGATCATGCGTATTATTATTTCCATTATTTATGAAGATAATCGTTAATAGTCATTACAAAATATCATCTAGGTAAACATAATCAAAGTTAATGTAAAAAATGCTTGCCCTAGAACAAGACTAATTATGATTATATTATAATTTTTTTCTTCAGTAAACTTTATTTAATTATGCATATTTTTTATAAGCAAAAAACTTACTTAGTACTCACCTTACAATTTAATTGACTACTGAACTAAATAAATAATCCGTAAAAATAAAGATACTAAATAATATTAGCGATAAGGTTATCCCTTGATGCACACCACACTGAGAACGGAGAGCATGCGGACTGAATTCACACACGCGGTTGGTTAAGTTGAAACGATGTAGCAGAACTGAGCGCACGGTGGTGCGGTAACCCAAGTTCCTATAAATATGTCTAATGTTATTATCTTAAGAATAGCAGAAGGTTCGGATTTTTAACATCCGGATTTAAAAAAATATTTTTTAAAATAATGCTGAGATGTGAACCAACCTATGAAACTGAACGACCTTTAAAGGAAATTGGTTGAAATAGAAAAAAAGTCTGAAATAACTATCTGGCTTTTAGTTTCTGACTCACTATTTTTTGGGAAATACAAAATTTCATTTCCAAAATGTATCTTCCAATATTGCTTACCACCTAAAACATTTCAACGGAGTGAACCCATCAACTAGGTTCTCCAACCGGAAAGAAACCAAAAGCTTATGTTATCAAGAGACTTGGCAATATTTTTAGCACAGTTTTGGTTTCAAGGACCGGTTTAACCACTTTTAAGTCGAAAGAATAAGGGCTTCCTAATTTAGCGGTACATTTAGTTTATGTTCCTTCCTTAAGACATAAAAAAATGTTTTTCGGTCGATATTTTTAACCAATATGTGTTGTTTATGATGTAGAGGTGTTTTATGAATGAATTACTTGTGTTTTAAAATGGATTGCTTGATGTCAGCAGCACGTGGCTATAACTCGACTAGACGAGTTTCCCAGCCTAGGTATTCGAGGTAATTTGACCTATTATCTCGTAAATAATGCTATATACGTATTATGCAGCTACGCCATAACCACGTTTCATCACGGTGGATTTTTTTCCATGAAATTGTACGTCTAAAGTACATAACGTATGTACAACTCAGAAATATGTACGTTAAGTATTTATCATGTAATTTAACAAGTTTTTGGCGGATCGCACATTTGTGGACGGACGGAGCGCAAAAATATCGGACCGGTCTGTCAGACAGAATCCCCATACTACAAACGTCACTCCCCATACTAAAACCGCACTCGACGGACGACACTGCGATAGCGCTGCGTCGACAGTGGTTGAGCGGTTTTAGTATGGAGATTGACATTTCTAGTATGAATCTGACAGACCACTGCGATATTTTTGCGCTCCGTCGTGCGTCAAGTGTGCGATCCGCCTAAGTGGTGCAAGTACGAAGTATTATATAGCTGCGTCACTCAGTTTCTCATCTAAGTACGAGTATTTCGATTTTACTTACTTAAGAAACTTTACTATGTACGAGCACCTATGCTTAGATCTTTAAAACTTCACAACGGAATTTGATGCGGTTTTTTTAAATAGATAAAGTAATTCAAGTGGAAAGTTTATATGTTTCATACGTGCCGATAAAATAAAAGCCCTTGAAATTCGTTAACACACTGATGTGAGTATGTAGGTACACAATGATTGTACATTGTACTTGAATGACATCAACATTTTTGTATTTTCTGGTGTCGATAGTACCTACAGGAGCACTATTTTTAAATTATCGCATGCAGAAATCTGCTACTACATTGTGTTTCTACTTTCTACTAAACTTGTTCGTTCATGCATCCCCCCGCATCTATCCATTCAATATGGAGTAGCATAAATTGAAATGCGTGTGGAAACTCATTGCGGATTTCCGTGCACGGAATCAAATTATTATCATCAGCGTATACAGTCCCACTACTAGGCAAAGGCCTCCCCACACTTCTCCTACTTATCTCGATCCCTACCAACCTCCCACCAGTTTTTGTGGAAGGCATCCCGATCGTCTCCCCATATTTTGCGAGGTCTACTCCGTCGGCGACGGAACTGCCGCTGGTTATTTTTAGAGTATTTGAGTGCTTAAGAACCGTAATTTGAGTGATTTTATGGTGTTATTAAGAATTTAGATTTTTTGATTAAGAGCCTGCATTTATCTTATTTTCAATGTCAAAAGTTTGTTGCTACGCGATTTCAAGGAAGGCAGTGGACGGGTGTTTTATATTTTTGGGGCAGTGGTCAAAGCCCGACCGACTAATTTGTTTATTTTGCGGTTGGAATCATAAAAAGCAACAAATGTAAAAAAACACAAATATTTATTTTAGGTGTTTTGGGTACTACTTAATTTAAGATCTAACCTTATAAATTAAGTAAGTAGGTATATCATTGTTGTGCTAAAAAAAGCAAAATGGCAAAACAATAATAAAATGATGTAGTTCTGTACTTGTTCCATTCTTAACTTATAATATAGTAACCTTACTAACTAATAATTCCGTTGCCTGAGCGGCCCGAAGAGAATCTTGACCTCCGAAACGAGCTCTCTCCGCTGATCTCTGTCCTGCGCGATCTCCTGACAATCGCTGACTCGAAGGTTGCGCAGGTCAGCCTCTACCACGTCTCTCCAGCGGTACTTTACTTACACAAACAAATAGATAGGTATACAGGAGTAGGTACCTATGTTTGCATACTCAATAAATAATTAAAAGCCCTTACATTATTATCAAAATTAAGTACTAGCCTGTACTGCACCACGTGACCGAGCAACTAAAGTAACGCATATTCAAGCTTTCAGAAATGGAGCTCCATCTTTGAGTAGAGTCTAAAACTAATGAGTTAATCGATGTCTAGCTTCTTAAAGGAGCCTTCAATCCCACTGAAGATATCGCTGATGGTCTTCGGCTTCCCAGGTCTTCTGGACTCCACAACTCTCTTCTTATTCTCCAGTGCGTAGTAGTCCATGTTTAGTTTCAGGCGCGTAGCGATGTCGTCTGAAACAAGTTATGAAAATAACTCTAATCTAAGTGCAATAAATTTTTATAATGAATACTTAATATGCACTTTGCTGCTATAAATTTGGTAGAGTCACAGGGATTCTAATAATGAAGATTTTTTGGACTGACAGCCATACTTGTCTGAACTACATTGGCGTACCACCTCGATATGATCGAGTAATAAACAATTTAATTGTGTTTATTATACAGCAATCACTTTCCATTGCTTAACATCTTTACAGTGCTTGGCAGGTGGATTGGCAAGATGTCATTCACAAGGAACGCTGCTGCCCATCCCCTCGATTAATCCCCTAAATTAATTTCTCTATGCTAACCTCTAGCTTCTACGTAGCTCTTGAACATTCCCCCTTTCTCTTTAGGCAGTGCTTCCTTCGGCACGTACTGGTCCAGGGTGGCGGCTCCGACCTGGTGGATGACCAGCATGTCCAACAGCTTCTTCTTCATGAACGGCTTGATGATGAGCATCAGCTTGTCCATGAACGACGGCGCGTTCAGGAAGTGGACGCTCTTCAATTTCACCAACATCGCTTCCTGGAAAAAAAAACAATAAATACCTATTATGTACCAAGAGAAATTGAATATTTTATGTGGTCCCATAATACTCGTAAATGATCCTCTAGATGATAACGATATTTGGCTAAATAAATACTGATAAACTACAAATATATATAATATATATCTCTCTCTCTCTTTTGTATTTTCTGTGAGTTTAGGACATTTTAGGCTTTAGGACATTAGGTAAGTATGCCTCTCGGGAGAATAACATCTGCTTTCTATAACTCATCTTTGTCCATAGCAAGACATTTGAAAGCCAACTGGGCTTCGTTTCGATTTCGTTAGCTTTGAAGATGTCTAAATGGAAAAAACGAGCCTCTCTCTCTATTCGTGTGGGACACTGAGTCGTCTAACGACCCAATAAACCCTAGTGTCAGAACCTTACTTTATAGCAAGCACGCAGTTTGTAGCTTCTAAAATGGAATTTTTCAAAGTTGCCATGACAGTGCAGTACAGTTGGTAAAATGATATTACTTGTAAGTAGTAGAGGAACTGCTGCACGTTCTGGAGATCGAGCCTGGCGAGGTGGCCCAGGGTTACCGTCTCCAGGTCGATGCAGATCACCAGCCCCGGCCAGGTGCCGTCCTCCACGTGCCATAAGTCTAACACCATCAGGACCAATCTGGAATGACGTCAACCCTCTCAAAAATTGGTCAATTCCATTTTACAAGAAAATCTTCACTACACTTCACGCTTTAACTTCAGCAGTCACAACAGTTCGCTGCTGGATTTGGGCCTTCTCCAATTGGAGGGTATTTACCATACTATCACGTTTGGTTCCCATTCCCGGATTCATCCTTGTCGTCTTTCAACGGCATTATAACCACATCCTCGGGTAGAAATGGGCTGAGATGGTTTTTTACACCGAATTACACGGACGATCATACATAGCGGTATAATAAATTGTAATTTTTTTGTTCATTCTACCTCAAAGCATCTTGTAAAACGAATTTCTTGACATCAGCATCGATGAGTCTCGCGTAGATTATTGCATAGCCCTCTTTCGTGCGCATGTCCAGCGGTAGTGGTAGTCTGCCAAGAAAGAATAAGTTATTTTGTTACATCATATCACATCAGTTCATAGGGTCAAAAGAAGGTGTTCGCTCGGAATAACCTTTTACAGCGCCTTACTTCTACTAGATGGGGAGCAACACCTCATGTTCTGCGAACTACTGGGCTGGCGTTATCCTTTTCTGCAGGTGAGTACGCAAGCCCTGTGTGGAGTCGTTCAGCCCATGCAAAGCTAGTGGATACAGCCTTAAATGAGCCTTGCCGGATCATAACTGGTTGCTTGAAACCGACCCCGGTTAGCCATACCCATTGGCAGGTATAGCGCTCCCAGCTGTTCGCAGGACTGTGGCTAGCTCCCTTGAAAGAGCAAAGATGGAGTCAGATGCACGGCACCCTTTACACGACCACATCCCAGTGCCACAACGGTTGAAAAGCCGCAATAATTTTGTAAAGTGCGAGTTTCCTCTTTGCATCGACCCCAAACAGGCGAGGTGCAAACTTTGGCAGGAAAGGGTAACCCTACCAGCTCCGTTCGTCCCTATCGCTGAAAGCTTGCCGCCTGGTCATGGATTACCTTGGCCAGTTTGGAAGTCCCTGAATAGACTTCGGACCCAAACTGGCCGGAGCAAGGGAAACATGGCCAAGTGGGGCTTCTTGGAGGGTGCCGACGTAAGCTGTTTGTGTGGTGCAGTCCAAACGATGCACCACCTAATATCGTGTCCGGCGTGCCCCAACACCTGCACAAAGGACGACCTTATGACAGCATCTGCCATAATGTGGCCAAGTTCTGGGCTACGACGGTGTAGTGTCTGCCATCGACACGCTAAGAAGATTGGGTCATCGGACGACTCGGTGCCCTACACGAAATGAGAGACAGACTGCTGGATGTAGATCTAGGCTAGCCTATGCTAGGGTACGCCATAATGGCACGACTTATCTCATGCTTATTTCCAGTTTTCTAGTCATTTCTTACTAGCTGTACTTATTGCCATAGTTAGTCAATGAAATTTCTAAAACCTGAAAGCTAGCTCTTCAGTCAAGTAGCGAGTAGCTATAGTTAGTATTATTTACGCAAATCTAGAGTCACAAACACGTCTACAATGCGAGCGAAGCGCCTTGCAGATAGGATAGCTCACTCAGTATTACTGTACCTACACACACCATACTACCAAGGTATATCTACAGGCGCTTGAAGAATCTTAAAGACACAGTGGTTATCCTAAAATTTAGTTTGAAGAATGGTGAAAGCGAGCCTTCCCTGAAAAAACCGCTGAATAGCATCTTCAAGGTGAAGTGGAGGTCCAGCACCTGTTTTTACAACTCTGGGGTTATCCTCCCTCTGCCTACCCCACAAGGACGGAAGACTCTACTTACACGACATTCAGAGTATTGAGGATTGTCTTGTCCACTTGGCGGTCCTTGAAGAAGCCAGTGAAAAGCGTTTTCAAGGTGAAATGGAGGTCCAGCACCTGCTTGGCGACTTCTGGACTATTCTCGCAGCAGTGGTACGTCAGGATCAGGTCTAGTTCTGGAAAATATCAAATATAGATCTTTTATTATTTATTAAATATATTATATTTATTTATTAAATTCTGTAACGGGGTTCCAGGTCAAATCCCCAAGGTTAGGTAGCCGACCCCGACAGAGAAACGGGTTAAGGCAAGGAAAATGCTGAACTAAATTATGTAGCTTTTAGCCTGTTTGGACCAATTTTCGGCACAGGGTATGTCTTTTATGCTTGTGGTGCATGTAAATTACATGTAAAAAAAATATACACCTATTATATTATTAAAATAGTAGCTAAATTACCGTAAACCTATTTCGTACAGCCTTGGTTTAAATTTACTCTGTTCTATTCCAAAATAGTTTAACCAAATTAGTATTTTGTATAATTGGTAGTAGGTAGTTATTATTTTTTTTATAAAACCTAAGTACTTTGCCTGATGAAAAATATTGTATGATTATTTATGATTTGACTGCTGATAGAGCTGAATAGAAGAATAATACTTGTTGCGCCGACCCCAAATTGGGATACGTGCAGGAAGATGATGATATTATATGATATACAGTCTCTCGGCGGCACTCACTAACAATCCAACAATTTAGCAATTTTTTGTGACTGAATTTTCAGTAACATTTCGGTACTGAACGTGTATCATAATTTTTATTCGGCTTGTTGGTAACGATCACAAGAAAATCGAAAGGATCATGACAACTTTTGTTTGGATGCTCGTCCTGTTTTTCATCAGTCTTGCGTCACACTTGCAGGAATCGCATCAAAGCCAAAGTTATATAATAATTTTTATGCAACATACTAGTTCTGGAGTTCAGTTCAGTCATCGCAAGAGACAAAAGTGCTGATGTTTGGCGCTCTTTAGTGTATTTAGTTATTACGTTTAAATTAAATACGTTATTTTCGGTACGCAGTGTAGTAAAGGTTTAGGCCTCAGTATTTTTTTTTGTTAAAATCGGTAAAAGTAGATTTTCAATTTCATTTTTATTAATTTTCCGGGTTTTGTGCAACAATTAACGTTGCTATTTTTCATTGAAATTGGTGATATTATATATTGCATTCATTTGTTTTGTTACGCAAGACACATGGTTAGCCCATGTATGGGCTTTAGAAACTGAATTTATTTTGAGTTACGATCAGAACTGTACCTACCTCAACCTACCTAAGTATTTCAAAACAAACATCTTAAATACTTTTGGATTTATTTACAACAAAGTAGGTAATACTAAGTAAGGCCTGAAGACCCATGATTACATTAGACGATTGTCCCCAACTTCCGGTTTGAGACTACAATAACATTGTTTACGTCTCCAGATAAGTACTAGGTGTTAATGCTAGTCAAGTGCACATTTTACTTGTAGACGGGGTTTTTACAATGATGATACACACTACACAAATCACGCCTAAATCACTGGCGGGGTATTCAGAGCGTTAACGACCATAAAATTACGGTCGTTATCGCCACATCTGACAAATGCTTGAGGGTCGTTTCAGATAAGCCGTGTACGTATCACTATTAGTGAAAGGTTGTCAGCATGTCGCCTAAAATTGCAATACACATGAAACCCTCACATCCCTTAATCTGCTTGTACGATACCCACGGGAAAGAAATGGGGTGAAGCTGTTCTAAGCCGGCATTTTGAAACCACTGGTGTTCTAGATATTGTTGAGTTTGGTGGATAGGGTGCATTTAGTGACAGAAAATAAAGCTTACGAATTAAATTTACTGTATTTTACCACTTTTGCATGTAAAAAAAAAAATATCCTGGAAAAATTGTATGTCCTTCGTATAGTATCATTTTGCTGGCAACGACTGAGCCGCGATAGCCCAGAGATGGTAGAGGCATTGCTAGTACTATGTAATAGCAAAGGTCACAGGTTCAATTCCTAACCTAGGTACATGTTTTTGCTTCCTACCAACAATGTACGAGTAGGTAGGTAACTAATGCGAGAAATAATGCGAGTAAATGCTGTAAATGCATCTGTTAACTCGTCTCAATAACTACTAGTTTTGTATCTAATATCACATAATCTGCTCATAATTAAGTACCTACCAATGATTGGCGTTAATTTCTGAGCTGCAGTTTCCACACTGAAGGCGGGTCGCACACTTAACGCACGACGGAGCGCTAAAACATCGCAGCGGTCTGTCAGATCCATACTATCTAGATCTAGATGGCACGTGTGGCTAACCGCTTTAAATTACAAAGAAGACTTTTTGAAGTAATTATTTAATGTGCTTTACGTAAATTTGTTCTGAAATTTCTTGATCATCATTTATGCCGTGTGATACCGGCTTACAATAGCATCACCCCACATCCTTACCGTGGGTGTCGTAAGAGGCGACTAAGGGACTCGGGAGTATTAGAGTATTGCAAGTTTTAGACGACAGAAGACCTGTCCCTATAGTGATACACATGTTTTCTAAAACAACCTTGGAAAACAATCCTCAAAAATGTCAGACGTATAATGGCGATAGCGACCGTATTCTTACGGCTGTTAACGCTCTGCCTACCCCGCAAGGGATAAAGGCGTGATATATGTATGTATGTATTTATTAAATGGCATTGCCCTTGTCGGTGTTAGTAGGTATAGCAAGGTGAAATGGCAGACGGCTGGTCTGGTCACATCTGCAATAGAACCGATGGCCGGTGGAGTAAGCGGGTTCTCGAGTGGAGACTACGCCTCGGCAAGCGTACCATTTGACACCCTCCGGCCAGATGGATCGATGACTTACAGAGAGCGGCTGGTAGCGACTGGATGGCGAAAGATCGTGCCTTGTGGCGTACCCTGGGGGAGGCTTACGTCCAGCAGTGGACTGCTGTGATGTATGGTGTAATACCTGTGATCAGCTCGCTCGGTAGATGAGGCTGCGTGTCCACCCAGTTCCTCAATTTCCGTATGTCCTCTTTCGTTATGCCATTTGGTTTCTTGTACTCGTCTTCTAGAGGGAACTCGCTCACTTTTACTGGCGACGACATCTCTCTGGAAAAGTTACAAAGGAGTAACAAAATGGAAATATTTAAAAGGCGTCAGTTCTTGAAATAGTGTAACATCATCACATAAAGAAACGATCTGTAAATGGCGGCGGTTACCTAAGTGAGGGAGAAGGCATGAACGTATATGTAAGAGCCTCAGTGGGAGAGAGAAAGCACGACAATCGACCGCCATTTTCAGATCGTTTCTTTATCTGTACGGGTTCTAAATGACGGCACATTTCAACGCAATATTTCAGTTTTGATAATGTTCAAATACCCGATTGTTCTGAAACGACCCTCAAGTCTTTGTCAAACGTGGCGACAGCGACCGTATTTTTATATTACGATCGTTGATGCTTCCGCAAGGGATAAACGCATCATCATCTGCCTGCCCTTATCCCAATTCATTTGGGGTCGGCGCAACATGTTTTCTTCTTCCGCAAGGGATAAACGCGTGATATATAAATGTAGGTATGCCATTTTGTGTAAATAAAGTAACTGAGAGTTGCTGATTTAAAAAATTCAAGCGAAACAAGCTTTATTATCTACATACGTTTTTTAGTTCTACTAAATTTTTTACTTGGCTACATTTTTGTAGTGTCAGATGTAACGATTAATTCAATTAAATAAATTGTTGGTCTTAATAATACGTAATGGTTATAATTGTATCAAAATGAAATATAATTATTATTACGCTGACATTGTTGATAACGTTATGATTATGACTAATTGAATTATCTCAACAACAAAACTAGTTTTAGCCCCGAGGCTATAAAACATGCTCCTGAAAATCTGGAGGCAAGCTGCCAAACCTCACTTAAGCCCGTATTTATAAACCGCACTCAACTCTGAGTTCGTTCTCGAGTACGACTTTGAGGTGCTGTTAGTATTGACTGACATTTGTCAAAATCGCACTTGAGATCGATGTCAGTGTTGAGTGCGATTTGTAAATTCGAACCCGAATTATCGGTAAATATTAATTACAATAAAATCTCTCGGTCTGGGGCAAGCTCGCATATTTTTTTACTTATACTGTAAATTCCGAGTGACCTTTAAATAATAAAGGTAGGTTTTTAACATAAAAAAATTAGTATAAAAACGATGTAATCTTTTAATTTCGCGGAAATAATTTTCGGCTAATGAACAAAAACATTTAAAATACTGAAACAATTTTGATAATTTTTCGAAGATTAACATCTGGCATGCGGAATTGTTATAATAATATTTCGCTTTGCTAAAAATATTTCATGGGGGTGACCAAATTGTCTGATCTATAAAATAGATTGCAACGAAAAAATCGACACCTGAAACCCAAGGCGGATCGCACACTTATCAAACGACGCGACGGAGCGCTAAAATATCGCAGCGGTCTGTCAGATCCATACTAGAAACGTCTCTCCCCATACTAAAACCGCACTCGACGGACGACGCTGCGATAGCCCTGCGTCGACAGCGGTTGAGCGGTTCTAGTATGGGGGTTGACATTTCTAATATGGTACTCACAGACCGCTGCGATGTTTTAGCGCTCCGTCGCGCGTTAAGTGTGCGATCCGCCTTAGCCACTAGATGGCGAAAAGTGAACAGTGAACTAAGGCTGATGTGGACATCTGAACAAGGTGGAAGGAAAAATTCTGATGACGACTAGCTAAGACAAAATTACATACCTACCTAAAGTATAGGAGATGAAAAAAGCCTAAAACACCTTCATCGTCATTATATTAGCCATAGGACGTCCACTGCTGAACATAGGCCTCCCCTAAAGATTACCTTACCTTGTCCGATTAGAAGCGGCCTGCATCCAGCATTTCCCCGCGGACTTGACCACATCGTCTGTCCATCTCGCGGGGGGCCGGTACGTGGTCTCCACTCGATAATTCCTGCTCCATCGTTTATCAGTCCTTCGAGCAATGTAGCCCATTGTCACTTCAGCTAAAAAACTTATAATTTAGATAAAAACTCACCTTAGCACTATATCAAGTACCTACTACGTCCACTCGCGGTCACATGCGGCAAAACAGTGAGGTCTGTTACAGTCAGAGCTCAGTTACAATAACTGAGCTAAAACATTAGTTTTGCAATCATTAGGGTCGTCGCACATTTAGCGCGTGTTGAGGTAGGTAGGTAGGTACAGGGTATTTGGAAAGGTACTAAGTTCCTTTTAAGGGATGAACCAGCCCATGAAGCTGAACAACTTTCCAAAAGCAATATAGATCGAAATATGAAAAAATGTTGGACCTCACATATACTTACAATTTTTTCACAATAATTTTTGACGTGACAAGTGACAGCGTCTTATGATTCGATGGAGCTTCTTCATGACTCATAATGCGGCGTTACCTCGATCTGAAGCGTTGCCTCGCTCTCAGGCGTTCAATGAAGGGTTGAAGTGTAAGCGAGAACGCGGAACGAGCCACCAAGAAGCACAATCGGCCTCCGAGTTCGGCAGCGTTTATCTATCAAACGAATTTAAAAATTTAATTTGAAAAATGCTACCATTCCATCAGTATTTTCTTATGACGTTGTCACGTTCAACTATCGTCAGTAAACCGACTTTACAGGCAACCGATTTTTTTTCATCGACCTATGTTCCTTGGGGAAAGCTATTTAGATTCACCTCCTAAAAGGAACCCAGTAGTACTTATCCTAACACCCTGTATACGAGGGCGCTAGAGGCTGCGCTTACGCATCATTTATCTACTCTATACCTGCACGCTACAATGTAGCTCGGATATAATCATAATTAACTTAGACACGACATTTAGATAATAATACTTACCTACCTACTTATAACTAACAGAAAAAGGCAACTTCAGTGGATCTTATGTAATAAATGATAATCTGAAGTATGTTTTTTTGAGAGATAGTATTGACTTCTTGGGTTGCCATTTTTGGGATTTTTTAAATCTATTTCTTTATCGCTCGTATGATCTAAAAGCTCAGCAGGGATTTTCCATAAATCGGGGTAAGTAATCGTTATTTTTTTGTTATGTACTGAATGGGAACCGAAAGTGTCAATTTACTATCTCTCAAAAAAACAAAACACACTTACACTCTACAGAGTGAAATGTAACTCGTGTAGCTGTTGATAATGAACAATTTTCCCAAAGGAACACAAATCGAAATATATATTAAAAAAACTTATAATACATATATTAAACATACATGTCACGCCTTTATCCCTTGCGGGGTAGGCAGAGCCACTGAGCCACAGAGACATTGGGCCCTAAATTTTAAACTTCTTCAAGAACACTAAAGAAAGGTGTAAGAATTCTGAAGTGCGCTGGTCTTTTCTGAACATTTCTGAAAACCACTGCCTACCCATCTCGATGCCTGTCTAGTTATGTGTAGGTAAGTAATGTTGTAAGAAATTTTTCTTGGTAGTAATCATCAGGCGTAGACGTTGATAAGTTTTACTATATCTTTAAACAGCTGTAATACGCCCACAGCTGAACATAGGCAATAGACAGGCGTAGATTTGATAGCCCCGGGGTTTACTTAACTATAGAGTCACTTAAAAAAAAATCTTGAGAAAGGTTTCATCGAAGAGTTCGGAGATGTCCGGAAAGGACATCGCGATTGTGAGCTATTTACTCTAGTCTAGGTCAGATTTTAGTGCTCTCAGCAAGTAGCTGGTATGGCACGTTAAGCCGTAGGTCCCGGTTGCTGCCTATGATTAGTTAGACGGCGGTCGTTACACAACCATCTCAGAAGCCTACTACTCGTAGAAGGTGGTTGAAAAATTCTGACACTAGGGTTCATCGGGTCGCTGGACGACTTGGCGTCCCACACGAAAAGAGAAGAAAAGAAGAGAGAAGAAGATGAGGTCATGATCACGAAATGGTTGTTCAATGGCTGCTATCCAATAATAAACCAGAGGGGAAGACTTAGCTGGCTCTCCAAGGCATAGAAGTAGATGGTATGGCCTGAATAGTCCTTACCAAACTGGGAGGAACTCGGGAGTAGTCTCAATTCGTCAACTTTGCCCCACGACAATCGAATTAAAGACCTACGGCTACTGGAACCGACGTTCAGACCACTACACCACTGAGGCAACTTTCAATTCATTCACTCTATTGAATGAAGCGTGACCTTCCATTCACTCCGAGAACTTGCACAACTGAACAACTTATTACACAACCCTGCCACCAGGCTCCGATTTAACGTACATTGCTGGGTATTTTAGAGCCACTGAACACTAGAGACAAAACAGTTTCGAGTTATAAGGATGTGCTGTGGTGGTTTGTAAGAATTCCCAAGTGGGAATGCTCCTAAACTAAATTACACCATGCGGGTATTGCACATTCCTAGTTACTGGAACGTGCTGGAAAAATTACCTAGTTTTGAATAGCCTTAGTTTCAATTCGACCCGTTCTACCTTACCCTTAAATACAAAGAAATAATTTGTTGTAAGATGCCTCGTCATTAATAGAACTATAACGAATCGCTTTCTATTTGCCAAACTAATATGTACAAGAAGACAAATAATTTCCACATTGATAGCTTATCTGGACTGTTGATTTTCTTACATGAAGTTTTCTAGATATGCTTGTGCGGAAGAAAAGTTTCTTTTGGGAATAATTATTCCCGACGTAGGCACACTACCAAACTATCAAAACCATCCAACTGACATGCAATCGAGACACAAGCACAACTGAAACTATTTTTATTAAGTAAACTCAAGCCCCTGTCTTCAAACTGTTTTGTCTCTCGTGTGCGGTGACCAGCAATGTATTCCAAATAGTATTCTATTCTACTGGCAGCAACTAGTTTGGTCTTAAGTCAGTCAGTGAGTGTCGAACCTTCCTGCGGATCTAAAGTGTTGTTGCTTGCATTTCACAAAGTGAGTCCATTTTTACGTATTATTATTTACGATAGTGCTTACTTACTTTTATTTTTAGTGGCCTTGTTGATTTTTTTATTATTTTGTTTTTTGTTTATAATTTAGTTGATCTACTAGTACAAGTTTTGTTGCGAAAATGTTGTGGTTTCAAATAGTTTATCTAGTTATTCGAGTTTGCATTGCGTCTTAGTGTCAAAAGTGATGTGGTTAGGTAGTTATTTACTAAAAGCATTTAGATTACTAGAATTTATTTAAATCAGCCTACCTTTCCTGTTTCCTAATTACATATTTCTACATTTGTAGAATAAACGAACGGTTTTTTAGTTACGATAAAAAACAACTGAAAAAGGTCCCTATCGTAAAATCCGCTTATTAAGATTGAGGAATCGCATCCTATCCAAAAGATTTTAGTGTAAAATGTTGCTAAGGCAAGTTCATTAAAGTTACTCTGTAGAAAAGATGTCAAATATCATGTAGAGTCAGGCCAAGATTCTGAATGAGTTGGACTCTTGTCGGAGGAGTAATTTCCACCTTCTGAATCTACACGGCCCGAATTGAGCAACCCCAATTCTACAAAACTCTGCTCCTACTACAGCCTTAACAATCTATTGCTGGACATGAGCCTCTCCCATTTAGGGAATGTTGCCGGCATACGCACCAGACCACGATTGCCGAACACAGTGTAAGGTGTACAAGGGAACGCTGCTGCCCATTCCCTGCATTCACCCCTAAAGTCACCATTACGACAGCCACGTGTAGAAATGGGGTGGTGTTATTTCAAGCCAGCATCACACCACAGACTCTACATTTGAGTTAAAATAATAAGGATATATGTCCATCGTTTCTAATCAGAATTTCAGATAAAATTTAGCTATTCAAGGCAGTGTGGGCATCTTCGAGAGTTGACCTTTACCTTGCACAAAATGTGAATTTGTCGGAAATCATGTCATGATTAATTACTGTATTAATTATTATAGAATTCAGTTTTTGTTTGGTGTTATGATATCTAGATGAATAAAACATTTGTGGGACGATTCAAACTAAGCTAGACTATTACCAAATTGTTGAATTTGCTCTCTGAGTGCGTCGCGGGCAACAAAAAAATGTTGGGTGAAATTCATTATCATAATTCATAACCTTATTTGACCTTGTCAACGTGACAATGACAACCTGTTATTGACACCCGTGTGACATATTAATATTATCCAATTTTTGTATGAAAAACATCGAAAAATCAAGCGGAGCGTCTGAGAGAGAACCGTCTTAAAAATGTATAATCTAGGTCTTTTAAATGCAGATTTCTGTATATTTTTTATTTTATCACAATCCCAAGGTTACCACATCGCAGAAAGGCGAACATTCATCCGGTTATACCACATTTTTCTAGATGACTTTAAAGGTCACTAAAAAACAAAATTATTATAGGTATCTACCTACTTAGGCATAGGCATGTATGTGCGCGCACCTGAGCTTTACAGAAAAAAATTAATCTCAAACTTACTTGAAGAGCTGGGCCCCAAGTCTGCTATTTTTTTGTGATTGTGACACCATCAAAACTCAACTGTCATTCCATTGCAATTGTGATTTTCTATTCTTCAAACTGCTAGCAGACTACGAAATGACCGACATCATACAACTGAGAACCAATCGACATCCAACTGAAACGATTTTCATTTAGCAGACTTAGGACCCTGATCAACAACTTTGAATGAACCTTTTACCATAGTATTCTTGTATCTTGGAGAGGGATTTTCTTAAACCATAAGACATAACTAAGTGGTTTTTTAAGGGATCGCACGTTTTTGGAGAGATAGTATCAAAAACTCTGACACCAGGGTTCATCGGGTCGTTTGACCGAATTACAATTCAAAATTAGAATACGAGTTACAAATTTTTAAATACAATTCGCAGTAGGTAAATACTCTTATTAATTATGTGGTAATACAACTATATTTAGCTTATTGCCAATTGGTAGGCTGTGAAGGTTAAATTTCGGTCAAGGAAAAGCTAAAGCCTAAATTAGACAGGTTACCTACAAGTGAAATTCCAAACCACAAAATCCTTAAGACGCCTCATGCCACAGGCGCACACATAAATCACGCCTTTATCCCTGGCGGGGTAGGCAGAGCGTTAACGACCGTAATATTACGGTCGTGATCGCCACGTCTGACATGTTCGAGGAACGTTTCATATCACTATTAGTGACAGGTTGACGGCCTGTCGCCTAAAATTGCTTAACTCATGAAATCCTCGAGTACCATAGTCGGCTTTTACGACACCCAAGGGAAAAAATGGGGTGGTGCTATTCTTAGCCGGCTTTACACTGCATGTCACAGGCGCGGTAAAGACATATGGTGATGCTATTCTAAGCCGGCATCACACAGGATTATATCCTCGATTCAGCCTTCCAATAAAAGCAGATGTTCATATTATGAATCATTACATAACCTTTCGCAGGCACTGTATAGGAGACGTATGGGCGGTAGGCTCGCTCTAGTGTGAGATAATATCATAATACAGAGTGTAAAAAAATTTGCTGAAAGTATTTTAAGGGGTGAACCAGCCCATGAAACTAAACAATTTTCCCCAAGGAAAATAAGTCGAAATATGAAAAAAAATTTGGATCTCCCGGAAACAAAATTACCTACCCACCGACCAAGTCAATTTGTATGGGAGATTCAAAAAATTAGTATCTATACCTATACAGAATTTTAAAAACGTTTGCTGCAAAATTATTCAAATAATCTCTACACCGTATGATGCCGGCTTAAACAGCATCACCCCAATTCTAACCGTGGGGGTCGTCGTAACAAGTGACTATCAGATAAACCCAGGGAAATTCAGCTGCGTTTTCTATGAATGCAATATCTTACACTGCGCTCACTAATCCGCCTGCCAAGTTGACGGGTTCGGGGCGGTGTGTTCTCGTTGTCCCCAAGGTCCGTGTCCCCAATATCCGTGTCCCCAAAAAAGTGGGCCAAGGTTTGACAGGGTGGGGCAAGGTGTGACAAGGCAGGGCTGTGGAGCCGGTGTGGTTCTTTTAAAGTGGTAAGTTGTGGCAGAGAGGGTTGGACGATGTCTTACCATGCTACACCTTGTGCCAGCCTTTCAAACCTGGCCCCACTTTTTTGGGGTCACTGATCTTGGGGAACACGCCATTTGGCAAAACTCGCGTAGGCCCATGTCCAGCAGTGGACTGTTCAATCTACAAGGCGAAACATACATACATACATACATATATCACGCCTTTTTCCCTTGCGGGGTAGGCAGAGCGTTAACAGCCGTAAGAATACTGTCGCTATCGCCACGTCTGACATTTTTGAGGATTGTTTTCCGAGGTTGTTCCAGAAAACATGTGTATCACTATAGTGACAGGTTGTCAGCTTGTCGCCTAAAAATTGTAATACACCAATACCTCCGGGTCCCTTAGTCGCCTCTTACGACACCCGCGGGAAGGATGTGGGGTGATGCTATTCTAAGCCGGCATTACAAGGCGAAACGGTGTCAGAATTTCACACTTTCACACGCGCTGATTGATTTCCCGATATTTTCGGCATGTGGTTTTTCATACAAAAGTTGAATAGCGATTCACATAACACCCTATATAGCATATCATCAACACGTCAACAGATTTGTTGACACGTGGGCGAGCCCACTTTCTATCAATGATACCATACAATAGATGACTCAAAAAACGACATGTAAATATTAACCGACTTTAAAAACGAAGGTTACCAAAGGTTTTGCCGTGTGATGCCGGCTTAGAATAGCATCACCCCACATCCTTCCCGTGGGTGTCGTAAGAGGCGACTAATGAACTCGAAAGTATTGCAATTTTTAGGCGACAGGCTGACAACCTGTCACTATAGTGATACACATGTTTTCTGAAACAACCTTGGAAAACAATCCTCAATAATGTCAGATGTGGCGGTAGCGACCGTATTCTTACGGCCGTTAACACTCTGCCTACCCCGGAAGGGATAAAGGCGTGATATATGTATGTATGTATATTACCAATGGTGCAGATAGCAGCAGGCGCGACTGTGCCTAAACGCACCAATAAGAAGTAGGTAACTGAACATTGACACATTTTTGACCAAACACAGAAAAAAAAAGCAGCCGAGAGTAAAAATGAAAACGCCTTTGCAGCCGTTAGTAGGTACCCAAAAGCTACTAAACCGATTTTGATAAGACAAAGAAACTTTACATCTTTTAAAAACGATTACAATTACAATAATAATTAAAATTGAGATTATCTGATCCAAAACATACTTTCTTAAATATTATAAACTTGTGCAGATGACAACTTAGGTACTATTACATACTTAATTAAGCAAAAGAAAGAAGTTTCCGTGTTTCGGATGGCACGTTAGGCCGTAGGTCCCGGTTGCTGTCTATGATTTGATTACTTAGACGGCGGTCGTTACACAACCATGTCAGGAACCTGCTACTTGTAGAGGCGGTTGAAAAATTCTGACTCTAGCGTCGTTGGACGACTCAGTGTCCCACACGAAGAGAGAGAATTAAGCCAAAAGGTAGAGTAGTATTATCCTCCTTTTTTGAGATTGGTACGGTAAAAAATACTTGATTGGAATTAGGATTACAAAATTAATATCAATGTGGCGAAATGTTGCACTATATAAAATCGTTTCAAAATCTTGCCTTCGACTGTCCATCATTACTATCAGTAATAGATATTATCAGTAATAGATATCTTTGGTAATAGATACGATCAGTAATAGCTACTGGTACTTAGTCTAGATGTGGTCTAATTGGTGGATAGGTAAAATCTAATAGATGGTTTCTGGAGTTGCCTATCGCTATTGAGAAACACGGATTCCAAGATTCCACTATTAAAGTCTGTTTTTATTCAGAAAATGTAGAATATTTTATCAGTTATAGGATTTAAAAACATAGCTGCAAAACTTTTAACTATTGAATCAATCTTTGAAACTGAACAACTTTCTGAAACATAGGTCGAAATACGAAAAACAATTTTGGACCTCCCATACACAGTTGACTTGCTCGGATGCTACATTTTATATGAGAGGTCTTAACCTCTGAAGTCCCGCCCATACAAATCGGGCGGCGCGCGCCATACTAAATGGCGGAGCGCGCGCTCCCGAAAATTCCTTTGTAGCTCTGGTTTTCGTTCACCAATTGTCAAGCGGATACTCCGACCTATTTTTCATTGGAATATTTGTTTAGTTACATGGGCTGATTCACCCCTTCAAATATTTGCAGCTAATATTTTTACACCTTATGTAATACAACTCTTTAATTTTAAAACTAAGTATCTAGATTTTTATAATGTTGTACCGACCAACACAAATTGCATCACTAGCGATTAACTAGCTATGTATTGGATTTTATAAAAAAATATCTATTATGAACCGATTACAAAGTGAGCCAACGGTGCATGCAGTGAAACTGAACACGCTACCGCCAGGCCGTGGGCACAAAACTCGTCCCAGGGGTTGTATAAGCGGGGAATGTTTTTATACAAATATCACCAACAAAAGAAAGTTTACTACCTACAGGATAGGTTAGTAAAGGCCGTACCGAAGCACCTTAAAAACCACAATTTTTACCCAACTTGTAGCGGCTGCCACCCAAAATAATTTGGAAAACACTGACACATATATTGTTTGTACTCAAATGTACCTATTTGTATCCAATTAAAATACACTTGAGTAAAAGATTCTATTTGTACCATCTAAAAGAAAAAGAGCTAAATAGGTACTTATATTTTATTATTTTTTTGAAATGTAAATTGATCGTGTGTATGTAAGTACGAATATTTTATGAATCCACTACCGCACCCCGTACCGCCGATATCGTAGTCATAACCCAATTCAAATGCCAAACTAAACTGTTTATTACACTGTACGCTGCTTGACAGACTTTGATCAACAGGAAAACTTATATCATCATATCATACCATACAATCACGCCTCTTGCCCGGAGGGGTAGGCATAGATTACATCCTTCCCCTTGCTACGAACCTGATACACCTCTTTCGCTTCCTCAGCATTCATCAGCCTTTTCATGGATGCAAATTTATATCATCGTTATTAAATAATGAATAACATAAAATTCAAATCATATTTATTATGGGGAAAGTTATATTTTCAATGTTATTTGCATTTGGAATATCGACCCGGTTTTTCTACATTGACTTAATTCTTAGGTTTAGGCGCAAAAATGTTCGGTGCAGGCTTATCGGTCTTCTCAAACGGGAAGTAAGGGTGGTCTTGCCAGAAGGTTGGCCACACTGTTCGGTAGTCCTTGTTGAATTTTCCCAGGGTGACCATTTCTTCAGGCGTCAACTCAAAATCGAACACATCGATGTTTTCTGCAATCTTTTCTTTGCGGACCGATTTTGGAATTGGTACTACGCCCTTTTGGACCAGATATCTAAGCGCTATTTGTGGCGTAGTCTTTCCATGTTTCTTGGCAATATCCAGCAGTGCAGGATCGTCAGCTCTTGGAGGTGGTACCTCGGAGTCTTTACTGAACAATCCTCCAAAAGGACTGTACGCCATGATAACTATATCATGTTGTTTGCAGAAGTCAATCAGCCTATCTTGCGCGAGGTTCAGATTTACTTCAACTTGAAGAACTGACGGCTTGATCTCAGAATTGGCCAACAGGCGTTCGATCTGGCTGATGTTGAAGTTAGAAATGCCAATGGATTTTGCTAGCCCCAACTTCTTTGCCTGCTCCATGCCCTTCCAGGTGTCCAAGTAGTCTACTACATCAAAGGCTTTGTGGTCAGCTGTAAAGGCAACTGGAAAATGTATCAGATACATATCAACGTAGGACAGATTCATAAGCTTTAATGAGTCCTTAAGAGCTTCCACTGGCTCCCTTTGTCTGCTTGACGCTAGTTTGGTGATAATGAAGATGTCTTCTCTATCGATTGAAGACGACCGCACAGCTTCGCCTACTTGATCTTCGTTCTTGTAGCCTTGGGCTGTGTCTATTAACCTGTAACCGCTGTCAAGTGCGTGAGTCACTGCGGTTTTCACTTCGTCCTTTAGAACTTCTTTTTGGCCGTTCTCATCGAATCCCAGGAACGTGCCCAATCCCAGTGCTGGGATGGAACTACCGTCGTTTAAGGGCAGTCGCGGCGGTGTTTTTCCCTTCGAGTCACACAAAACTAAAGTTAAAACATTTAGCATAGGTAACACTCGAAGCACAGCCATCTTGCTTAAAGATACGAATAGAACTGAACTTCATCTAGCTCGTAAAAATATACAATATAACCAGTATGCGGTCTATCATAGTAGTTACCTAATTGGTAACATAACCAGATTGTCCACTTTTTTTACGGTAGAAAAAAAAATCCCAACACAATATTGGCACTAAATTAGGTTTGGCAAAGAACACGACTAATAAAACCAAGTTAATTTGTATTAGGCGAGTAGCTATAGTTAGTATTCTATCAGATATTACAGGTACTTGGTTAGATCCGTATCATATCTATCACTTACATTTTAATTTAAGGGATAAACTTACTCTAGTTTTCCATACAGTTACTGAGAATAACCAACATAACTTGATTGGTTTAGGTATTTTGATGCACTGCAGATCCTGTTGAAGGGTCTGAGAGAACCGGTATGGATTTGTTTACATTAAGCAAGAATGTGGCTTGTTATGATGCTGCTACTAAATATAGAAGACAAACAACCAATAAGGAAAACCATCGGATCTCTTCTGCGCATCTTTTACACGTGGTGGCAATATCTCATCGATCTTTTACTCTTTATAGACTTCTATACAACGTTACAGATTATAACGAAACGTCTGAAACCAATTTCTACATACATACATACATAAATCACACCTCTTTCCTGTTGGGGTAAGCAGATACTATGTCCTTCCACTTGCTAAGGTCCTGGCATACTTCTTTCGCTTCTTCTACATTCATCAGTCTTTTTTTGCACGCTCGTCGGTTTAGGATACTTCTGATCTGACCTTTCTTCAAAACGTCCCCGATTTGATCCAGGCAGGTTCTTTGTGGCTTTCTTTTTCCACTAATACTCGCCTTGTAATATCTCTTTCATTAATATTCTTTCATTGTTTCTCTCAACATTACCAAACCACTTTAGCATTTCCTTTTCAATCTCTGTCACTAAATCTTCTTTTACGCCACAACACAACCAATTTTTGGTTAAAATGTTATGTACTTTAGATGGTCTTGTTCCTCTTCTGGGCATCAAAAGATGGTGACATCATCAATGGTGCCACAAGCGTTAAAAATTCAGTTAAGGTTTGTCAAAGGCTTGCCCATCTACAAACCGCCTATCGGCGGCGCTATGTAGAGGTACCACAACTAGCAATAATATTAAAATAAATAGCATTATTCGGTCCCAGGAGGACAGCGCTTATGCGATTAACAAAAGGTCAAAATAGCTTCATCAGACGTCAGGATCCAATGTGATTAGAGTTAGTAACGCATTGTTTAGGCTACGAAATCTGCATTTTAGTTCCGCGCGTGGGAAAATATATTTTAAGGACTCATACGTAGCAGTTTTTTCTAGTTAAGTAAAAAACAATACACTATATAATACCTGGATTTACGCCCATGTAATTACTCTGGAAAAGTTCAATTCACCTTACCTATTTTTGCCAATTTAAATTTGTTCCAAGTTAGACCGGTCTTTTAGGATTCAGGAGTGACCCACGCCAGGGTTAAAAAATTTATCAGAGTTTTTTCAATCGTCGATCAATACCCTTAAGTAGCCCTTAACTAGTACATTAGATGGTCTTCTTGTGGATCAAAACCCCTTCCTTTTTCCTAACTGTGGATCAAAACTCTTTAGGGCCCGGCTGGCATGAATCTTCAGAAGTTAGTAAAATTAACTTAAGATAACTGTTAAATATACCTAACTACCTACTTAGTTTTCTTTATAAAACAAGTCCCCCCAGCAAATATGATGTATTTCACATATTTGTTGGGGGGACTTGTTTTATAAAGAAAACTACTTAGTTTTCTGTGAAATATAAGTATATTCTTCAACTTCAAAATTTTTTATGGTGTACCATTTTGCGCGATTCTAATGGCCCATCCGAGGCGGATTCGACCTCAACTCGTGACGCAACGCAAAGGTCGCGTCGACCGGTCGGCGCAGGCGCATGGACCTATCTGCACCTGTGCACTCGAACCTTATAACAAAAGTCTTGCTTCCACGTTACCGTTTAATATCTCGAAGTTAACAAAAAAAAGTTGAGAAAAGATTAGTAGATAATCATAGACGATTTTGGTCATGTCAATGTTTAAAAAAAAGTCATAGATACATAAGAGGAAAATTATATACCTACCTACAGGAGATAGTAAGATCTCTCTTGCCGCTTGATATTTACAACAAATGTGTGAAATCATATTTTTAGTAGGAGATAATATATGGTTATGGGGAAATGCCGTGCTTGTCTATTGGCTGCATAGACCAGAAAAGTAATGCGCGCGACACCAATGTCATTTTTGTTGTGTGATTGGCTGAGACTCAGACGAGAACGCTATGTAGTTAACCTCAAGCGCAGGGCCCCAAGTCTGTTATTTTTTTGTCATTGTAACGCCATCAAAACTTCAACTGTCATTCCATTGCCATTGTGATTTTCTATACTTAAAACTGTTAGCAGAAACTATTTTCATTTAGCAGAGTTTGGGCCCTGCTGTATTGCATTATGCCATCATCCAACTTGCTGCCAAATACGCAAATTCAGGCAATAAAGGTTGCACAGGTGCAGATTAGCCCCATTAGGCGCCAAAGCAAACAACAATATTAAATTTAATATTCATTTTGAATAATAATGCATATCGTGTGTGGTTTCCTACATTTTATTAGGTAAATACGAATTATAAATTGAGTAATGATCGCATTCGCATAAGGTAGAAAAAACTCGGAAATAAGCTGGAGCTGTTTTTTTTTTCGATACGAGCGGCCCGCCTAGCGGTTGCACACGATGCTAATCGTTTTCCCGTAGAAATCTTTCCGGAATTCATATAAATTTTCCGAAACACTATTTATAAAAAAAACTACATCGAAATCCGTTGTGTAGTTTAAAGAGCCAAGCAATAAGCATACATCATACCCATACATAACATGATACAGAAATAGTGGCAGAAGCGGGCCTTTTGGTATCATCCGGAAATATGGTGTCAACTTTTCCTTTCTATATAAAAAAGTTGCAAGCTTGACCAGTCAGATCAAACTAAGGAAGTTGAGACCTCTGATCAAATAATATCAGAAAATAGCTGACCTGACTGACTGCCTTCCTATGGCTAATCGATTTTCTGTGAAGAAAGTTTTTAGAGTTTCGTTTCATAACCTAATCTTGCCTGCAAATAAATTGCAGTCTGAACAATACCAAAACTTTCTCTGAGGTTTAATATTTTTGAGGTAATGAACATTAGTTTTTATGTTATGTTTTCGATTTCCGCAAAATTCAACATTTTTTTTTGACGATTTGTTCAAATGTTCGAATGTACTGGGCGTAAAGTCGTGACTTCCAAACCAATTTAATGATTCGCTTGTTTGCCAAACAGCCGCCTGTAGGTAGGTTCTCACGATGATTTCGAGAAACATCGAAAATATTCAAAAATACAAACAAGGAAAGAGATAAACAAATCGTTGTTGCTTTTTTGCAACTGCACAAACCTTGGTACGATACGAAATTAAATTAAATAGTTTTTACTTCCGATTATTTCCGCATCACTACGAAAAAACAGAGATATGGGAATAGCATATTCCATCTGGTTTTTCTTCGGTTGGCGGGAAAAGAAAACTACGGAAAATTTTCGTTAATTAATTTTTATTATTGTTTTCAAGTTATTAGGCTAAGTATTTGTTTTAATTAGTGTACATATTGTAAATAATTTATCTTTCATCGGGTAGGGTAAGTTTTTGTTACACATCTTAGCCGTTTTGGCGAAAATGGACCCCTCCATAGTGAGGGAGTCCGAAATTCCCATACAACCTCCAGACGAGTCTTTGTCTCCAGCTCTGGATCTCTTAGTGGCAGCGGCAAAAAAGGTAGAAAACATTAAGTGTAAGTTGAGCGCAAGGTAACGAAATCGCGGATAGGTTGGCCAAATTGGCAACTTCTCAAGGCAACAGCGACAATAATTCGGTTTATGTTCAGGATTTACTCCCATCCACTAGAGCTTTTCTGTATCAAAATTGGAATAATAAATGGTTAAACCCTGAAAAAGGTAAATTCTACAAAAACCTTCAGCCTATTATCCGAAGTCGTCCGTGGTTTTCGAAATATATTGTAAATAAAAAAGTTGCGTCTGTCATTTCCCGTATGAGGTTGGGCCATTGTTGCACCCCAGTGCATTTGGCCAAGTTGGGTGTTTGCGACAATGGTGAATGCCAGTGTGGTTTGGGTAATGGCGACATTACCCATATTTTGTTTTTATGTGGTAAATTTAATTCGTTAAGCTTGTATAATATTTTAATTGCGCACAAAGCGCCTCTACCTGTAAATACTTCTTGTATATTAAATTTAACGAATAAGGTGTATATAAAGTGTCTATGTATATACTTAAGCTTTCATGATATATCTATTTAATTTCATTTTCATGCTCATTTGATTTCATCCTCACTGGACGTTGGCAGAAATGTCCCCTGAAAGTAGGGTTGACTATTGCCATACACAAAAAATAAATAAATATTCCATCTGAGGTTTACTGTGATTGTTGATGATATGTTGTGATTCCAGGTTAGGTCGGATCTTCCTATTTCTCTCCTGGGGGTATCGTAAGAGGCGACTAAGGGACTCGAGGGTTTCCTGTGTATTACAACTTTAAGCAAAGGCTGACCGTCTTTTACTGTGGTGATACACGATTTTTTGAAATGACTTTCAAATATTTGTTGGACATGTCGATAGCAACCGTATTTTCTCTTACTTACCCCTCAAAAGATAAAGGCGATACATATTTGTTTTGCGTAAGTGTGAGTTGCTATAGGCTGAAGAATGCGTCTTAATAATGATGATCATGAACCTTCCTTAATTTCAGATGCTGGCGTGCACGCTCCTCTCGATCCTGGCGGTGGTCTCCGCCGACGTGTCCCACTTGCTCCAGGAGGCCACCAGCACGGAGCCTCCGCCGCCGAAGCCCTACGTCTTCTCCTACACGGCCGGCAGGTTCCCAGGACACGCGGACAGACAGCACACTGAAGTCAGCGATGGCAGCGGCGTCATTAGAGGTACAGGAATCAATGAAGTGGTTTGTTTTTGTAAGATAAGACCCGAAAGAGAACAGGATGGAAAGAGAAGAGAGACGCCTTTACTTAGCAGTGGGACCATTCACAGGTTAATCATGTCAAGATAAGACAAGAAGGTATGCCAAGGGTTTGCAAGGAAGGCCGAAGTAGAGCCGATTAGACTATGAAACGTCAAAGCGAAGCTAGTGTTGTGGCCAAAATTACAATGCAACAAACTAAAATAAAAGGGCATTTATTTCACTTCAGCAACTATAATACATTGAGACTTTACTAACTTACTTTACTAAGACTACTTAAGCTTATATCAGCTGATGAATGGCACTATTCAGAGTAGGTCATAAATACTACTCTAAAATAAAAGAACAAAGAGGTCTTTTTCTTCATACACACTTAAAAACGCTGGGCCATGAACAGACTCGCAGCATCAACGAACTGCTGCAATGCGTGGCTGATGTTCGTCAAGGCATGAGCTTGAGTCCTGGCTGCCTCTGCTTGCACCACAGCGGCCTCAGTGCGCTGCATGACAGCTTCAGCCAGCAGCTGTTCGGTATGCGCCCGACGCTCGTCTAGACGAGCTCGACGTTCTTCGAAACGTACGCGTCTCTCTTCCATACGAGCGTGACGTTCTTCTGAGCGGGCGAGGAACGAGTTGACGTGTATTGATGGGGCTGTAATATAAAAGTAGGCGTCACAAAACCATTCGTGATGAAGTTCAATCGGCTCGCACGTGAAATTGTTTCTTCTTAGGAGCCGATACCCCGTTGGTAAAGCAGATACCTAATGTCGGTGCATTGCTAACTTGGATGAACAGTACAAATCATCACCAGCATAAAACCTAGTACCTATTCTATCACTTAAAGACTTGTTTTTCGAATAGAGTCAGGGTTGACGCCAATTTACGTTCAGCTATGGTTCATCTCCTAGATATTTTTTAAAATAGATATTTTTTTATCGATTTTTATGAATATCACATCACAGATACTCTTCGAAATGGTGGTGCCTTGAATTACCCTAGTATCCAGAAACAATCATTATGATCCCATTTTGTTTTTTTATACTTACAACTTTGAGTAGCCCGAGTCTTCATCATTCTGGATCTGCCTCTGAATCCCTTCGACCCTGAAGACGGCGGAGTGGCTGGCTGCGGCGAGGGCGAGGGTTCAGCAGGCGGTGGAGGACGAGGAGACGCGCGGGGAGTCAGGGAGATCACCAGCGGGACGTCGTCTTCTGACTCGTCCCCTTCGTCTTCTTTCTGATAGTTGATATTACGTAAATTATACATGAACAACATAATGAGCAGATAATCTAAACAAGGTGTAAAAATATGCCAGAAATTTAAGGGGCGATGAATGTGAAAAAAATTTTGGAGCTCCCATACAAAATTACCAATCGACCAAATTAATTTCTGTTAGAGGTCCAAAACTTTTCTCATATTTAGACCTATGTTTCTTGGGTAATATTGTTTAGTTTCATGAGATGGCCCCTTGTTATGTTATATTTGCAGCTAATATTTTTACGGCTTAGAAAAGCCTCCATAACACCTGGGAGTTCACAAGTCATAAAGACATCTTTACCTAACGTTTTCGATCCGCAATTAGCACAAGTAACCGGTGACATACATACACACACATATCACGCCTTTATTCCTTGCGGGGTAGGCAGAGCGTTAACGGCCGTAAGAATACAGTCGCTATCGCCACGTCTGACATTTTTGAGGATTGTTTTCCAAGGTTGTTTCAGAAAAACATGTGCATCACTATAGTGACAGGATGTCAACCTGTCGCCTAAAAATTGTAATACCTACACTAATACTCTCGAGTCCTTTAGTCGCCTCTTACGACACCCGCGGGAAGGATATGGGGTGATGCTATCCTAAGCCGGCATCACATGACACCGGTGACTTACGCTTATAATATCCTTATCCTGAGTGGTAAAATCAGCTGATCCACTCTGCCTCACGAACACAGCTACCCTCTCCTCAAGAGGGGTCAGCGACGGGGAGATCGCAAGTTTGGCCTTCACGCGGCATTTCAGCTCGGACCAATACTGCAAAATAGAAACATTCATGATAAATCAAATCCTGGAATGCCAGGTATTCATAGTAATTCGTGGGACTACCTATCTACTCAAACGCTTCTTGGGAGTACCAACATTGATGTGCAAAATTTTTGATACTTCCAAGAAGTGTTAATGTGAAACTATGTACTTACTTAATTTTTTTCTGTGATCATGTATGGTAGGTTGGCATACTGGCTATATGTAAAATAGGCATGGAGTCTGCGCAGCAAGTCAAACTTTTTACAATAACATGACCGTAGCGTCGAGCTTCCCCTATTTGATTTTAATGGTTCCTTCATCATTATCATCGTCGGTTGCAGAATCCTTTACCTTAGCCCAGTCCTTCCCGCTCCTCGGCTCGCCCTCTCTGTTGATGAATGCTGCGCAGTCTTCCCACTGTCTCCTGCACTGCGCTCGGCTGGCAGCAGACCGATCTTTGCCCAGCACCAGGTCTCCATGTTTCTCCACGTACGACAATAAAGCCGACACTTGTGCCGCCGTTACCAATCTTCTGGGCTCCATTTTATAAAAACCGCCTAGATATATAATATTTCTAATATTACAAAATCAAACAATAGAAAATTTGTGCAACGCGACGCGAACAAATGACAGAATAGATGTCAGAAGTAGTCAAAGTAACATGACATCCCATGATAGACCACAAAGAGAAGAAAGTCTTAGGAGATAGTATTGCGAAAAAGGTTTAATTCGTTGCTCTGCTATTTAGATATTACGTAGAATATCTATATCTGAATCGTATAATGCCGTGTGATGCCGGCTTAGAATAGCATCTCCCCACGTCCTTCCCGCGGGTGTCGTAAGAGGCGACTAAGGGACTCGAAGGTATTGGTGTATTACAATTTTTAGGCGACAGGCTGACAATCTGTCACTGTAGTGATACACATGTTTTCTTGAATAACCTTGGAAACAATCCTCAAAAATGTCAGACGTGGCGATAGCGACCGTATTCTTACGGCCGTTAACGCTCTGCCTACCCCACAAGGGAAAAAGGCGTGATATATGTATGTATGTATGTATGTATGTATATCTGAATCTCAAGTGATCTTTAATCATGATGAATTATTATATTTTTATGCGACAGTAAACTGTACCTAATAGAAATACTGTCCTCTTTCAATTCCAGGATCGTACTCCTACGTGGACCCTCGGCAGAAGGTCCGCACGGTGGACTACGTGGCCGACAAGCAGGGCTTCCACCCGGTCCTGAGCGACGTCCCTCCAGAGCATCCAGCTGATTCAGAGTCAGTCGCCAGGGCCAAGGACCGCCACTTCCAGCTGTACCAGCAGATTGCAGAACAGCACGCCAACAACCCTTATCCTCAGGCTGGTGAGTTGGTAATACTGAGCTCCTACAGGCTACCCAGCAGATTCAGAGTTCGTGGCCAGGGCTAAAGACTGCCGCTTGCTTGCTTTTCGTGTGGGACACCAAGTCGTCCAACGACCCGATGCACCCTAGTTTCAGAATTTTTCAACCGTCTTCTACAAGTAGCAGGCTTCTGACATGCCGCTACTTCTAGTTGACCAGTCTTCTTACAAACTGCTGTCTAGGTATACCTTAAGATATGGATACTAATGCATTTTCTGGAGGCATAAACTTATTACCTATTTTGTCAATTCATCTTATTTTGGGTAACATTAACATTGCAGGTTTAACCTCCTGTACCTCTAACAAACCGTAGTATAGAATGATACATACGTATAAGGGCATTTTTTTCTTAGTGCCATCGGTCAGTAGCAAAAAAATATGCGCATATTTTCAACTCGTTCTCTTCTCACGTTGCAGGAGAAGTAGTCGCTCCCAGACAATCAGCAGCAGTGGTAGCAGCAGCGGCAAAGCACGCACACCTCTTCCAGGTGATAGCTGAGCAGCACGCGCGCATTGCAGCGGAGAGGGAAGCGTTGCAGCGGGAGGAGGAGCAGCAGCAGTACCAGGAGTTACAAGACCAGCACTAGAGGAAACGACACGAGGGCGGCACTACACGATAGAAGAAGAAAAAGAAGGAAGCGCAGCATCTGCAAGAGTTTAGGGAACAGCAATACGGGGAGTATGTCAATTATACCGTTGTTGAAATCCAATTTCGCATGCTCTGACTGCAAGTCGTACCACACGGTTTACTTCACGAATATGGTTACTCTTGACATTAAGTTAAACCCTACCCAAGGTCAGCTGATGACGTTGTTTCTGTGAGTAAAACGCACGTCACGATTACAGTTACGAAAAACATCAGATGGCGTATTTTAAAATTGTAAGAGACCCGGTTTCACAAGGGTGTGACTGCAGTTACGAGATAAGGATTTCTACTGATTCAAAAATGCTCCTTAAAATATCACCCAAAGAACTATATGATTTCATTCTACATCCCTTGAGATAGTTTAACCAGTTGTACTTACTCGTAGTTCTACCTGTGAATATAAGCTTTTCACTTTTATTTTCATTTTCTATACCATGTTGGATCAAAATATTTTTCTTGTTTCTTGTTAGTTTAAGCTGTTATTCCGGATAATCCAATCTGACACCCTAGAATAGACACCCCGGGGTGGCAGGTCGGATTATCCGGATTTATTTTTTTCCGATCTGCCACCCAAAGGGGACAATCCGAGGGTGTCAGATTGGGCTAATCAATTTATCCAAAAATCGAATGATGGCATAAAGTTAAAGTCCAAAATAATGCAAAGTACATTCAAACGAAATTTAATGTTTTTTTAAATAATTGTTATAATGTAAAGTGTCGAAAAATACTCTTATATTTGCCATATTTTAATACTTACTTTAAGCTCTAGAACGCTAGTACTTTTATTTGTACTTATGTTTTATTTGTATTTTTTATATAAAGTATCGCCATAATGAATAAAAACAAATAAAAAATTTAATTAATTCTTAAAACATCGTTCGTTTTTTATTATTGCAGTTATTTTACCATTATATTACTTTAATTTTTGTTTAAAGTTTTTAATTCGTGTTCTGAATGCAAAAATATCGTGACATAAAGCAGCTAGCATTTTCCTGTCAAAACTCTGTCGATTATTTTGGATATAGCGAGATTGTTGAAATGAAAATCAATACAAAATCGTAACAATAATGATGTATTTAAGTGATCAAAAGCCAGTTTTGTAATGCGAGGGTCAGTTAGTGAGGTCCAATGCAGAGTGTCAGCTTAGGATGTGGAGTTGGCTGAAAATAAAACATTTACAAAATAACATGTACGAGTTTGGAAGAACGGAAGAAAACGGGTAGCTAGTAGGAACGCGTTCCTATGACTTTGCCACTTTTTCAGGGACCATCAACACCCAAAATATAAGTTAGTAAACAAGTTTACTAAAAAAAACAATCTGCGGTAATTTTCAATTTATGTTTTACGTTTAAATTTCAATTTATAAATAAAACAGACTGACCACACCCGTTACTGAAAAAAATCTAACGACGACAATTTCATATTTGAGTATCTTTCTTACCATTCACATTGTACCTCGTAAAAAAGATTATACTTGTCCACATACATACAAAACTTCTAAGACAGTTGGGTAAAAACACATCCAGAAGGAGCGAATAGAATTCATAAATATCGACTTCATAATCAATGTTGGTTCTGAAACCATTGTTTGAGGGTACAGACCTGGTGGTGGAGGAGGAGGAGGCCCACCGTCGCCACCGCGGCAGCCACCCTTCTTCACATCCTGAAGAGATGCTGGTCCAGCGCCGGTGCTCATGCCACTCTAGTGAAACATGGAGGTAAGACTTGAATTCTGGCAGGCGCTTCTGTTATCCAATCCACCTATTGCCTCAATAAAAGATGACAGATGTGGTAGTAAGTAGCTAATACGCCGGATATCTACTTGACTAATGTACCTACATATTGTGCCTACATAACATGCGGGGTAGGCAAAGCGTACTTGCCTGATGAAACAGACTTTTTGATAACTTTGGTTTAAGGGATCCATTCAAATTTAAACACATTCATGGACGTGAATAATAAATCCAATTTTTCTATTACTTGTACTGCTAAAACTTTCAGGTAAATAAAATTTAAAATTTACATAAGTATAATGAGTATCTTTGCTCACCACAACAGCGAAAACGACGGCCATGATGGCCAAAATCAAACCCAAGAGTTTCATGTTGAAAGGTTAGGAGCACTGATGGTCACTGTTCTACCATCAATCGTTTTATACCACCATCATTGTTACTATTATCACAGGAAACATGCTTATTAGCAACGAGTCAGAATTATTTCTATAATTTTCCCCGCATTATGAAAAGTATTGTGTACTTAGGTATTATAATTTACTGATGCGACAGACCGTAGAAGTATTTTTTTATCTATGTGAATTAATCATACTTGACTTGAATAATCTTTGTGGTTAACTACATAGGTAATGCATTCATTTAATGTTGTTTTTAACACGTGCTAATTTGTGACGAATTTTTCGTAACTTCGTTCTGGTTGTTAGGCAGATTTTCTCGGAAACATTTCTTGGTTCACTACATTACATAAGTTTAGGGTAAAAGTGTAGGTCTTCTTCTTCAGTTTGTGTCGGACACCGAGTCGTCCGACGACCCAATTAAAACTTTTTGGTTAGATAGCAGTTAGTGACCAAGACACCAGAGCGAGGTGGCAGATCGGAAAAAGTTAACACGGATAATCTCATCTGCCATCCCAGGGTGTCAGATACGCTCAGACGGTACATAGTCAGATCATACACACACACACACACACACATCACGCCGTTATCCCTTGCGGGGTAGGCAGAGCAATAACGGCCGTTAAAATACGGTCGCTATTGCCACGTCTGACATTTTTGAGGATTGTTTTCCAAGGTTATTTCAGAAACCATGTGTATCACTATAGTGACAGGTTGTCAGCCTGTCGCCTAAACATTTTAATACACCAATACTCTCGAGCCTCTAAGTCGCCTCTTACGACACCCGCGGGAAGGAGGTGGGGTGATGCTATTCTAAGCCGGCATCACACGGCAGATCATTAAATTAAATTTTTGGAGACTTAGGGATTTGGATTGTGTAGTTAGCCGTGTTTTGCCGGCTTTTTAATTGGACTGTTGTGGCTGTAGAAGTAGAAATAGGTAATCATGGTAGAATGAATGTTTTATTATGAGGTATCTTTGGTTCGTTTTCTATTACAAGATAACATAGTAAAACCGTTCTATCTGGAAAAGTATTGTTTCAAAAGGAAAACATTTGTAACAATTTGTTGTAAGTAACATTATTCTAATCTTAATTAACCGATTCCTTTTAAATAATTTTTCTGACCCTTCTTTGTATCTTCCCTTTTTTGTATTACACATCGGGTCCGCGCTAATTGTCTTATTTTCATCGGCATCACCATCACCAGTCCCATTCCGACTTGGGTGACAGCTCATCCGCAAATGAATTTGATCCGTGGATGAAACGTCACTCTTTACAAATGGTAGGCGTCGACTCATCCAAAGTAGTGTATTGCCACCCGAGCAGGGATGGCCATACGATATGATGATGATCCAAAGTAGTGCTGTTATTCGGAGGAGTCGCCATCTAGCTAATACTACTGTGCCAATACAAAGACGGTCGGTTTGTTGGTAGAGGAATTGTTTCACGATGGGCTTTAACTGTCAAAAAAGTGTCAATTAAAACGGCGTCGCTATCAGCTTCAATTGACGAAATGAATCCTGAGACGATGCCGATGAAAGTTAGACAATAAACCCGCCGATGAACCTTTGAACTCCTCAATCGATGTCCAGCTTCTTAAAGGAGCCCTGGATGCCAAACAGTTCTTCCACGGTGGTGGGTTTCCCTGGCCGCTTGGATTGGTTCACTCGGCGTTTGTTCTCGTCCACGAAGAACTGACGGTTGGCTCGAAGGCGGGCGATCAGCTCATCTGAAGAGAAGAGGAAGAGAAAGAATGAGTTTAAAGCATTGTATAGTCCAACAAGGAAGATACTCCGTGTAGACGTATTTTTTTGCAACAAAATCCACTTCATTGATTCTAGAAAAGTATAAGTAGTGTATTGCCACCTTGCCTATGCTCTACCTATCATACTTAAACGTATTTTTGTGATGTTTCTGGCATAGCCTATAATTACTTTAATTTTACGCCACTACTGAGCTCGTTAGCCAAATGTAGTTCTTCCCTACGATACTGGAAAGATCATCGCTCTACTATTAGTATTTTACTCTACGAACCATATACTATATCAACTTTTTCAATTGTAACATAATCACAATCATCAGTTATCATATCGCACTTACCACGAATAGTAGCATGGTCTTTGTACTGCCCCCCTTCTTCTTTCGGGAAGGCCTCCTTGGGCACGAAGTCGTACATAGTAGTTGTGTTGGGCTGGTGAATTTGGAAGGTGTCCAGCAAGCTCTTGGTCATAAAAGGTTTTAGAAGCATCATCAGCTTGTCCATGAAGACCGGAGCGTTCATGAAATGGATAGCCTTAAGTTTCACCAGCATGCAATTCTGGAAAAAGTCAGTTTCGTTTGAATATGAGCATGAAATTGGAACTTTAGAATCCGCTTTCACACAATACCTACGTCTCATGTCAGATTTCTGGTAGCTAAAAAGTGTGAAAAAGAATCAAAGGGGATGAATGGTAAATGTGGCTGCTTGGTATTACCTGTAAAAAGTAGATCACTTGTCTAATAGCCATGATGTCCAGCTTAGTGATATGACCGATCACGGCCTGGTCCATATCGATGATCAGCATGAACCTGAGGATAAAAAGGACTTGATAGGTAAGTAAGTAATCATCATAATTTTAGCGTCACTGTTAGGCATAAATCTTCTTCTGCACTCTCTCATGTTGTATTCGTCAAGCTCTGTCAAAATTCTTCTAGCAAGTGGTCAATTTATTTATCTACGAATTGATATATTACACTTTGGGCCGCCACACGTTTAAAACAATGAAATGGACATGACAGGCCAGTAGAGGCCATTACCAAAGTGTAACCACCTATCATCCTCTCCTCGCCACTTAACCTCATGCATGCAATATATGAACACAGTTGGTCATGACTCGTGCCATAAAAATGTAGAGGTAATTGTTATTATCAAATTGTATGTAATGCTATTACAACATGATACAAGTAGAGTCAGGAAACTCCCGTTAAAAACTATTCATTGGTTTGTAACATTGTAACCGCAACTTATGTGGACGACCTCTTCATCTTAATTGAAGCCACCATTTTTGTAAGAAAGAGCAGTAACTCTAAAATAATTCCATAGTAACAAAAACCGGATCTGATGTTATTCAGAAAACTCTTCAAATTCTGTCTCACTCACCCAGGCCAGGTGCCCTCCTCGTGCTGCCAAAGGTCAAACACCATCATGAAAGTCTTGACCACTTCCACAAAGTTGAAGTTGCGAGGATCCGTGTCCAGTAAACGCACGTAGATGGCGCGGTAGTCGTTTACGCCAGGTGTAGGCAGGGGGGCGTACAATCTGAAAGAAATTGAGTCAACATTTTACAAAACACACAAAGTCTTCACTAGGAAGAAATCGGAGTCGTATCGGAATGCCATAGACGTCAGATATCATAGAAAAGACAAACAATTACACCAATGATACTATGTTGTTGCTATTGTTACTCTCACACACACAGAGTACACTTTAAAAAAAAACAGCCGTCTAGTGGCGATAACTTACAGAAGTTATGAACTTTTTTTTAAAAGCGAATACTGTATCACTTTTCAAGAAACATCCACAGCACAAAGAGTCCGCACACACACACACACACACACATATCACACCTGTATCCCTGGCGGGGTAGGCAGAGCTTCAACGACCGTAAAATTGCGGCCGTTATCGCCACGTCTTACAAATTTTTGAGGGTCGTTTCAGATAAGTCGTGTATCACTATAGTGAGAGGTTGTCATCCTGTCGCCTAAAATAGCAATACACATGAAGCCCTCGAGTCCCTTAGTCGGCTTCTATGACTCCCACGGAAAAGAGATGGGGTGATGCTATTCTAACTAGGCATCGCACGGCAATAACCATATAATAAAGAGTCCGTCATATCATTAAATACTTAAGACTAACTAAATCCACATATCCAGTGTACTTTCAGCAGCCTGGTTATTCCTCGTAACTTTATGAAAAACCAGTATAAGTTGGCCTCTACTTGATGTGCTACTGGCTATAAGACACACTGGAAGTTCATTGGCCTTGTTACAGGTCATGCAAATTATAGTTTATGTAGTACCAACAGCTTAGCTTGCTAGAACTGCAGCAAAAATTGCAAAACTGGTTCTTGCAAGGTTATCCACATTCAAAAACCCCATAAGTAGAGTTATAAGGAGGAAAAATCATGTAGGCTTCGGACATTGAACTTTTGGATGATATTGTTTAGAGTCAAATAAAACACACTTGCGCACCGACGTATAATTCAGATGCAGAATTTTAGATTTAGGATTCTTTTTGTCAAAGCCACCCACCCCAAGGTTTTTCTCACGCGTCAGAGCAAACCAATCCCAAATCTAGGAATCCAGCCAACCCAATCCCAATTAAATCAATAAAAGGTGAAATGATGATGATGGATGATGATTTTGACTTGATAAAAATGAATGGGTAATTTTTAGAGCAATGAATTATAATTTGCTTATAAAGTTGATCGTGACACGGGAAAAAACGTTTTTATATTCTTACAAAGCGATTTGAGGCAGCATTTTTATGGTCATTGTTCAGCTCGCAATCTCAAACAACCTTGATAAGTATGCACAGATAGAAAGATACCTTAAGTGAATAATATTCTACTGAACTGCATTCGTAGACTGATCTTTATCATTTTCGTAATGGTCCTGGATATTCGAAAGGAATAAAGACCAAAGTCGATGACTTTAAAATAGCCAGTAGGTACCGCTACTTACGCCCTAAAACATGCCCTAAACAAAATTGCGTTGGTTAGAAATGTCCAATCTGACACCCCAGAATAGACAACCAGGGGGGGCAGATCGGATTATCCGGGTTAATTTTGTTCCATATGCCACCCTAGGGTGTCAGATTTGGCTACCCAATCAAAAGAAGATGTCTTTATAAAAGTCAGTTTATTAGTAGCTACTTTCACCATTTTTTTTACCACTGGCTAGAAACAGGTTTACTCCACAGAGTAGAGAAGCCATCGTGTACGCGCAACCGATCTAACAAACATATTCTAGAAGATATAACCTCTGCTGAAGCAGTCTGTGGAAAAGCGTGATGCAGTTACTCACATGGTCTCCAACTGGAACTCCACCTTCTTATCCAGGATCCTGTCCTTGAAGTATGGCGTGAAGAGGGTCCGGAGCGTGTAGTGGAGGTCCAGCACCTGCTTCGACACCTCAGCGCTGCGCTCGCAGCAGTGGAAGACTATCAGCAGATCCAGGTCTGTAATTTACAGTTAAAATGACTGATTGACAGTGTGATGCGGGCTTAAAATAGCATCACCCCTTTTCTTCCCGCGGGTGGGCTAAGATGAGACCGGATTGAATTTGGGTGATGCTATTCTGAGCCGGCACCAGACAGCTGGTTACCATGTCTCAATCGCAATAAACTCGAGATAACCAGCTATGTATGCCAAATCGGGTGTCAGACCATTGTAAATAGTCACTTTAGTAAGTTAGAGTTAGTTAGTTGTATAAGGGAGTCGAGGGCTTTACGTATATTACAACTTTAGGCGACAGGCTGACAACTTGACACCACGGTGATACACCTGAAAGGGCCCTCAATATTTGTCAGGCGTGGCGATAGCAGCTGTATTTTTATGGCCGTTAACGCTCTACGTACTCCGCAAAGAATAAAGGCGTGATATGTGTATGTATGTATGTAACCCCATTTCTGCCCGTAGGCATCGCAAAGGGCGACTAAAGAGTGAATCCAGCAGGGCATACAGACAGACAGGCGGAAACACTTTATTAATCACTTTAAAACATAACATTATATACGTACAGGATCAATAAATAATCAATAACAAATACCGTAATATAAGCAAAGGCAGCCTTATCGCTGTAAGCGATCTCTTCCAGGCAACCCAACACATTAAAAGGAGAAGTGCAAAAGCACATATTATAAGTAGGCAGCAGCATTCCTTGAGAATATCTGCAACACCTTGCACTGCGCTCGCCAATCCGCCTGCCAAGCCTGGCGAGTATAGCAATACCCCACACCACAATGGGAAACATTTAACCTGTTCGTTTACTTCCTAGTAGGTGGCGCCTGTGCAAGTGATGGAAAAGCTCGACAGCAATTTCTGCCCTTCTTAGTTCTGACTAGTGTTTCTATCAGTCCAAAAAATCCTCATTTTTTTATGTAGCTTGTGTAATATCCCACTGCAGTGCAAAGGCCTCCCCTCTCTCATGCCACCCGTCTCAATCTTGGGCCTCCGGCTGCCAATTTTGGACAACTTGACAAAAAATCCTCATTAGATAATGTATATTATTATCTTATATTGACACCTACCGACCCTTTTCTCCAATTTCTGTATACGAACGTGTGGTAAAGCTAGGTAAACAGGATATAAAAAAAAAATAGCTGCAAATATTTTAATGGGTGAAACAGCCCATGAAACTAAACAACTTCCCTCAAGGAACATAAGTCGAAATATGGAAAAAAAAAATTGGTCCGCCTATACAAAATTTGCCGATCAAGTCAATTTGTATGGGAGGTCCAAAAGTTTTTCTCATATTTCAACCTTATGTTTCTTGATCAGTTTCATGGGCTGATTCACCCCTTGCAATATTTGCAGCTAATATTTTTACATTTAATTGTCGTGTAATGCCAGCTTAGAATAGCATCACCCCACATCCTTTCCGCGGGTGTCGTAAGAGGCGAATAAGGTACTCGAGAGTATTGGTGTATTGCAATTTTTGGGTGATAGGCTGACAACCTGTCGCTATAGTGATACACATGTTTTCTGAAACTACCTTGAAAAACAATCCTTAAAAATGACAGACGTGGCGATAGCGACCGTATTCTTACGGCCGTTAACGCTCTGCCTACCCTGCAAGGGATAAAGGTGTGATATATGTATGTATGTATGTATATTATTATCTTATCGACACCTACCGACCTTTTCCTCCAATTTCTGTATACGAACGGTTGGTAAAGCTAGCCATATAATTGAACTCTCGGAATATGTAATTGTCACATAACTACTGGTCTATAATTGATCATGATCCGTGGGTTACTCAGGGCAAGGGTTAAACGAGGTGATGGCAGTTATAATGGTATGGTATTATTTTATAAGGTTCGGGCACTTGGATTCTTGTGGCGCCCTCTACAATCATTGGTCAGGAACTAATCGACTAAACGAAAAAAAAAATCGAATTCTCATGCAAAATCGATTTTTTAACGTCTTTTGAAACATTTTCACAAGCGTAGTTGTTCAATGTCTTGTTCTGAAAGTACCTTATTCGGAGGGTTGTCTATTACACCCTTAGAGCATTCACCCTATGGAGGTGGTCAACAGTCAATTCGGAACTTGACAAGGTAACTAATATATGATAGTTATATAGTAATGTATGAAAATGTACCATTTGTGAGCAAATAAAATTTATTCTTATTTTTAATCTGAGAGCGTTTTTTTGTTATCAATTATTTTAGAATTATGCGTAACTATGTATGCTGCGTACATGTCAAAACTATGTTAATAACCCAAATTCAGTCAACAACAAAATATAATTAAGTTTTTTAACTGTTTATCCCTTCGTTAATTAGACTAACTCACATGACCTTCATTGTCAAAAAATATAAAACAATGATCAATTTTGACATTGGATCCAAAAACGGGTCACACAGGTAGTTCCGTTTTAAACCAGAATAGGTGACCAAAAACCTTTAATTAGTAAAATATGCAAACCATCAACATACCATCAGATCTCCTTCATAAATTAATACTTATTAAAATAACTAAGATAGGATAATACAGGCTGTTAGGAAAAGAACATACTTACTACGTTTCTTTATTAAACGTTGACCTTATGAGAAAGTTTTCAGTCCGATCCCGTTCTTCCCAGAATAACTCCTAAGCCCAGTCTCGCCCCAAGAGCGTGATTGGGCTGGTTGTTTGAACAACCAATCAATTATTTTCGGGTGAGCTCGAGCTTCCCACCAAGCCGACAGGCATAGTAGGCAAAAACGTAGAGTCCATAAAAAACGTTTCTTTATAATATGTTTATTAAACCTATTTTTATAATTATAATTATTTATGCGTTATATTTTGCAGAATATATAAGCATGTTTTTATAAACTTAAATCTCTTTTAATGCAATAGCTACACTTTATTATTTGTATGTTGTATGCGTTTTTATCTTATTTTCCTCAATGATTTTCCTTCAATTTCCATCGAAACTATTTCCTATCACGCAATGCAGCCGTTTCATCTACTTCACCTCATTGTGTCCTATAACATAAAGACATATTAAGATCACTGATCTGACTATTGCCTCGTGATACTAAAGAAATCGAGCGTTCCAAGTATTTAGGCGATGGTTTGATCATTTGATATGATTTTCTGAAAATATTTTTTGACCGTCAATTATTAGTCAGCGGTCACAATTAATGATTACCTACCTACCTCGCACTGGATAAAGGCATGATATATAAAGCGGTGTGATTTTAAATAAATAATAAGGAACGCTCACGAGTGTGATCGCCTCGGGATAGTCCAATCTGGCACCCTAGGATGGACACTCTAGGGTGGCAGACCGGAATCAATTCGGATAATCCGATTTGCCACCCCAGGTTCTGCCTCGTATTATTTTGCGGCAACCGAATCGCTGCAGCACGCTAAACGCGCGAGAAGGCACAGAGCGAGTTGGCGAATCTCGCCCGCCGGTCGGCGATAGACGCAAGTTGGTTTACCGCGCATTCTCCCAAGGTAGGGTCACAGAGCTAAAATTTACATTTGTGTTGGGACTACGCGCGCATGACATCCGAGGTCTGTGGGTATGGTAGTAAAAGAGAGCCTTTTGCTCCATTTTTCGCCACTTTTGATTAGCATTGAATAAGAATAGTAATATTTTTAAATATATATGGTTTTTATTTTATAGCATGTCGTATTATGAGCGTACTCCCGGGGTACATGGACTTATTTAGTAGCGCCTAGTTCAACCCTTGCCAATTTTTCAACTTCTTGATGCTCGTCTAGAAGCAACGATTAAAAATATAGCACTGTGGGTGCCTCGATAATTCTATCTACATAGGAACCCTTACCGGAAAGATGGTCCGCAGGTAGGTGTGGCTGTGTGTTGATCCATTCCCGAAGCTTCTTGATGTCTTCCGGAGTAATGTCTGGGTTCTTCTCGTACTCTTTCATGATGGAGAATTCTTTTACTTGAGACATTGTGTTACTGAAACAGTGAAAAATATAATTTTTAACCGACTTCAATAAAAGGAGGTTTTCAGTTTGACCTGTATGTGTGTATGTATGTTTGTCCGCGATTATCTCGCGTTTGGATGAACCGATTTTGATGCGGTTATCAGAATTTCAAAATTTGACCTCCTATTCAAAATTTACCAACAGTACCAACATACTTCGAAAAAATGATTCAGGCAAAAGTTTTTCAGTTTCATGTGTAGATAGAACACACCCTGAAAATCATCAATTTTTTTTTTACGTAGCCTACTCGATGTCCCACTGCTTCTTGTCGGTGAAGCGAACTCTACGTATATATACGTATATAAATATAAGAGTATTAATAAGTAACTTCTTTACTTTACTTAACGTAACGCCTTTGCCCTGCAGTGGGACACCTAGTAATATTAGGTAGGTACCTACAGTTAATGAAGTAGTAAGTAGTATTAGGTACCTATAGTTAATTATTAACCATTAGCCCTAGCCCAGTCTATTCCTAGCTTCCTTAGCCGGAAGTGTTTCCCAACAGAATGCTTGAACGGCCGCGCGCGATGTTGCAAACGCCACTTCCATATTATGCAGTCTTTAGTTGAGCCGGCGTCCTTATCCGCCTGCCTCAGAAAGAGGGTAATTTTTATGTATGTAGGCGAGTAAGTTCTTTTTTGCGGCCTGGATATAACTGGACGGATGTTGACATTATGAGGTGTCGTTAGATTCGTCTCAGCAGCGCGACTGTACGATAACTTTGAAGTTACCGCAGTCGAGTTTTTTTATTAGTCTCGACCCAACCAACACACACACAAATCACGCCTTTATCCCTTGTGGGGTAGGCAGTTAACGATCGTAAAATTACCATCGTTATCGCCACGTCTGACCCAACTAAACTAGGAACAATACACAAATAAAAACCCCAAGAATCGTACCAGGGTCCTCCGAATCTAATTAAATAATTCATTCACATTACAATTCACACTACAAGTAATATCTACTCGTACATCTAGGTATTTGTAATTTTTACATCTCTACGTCTAGGTATTTATCTTATTTTATGTCTCTATATGGTGAAATAGGTAATTTCATCTCTATTGTAAATTTTTCCGTAAATAATCTCTCTCTACGACCTCTTGCTTCATCAAATCCTCTGTAGCGCAGTCGTAAAAACCACCTAACCATGTCTGTGCATCGTGAAGGGTACAAGTTCGATAACCTCTCTATTGATGGTTTTGATTAAGTAGAGATCTTCTACCTACGAGTAAACCTAAGCCAAGGCGAAAATTACCTGCAAAATTATGATGATTAAAAGTTTGCGAGTATTTGTTATGCTGTCGTGTGGGTCACCGGGTTGATGAACGACCCAATGAACCCGGTGTCAGAGTTTTTTGACCTACTAGGTAATAATCCGGTGATTAATAAAATACCAAAGTTATATAGGGAAAACTATCGCCAAGAATTACTACTTACTATGAACCCCATTCATCGTATTTTTAATTGTAGAATAGTTTGACGCACAAACGTATCTTTTTTATAAGCAGTCAAATAGTTAAACTCGCAAAGTCTTAAACAAACTGAGAACAAATTGACAAGGGTTTTTATTGTGGGTGCTTCACTCGGGAATCGATCCTGAGATCGCCGCATCTTGAGGCAAACACCTACCTAGTAGACCACGGAAACAGTCGATTGAGCAATCAGATCAGAACTAGATGTTAAAAATATCACACCAAAGACGTAAGTGTGAAAATGGCGTGACAATATTTGACAACTACCAACTGTGTATGATTGCCTTTTAGTATGTCAACAATCGGTCCGAATTTATTTCTGTTCATCTGGGTTCGTTTTTTATTAGATAAGGCAAGACCAAAAAATATGTGATATGCCAGCATTTCGACAGCAAATTAGTTTGGGAAAACGTCTCATTCCCACAGAAAAATTATAAGCAGCAGGTGCAACAGCTAGGCTAGGCCGCAAGTACATTAGCGGAACATTTTCCAATTTCGCACGTCGTAAACGCTCAGCCTACCCCGCACAAGATAAAGGCGTGATATTTCAATGTTTTCCAATTTCAGATTGGACCCATTGAAATGGGTTGCTTCAAATAGAAATATTGGATTCTAAGGTTTTGTTTTAAATAAGGAAAAGAAATTGAATTACTCATACACAAAACACGGCTATTAAAAATTACGGTCTTTATCGCCACGTCTGACAAATGTTTGAGGGTCTGTAGCATGTGTATGTGTATATGTCTGTATGTGTAATATGTGTGTATGTGTATATGTCTGAATGTATCACTATTATAACAGGTTGCCAGCCTGTCGCCTAAAATTGCAATACAAATGAAATCCTTGACTCCCTTAATCGACACCCACGGGAAAGAAATGGAGTGATGCTACTCTATGCCGGCATCACTCGAATTACTTACTTGAAAAAGCCGTTAATAGGAAAAAATCCAGAAAACCACGTCAGGTAAAATACCAAGTCGAAGAAAATAACCACTTAGGAAAAACGTAGCAGAAGGAAAATTGGAATAAGTAATAACGAAATATTAAGTCATTTGTTAAGACACTGGAACACTTAGTCAGAGGTTTGAGTGAGGACTAGGCGAGTTAAGTTAGACACGCGATCAACCAGGTAGCAAGTATTTTCTGCTTTGTTCCACCGTACTCCAAATAGATGCATCCATTTGCCTATTTAGAAAAAGTTTGTAATAGAATAATACTATTTTAGACTCATGACTTCCTACTAAGGTAAGTAAATCGCATGCTAAACGGAGTGGGAGATTTTAGACTGTTCGCTTAGTTCCTAAACCCTGTTTTTTTGACAGATTGTAAAGTAAGTTGCCAATTTTTTTCATTTTTTGGGCTAATAGCAACACTTGTGCCTAGCTTTTTTCTGATTTTGCAATTTCTCAAAGGTTGACTGGTAGAGATCCCTTAATGGGATAAGTCCGGCTTTGTGCCTACACATTCCATTAGTTTATTTAAGTGCTTTTTGTAACTACAATAAAGTTACAATAAAGTTTTTGGTACAATAAAGTTATTACATACACACATACTTGTCTGAACTAGGTGGCGCTACTGGCGCTATTTCAAATTGAGAGAATTGTCAAGGTCAGTTTAGTGCCCAATAAAAACTATTACGCCTATTCAATGGGATTTTAATGCGTTCGATGCTTTATTATTCTCATAGAAATAAGATTTTATACAATTTCATAAGTCAATTTAATACCTCTATCTATCGAAAACTGCACCGTTTCAACCTCTTTTAGCGCCATCCACTAGAACAAAACGAACAAAAAAAACATGTCCCATTGAATATAATTGGTCGTCAATTATTTAGACCCTTAGAGAACCAACCTGCGTGTCGTTAGTGGAACTCCTAAGGTCCTAAGTGCGATTACCCATGTACTTGTAACTACTCTTGTTCACACCTAGCTAATATTTATCTTGTTAAGTAAATACTTAGATACATACCTACATTTTTGATATACAACTGCCACTTATGTAAAAATAGGACTTCTAATAAAGCAGGTTTGTGGAAATAACAAAATAAAGATTTATAAGTGGGCAGGTTAGGCGCAGATTTGTCTGCAACTCAACAAATTAAACTATTAAAAATCAAAATTATTATTTTTTAGTTCAGGGTGTAAAAAAAATTGTTGCAAATATTTTTAGGGGTGAACCAGCCCATGGAACTGAACAAGTTTCCCCAAGGAACATAGGCCGAAATAAGAAAAATAATTTTGGACCTCCCATAAAAAATTACCAATACCAACCGATTAAATCAATTTGTATTTGTATCGGTCGGTCACTCACAAAGTTGATATTTATCACTTTGTGAATTTGTTCCCAGACTGGTTAGGACATTGCGGGCTGAACCATCCGATTGTCCGTAAGTAAGATGGTTCCGTGTTTCGGATGACACGTTAAGCCGTAGGTCCCGGTTGCTGTCTATGATCACTTAGACGGCGGTCGTTACACAACCATGTCAGAAGCCTGCTACTTGTAGAAGGCGGTTGAAAAATTCTGACACTAGGGTGCATCGGGACGTTGGACGGCTCGGTGTCCCACACAAAAAGAAGAATCAATTTGTATGGCGGGCCCAAAAAAATTTCTCATATTTCGAATTATGTTCCTTGGCAAAAGTTACATGGTCTGATTCACCCCTTTAAGTATTTGCAGCTAATATTTTTACACCTTATAGTATAACATAGAGCGCAAAAAGTTTGATGCGTTTTTCATAAGTAGTACTACATAAAAGACATCAACGCAACTACAAACAAAAAAATCTAAATAGAAGACCTTTTAAGAATAGCGGGCATTGAACCTGCGACCTTTCGTACCGAGTGCAATATCGTCCTTACAGCTGGTAACAACAAAGGTCGCCGCACATTTTGCACAGTTAGCTGCAGATATGCTGTGTGGTGCCGGCTTAGAACACCATCACCCCTTTTTCTGCCCGCGGGTGTCGTAAAAGGCGACTAAGGGATGAATCCAGGGAACGGACAGCAGCGTTTCCTGTGATCTACAAAATCGCTCGCCCTGCCCGGATGTGGCTGTAGCAGTAGCAGTAGCTGCTGAGCAGTTTTGCATGAATATACGTTTATTTGACAAGAGTTGACAGGTTGTCGCATGCTGTCACAGGTTGTCATATGCATGGTGACATTGGTGACTGTCTCGCACCGCAGTATTGTCCGGTGCGGTGTGCGATCAACCTCGCAAATAAGAGAAACAGGTCCAAAGTTTGTGGTCCAAAGTATATTTGGGCATTATATAGGTACCAAATTATATGTCAGTTATCTAGTAATAATGTTATAGTAGTAATGTCAGACGTGGCGATAGCGACCATATACTTACGAAACACTTGATTTTACGGCTGTTAACGCTCTGCCTAACCCGCAAGGGATAAAGGCGTGATATACGTATGTATGTATGTATCTAGTAATTTTGTATGGGATGGGAGATTCATACATGTTATTGTTATTAATTTTAGTGCGCCTGTGAAAATTAGAATAGCAATATTAGCAATACCGTAAGATTTCAACATTATAACAGGCAGAAACATAAGGGCACTCAGGAATGTAAACATTATAATTACCTAATTAAATAAAAATTGACGAATAAGACTTAAAAAATTGAAAAAAAAGTCGATTCTAATTTAAGAAAATATTTACAAAAGAGAATCTGTTTCCGCCCGGGATCGAACCGGGGGCCTTGTGCGTGTGAAGCACACGTGATAACCGCTACACTACGGAAACTTGACAACATAAGTTGAAATTACCGTACGGGTTCTAAGTACCGTATTCTATTGTTCTTCTCTTTTTTTTGTGTTGGATGGTCATTGAGCGACCCCTTGAATCCTGATATTATCAGAGTTGTTCTTCTATTGCTTAGGAATAAAATAATAGAAGCAGCACACCTACCCCTACTTTATGTGGGTACCTTAACTTACTTCATATTACTTACCTAAGCCAAAATTTTTAATTTTACTTACAAAGGGATCGATAAATGATTATAATTTTCTTTATCATCAATCGATACTGCGGTTCATTAGATCATAGGACGACGTGTCCCACAAGAAAAGAAGAAGACGATTCGATTAAAACTAATTTTATGTCATTTACACAAACGACAAAAGCTTAATTTGTAAAAGAGTATTGATCGGTAGCAACTGACTCACTAAACATAAAATCCAACTCTCATCATCATAGACATTAGTAAGTACGTAGATAGAACCGTCTGGTAGAAAAGGAAAGTGCTTCGCCGTGAGAAGCAGGCCGCAGTTACATCAATTTTAAGGGTTCATATAATACTTGCAGTTCTTAGTAACTCTGTATAATACCAGTATAAGATGATCTTTTAAATACCATCGATCGACTGTTACATATTGTAATACACCTGAAACCCGCGAGTCCCTATGTCGTATCTTCCTACACTCAAGGGAAAGAAATGGGTTGATGCTATTTAAAGCCGGCATCACGCGTATTCGTGATCACAGTGCATAACTATTACCTACATACACGCAGATAGAAATGGTTAGATGCTATTCTAAAGTAGCACCACTAGACGCGAGATAGAACCGTCTGGTAGAAAAGGAAAGTGCCCCGCCGTGGGAAGCGGGCCTGAGTACCTGTGCCATCGACCGCGGCACCACTGACTGAGATACTCGGCTATGATGCCCTGATACTATCGGTACACGTTATAAGTGGATCGCTCGCACGAAAGACCGCTAAAATATCGCAGCGTTCTGTCAGATCCATAATAAAAATGTCAATCCCTATACTGAAGCCGCTCAACCGCTTCTAGTATGGATCTGTCAGACCGCTGCGATATTTTAGCGGTCCGTCGTGCGCTAAGTGTGCGATGCGCCATTGGTACCACAGTCCCACATTATTGTGAACTGACATTAGCCGAAATATTAGCTGTGACATGCTGGCATAAAATAGCATCTACAATACAATACAATACAACAAAATCTTTATTACTCTCATCTCATACAATAAATAGTTACATGAAAGCATTCATTAACGGCAGTGGCCAGTGCCCCATGCAACGAAGCTACAAGCTACAATTCTACAGGTGAAATTCGATGTACATTGCGTAGCCGGTGGGATTTGAATAATACCAGGATTTTTGACCCGCTACGCAATGTACATCGAATTTCACCTGTAGAATTGTAGCCTGTAGTTTTGAAAAACGAAGCACAGGTAGCCACGTTTTCTATACAAGACTTTGCACTACGCTCGCCAATCCGCCTGCCAAGCGCGATGAGTAAATATGGCATAGGTAAATGGTCCTACAATCCCCAAAGGGAAGGCCCTGCAGTGGAATATTGTACCTGTTGATGAAGGTTCTTTAAAATGAAGGCCAGGGAAAGAAAGGTCGATTAATATTTTGATACACAAAACTGTTTTTATAGGAGTACTAGTGGGCTGCCCAGACGTGAAAAATGTCAGACGTGGCAATAGCGACCGTATTTTAACGGCCGTTATTGCTCTGCCTACCCCGCAAGTGATAACGGCGTGATGAGTGTGTATGTGTGTGTGTGTGTACTAGTGGGCCGCCCAGCGGCTGCGCCCCCTGCAACTCATTTTCCCGTGGGAATAAGATGTTTTCCCGATAAGTGTAAAAACCTTCTTCTTGAATCACTCTATCTATTAAAAACCTGCATCAAAATCCGTTGAGTAGTTGAACAGATTTAAGCAAATATACATACAGACAGACGCGAAAAGCGACTTTGCTTTATACTATGTAGTGATAGATATATTTGCCGTGTGATGCCAGCTTAGAATAGCATCACCCCACATCCTTCCCGCGGGTGTCGTAAGGGGCGACTAAGGGACTCTGACAACCTGTCACTATAGTGATACACTTGTTTTCTGAAATAACCTTGAAAAAATCCTCAAAAATGTCAGACGTGGCGATAGCGACCGTATTCTTACGGCCGTTACCACTCTGCCTACCTCGCAAGGGTTAAAGGCGTGATGTATGTATGTATGTATGTAGTGATAGATATCAAGATATTTCTACTTATTGGGGATGTTGTTCCTTATCAGCACCTCATCCTGAGTTGTCAATATTGTTTTCCTATAACATAGGAGAAACCTATATTTAAAATATATTTTGCCTTCTCCAAGCAAACCAAATACTTTTTTTAAACTTACCAAAAGGCCCAAGACCGAGACGGGTGGCGTGAAAGAGGGGAGGCCTTTGCCCTGCAGTGGGACATCGAACCGGCTACGTAAAAAAAAACCTTACCAAATTATAGTTGGTAGGTGCTAATAAAATTAAGCAATAAAACTAAAGTGCAGAAGTCGGTCATATAAACCAGTTAAACCTTTCGATAAAGACAATTAAAAAAACTTGAAACTGATACAAGTAATTCTTCTAAACTCCGCCCACACTATGATCTAAAAAAATTGCAATAAATTGCTAATCGTTGCCAATTAGAGCCTGTTGCCTGAGCCATAATCGCATTATACACTTATGGACAATAAAAAGAGTAAACAAGTTTTGAAAACCAAAACTCAATCCGTCGTAGTTTTACCCGACTGCGTCATCGATCATCAGGAGGGTTACGTTCTTCGAAAAAATATATGTATGGAAGTGGGCAAACAAGATGTTTTTTTTTATCTTAGGCTATGAGGTGTCATGTCGTTAGATTTGTCTCAGCAGCGTGAGTGATACTGGATGCATCAAAATTTAGTAAATTAAAATTTAAAGGAAAAAGCTATAATGAAATTAAATGAGTCATTTTTTTTTCTTCATTATACTTGTAGCGACCTCTGGTGGCTACAACATGAAGCTCACTCGAGTGGTTCACAAGCATACAAGACGCAACAGGAGTTCTCAACATATCGGAGAGATGGCGCCACGTGACAGAACAATGGGCCTGAAACGCAGTATCGAAGTGTTAACCGCGCAACGCATATACACAACTTCTAATCCAATCCAGGTGGACCCGTCGGTCCCCTGGCCACAACACCCGGCCAGGCGGGTAGCTACCCTTTCTTCCGACACCACCTGGATTCCTTCCTGTCACCCGCCATATTGGTGACCCCTACAATGGACTTCGCAGCCTTCAACCACGCATCAACCACTACAGCATGGAGCCAACTACTTCGTCATCAGCAACTACCACAGTCACAGCACCGGCGGCTTCACTGGTCTTCCTCATCATCCCGACTCACCGTGGACATTGGAACCAGGACCGGCAGCTTCATTGGTCTTCCATCATCATCCCGACTCACCGTGGACATTTGGAACCTACACTGCTTCGCCACGCCAGACTGCATCATCACGCTACAATGACGTCATCAGCCCCACTACGCTCGCTTACGGTATCGACCTCCGGTCTTGAGGGGGAGTACTGTAGCGACCTCTGGTGGCTACAACATGAAGCTCACTCGAGTGGTTCACAAGCATACAAGACGCAACAGGAGTTCTCAACATATCGGAGAGATGGCGCCACGTGACAGAACAATGGGCCTGAAACGCGGTATCGAAGTGTTAACCGCGCAACGCATATACACAACTTCTAATCCAATCCAGGTGGACCCGTCGGTCCCCTGGCCACAACACCCGGCCAGGCAGGTAGCTACCCTTTTCCCGACACCACCTGGATTCCTTCCTGTCACCCGCCATATACTTATTTTTAATCAGTTTATAGTGGCTATTGTAATGTACTATGTGGGTTGGTGTGTTGGTTGTTTTTAACCACGTCCTCACCCAATATCAGCGTCCGCAAGTGTATTTTTTTTACATAACTACCAAATAAACTACAACTACCTAATAAATAAATATGCAGTAGATAGTTTTATACAAAAAATATCCAGTTTATAAAATGATGACCTGAATATACTGGTTTGTACTTATAACTTGTAGGCAAAACCAGTATCTCTTGATTCCTTGAATGGGTAGTACATTCACTACTGAAATGGTTTTCGAAAGGTGTCTTAACAAACATTTACTTACCAATTGAGGGCTATTAATGCAAATATTGAAAAGATGCCTTCTAGAAAGCATGAAAGAAGAGTTTGGATTACGCAATATGATTTGATTTTAATTTTACCATTTTATTTACATAATTCATGCATCACCATTACATAGTATAAAATAATAACCACTTTCCATGGTCTTCAAACTTAAGAGTTCGACTCTTGTCGGTGGAGTAATTTCCATTCTTCCCTTCTCTCCGCCAGTGATGTTACCTCTTGATACGACACGAGATTTTTCCTTATTTGGGTGAAGTAAGTGCGTCGAGGTCGTCCTCTTCCTGTCATTCTTTATAACTTCTTTCTTTTTTTTGTAAAGTTGTCGTGTCGTAGCAAGTGGCAAATCATCTTCCATCTTCGATTCTCAATGGTCTTGAGAAGAGTGCCTTCTTCTTTGTCCAATTAATCTTCTTTTCGTGTGCAGCTATGCTTAAATATTTGAAACAACGTAGCGGTGTTGCGATAGGTAACGATAACGCCTGTATTTTTGTGGCGGATAGCATACAATCGTGATGTGTACCTATGTATTTCTGATTTATTTCTCATCAATGTGCCCTATTTGGCTAATTGGCTGTATGTGACCTTTATTAAGGCACTTTATCAGCTCTAAAACCCAGTTATTGCGCAGATCTAACCGAGTGGGTTTGGCTAAACTTTTCAAAGGTCAGAGAGACCTTAGCCATTCGATAAAGGTAGACATATCTACACATACGAGCTCACATTCATTTACAAGTAGTGTTTCGTACTATGGCTTCTTTCACACTTAACGCACAGCGCAGCGCAAAAATATCGCAGCAGTCTCTCAGATACATACATACATATATCACGCCTTTATCCCTTGCGGGGTAGGCAGAGCGATAGTTGCCGTAAAAATACAGCCACTATCGCCACGTCTGACATTTTTGAGGATTGTTTTCCAAGGTTGTTTCAGAAAACATGTGTATTACTATAGTGACAGGTTGTCAGCCTGTCGCCTAAAAATTGTAATTCACCAATTCTCTCGAGTCCCTTAGTCGCCTCTTACGACACCCGCGGGAAGGATGTGGGGTGATGCTATTCTAAGCCGGCATCACACGGCATATCCATCATCTCTCAGATCCATACTGGAAATATCAATCCTCATACTAAAACCGCTCAATCACTAACTACGCAGCTGCGTCGATTTAGTATGGGGATTGACATTTCTACATAGTAGGCATCTGACAGACCGCTGCTTTACGGATATTTTGGCGCTGGTTTCTGCGTTAAGTGCGTAAATGGCCTATAGACTTACTATGGACACGATGTTTATAGCCCCGTGGCCATCAAAAATACGCCGGTTGGCTTGCTGGGTGTAGAGCGAGGGCTCGCCCGAAAATATTTGTGTATGGTTGTTCAAACAACCAGCTAAATCCCCTTGAGGCGAGACTGGGCTTAGGAGTTGTTCTGGAAAGAACGGATCGGACTTAATCTGCCTGGCACATGCCGGTAAAAAAAAATGCGCAAATGGGTACGAGTAGCGAAATCAAGTACTTTAGTAACTAATACCTAATTTCAGAGTAAAAAATCTGAAGGTTCATTTTTGTTTGAAAGTGGCTGGGTCAAACTGGTACTTAGATGGGGCGGCTTGAAAACTGTTACATAGAGATTAACTCTCATTAACTCTCTCCCACACTACAAGAAAATGAAACATATTTTTTTCTTTGCTCTGTTGTTACCTTATCCCATGTTGTGAATGAATGTCCACTTCGCCGTTTTCCTGGCGGCATAGCCGAGTTACACAAGTATACTCCTGATGCAGAAAGCTGGCTAAAAACCCTTGATATTGACGTTTGATCCGAGCAGGGATGGTCATACGATATGATGATGATTCTTTGCTCTACATTTTTGTTTTCAGTTTCTTAACGCGACAGGAACCCAACGGCACTTTACCTTATGTCACATACGTAACATTGAGCAAGCTTTAAGTGGGTCTAAGTAGGTCTTAAGTAGTACCTCACTCATTCTTAGAACTGGGCCCAGGATCTAGACCAGACTGACCAGGAGTTATATTTCTGAAACGTCGTAATTCGATTCCGTGCACGAAAGTCCGCAACACACGGTCTAATCAGGAGCTCAATTTCTGAAATGTTCGTTTTCGGTTCCGTGCCCGAAAGTAAAAAACGACTGGTCTAACGACACGATTTAAAATTTCTTTTGCTTGAAGTTTTTGTGCTCAAAAATACGTGGGAATTTTTGAGGGTATGTGGAAATCGGTAGAATCGGTGGGAATAAGGCGGATCGCACACTTAGCACATTTCTAGTATGGATCTGACAGTCCGCTGCGATGTTTTAGCGCTCCGTTGTGCGTTGAGTGTGCGATCCGCCAATGTAGCAGATTTTCGCATGAAACGAACGTTTCCTAAATTGAGATCCAGGGGTTAGAAACCACACACACATATTTAAATTTCCACTACTCTCTCTACTACGTATTTATGGTCTAGGGAATGAATGAATTTATGAGGGTTTTTGTGAGTCTATAACTAAAGTAGAAAGAACTTATGATGCAAACATATGCTTTTTAATTATATAATTAGTAGTAGATTTTTGCATTAATCGAATAAGACGTTTCAGAATTTGTGCTCCAATCGTTGCAAAGTTCCGTGCACGGAATCGAATTACGACGTATCAAAAATCGAGCTCCTATTATAGATCTAGACCGGACTGGCCAGTAAACTGACATGTGTGTTGAAAAGTAGACCAATTCGAACCTTATTACGATGGGATACGAGTGGTCGAAATGGTGTGAACGAATAATCAACAAAGTTAGTATATTAATCACACGCGTGGTTCCGCAGGGCTGGATTATATTTGGTACGGTTTGCAAAAGAGATAGGGAAAGTATTCGTAAACGAAAAAAGATGACCGACATACTTACCTATTATAGACATCCAAGATCAGCAATAAAACGGTTAGATTCTCGGTGAGTCACTCACAAAGTTGATATTTATATTATAACTATTCGAATTTGCATCCGGTCTGGTTAGGACATTTCGTGCTGACCCATGGTTCCGTGTTTCTGATGGCACGTTAAGCCATAGGTCCCGGTTGCTGTCTATGATTACTTAGAGAGCGGTCGTTACACAACCATTTTAGAAGACTGATTCTTGTAGAGGGTGTTTGAAAAATTCTGACATTAGGGTTCATTGGGTCGTTGGACGACTCGGTGTCCCACACGAAAAAAAAAAGCCAGGACTCAGTGGCCAGGATTTGAATCCGGGACACATCGTTTAATTTTTAAGAATAATACCTATAGCTCTGTGAGCGCATTAAAATCCGAATATATTTGAAGTAATAGTTTGTTTATGCTGACCTTACTTACTTATCATCGGTCATATGAGTTTACAAAATGGGTCGGATCATGCCATGTAATTCCGGCTTAAAATAGCATCACCACAATACGAATACATTATTTTAAATCATGGACAATTCTTAGTTTGTTTATGTCGACCCTACTCACCCATAAGGCACTCCACACATGGCATATGACGCAAGCGGTGGAAAGTTGCAGCAGGGAGGCTGGCAGCTGGCATTAGACCATCGGGACCTGTTATCAGACCACATAAACCGCTCAGCTCTTACTTATCATCGGTCATATGAGTTTACAAGTTATGGGTCGAATCATGCCGTGTGATGCCGGGTTTAAATAGCATCACCACGATCCGTATACGGTTATAGATGTAGTAAGAAGCGTAGGCAACAGGGTTTTCTGGAAAGCTAAAATCTGGTGTCATATGCAAATATGTAGACGTCAAAAGAGACGTCGAATTAACGCGTCTTTATATATACCTTGCAAGGAATATACAGGGTGTTAGGGACAGCGTCCCGAATACTGATAGGGTGCAAGCAGACCATGAAACTGAACAACTTTCCCCTAGGAACATAATATGTCAGGCAACGACAAAAAAATTCGACCTCCCATACAAAATCCCGATCAGCTGACTGCATTTACTATGGGAAACCAAAATTTTTTTGACGTTTCCTAACATTTGTTCTAGAGGAAAATTGTTCAATTTCATGGTCTGCTTGCACCCTATCAGTGTTCGGGACGCTGTCCCTTACATCCCATATATATATATACAAGGAATATAAATAATGCAAAGAAACAAAAGCAAAAAAGGCTAGGTAACTATGCCCTTCTGAATTCTACTCAAAAACAAGTTACGCATCCATTACCCGATGGGACATAAACAATAAAACGCAGAACGCAGCCATAAACTTAATAAAAACTGCCGATTATATAACCAAAACTGCATAAAAACAGTTAAGGTGAAACCGTACTACGACTGCACTGCAACTGAACGGCGCAACAACTACAACGGGGTGTAAATAACCACATTTTTCAGAGTTTTTCAAAATAAAATTATATAAAACAGAATAAAACAGATTCAAAAGTAATACTGTCAGATTCTGGCAAATTTTACCCAAAATATAATAAATCGTTTAGTCCAGGAAAGTCGCATAAAGAGCGAGTTACAATAAATTAATTAAAATAAATATTAGATTAAAATATACGACTTGGTTAAAATCTGCCAGAATTTCGATCATTTTGCTTTTGAATCTGCTAAAGTTCTGTTAAAACTGCAAAATTTGTTACACTCTGCTGCAGTTACCACACCGCGTCGCTGCAGTGCAGTCATAGCTCAGTCCAACCTTAAAGCCTTCGCCTTGGCTCGTCCATGCGCGGTCTACCGTGACGTGAACACCAAATTTTTCTTTTTGCGCTGTGGATGCTTCCGATGCAGCCGAAAGAGTTTAGAAGGTCCGTTCTGAAGGCCTCTAGTGCACATTGAACTGAGTCAACCTTGTGGCTGTTTTTGTATTTTATTAACAGCCATAACAGGCCACTGCTGGACCCGACTACATGGGTCACCTCCTATACGGGGGGGTTTTATTGTACAGTGATACACGAATCGTCTGGAAGGGCCCTCAATATTTTGTCACACGTGATGATAGCGACCGTATTTTACAGTCGTTAATGCTCTGCCTACCCCGCAAGGGATAATGGCGTGATATGTGTATGTACTTCTGATTTATTTCCTTTATATTGACAAGGAACCGACATTCCATGCCTGAAATTCAGTGCCTAAGATCTATTAAGCAGATGGAATCTGAACCCTACAATACCTAAAACTACGAATGCTCAAAATTCTCTAATTACCTACACAATTGAATTAAAAGTATCTAAGGTGCACTTGAGATGTTGCAACAAAAACCAACCACACTTTACCCCAAGGAGACCTCTTTCACCCATGCGCCCTGTGACCCCGCGGCTGCGCCTGCGCACTCGATCTCGCGCGCACGGGCAGCGCGCACGCGACACGCAACAAGATTCGCGCGCCAAAATTACGCGGACTTTTTGACAGTTGTATTTGTTCTTGGTTTTGGTGTGAGTGTTGTGTTGAAAATTAAAAGGTAGGTAATTTTTTTATCTTTCGTGCCCTGCGCTATATTTGTTATATTGTGTTTGATTGATATTCTTAATCGTGTGAATTTGAGAAATAATAACTCTTTTATGTGTGTACTAAAAGCGTGTTTATTCACGGTTACCTACTCCTAATAAGTTTTTTTTTAACTTTTTTTAAATTATAAAAAAAATACGATTTGATAACCAAAACTTCTATACCATTTCTCCTTATGTTTTCTTATTATTATTAATTTTCTTGTGTACAATAAATTGTTAAATATATAAATAAATAAACCTCTTCTACTTTTTATACAAAGAATAAGCTTGGCCACAGCCATTACCGTCCAACTAATTAACAAAACTATAACAAAACAATAATAATATAAAAAATCGTGACTGCAAAGCACAGGTACTTTGCTATACAGCCATTATGCAGCATTACGCTGAACAAGAGGATACGACCTCGCACCTGCCTTTCGTTTGCCACTCTATTTATATTCATAAAACTTTATAATACGAGCACTTACTTAATACAGAACACATCTAACGACGACCCATAGAGTTGGTAATCTTCTGTGCCTCCATTTTTAACTTTTCGCATGCTCGTATCACATAACTTAGGCGGATCGCACACTTGACGCACGACGGAGCGCAAAAATATCGCAGCCGTCTGTCAGCCATACTGGAAATGTCAATCCTCAACTGCTGTGGAAGCAGCGCCATCGCAGTGTCGTCCGTCAAGTGCGTAGAAATTGTGATACGAGTGATTAGACTTTTTCGGTTTTCGGAAATTACACTTTCAGAAATTGACTTCTTGTAAGTTTGATCTCCGCTTCGATCGCCGGCTGTCAAAGTATAGGAGATTTTATGATAATTAAATATGGGATAGAGGCCTGCTACTAACAGTAAGCGGTTGAAAAACTCTGACGCCAGTTTTCAGCGGGTCGTTAGGTAACTCAGTGTCCCACACGAAAAGAAAGAGAGGAATCAAATTAAGAAATAAAGACATATCTTTCAGCATCTTCCATATGCGACAACGCAACTTCAATCTTTTATCTTACTCTACAATACAATGTAAATTATTGCATCTCAACATATAAAAGTGCTATCTCCACCAGGGTATCTTCCGTCAGCACCCATCACAAAGGTTATGTACATACTTTCATACATAAGTACAGTCAGTTAAAATTATTCTCAGGTTAATGCGACGTCGTCCTGTCGCTGATATATTATATGAGTGTTTGAGAGAAACAAATGATCTCCTAGGTAACCGACATAGCTAAGAGATTCAGTAAGATGAAGTGGCAATGGGCAGGCCACATTGCTCGATGGACTGATAACCGTTGAAGCAGGAGAGTTCTCGAGTGGAGACTACGTACCGGCAGGCGCAGCGTAGGATGGACCCCGCGAGATGGACAGACGATCTGGTCAAGCCCGCGGGGAAATGCTGGATGCAGGCCGCTTCTAATCGGACAAGGTAGAAATCTTCAGGGAAGGCCTATGTTCAGCAGTAGACGTCCCATATGATGATCATGCTCGCCAATCCGCCTGCCAAGCATGTTGAGTAAAGCAATCTAAGGGACGCCCTGTCCAGCAGTGTACTGTCGTAGTAGTTTGCGTGGTCCACTGTACCTTCCGTAGTATTTTATGGCGGTTACTATGTTGCCCATTGTTTCCGCTCGGCGGCGCGCGGGTTGCATCTGCGCTTGGGCAACCAAATTGTACACCCGTCTTTATTAATTGTAACATATCTCGTGGAAGTCTTTGTAAGATATTTGATAACATCTGGCATCTGAGTTGTTGATCACTTTCTTTGCCTGCGTGGTGAGGATAAGAATAGCATCACTCCATTTACTAATGGATGAATCCAGGTAATAGGAAGCAGTGTTTCCTGTGAATATAATATTCACACATTGCACAGAGCTCGCCACTCCGCCTGCCAAACGCGGTGAGAATGGAAAATTGGGAGGGCCGTGTCCAGCAGTGTACTGTTGTGACCGGTTCAATGGGATTAGAATAGCATCACCCCATTTTTCCCATGGGTCTAGTAACAAGCGACTAAAAGACGAATCCAGGGAATGCGCTGCGGCGATTTCTGTGAATGTACAAAAAGGGGGATGGGAGGTCCATTTCCAACAGTTGACATTCTGTAGACTTGATTTGTGGCATTACCTATTACATCGTTAAGATAGGTTGAATGCAGTAAAATAGTGTAGTAGTTAATAAGTTGTGTCGTATGATGGCGACACAATATAGCGTCACCTGATTTCTTTCCCGCGGGCGACTAAGGTACTCGAGGGTTTCAAGTGTTTTGTAGTTTTGGGCGGCAGGCTGACGACCTGTCACTACATATACTATAGCGACACAAGTTGTTCTAAAACTGCCCACCTCTCAAACATTTGTGAGATGTGGTGAAATAAGCTATTTAAAAGTCAATAGTCGACATGTCAAGTAAGTAAAGTTAGCTCTTTGAATCAAAGATCTTTTATCTGTCACAAAATGCGGCCACTACCGCTTACTACATAAAGAAGGTGTGAGAACGAGTCAAATTAGGCACACGCATGTGTGGAACTAGTTTTTAGCCGAGCTAGCCACCTGGCTAGGTCCTAGATATGTAATATGCTATAATAGGGAAAAGTACATCATGAGAGTTTATTAAACGCGTAGGTGACGAATCGTTGCAGTAGGCTCAACGCGCGAGTAGGCACAGAGCGAGTTGGCGAATCGCGCCGGTCGGCGAAAGGCGCAAGTTGGCTTACCGCGCATACTCTCCTACATGTTGGTTATTATTTTATTATTAGGTAAATAAAGCGTAAAAATAATAGCTACAAATATTTTAAGGGGCGAATCAGCCCATAAAAGGGAACCACTTTCCCCAAAAAACATAGGTCAAAATATGAGAAAATTTCTTGAGCCTCCTCCCCGACGAATTAGTCGGTTGGTAATTGTGTACGGAAGGTCCAAAATTATTTTTCATATATTTTTACGTCATGCCGTGTGATGCCGGCTTAGAATAGCATCACCCCTTTTCTTCCCGCGGGTGTTGTAAAAGGCAACTATGGGAGTCGAGGGTTTCATGTGTGTTACAATTTTGGGCGACAGGCTGACAACCTGTCACTACAGTGATACACGAATCATCTAAAAAGGCCCTCAATACTTGTCAGACGTGGCGATAACGACCGTAATTTTGCGATCGTTAACGCTCTGCCTACCCCGTTAGGGATAAAGGCGTGATTTGTGTGTGTGTGTATTTTTACGTCTTACTTAAAGCGACTGGACTGCGAAAACAGGAAATCGGGGCGTATCCTGGGGAACACCTACGTCCAGCAGTGGACTGCTATAGGCTCATGTGATATGATTACATAAAGAAGATGTGAGAACGAGTCAAATTAGGCGCACGTATGTGTGGAACTAGTTTTTAGTCGAGCTAGCCACCTAGCTAGATATTTAGTGAATGGTGTTATAATTGCTATATCATTGCGAAAAGTATGAGTTGGTTATTATATTATTACATACTCATATCACGCCTCTATCCCTTGCGGGGCAGGCGGAGCGTTAACTTAGATCTGACAGACCGCTGCGTTGTTTTAGCGCTCCGTTGTTGGCATGAGAAAGACCAAATAGGAACTAACTTATTGTAGCTGTAATACCTAGATGAATGACTGTAATAGGTACTATAATGAAATTATTTTATCATCGCTCGAATCTGCGTACTTAATAGTATATAATAGTCGAAAGTTAGTATTTTGTAGTAATCACTTTTATGAAAGAAAAATTTAATGGCCCATGTCGAACCAAACTAAAAGCATATTTCATTTTATAACTTTAAGTTACAATAAAAACCATAATTGAAAAGTATACTTTATAGCCAAATTGATGAGAGCGTCGGTAGCCAAGTGGTTAGAACACCGGTCTTACAATCGTGAGACTCGAGTTCGATCCCCACCATGAAAAAAATGTGTTTTTACTAACGTACATTTACCGATTGCGCTTATGGTGAAGGAAAAACATCGTGATGAAACCCACATCAAAATAAAATTTGAATTCAAATGATATTTGAATGTCACTTAACCTACAATAACCTAGAATTGTAAGTTCTGATATAACTCTGAATAATATTATTCATAGTGCACTCATAGTACAGTTTCACCATTAACTGCCCTTACAATGGCCCTGTGATGCTGGCTTAGAATAGCATCTCCCCATTTCTTTCCCGCGTGTTTAGTAAGACTAAAAGACTCGAGGGTTTCATGTGTATCACAAGTTTTAGGCGACAAGCTGACAACTAGTCACAATAGCGATTACCTAAAACAGCCCTCAGTATTTGTCAGACACGGGGCGTTGTTGACGGCCGTTACGGCCGTTAGCGCTCTGCCTACCCCGCTACGGATAATAGCGTGACATGAGTGTGCCCTTACAACATTTTGCAAAACACACGCTTTAGTAATTCAATTTGTTCCGATGTTTGAACCATTTTGCTCTATTGTTATTTGCCTTTATCGTTTCCTTGATCGCTATTTCTAAATAACTCTACTTACCTATGGTTGCGTATAGCTATAGATACCGTTTCCCAGATTTAAGATAGATAAATGGTCAAATAACAAGTTGAATGACAATAAAAGCTCTATAAAAATTGTATTTATTGTTACAAGTACGCAATAAAAATTGCAACTGTACCGCTGTTAGTTTTCGTAAAAGTGTGTGAATGTGTACGATATTGATCAGTCAAAATATACGAGTTAAAAGCGCACCAGTGAGGATACGTCATTCATTATAGTGCCATTTTTTTTACGAACTCTGTATTAAAATATGTAATAAGTGATTTTGGAAGTTCAACAATTTTCTTTTAAGCATTTGTGATTGTAATTTTGTTGTACTTTTATTTTACATTTGTAGAACGTTGATATTGTTATTTTATTCTATTTATTATTATATTTAAACAATAACTCCTCCACCCTAAGGTTGTCTTGCAGAAATGGCTATCTAGACATAAGACCTGATACATTTTACTCTCTGTTTTTTCCCTATAGTGTTCATTTGTTGTTTTATGTACAGTAAAGTATATGTTTTGTTACTATATGTTATGAAAGATATTATTGTTATTCACATTTTATAATTTACATTTGCTCGATCTTATTAACCAAACTGTGAACAATCAACATGAAATTCATAACATAACTAGAAATCCTGCTGCACTGCTACTATACCACAGAGGCAAATATTAGGCAGGCATAACAATTACGGATACGGTATGATTTTCCGGTGTTTCGCCGGATCAGATTTTTTTAAGAGAGCGTTCACACGTCGCCGCAATAACGGTTGACAAGCTGTCATTTTTATGGTGCCTGTACGTGTGTTAAAATCTGATACTATTAAATAAATTCAGATACTATTATGATCAATTATGACTACTGAAGCGCGAAAAAATTTATAATAACGGCGACAATTCCTTTTTACAGTATTACAGTCTTGTGGTCTATTGTTTTTTTACTCGACTGTCCAACAAAAAAAAGGAATGCAATGTTTTTTGCTTCGCCTCCTTACTAAGTGCAATGTTTTTGCCTTATTATCCAACCACCTTGCTGTTATTGGTGCATTCGACAAAGGAAAACGTAATGTACATTTTTATTGAAATTGGAAGTGAACAACTTTAAATATCGCAGCGTTCTGACAGATCCATTCTAGTAATGTCAATCCCCATACCACCCCATTCTAAACTGGATTTCTCAAAGGTTGACTGGCAAAGATTCTTAATGGGATAAGTCCGCCTTTGTGCCTACAAATTCCATTAGTTTATTTAAGCTTTCTGTAACTACTTCTTGTTTGGTACAATAAAGTTATTACATACATACATACATATAGTTCACATGGGCTTCCACTATTTGGGGGAATATGCCATACTCACAACACCACGCGTGGCAGGCGGATTCAAAATTTTGGCCGTTCCTGACATTAGTTTCCCCAGTCCTAGGGGAAAGTTGTTCAGTGTCATGGTATTCGAAGGGTTGTGCCTTATCTTATCTTAATTAGCCTAGATCGTCGCACTGCTGAAACTATGTCAGAAGCCTGCTAGATGTAGAGGCGGTTGAAAATTTTTGACACTACAGTCTGTAAAATATAGGATGATCCCTGTGACGTTTGTAACCTTGGAGCAAGACATAAGGTCCGCTGTCCTAGTAAACAAATGAAAGAGGACCTTATGTCATAGCATTTGCTCCAAGGTCACAAACGTCACAGGGATCATCCTATATTTTACAGACTATAGGGTTCATTGGGTCTTTGGAAGACTCAGTGTCCCACACGAAGAGAGAAAGAGACTACTGGGCAAAGACCTCCCTTAATCATTATGAATTCAGCTCCTCACTCTTACGTAAAGATTTCTGTTCTTTACAAAGGGAATTGCAGTTTCAGATTTGGTTCTGACTCATCATAAAAGGCCGTGACATTCACACGTTAAAGCTCAGGTTTCCGATGCAGCAATAATGCCTTCGATTGCCGAGGTTGTCAAAAGACTAAGTGAATGGTACAACGCACGACGCTGCGCTTTTTTAGCGCATCTGCATGCAAAGGCGGATTGCACACTTAACGCACGACAAAGCGCTAAAACACCCTTCGATAGCGTTGCTTAGCGGTTGAGCGGTTTTAGTATAGGAATTGACATTTCTAGTATGGATCTGACAGACCGCTGCGATATTTTAGCTCTCCGTCGTGTGTCAAGTGTGCGATCCGCCAAAACGTTGTATGTTGCACATAAATCTTTGCATAAGCATTGACAAAGTAACTGAAAAAAAAAGCTGTTCCAACAGACACTTTCACTTTCTTCATGAGCATTTTACTTCCTGCACTAAGGTATCTCGTAGGTGTCAATTCGGTAATTTCTCTTATTTAAAATAGCACTGACACCTTCCGTATAATATGTTTAGAAAATAGAGATGATCGCGAATAAAATTGTCTAAGAAGTTGACGTGATTTGCGCGTTACTTGTCAAAATAAGGAGATCGCACTACCGATGTGGCGCAGTGGTGGTGCGACTGCCTGCCACGCAAAGATTTGATTCTCGGTGGGAAACTCACTAAGTTGATATTTGTCTTTGTGAATTTGGTTCTAATCTGGTTAGGACATTGCAGGCTGAACCACCTGATTGGCCGTAAGAAAGATGGTTCCGTGTTTCGGAAGATGTTAATCAACCATGTCAGCGGCCTGCTACTAGTAGTAGGTGAAAAACTCTGGCAACAGAGCTCATCGAGTCGGCTGACGACTCGCTGTACCACTCGAAAAAAAAACAGAAAAAAAGGAGACCTGTATAAAGATGTCAAATAAAGGACTAGAAATGGCAAAGAAACCATAGACATTTTTAACCATGCTTTTCTAAACTTATTCGGCGGAAAGTGCCAGCGCTATCTATGTAAGTTAAGAGAAAGTGCCGAATCGACACCATAGATGGTTTAAGCACCACACTTTAATCAGTACAAAAGCGATCCTAAACTTTTCAACTGTCTAACTAATAGTGCACATTAAATAAATGATTCTAGTCGTAATACTTATTTGAATATTAACAATACGGGTCATAATCACACTTTCAAACCGCTAATTATCTTTCATCTGCATCGATTTATCATCGACAGTATTGTGTCGATAGTTACATCACTAGCTTTTCACTAGTGATGGTAATAGTCGATAGTTTGTCGGTCCATTGTGACACTATTATACTGATGATAAGTTGGGAAATATCGAGTTATTACAGTTATTTGTAATGATTCCTATCAAGACAAGTTTACTTAGGTTTATTAAGATTTGTCGTGATAATTGTTGAGAAACGGCTGATAACGTTATCGTCGATTAAACTAGGGTAAGAAATCGCTTGTATTTTGGTCACAAAAATACAATTTTGGCAGAAATTCAATCTGGTACTTCCGCATCTTTAGCTCTATTTCTGAAACGTTCGTTTTCGGTTCCGTGCACGAAAGTCCAAAACGACTGGTATAACAACACGTTTTTAAATTTCTTTTACTTGATGTTTTTAAAGTCTAAAATAATGTGTGAATTTTTGAGGGTATGTGGGAATGCATAATTAAAGTGGAACGTGTGTGTGATACAAGCTTATTAAGCAGAGAAATTTAAATTTAAAATTAAATTTCGCATGAAACGAAAACCAACACTTGAGAGATTGAACTTCTGAACGATACGCAGTTTAATAATATTATAGGTTGTATACTTTGATGTGAAAACTTGGCTAAATGAATGTTAACCTATACAGCCTTGACAGCAACATGCATAGTAGTTCATATTTATACATCTTTATGAACAATCTTGCTAATCAATAACAAAAAATCTTTTGATGGGGCAAAAATGGGTCATATTTGTTTTTGTTCATACTGCCTGCTCTGTCCCAAATCCTGTGCACGCCACTGGTAGGTACAACATAATATGTACATACATACATAGCTTGGGTAACATAAGTACAAAATCTGCTCAAAAGGCAAGGTCAATGAATAAGTTTATCGTGTCTGCACTTTACAAAGATTGATTTGACATCACGTAGTATATTTCACGCAAAAAATAGCTAACTACTTCCTCATATCCGGGTTATACTACATACAGTTTGTAGGTAACAAAGTAAGTGAAAATATTTTATACACATCAGACTTTCTGCTCATTTTAGTGGTGTAGCTATACAAAAGTAAAGCCCTAGGACAAAAATTAACTGGGGCCCCAATCCCAACAATTTCAATTAAGTACTTAGATCACATACACATACACACGAATCGCGCCGATATCCCTTGCGGGGTAGGCAGAGCGTTATCGGCCGTAAAATTACGGTCGTTATCGCCACGTCTGACAAATGTTTGAGGGTCGTGTAAGTCGTGTATGTGCCAGGTTGTCAACATGACTTAGATCACAGGACTCTATTATTCCTTGGTAATAGAGCAGGAGCTGGCTAGATTATTTGTTATCTAGACTCGTTTATGCTCCTTCACCTAAATACCTTATAAAACCCTCAGGTAGGCTATGCGAGCAGATTTTTAAAACCCTGCGTCCAGCCTGTATTGAAACCTACTTGTTCGTTTGGGATCAAGGTACCAATCGTAAACCTCGAGGTTCCCTCCCGTTTTGCCCCTTTGAAGTTACACTAACTAGCTAATTAACTCCGCTGACTCAGCAACCCTAAGAGGATCTTTGCCTCCGAAACGAGCTGTCTCCACTGATCTCTGTCCTGCGCGATCTCGTGTCAATTTCCCACTCGAAGATCGCGCAGGTCAGCCGCTACCACGTCTCTCCAGCGGTACCTAGGGCGACCCGCAGGACGACCCTGTGGGACGACCCACGTACGCTCTTTTTGATCCCCGATCCTCTCCCATCCTTTCTACGTGGCCGAGCCAACGAAGTCGGTGAGCTCTAGTCTCTCCGCTTATGTTGAAGCTACACTACTACTCATTTTTCTAAGAAATGTTGTACCCAACTGAAAGTGTAAGTTGAAAGCGCACGAGTCTATGATCGATTTCTTGCGTTGCCTGAGATCCGATACGGTCACTAGAGCGCAATCGAACCGCTGCTAAACCATTGTTCATCGCATTATGATTGTATTGTTCCAGGCTTCAAGGTTTAATCAAATCTAGTGATGAAAACAAAAGTGATGTATTGATGTAGAACAGAATGTTATGTCGAAACACGTCAGCTGCAGAATCTTGGACAGATTGAATGTATTGAATCATAGACTACAGTTTAAGTGACATCAAATATTCCGTGCAAATTGTCATATCTAGTACAACTTATAAGTTATTGATCTACTTAAAACTTGGTTCCGATTTTAGAGATCGGTTTTATTACATTGCTGCTTTTTAAAATTATATTTTATTCTTATTTTTAAAATTGTTATGATAACCGTAACTTTGCGACCGTTAACGCTCTGCCTACCCCGCAAGGGATAAAGGCGTGATTTGTGCGTGTGTGTGTGTGTGTGTGTGTGTGTGTGTGTGTGTGTGTGTGTGTTATGATAAATTATAATTTTATTAATTTATATATTTTGCACATCACTTCAGCCTATTGCAGTCCACTGTTGGGCGACATAAGCCTCCCCCAGTCTAAGGTACACCGTTGAAACACAATCCTTTATGATCTTTGCTTTACATACCTTTTATGTATTTCTTTACATCGCGTCACATAAATTCAAATTTTATGCGACCACCTTTGTTTTTCCTTAAGGCATTATTCTCAGATAACTTACAAATCTGCCTCTAGCAATGCGATCTGCTATTACCATGAAAAACCACCGGCAATTTCGCCTAAACTATACGCAAATCCATCTGAAATAGTACCAGGAAACTGTTCAAATAATTTATTATCTACATACCTGCCCTTTGGCCCAAAATTTGCAACATTTGCAAAACAAAAATCTTGCCGAGCTTAGATTCCAGAAAGTTTGACTTACATTGCCGGTTTCCTTAGATGTTCTTGTTGCGAGCTTAGACGCAATGCGGTTATGTACAGCGTGATGCAAGTTGATAACACTCTGGTGCGAATAGGAGCAATCGCCTGAAGGGTAAATCCACCGGCCCCGTAACTTAGCTACTTGTGATTCTAGGACCTAAACTCAGCAAATAGATTGTATAATCTAGTAGCAGCTAGTATATTTGCCCATTTTTTTTACTGGGGCAGCTATATTTTTTGGAAACGACCACTCAAAGACTTGGCATATTCTAAGAAGGTTTTCACATCTAATGCACGACATTGCGCATTTTTAGCGCATTCTTAACGCATGCGTCGGTCAGATGCAAAGAAATTTCAAATTCTCCGTACAAATCCAACGCCGACGCAGTAAAAACGCAGAAACTTATATACCCATCTCTTTCGCACCAGCGTCCCGTCATATTCAGATTCAGATTCTTTATTCGGCTTAAACAACATCAGCAATACCAAATAATAACATTTCAAATGCATAAAAATCCGTGTGATTCGCCTAACCTCTGATAGCCTAACTATCTATACCTGCTTAAGGTTAGAATGCAATATGTCATCCACTGTGGTTGAAGAGGCCGTCCCACAAAGGCCATGTTTAAGCAACGTTACAATTAACAATTTTATAATTTCGGCTTCACGATCTGAACTAATTTTGATTTAATAATGTTAGTAAATGCCAAAACCGGAGTAATGAGCCGGTGTCGTGACTCCGTTGAGGAAATAGCTAAAAGATTTATTGAACTGTTGCAAAATTTCTGCTCTTGTTCTATTTTTAACCGGCTTATAAAGAAGGTTATTAATTTGACCTGGATTCTGAGAATTCAACAATTTATAATTATTAACTATCAACTAATTTGTCAGAAGTGACGATAACGACCGTGATTTTACAATCGTTCACGCTCTGCTTACCCTGCCAGGGATACAGGCGTGATTTGTTTATAACTAACTAACTGAAAAAATTCAAAAATATAAATTACATTGGTCCTAAAAGATTTTGAAAATACATATAAGTAAATGAAAAGCGTGTTATATTAGTATACCTGCTCTGTAAAATAAAATAACATAATTATAAATCTAATAAACATAATTAGAAAGAGGTAGGTACTTATATATAATAGTTATCTATTAGAATCCCTGTAGGTATCTTAGGTAAATGGAAAGTCGACATAATCTATCATTTTTATAATGAAAATTAATATACTATGCAACAACCTTAAAAACTTGATATTTTGAACCATTTAAAAAATTTAGAAATCCGAAATAAGCTATACGCAGGGTGAACCACCCAATTGTCCGAAAGGAAAGATGGTTCAAAGGGCACGTGTCGGTCGAGGTTGCGGTCTATGATCACAGCCATATCAGAGGTTACTTTATATGTTAAAAAATGTTTCAAATATCGTCTAGTATTTGTGCTACTATTTAGCATGGCATACCAGTTTTGCACCACTGAGCTCCATGTCAACACATCCACAGTTGCGCCAACCAGTTCCCATGGATAAGAACACTTCTCTGTACTTGTAGAGTCAGCAAAAACAGAGGATTATCCCGGTTAAGCGAGAGCGTGGTGCAACGGCTGTCAATGATCAATTGACTTTGACTAATCTGTTTCATTGATACTAGATATATTAGGTCGTACTTGCAAAAATAAAAAAAGTTAAAATTGTATAATATAGGTATGTAAACTATGTACAATTTATTATTTTACGTCTTTGTTAGAAAATATAACCAATGTCTCTTTTTTCATTAAATCTCTAAGATGAGATCCCTCGAATGTTTTGATGTTCTGGCGATTACAACTGGCACTACTTCATACATTAGCGTCGATAGAACACCGGTCTTACAGCATGAGAATGAGACCCGAGTTCGATCCCCGTCATTGTGTTTTTACTCACGTACATTTACCGAATGCTCTTGCGGTGAAGGAAAAAAATCCTGATGAAACCCACATTCAAATAAAATTTGAATTCAGATAATATTTGAATGTGACTTAAACTATGGTTCGGGCCAGGTTAGCCTTCGGGTTGCAGAGGTCAGATGGCAGCCGCTCTGTATAAAAACTTGGTTTCACGTCAAATCCTCTAGGTAGGTAGCCGACCCTGACAGAGAACGGGATAAGGCAAAGAAAATGATGACTACTTCATACAAAAGACATCAACGCGTATGCTTTTGGATTTAGAATATTTTTTTCATGGATTTTGTATACTTATCTACCATGCATCATCCATTCCTCATCAAAAATAGATTGCATATGATATACATAAGGTTTTACGCCCAATTTGTTATATTTCGTACAATTCTGTGACTGAAATAGTTTGCAGATAAGTTCTGATTCACAATGATCCATTTTATTGTACAATCAAAAAAGATTACAATATATTGTCTCATCTTACTTGTGCCATTCCAATAAACGCTGTGTTTTCTAAGTCACTTGGTGCCCTAGTAAATTCACCGACCAACTAACATTGTTAGATTCACAGATATGCCTAGAAAAAGTGTCAGAATGTAGATCTAATTATAGTTAACTACGATCATGATTTTGATGCGAATCTGAACATGTCAACATGTCACCACCTTCCAAGAAAATGTAATACGCTACAGTGTAATATCTGTGGCAGTAGTTTGGTATTTGCATGTCGGTATTTGTGACAATTGGGGACAGTGTTGCAATGGGTTGTTCTGCTGTGATCCATTTTTTTGCGCTTAATTTATCTATTTTAGTCTAAAGTAGAAGTAGCTATGTATAATTTTGCGTTTTTAATTAGACCTAACTTTTGATACAAAAATAATACAAATGAAACTAGTGGAAAAAATTCACGCCACCGGTGAGATGCAAATTCATGTCTTTTGATACTTATTTGGCTGCTACACCACAGTTGGCTCTGTCCTAGGTGGCACTTAGTTAGGCAGCATCACTTCTTCTTTTCGTGGAGGACACCGAGTCGTCCAACGACCCAATGAACCCTAGTGTCAGAATTTTTTAACCGTCTTTTATAAGTAGCAGATGCTTATTATTTAGACCGCCGTCTAAGTAATAAGCATCACTAGGATAATCCGACAAAAATTTTTGTAGTTTTTTTATATATACGCATACTGTTTAAATTTTAACGCACCACAAACAGACCGGTTGTCTACAAAACTCGAAGACTTATAATTTATGAAATGTTATGAAATGCATAACAAACGGGTCATGGATAGTAAATAAATACATTTATGTAGCTATGTTTCACTTTACAATACATACTATTTATCGCAGGACAAGTACTGTAATCTTAAAAAATATGCATACAAGAAAATCAATATCATTGTGATTTTTTGGGTCACTATAGAACAGCCCGAGGTAATTTATGTGAACGGGTGTTTTATAATGGCATTGCGTGTGATTTACTTCACACTTGCCGTGATATGATATGACACCGTGTAAGCACCTAATTGGCCGGAAAAGTGTAAACTCACATTGTTTATAATATACTAGCCTACTAGGCTGCTAAAACATACATTTTTGGGACAATCGCAACAACAGTTTACTTCTATATTAGTTTGTTTTTTAAAGATAAACTTAAACTCAAATCATTTATTCAAAGTAGTAAATTTTACATTTAACTTATTGATTGTCAGATATGAGTCATTGTAAAAAAGAGAAACATGTAGGATGAGTAACTTTTTTTATTTCTTACAACAATTTTATGAACCTAGCGTAAACGCGGCTCTTTAAGGGAATCTAAGTCTTGATCTAAATTTATTCTAAGTTATATCGGTTGATAATATTTGAAAGGGTTTAGTCTTGCGACAGGTTTTGTTAATCGGAACTAAAACCCGTTGTTTGTATGTCGATTTTGTATCTTAAAACTCCGTAACAGGAATCAAGATGTAGAAAAAACACAAAATATTTCAATGTGCGAACTTGTACCACAAAAATTGGAAAACCTTAAATAATTTTGAATTCAAACTATTTATTAAGAGCCCATCGCTATCTATAGTCTGTAAAATATAGGATGATCCCTGCGACGTTTGTGACCTTGGAGCAAATGCTATGACATAAGGTCCATTTTCCTAATAAACACAAGAAATGGACCTTATGTCGTGGCATTTGGTCTAAGGTCACAAACGTCGCAGGGATCATCCTATTAATTTACAGACTATGGGTATTAGGGGCGAGTCGATCTTCTAGTCACAACACAACAACCAAAGCTACCCCTTTCCCTTCTGCGTAGTCCCTCGCCTACTAGCATCATCATCAATACAATACTGAATTAAAAATGGTGTACACAAAGCTGTGACTAAGCCCCGTGCACAATGCAACCGCCTTGACATTACGAAGATGCGTTCCCTCGCCATTCACTGCAGCGAGCGTAGCTGATACAGATTATACTGAATCTATAGCACTAGCAGTATTGTATAAGTAGGTATTATCACGAAGATTTTTTGTTTAATACTCGATGGTTGGCCAACTTCATCGATATTTACCAATCACGAAAGAGTTTCGGTACTCTCTAAAATCTCAAAACTTTAGTGCACGAAAAGAAGTCTATTATCTTCTCCAAAATTTTGAAAGAAAATTTTAGAACACAACCTGAAAATATTCTTAATTAAATGTAACCCTATATTTTATAAGGTGGTTTGACGCAAGACGGAGCACAAAAATATCCCAGCGTCTGTCAGATCCATACTAGAAACGTCACTCCCCATACTAAAATTGCACTCGACGGACGACACTGCGATAGCTGCGTCGACAGCCGTTGAGCGGTTTAGTATGGGAATTGACATTTCTTGTATTTATCTGACAGACCGCTGCGATATTTTAGCGCTCCGTCGTGCGTCAATAAGTGTGCGATTCGCCTAACCGGCAGGATGCCTCATCTACAATACCTATTTATAAATGAGAGATGAAGGGAGGAAACATGTCTATTCTGGCTCCACAAATGTAAACAAAATAATTGGACACCAATTATCTCATCAGCTGTTTACTTCAGTTCAGTGACATTTAAAAAAAACTGGTTTCCAATTCAAGAGGTAGGTGACATTTCCCAAACATTGGATCACGATGAACTACTTTCAATGTATCATAAATAGCATTATAACGAGTATTCAGTCGTGATTGTTGCTTTTTTTCTTGGCATTGGCATTGACCTTTATATATCTACGTTGATGTATTTTGCATGGCGGTGTAGTCTTTATCCCTACATGCCATTCTTCGTGACAGCTGATTCGGAATATCGGTATTTTCCCCGTAAGGTTTACATACATACATAAATCACGCCTTTATCCCTTACGGGAAGGCAGAGCGTTAATGGCCGTAAAAATACGATCGTTATCGCCACGTCTGACAAATATAGAGGGCCGTTTGAGATAATTTGTGTATCACTATAGTGACAGGTAATTTGACATGTAATTCATTATTACCAAATAAAATAACATAACATAGCATTGTCAGCCTGTCGCCTAAAAGTTGTAATACACCTGAAACCCTCAAGTCCCTCAGTCGCCTCTTACGACACCCACGAAGGTTTATGTTGAGGTTTTGCTGCGCGAGTCGTCCTTTTTCATGCGGTTTTAAATATATAATAAATACACTAGGTTGGCTGGTATATTTTTGCATTAGATGGCCATTTTTTTTATGGCCAAGTTTGTTTAATTTCACAGCCTGATATGAATGTTGCATCGATATTTTACTTTCGTTATTTTACGTGCGTTCCTTTTTGACGTTTGAATATGCAATTATGCATGTGTTGTATTAGATTCTTTTTGCTCATCCAAAAATATACACTTGATAATAAAATTCATGTTGGTCACGACACAGGATTCGTACGACTTGAAGTCAACATGGTGTGGTATTATACAAATACACTACGTTGTACTGTAAGTATTTTAGTTTTTACATAAGCGAAATAATCCAAAAAGCTTGTAAATAAATATCTCTTCTTTCGTCATAGGATTTAGAAGACATAATTTATCAAAACACCAACCTAATTTTCAATATCCGTGAGTATGAATTAAAATGTTCAGTAAAAGTAATTTTAAATTCGTGCCTTCAGTACAACGTTTTGAAAAGAATCCTAGTAGAAACTATTGGAAGTGATCTTGTCAAAAAACTTACAATTCATTCATAGACAGTGAATCAAAGAGTAACCACGTATATGGATCACTAAAAATGAGTCTAGCATTTATTCAAACTGGTGATTGTGAAAATTTTGCGATATTTTTCAACTCTAGCCCTTTTATTCCCGTTCATCACCCCACCCCTGTTGGCCACTAATTGGCCACCCCATCCCAGGTTTTTTCAATGTTTCGACCTATATTGTATGGGGAAACTTGTTCAGTCAAATGGACGGGTTCACAGAACCAATTGCGGATGGGGTGACGAACGTGGGAACAATGACCACCCCGGTGGTCGACAAGGGGGGTGAAGAACGGGAATAAAGGCTCTAGCCGTGAAACAGAGGCATTTTTGTTTCCAAGTCACTGGAACAACAGTCTCCATACTTAAGTTCAATAATCTTTCAGATACATCTACCTACACTTCTTTCGATCTGTACTACCTATGGCAGGTCGGGGTAAACATATTCAACATAGACCGGACGATCCACAATCATGAGTTCCTCAGAGACATCTGCACTAAGATATCGGAAGCCCGTGACATCTATACGACAAAAATTTACAGGCCAATTGCAGCGGCTGTCACTATGTCAGTCAAAAATCCTGTTGAAATTATTGAAGATGTAAGCTAATTTCCTAATTTGGTTTATAAAAAGTATCTATAATAATTTATTATAATTATAATTTGCGTTTATAAAAAAATCTTATTATAATTTGCGTTAAAAACTCGCCATTTTGAAAGCCAGTGTCACTTACGCTGCCAGAACAAATCTAACGACATTTCAGAGACCCATAGGACATGCGCTTAGGTCATTATGCGTTTAGGTCATTGTGCGTTTAGGACATTTTTAGTATTGAGGACATTATGCGCCGGGAGGCTATCGATGCGTATACATTGATGTTCTCAACAGCTTTGTGTCAAAAGTTTTGATAAAAACTATACGATTTGACACGTCTAGATAATTCTCTCTACGGGGCGCGTCATAATCCTACTGGGAGTATTTTAGGAAAAGAAAATTTCAACCCTGACTTATTTTAATCATTAAAAATTACTTATGGCTCTGGTATTTACAGGTTGATATAATAATTGTGAAAGATATATCCAATTTTGAGGACTTATCTAAGTTTAGAAGAATGTATTCAGGTCTGAATAAACCTATATTAGTGTGGTTATCATCGGACAAATTGCATGATATACATTTTATAATAAAGGTAGGTACGTAGGGACAGGGTGCTTTATTATAGTTGGACCATTATAAAATCGAACAAGAGTTCAGTGACCCTTACTAATTGACGCAAAAGATGAAAACACATGCTATTTTTACACTTAACGCACAATGCAGCGCTAAAATAACGCATATGTAACGCAGCGTTCTGTCAGATCCGTACTTTAAACGTCAATCCTCATACTAAAACCGTCCGACCGCTGTCGACACAGCTGCGTTAGTTTGACGTCGACAGCGGTTGAGCGGTTTTAACGTGGGAATTGACATTTCTAGTATGGATCTGACAGACCGCTGCGTGATTTTAGCGCCGCGTTGTGCTTTAAATAAGAAAAAGACCCAATAAAACAAGTAGCTATAGTTATAGTAGTATATTTACTAATAATTCTAACCCTTAGGTTTTTTTAGCTATCAGATGGTATTATTTACGACTACAACGAGATTATTCTTTCTGACTGCGAATATGTATTGCAAAAGTGTAGAGAGGCACGTACCCGTAATTTTATTATAAAATATATATGTCACATCAGCTTAAAAGCAGTCCACTGCTGGACATATGTCGGTATTCTATAGGATACATTTCGGAGAGTGTGCTCAATCACTCCACGACCTGATACCCCCTTCCCCATTCCATCTCCGGGGATCGAGGCGCCGACTGGGGTTCCACCCTTATGTTGTAGATATACCTCTAATCCGCACTAAGCGTTTCGCTTCAACTTTTATCATGCGTACGGCTAAAGAGTGGAATTCCCTGCCGGCGGATCTTTTTCCGGAACAATATAACTTGGGCCTTTTTAAGGCAAGAGTGAATAGGCATTATCTAGGCAAGCATGTACCATCTTCGACTGCATCTCCACTTACCAGGTGGATGGCAGACAAATGCGGGCCTATTACATACTAAAAAAAAAAAAAATGTCCACAATACAAACCCCCGTTTTCGCCATCCAATCGCTACCAATCACCTTCTATTCTAAGTGATCGGTCTCAATTTCCAAAGACCGTCTGGAATCAGATTTTTATATCGACACTGAAATGAACCAAGATAGAATTTCATAATATTCTGAATTGGTTCCGTTCAAATGTTAATCTCGTAACGCCCAGATCTCTGTGAGCTTTTCTTATATAAAGTGTCGTCTTCCTTTGAAAAGGTACGATTCTTCAAAGCAAAGCATATAATATTTGCAAGGGTTTTTGCCTGTACCACTATGGAGCTACATACCTTTTAAAAGGCATCTGGGAGTTACGAGGTTAATAAAAATTTCCAATATTGTTCTCTTTTAGATGCACAAACCAATAATATTAGCAAGGCCAGTAGAACTTGAAGAATACACAGGCTGCTCTAGAAAACTAATAGCTGTTGCAAATAAGTTGGATGCTCTCAATCCCGATGGTATTCTTCTAGAAGACAGAGAGTGTCAAGAAAATACAGTGTTTAATGCTGTTTATGATTTATTTATTGCTCTCATTCGGATTGATTCAATGAAAGAAAAGGAACAACGAATACGTGATTATATGAAAATACGATCAGAGGTAAAAAAAAAATGCGAAATACCCATTTATTTTATTAGTAGGCGAAACGCTCGAGTAGGCACAGAGCGAGTTGGCGAATCACGCCGGTCGGCGAAAGGCTCAAGTTAATATACTCCTTAATAAATGGTGTCAAAAACGACCTAGCTATGAACCCAAATTTTCAGCGGTTTTCATTTTCCTTCTGCCACAGCTTTTACTAGTGGTAAGCCTCTTACACGGTTATGTAACGACCACTGTCAATAATCACAAACAGCAACTGGGGTCGCTGGTTTAACGTGCACTTTGAAGCACCATCTTTCTTAGTGCTTCAGCCTACAGTATCCTGACCAAGCTGAGAACAAATACAGTGAAAACTGTCAATGTCAAGTGCCTCCCGGAAATCAAAACTTGGACCCTCAAATAAGAGACAAACGGAGAGACCGTACCATGCATACACAAATCACGCCTTTATCCCTTGCGGGGTAGGCAGAGCGTTAACGATCGTAAAATACGGTCGTTATCGCCACGTCTGACAAGTATTGAGGGCCCTTTCAGATGATTCGTGTATCACTGTAATGACATGCTGTCATTTTAATACACATGATACCCTCAAGTCCCTGGGTTGCCTTTTATAACACCAGCGGGAAGAAATGGGGTGATGCTATGCGGCATCATCATAACCATAGAGGTAGTTATCAGTTTTGTATTACAGTTGAAACCTCCCGTGCTGCCCCCTTTATCAGTGGCCCACGCTGCATGCTTAGCAGCCCTGAACGTGGAAGCACCCCTGATCATAGTGCTGTCCAGGAGTGGCAGGTCAGCCAAGTGGATCTCCTGCGCAAGACCACCCTGCCACGTGGTGGTGATCACGACCCACGAGGCAACTGCAAGGAAACTGCATGTTTACAAACAGATTATACCGTTAGTGTATAATAGTAAGTTGAATTACCCTTCAAACTACAGACGACTTTTTTGTTTTTTTTTTTATTTGATACTTTCCTTTCTTGTCTTTTTCTATACTTGCCATTTCTATGCGTTTACCGATTATACCCTCACTCTTACTGGTCTTCTTTTTTGGTATTATCACAATTCTGAAAATGTATGTCTAATATGTGTTGTGTAGAGTGGTGTAGAGTTTCCTTGTGAATTTTCTATGATGATATGTAATATGATCACTGCCAAATATCTGGACGTAATTATACATACGGTCAATGCAACGTCAGTGTTTGGCTACCTGCCCTTTCCACCTCTTCAAAGCTCATGTGGCTGTGTTTCAACGCACAAATAAGGAGCAACTGAACTTTGACATTGACACAATTTCAAATCACAGCGCCTAAGTTTACTCCGTCATTAGCAAAATGTGATTTAGTATTGGTCACCAGGTTTTCTACATCAAAACTACGCTGCCGGTCGGCTTGTGGGGAGATCGGGCACACTCGAAAATATTTGTACGGTTGTTCAAACAACCAGCCCTACTCGGGGCGAGACTGGGCTTAATAGTTGTTCTAGCAAGAACAGATCAGACTGAAAGCGTGATATTATTACAGAGCGCAGCGCCCGAACCTGGCGGGTGGAATTCAGGAACCGCGTCAAGTTTGGGGCTCACTTCGCCATGAAGGTCGGCTTGCTGGCCCATGAAGCCAGCTTCGTAGTGCTCTGCCAGCAAGAAGACGAAGGATACTGCAACTCCTTCCAAATACTCAAAACACACAAGAAAAGACCTGAACTTTGTACATTTTTATATTGATAAAAGCTAGGTAGATCGCACACTTTACGCGCGACAGAGCCCTTAAACATCGCAGCGGTCTGTCAGATCCATACTAAAAATGTCAATCCGCATACTAAAACCGCTCAACTGCTGTTGACGCAACGCTATTGCAGCTTCGTCCGTCGAGTACGGTTTTACTATGGGGAGGGACGTTTCTAGTACCTAAGGATCTGACAGACCACTGCGATATTAGACCACTGCGCTCCGTCATGCGTCAAGTGTGCGATCCGCCTTAATGAGTATGGAAAATATTCCAATAGGAGGAGGCCCATATATATACTTTTGCAGTGGACTTCTGTAGTAGTGTTTTACCCGACCGCCTCAGAAAGACGGTTACTTTTTTGAAATTATACCGTTATTTTATATTGTTAGTCGACGGCTCGGTGTTCTACCGGAAAATAAAGAAAGAAGAATATACATTTTTAAGTAGCTTTATGTGTTTTGAATATTTACCGATTTTCTCTTTAAGTTTTTAAATTCCGTTTTAGTAATAAAATACCAATGCAATAGATAAGAAGCATTTTTACTATGATCTACTGCTACAGCCACAACAGTCCACTGCTGGACATGGGGCTCCCCGAATTATGGGGTATTACCATAATCACCACGCTTGGCAGGAGGATTGGCGAGCGCAGTGCAAGATTTTGTAGATACTCACAGAATACGCTGCTGCACGTAGACCCTAAACTTATCCCTTAGGCGTCTTTTATGACACCCACGGGCAGAAACGCCGTGTGATGACGGCTTAGAATAGCATCACCCCATTTCTTCCCGTAGGTGTTGTAAAAGGCACTAAGGGTTTCATATGTATTATAAATTTAGGCGACCGGCTGACAACCTGTCGCTACAGTGATACATGTATCATCGAAAAGGGCTCTCAATACTTGTCAGACGTGGCGCTAACGACCGTAATTTTACGATTGTTAACGCTCTGCCTACCCCGGAAGGGGTAAAGGCGTCATTTGTGTATGTATTTACGGGCAAAAATGGAGTGATGCTATACTAAGCCGGCACCACACGGCACAACTACTTTAGTTACTTACTAAGTATGATCATACTTAGGCAAAAATCCAAGTTAGATCATAATTATGATGGTAGTTTAAACTAGCTAGACCCCATTCTAATTTAGTATTCAAAACATTAAATTCAGTTTTGACCAAAATAATTATAAAATACCAAAAAGGGCTTTACCAAATAAAATAATAATAAAAACCACAACAAGTTTAGTAAGTTTAGTAACCTCATCACGACATCTCCAAGTGTGAATATAATTACAGAGCAACCACATAATTGTGTATAATTATGGTTAGATTAGGTAGACTCGAAAGGTAGACTGCTATACGAAGGTTCTACGGAATAAACTTTGGTAGATCGAAGTCAACTTCTAAAATACCGAAGCCGATTAAATTTGGTTTCGCCCTCCTTCTGGCTAGTTAAGGTAGATCGCACACTTGACGCACAGCAGAGCGCTAAAACATCGCAGCGGTCGCTCAACCACACTAGCGCTGCGTCAACAGCAGTCGTTCGTTGTAAAGCATGCGTCAATCTGACAGACGCGACACGCAGCGTTATTTAATTATTAATAATTAATTATTCTGCTCCCGATCCTGGCCAAATAAATACGTACCTATTTTGTAAAATGATTTGAATCGTCGACAATGTCGAAATTGAATCGAAAGACAGGCACACTATTGCTCACATTAATTTATTTAGCCACATTTTGAAGGGTTAATACGCGTTGATTTCTTTTCTATGACTCATTCGAAGATGGCGCCACTGTGAAATTCTCTTCACTACTTCTGTACATCCATGAAGTACTTATACGGTCTGTGTTGATTGTGACTTAACCGAGGATTCGTGCCAGGTTAGGTTAGGCACATCAAATCCCCTAGGTTAGGTAGCCGACCCCCACAGAGAACGGGATAAGGTTATGAGAATGATGTCTTTTCAGATGGCGCCACTGTGCAGAGAAGTACCTACGCATGTACTACAACACAGATTATATAATCTACCATGGCGCTAACTTGCGGCACCTCGCTTCGTCACCTCTCCTCATTGTGGTTGGAAGGCGTTTTGTGGTTGTACACAATCATAGGGCATTATTATTGCGGTTGGTGCGCGCAACCGTGGGGATGTGATTTGCCTTGTAGAAGTGTTATGAGATGTGAATTTTAAACAATCGTTTAATTTAAGTAATCTACTGGAAGCTGATTCTATGCTTCGGTTTCGATAGTACAGTGTTTCCGCGTCACTCACGAACAATCAAAAAGTTGCGATTTTTTTGAGCCTGTTGCGTTTTTCAGCAATAGTTGTTACTTTTCAAGGTGCAGTACCATATTATATTTTTATCCGGCTTGTTGGTAACGATCAAAAGAAAAATGAAACCTTATAAACTGATTTGTCATTCATGAGTTATGGCAACCGACTGTACGTCAATCAAACCACAACTACTATTACGGTTACAACAGTCACCACAGTCTAGTGCTCAACATTGACCTCCCCTAGTTGGGGGTTAAAATTAAACATACATACATATATCACGCCTTTATCCCTTGCGGGGTAGGCAGAGCGTTAACAGCCGTAAGAATACGGCCGCTATCGCTACGTCTGATATTTTTGAGAATTGTTTTCCAAGGATGTTTGAGAAAACATGTGTATCACTATAGTGACAGGTTGTCAGCCTGTCGCCTAAAAATTGTAATACACCAATACTCTAGAGTCCCTTAGTCGCCTCTTACGACACCCGCGGGTAGGATATGGGGTGATGCTATTCTAAACTGGCATCACACGGCATTAAAATTAAAAAATATAGCGCTGCTGCCCACTCCCTGGGCTCATCCTTTCGTCGCTTTTTACGACACCCACAGGTAGTAATGGGGTGATGCTACTTACTCTTAGCCGGCACCACATTTACAATTCAAAATTATTACGCACGGTTTTACCAAATTATGGTTTGGTAGAAGAATTTCAACTCACCCTACATCTTGAGAATGCATATTTTTTCATAATCTCAATAATTTACAAGTGCATCAATTTGACATGGGAAACAAAAATATTTCATAAATCCAAAATTACCGTATTTGAAACGAGTTTGAGCCGAAATTCTTAAGCACAGACTGTTGTAAAATCGCTGAGTAACAATAGTTATCTGAGTTCTGGGAACGAGGCCACGGGAACATTGCACTGTGCCGGTGGATCGCACGCAAACCGGATAATTTAGCGGTTTTTGGCACCCGCCATACCAGTGACAGCCGGTGACAGGCGTAATATATTTTTTTAAACAATGTTGTTCACCTGAACCCAAACTTATCCGTACAGTAACCGAACGAACCGTATTTTATAATTCTTTATATGAAATCCTATGAGACTTCGCACATTTGTCCGAACCGAATCGGTCGATTCCGGCAAATGTGCGAGATTTCATAGGATTTCATATAAAGAATTGTAAAATACGGTTCGCTCGATGCGGATAAGTGTGCGTTCACCTTTACACAACAATGTTAGAAGGCTACTCGTAGAAGGCGGTTGAACAATTCTGACACTAGGGTTCATTTTGGGACGTTGGACGACTCGGTGTTCAGCACGAAAAAAAAAATGAAGATCAATTTCATCATCATTACTTGGAAACAAGATATCACCGATAGACCCAAAAATTGAGTTTATTTTTTTATTTGACTAGTGACCGGCTCTTGTAGTTAATAAAAAAACCGGATGCTGTAGAACACCGGATTATCATGTGGCGCGTGTACTATAAACCGCTAAAAAAAGTTGGTAGATATGCCGGTAATTTGGTTTTGATGGCTGTAGATCAAGATTCTTGCCCAGCAGGGTGCTTCATTAAAAATACCTACTCAGACGAGTAATACTTTGTAAAAAAAATGCTATGGCTTTTCCCAACTCTGCTCTAGACCAAAGTATATGAAGATGATTAACACAGTCGTTTACAAAAAGCGCTCATACATGTAAGCATTTGACCTCCCTAACCAAAAATTTGAGTTTTAGGAGTTTTTTAATGATCTATGTGTGTCTGTCTACTTGCTTTAGTTTAATTTTTTTTCGTACCTATCTGTGGTACCTATATTACATAACATCCAAAAAAGATCTAGCAAAACAAAAGCTGACAGCAAAAACAAAAATAATACCGAATCTCACAGCTGACAACTTTTGTCAAAACATAACTCTTCCATTTCTCAACCCGACTTTACCAAAAAGGAGAGCAAGGAGTTTTTATTTAAAAGTGTATAGGCACCTAATTAGTTATTGTGAGTCACGATTGACCTTAGATAGCGGACCTTGAGGTCAAATATTAGTGGCATATAGAGCGCTGTATAGTTGCATAATAAAGTGTAACTAAATAGATCATCTAAATAACTATAGATAAGTTAATAGCCTACATCCTCAATACAGTAGGTATATTTACTATATCGATCGAGTGCAAAATAAATTCCTAAAACTATTAAACTACGATTCAGGCGTAAGGTTTAAGAATTATGAAGAGTCTTGTAGCTTCCATAATTTATTACCTTTGTCATCTAGACGTGAGTTATCAGACCAAACATTTCTGTATAAGATAATAAATAATAATCTTGATTGCTCTGACCTCATAGGTAATATATACCTATTCGTCCCCAATAGAATCAACTTAAGGTATAAGCGCCTGTTTTATAGTGAGTTTAGTGACACTAACTATGTCCGTAACGGCTTCTTGCGCAGAGTCACTGATGTTTACAACAAAAAATACAAGGACCTAGATTTATTTCATTTATCTTTGCTTCAGTACAAAAAACGGATCTCATCAATGTTATATAGTAATATAAAAGGACCTAGATTTATTTAATTAAGTTTGTGATGGAGGTGAGCAGTCAGTCAGTCGCATGGCTTAACGCCTAGTCCGTCGAAGAGATTGAAGTATAGGTATACTAGTAGGTACTAATCAGAACGTTATGACTATTATGTAACATTACCTAATCTTAATCATTTCTGCAGTTGTACCTGCATGTGGTGACGTAACCCGAACCCAAGGCTAGTTGAAATCCGTAGGGCATGCAGGTACAGGTGCACCTGTTGCAGTGTGAACATTAATCTAATCTTATTGTAAAAACAACTTAACTTGACTGCTCACCTACATCACAACAAGTTGTGTGAATGATGGGTACCTACTACCTATTATCTGTAAGGCTTAGCTGCTTGTACCTGCATCTGGCTGCTTTATACCGATCCCAAGGAAAGTAATTCTCCGTAGGGCATGCAGATATAAGCACCTACCTGCTAGGAAAGACGATAAGCACGTTATTTGTTTATTTTTCTCTGATCGCATATTATAGTCATATGTGAATACCTATAATTGGTTTAATAGTAAGCACATTAAAAATGTATAAGCTTAATTTGTACAAACTGTTGGTGTTCCAAATAAAAATTTATTTAAAATTTATTTATTTATTTATTTATTTACATTGTACTTACATTGTTGCAGTGCGATGCCAGTTTAGAATAGCATCACCCAACCTCTAACCCGCGGGTGTCGTAAGGGTCTACTAAGGGACTTAATGGTTCCATGGGTATTAAAATTTTTAGGCGATAACTGACAACCCATCATTACGGACGGTGATACACAAATTATCTGAAAGAGCCAAGATTTAGCAGACGTGGCGATTGTACCTGTATTTTTGCCATTAATCGATAACTTTTACGACACCCACGGGTATAAATCGGATGATGCTATTCTAAACCAGCATCACACGGCAGCATAGCAAATCACTATTGCTGATAAATTTATCTGTACAATGATCTGTATCAAATGACATATCTGTGATTTCCTACAACCAGTATGCACCTACTAATCTGTAACAGCAACACACGTACGCCACCCAGGTTTCACTCGGCTGGTACCTGGTATGCAAAATAGCAGAGATGCTATCTCTGACAGGAGATACGTCACAGATAACAAACTATTTGCTCGACTTGGACTGATGTTTGTTATGAGCGAGATCTGTAAGATAGACGGCGAATGTGTAATACCACAGAGCAAAGACGGGCGCACGCGCAAGATGACTTCTTTGGAGGTCAATTTCGGAAACGTCGTAATTTGGTTCCGTGCACGGAAGTCCGCAACCTAGTCTAAGGAAGACTCGTCTAACCACATGTATATAAACTACTGCTCAATGTTTTTTATAGCCAAGCCGAAATTGGTCGGAGAGATCATCATCATCATCATCAGAGGGGTCGTACAAAAAAAAGAACAATTTTTTTTTCAATTTCTCCTATATTTCCGTGTGATGCCGGCTTAGAATAGCATCACCCCACATCCTTCCCGCGGGTGTCGTAAAAGGCGACAAAGGAACTCGAGAGTGTTGCAGTATTACAATTTTTAGGCGACAGCCTGATAACCTGTCACTATAGTGATACACATGTTTTCTGAAACAACCTTAGAAAACAGTCTTCAAAAATGCCAGACGTGGCGGTAGTGGCCGTATTCTTACGGCCGTTAACGCTCTGCCTACCCCGCAAGGGATAAAGGCGTGATATATGTATGTAAGTTTCTGGAGAAAGTTGTTCAGACTTGTGATGTCTTCATTATCTATTTCATGAATTTTTTTCACACTTTTTATACTGCATCAATACTTTCAATTATGTCTTTAATAACCATGAATAATTAAGTAACAGATTATCACAAACAAATTAGCTCACATTCGGCAGGATGTTACTCAACGGAACTAGTATTTGACTATCTGTTACATTTGCGAGTACTTGTCAATAACAGGTGGTCTAATAGTTATGTTTAACTTGATTTATCGCCTCGGGGTACAAAGATGTCGTTATGATAAATGGAAAGTGGTTCGTGTAGTGAGTTAATAAGCTGGATTGATAAAGACATAAGTTGATGATGTTGTCAGCGTTGACTCTTACATTTCGTCATCCATCATCATCTACGGTTCACTGTTGGACATGGGTCCAGTAGTGGACCATAGAAGCCCCATGGCTTGCGATATTGGTGCAGTTTTTTGACTTTTAAATTTTATTATGACATTTATGACTTACTGAATTGTAGTTTAAATATTAATTAAATTCTAGAGTTGCAGATTTCTATCAGAGACTTTGCGGATTTGTTTATTTTTTCACACATACGGAAACGGAAACGGATATTTCTAACATTCCAGATCTGTATAATATCACCTTCAATGCATGCACCAAATGCAACTAACAACACTAATAATATCTAAACTCTGATCTGAACCAAACCATACCTACTCACGACTTTGCATATCAAAACTGCAGCTTACAAAACAATAGTCATATCCATATAGTCAACCTCCGAGGTTAGAGGTCCGTAGCGTAAATGCAAACTAAGACACGATACAGTTATGACAAAAGATCTGTAAAGCAGTAGCAATTAAAATATTCGATAAATTGAGGTTCGCACCTTTTTCTTTGAATGCGACCCTATTTTATAAAATGTTATATCTAATAAATCTTTAAGAAGATACAAATGAACTTCAACAAATAAGTATACGATAATTTAAGGATAATGTTGCAACAAAACCGAATATAGAGATATACCTATATGGAATTGGAACCTAAGCTCAGCAGTGATTTTCCAAAGATCGTCGTATATAATCGTTATTTTTTATTATGCACTGAACTTGACAAATAATAGGCACATCACAATTTAATTTGCAAAACAAATGGCAACCCAAGGTGTCAATTTACTATCTCTCTCAAAAACACACTTTATTTGCTTGTCTGTCGTGCCTAGGTTTTGAATTTGCGCGTCCCGGAAAGAACCCTACCGCATTTGGCGAGCGCGCGTCACGATCTTCCCCACTCGTGCGCATTATCCACTCTAGCTCATTCGCTTAGACAGTGTCGTGATCGTGACCAGCGTAACGTGACCTCAATGCTCCATACTGTCAGTACAGGCGCGTAGTGACAGTTACGCTGGTCGTGACACTATGTTAGCGAATGAAGTATACAATACATGCGCCCACGCCTCGCCGAAGCGCACGCGCATGTGATAACAAGAGCGAAAGCGCGAAGTATTTCGCAATGTTTAGAATTGAATAGGACCCTTATTTTTGTGATATATTTTACCTTTATTATATTAGAATTGAACAAACCTGATTTCAGCATTTGATTTTGGGATCTGATTCGAGTACATAAGGTCCAAAATCCAATACTATCTGGAGGGAAGTTATTTAAATCTATGGGCAAAAGCTACGATTTAGACTTATAGTCCTTTTGTATCTGAATCAAATAAAAAAATAGTAGCTCTAAAGTATGGGCGTTTGAATATGCCATATTTGACATATTTGATCTGTCAAAATCATGTTAATGTTACGCATAAGGTCTAATTTTCTTTGTTGAAATGTTCTTTAGTATGGATTTGACAGTCGTCATATAATGGCCCATTCGAGGGGCCACCATATATACTATAGGCTATACTTTATTTGTGAATAACTATTTCAAATCTTAATTTAAATGCTTGTTAGCTTAGCACCCAACTCATAAACAAATATGTGCAATACCATGTTACACTAAGGTGTGTTCAACAAGTACCTACGTGTTCTCAATCCAACAATGTTTAGGTAAAACTGCTACAATTTTAGTTGCGGCTAATTTAATCAAAATCGGTCCACTGAGTATTTGCTGAAATATGTCGTTGTCATAACGCATTTTTATAAAATCCATTTATAGTTTTCATAAGACTTTTAGTCCTTCATGACGTCTTTTTTACAACTCGACCAAAGTTACCTTCCTTTACTAAAACATGTATAGTCCTCACTTTTATGTCTAGAGCATACCAAGTAAAAGTTTTCCCTATTAATTCAAGTACCTAACCATACTAAACTTTGAGAATCCGTAGTATATAAGTTATATATAACCGCTATATAAGTTACAGTACGCATATATATAGTACGCCAGAGGGCACGTCCTCCAAATCGGGTCATATGTGTGGATTTACTATACCACTTTCACTACTGCGGATCTCATACTTGACGTCCGTTATTGCTCAATTTAGCTCATCAGTCAGATGTAAAGAAATTGTGAGACATACGTTGACGCAGGAGCAACGCAAAAACTTGCGTTTACATCTGTCTCTGTTACACTTATTACATTAGATGTGGTTTGATGCAATATAACTATCGCCTTTGCACCAACGTAGGCCAGGTGTGATATTCACCACTCAGTACAGTTTAGGCGTTATAGATATGGTTGGGACATATGTAGCAAGTATAAGTATTATGGGCACTAAGCACGCTACCACGACATTCTCATATGTTGCAATTTTATTTGAAATTCAATCGTACCTAATATTTTTTATATTTTTCGGTCGGTAGTCTAACCGCTTAAAAATAGTAAATGTTAGTAGCAAGGTCACATAAAATGTTCAAAGCCTATTTTTATACAAATTAAAGGCTTCAAATTCTATAAATTACTCTGAAATCGAAAAAGTTTCTCATACTTAATGATAACACTTTTTCCATAACAGATGGAGTTAGCATAGAGAGCGGCTAGTAGCGACTGTATAGCGAAAACGGAAGATTCTTCTTCTTCATAGAAACGATGGTAGCAGTTACAACCTCGATGACCAATATTTGGCTACTAAAGTGCCCCTGGGGCTTGCCTCTACGTATAGTAGGTCTTGAAGTGTACAGGGGTCTGGGCAGTTGGGGCAGGCCAGTAGGTGGTCCATTGAACGGCCCCGCAGTCGCATTTATCGCCAGCCGAAAAGCCTCACCTTTTCATGTTTTCGTGACATCTCCCAACACCAGCCCGGAGTCGGTTCAGTGACTTCCAGGCTGCCCAGGGGAGGTTGCTACCAGGTGATTCAACCTTGTGGTGAACCCTGGACTGATATAGATAGTTATGGGATGATTGGTAAACTAGCAACCAGTACACTTTACATAGTCGCAAAACGTTATACTCACGATCAAATGTAAGGCGTAACCGTTTTTGGTACAAAGTACCGACTATCACCGCCGTACGTAAGCAATATCAATCCACATTCACATATCACCGTGGCCATATTTGGGTACGCCGGGTGCTGAGACACGCGTACTGTCTGACAGTCTCCGCAAACTTGGCAACTTTGCGTGACTGTGTGTTTGATAAACTTGATTTTATAGCTTTCTACTCCACGGTTCCAACCGTAGACGTCATTCCTGTGAGTGACATGTTTCCCAGGGTAAAGAGAAGCATTTTTGGAACTCGCTTAAAATTGACTTGGTCGGTTGGTAATATTTATGGAGTCCAAATTTTTTTACCCTTTGTTCATTGGGTAAAATTTTTTAGTTACATGAGCTGGTCCACCTTATAAAATATTTGGAGCTAACTTTTTTACAACTGTATACCTACTTGTAAGTATAGTATAATTTTGTTACGTGCGACAGGAAAAAAATAAACATACTAACGCACTTTCTTACTTACAATAGATTATTGGTATGTAACTATGTCCCGTCAGACTCGTGGTCACGAGTAATTACTCAGGTAAACGAAATTTCGTTTACCCTGCTATGAACAGGTTCGTACTTGACTGAGTACGGTTGGCGTTTTGAATATGTTCTGCTAAAATCCGCGAAACTATGATTGAACACGAAATTCACGGATTATTTCTAGCTATCAGGAAGAACAGCAGTACAATATCGGTTATGAAAATCTAGACCACGTACCAAAGCGTAGGATGGCCTCTAGTTAGGAAAGTTCATAGAAGTGAAAGTCTATGTCAGTCTGAGTTCAAAAATTATATTATATTTCCGGTAAATATGATTTGATTTAGGAATAAGGATTTGAAATATGATATAAGATTTGTTTATTTTGAGTTGCTTTACGAAATGCCCACGTTTTTTTTATCAAGTCTACACTAACATTTCTTGCGGGACACTGGACCCAGTAGTCAACGAAGGAGACAGACTCAGTGGTCAACAAAGGGCCCGACAAATCTACACTAAGAGCAAGCTGATGAAAAATAAGGAAATCTTACTTTAATATTTTAGGCCGTAAAGTTGCATCTTAACTGGTCACTGCGGGTTTGGGATTAGGGGGTAACCCTAGGGATAAAATAACCCGCAGTAACCGGTAATCGAAATTTAAAACTGGTCTTAGTTAATTCATGTTACGAGATTACAATTTGTGACAAATTACAAACAGTAATCTCGTAACCACTCGCATTATCACTCACCAATTAGCTAAATGCAAGAAAACTACCGACTTAACCAATTCCACTTAATTTAAATAATTATCATGAACCTGCAAATTTTATCCGGTGGCGGCACTAATCTAAAATTAAATTTAAGCGGATATTATAATGATTAAAATCATTAGTGACTTCCATGTTATTTTCCGTATGAGGTGGCTTGATATTTTACTAGAAGTACGCCCGCGTAGAAGTCGGTTTTAATCCCGTAGCATCCCACAAGAACATTTTTTCGGGATAACAACTATACGTACTATCTGTAACGTGTGTGATTCCAGTCACCCCCTATCTATACGCCGAGTTTCACGTAAATCGGTTCAGTAGTTTTAGCGTAAAGGAGTACAACCAAACAATTATACAAACTTTCACATTTATAATATTAGTAGGCTTCTGTAAGGTCTAAAATAGCTAACAAAAAATAACGCTGATACAGGTTTACTTCTTAGACAGTACACACACTTTGTAGGGTGTCTCTACTCATGGTTCTGATCTACTTTTACTATAGACACCTGGGAAATCGCAAAAAATAATTGAGTGCTCCATACATTTTTGTCGGTAGGTATGAACTTTTCTATGGAACAACCCAAATTTGTTTTTTTAGATTTTGCAGATCAATAATAATAAATGATTTATTAAAGACTTACTTCACAAATTACATGTGTACTAAATTAGAACATTATTAAGGCTAAGGTGGCCCCATAGTAAAAGTTGTTCAGAATCATGAGTAGAAACACCCTACAAAGTGTGTGTACAGACTAAAAATAACCCCGTATGTAAGCGAATGAAGTATACGTCGAGTCAATAATTTGAGTTACGACAGTTTGGATGTCCGCCGTATGTCGAGTTATGGCCACTTGACATCCGCACCCAATACTTTAAATAACTTGTCATTTACTTATTTTATGCTATTTCCGTCACACATGTGATATATACAGCATGTTTAGGATTACATACATAGATATATCACACCTTTATCCCTTGCGGGGCAGGCAGAGCGTTAACGACCGTAAGAATACGGACGCTATCGCCACGTCTGACATTTTTGAGGATTGTTTTCCATGGTTGTTTCAGAAAACATGGTTATCACTATAGTGACAGGTTGTCAGCCTGTCGCCTTAAAATTTTAATACACCAATACTCTCGAGTCCCTTAGTCGCCTCTTACGACACCCGCGGGAAGGATGTGGGGTGATGCTATTCTAAGCCGGCATCACACGGCAATAAACTTATAAGTGCCTGTATCTAAGTAGTTATATTAAGTCGGCTATTAGAATTAGGTACCTGTATATAATTTAAAATGGAAGTAGTCACATACGGTAACTATTTCCGCTGTTACACATTTTTCATGTCAACCATTTGATTTAACAGGTTTTAATTACATTAAAATTAATTATGTTACCATATGTAATAATAATAATAGCTGTCATTCTAAATACATGCCGAATAGTTAGAAAATCCTAGATACCGATGCTACCTCCAACACAGAAATATCAAATAATAACAGCACAAATATTAATGGTGCACACTTGGCTTAGGCCCGCGTGCATCGTAACACCGGCAACAGTAGTAGCCGAGCCTAGAAAGAGGAAAAGAAAAATAATAATAATAATATAATTAGTAATATTCTAGGAATTAACACAGTTGGGAGATTGGAAAATTCAATTTAATTGGGTAATTATAAGATTTTTCATGAAAGGAAGTGTCGTGTGTTGCTGCTTAGAATAGAATCACCCCATTTCCTACCCGTGGGTGTCGTATAAGGCGACTAAGGGACTTGAGGGTTTCAGGTGTATTACAACTTTTAGGCTACAGGCTGACAACCTGTCACTATAGTGATACACAAATTATCTCAAACGGCCCTCTATATTTTGTCAGACGTGGCGATAGCGACCGTATTTTTACGACCGTTAACGCTCTGCCTACCCCGTAAGGGATAAAGGCGTGATATATGTATGTATGGAAGTGTAGTTACTAATGTGTAAAATAAGTACGTTCTTATTGAAAAGCTAATAGGATATGCTTGATCAATTATCACCAACATTGGCCTCATACGTCTGTGAAAGACGTATCAAGCAGTGTCAGAGGCAAGAGCACAGACACTGCGTTTCCTGGGACGCAATTATGGAAAATGCAGGGTTGCTGCGGACCTGCGCCACCCTCTCGGCCTCCCTGGCTGACTCCACAGGAACGACGAGTCGATACGTGCGGAGCCAGGTCGGCTGCAGGAGTCTACGGCACGATAGACCTCTGTTACACGCGCCTGACGGAGACCCCGTTCCGGGTTTAATCTGAATTGTCCTTGTCCAGGACCGGTCTTAGGTCTGATTAATCCCGCGGTCGCCTTCTACTACCCTCACGGGAAGAGAGGGGGTGGTGCTATTCTACTCTGCCTACACCAAACGGCAATTGATCAATTATATTACGAGTAGATAACATACCAATTCACGCTAAAGCCGAGGCCGTGTCTATTAAAAAAAATTGATAATAATCATAAGCAAACAATGTAAAAATAGTTTCGTCGTTACCATAGCTCACTTGAACAATAATTAATTATTATCTAATCTAATCAGATTCTCACAGTTTAAAAACAAACTTGAATGCATTAGGCGAGGACGCGCTTGCGCATGGGCAGTTCCTCACCGATGCGTTTTTATTGTTGTTACTTCAAAAGTAAGGTAGAATATGAGCGTTTGGTTTCTAGCTTAAGACCACATCCGAAAACAAAAAAGACTTTATTATACCACTTCACTGAGTTGCTGGACGACTCGGGATCCCACATGAAAAGAGAGACCACTGATAAAACTTTTGTAGACAGTAAACTATTTTGACTTCCAAACGTTGCTTTCTATAGCTTGGAACTTTTAGCGTAAAATCAGCTGGCCCAGCCAACAACATTCAAGCCAGGCTGACAACAAACACTTAAAATAAGAACTAAATTGCGATTCGTTCAGTCGCTGAAAATTGGTATGATTATATGTAAGTAGATAGATACCATCGAAAATTACGCACTCGAACTAATTATCTACGCAATGGGCTGGACATAATGCTGCTACAACATTTTTGTGTCTCATTAAAAACCTAATTAACAAATTGAAAAACCATTTTAAGATGTGTGCCTCAACTGATCGAACTTGGGACTCCAATCATCAAAGTGCAAGTTAAAATCGCCCCGGTGAGGATACACTCATTGACAGGTCCATTCTCCATTGTGAGATATTGTAACAAACAACAAAGTGGCGGACAATTAGTGGTTTAATGACCATTAGGATTGTTCTGGGTTTGGCAATGTGTGACCTCTGAACCGAGATGAAGGTCTTCTTAGACAGGTTGGCTGAGATTAGTAGTGTAGAAGGTATTAGGTGGAACGCAAACTTAACGCACAACGGAGCGCTAAAATAACACATCCAAACCGCAGCGCGCTGTCAGATCCATACTAGAAACGTCATACACTCTATCTGACAGACCGCTGCGTTACGGATGCGTTATTTTAGCGCTGCGTTGTGTGTTAAGAGTGCGGTCCGCGAGTTTTTCAACCATCTACTGACAGTTATGTAAAGATCGCACTTATTATAGACAGCAACCGGGACCTACAGAAAAACTACAGACATACAAATTCATAATTCTAAAATATTTCATGGAAAAAAATTGAAAATGTGATCCCATAGGTATACTAAAAGAGGCCTATGTTCAGCATTAGACTGCTGTGTACGATGATGATGCATGACGATATTTAGAGTTCCGAATTGATGACTTCTAAAATGATATTTTTTCATCTCTCATAAACGCTCTATAATTTTCTAAAGGACTTAATAAACGGTTACCAAAACGCAAACTCTGATTTAGAGGTCACTCGTCTAGATCTGATTCTACGCTTGTCACTTTAACTACACCTCTTTGGATGACAGGCGAATAATGTAATCAACAGTGGCTTATGCTGAGTCATTGTGTGGGTCACGGTCAGTTTTTCAAAGATAGCATCGTTGTGTCAATGTTATTCGGTCAGTTTGTGGAAGTCTGTAGTCTGTAGTGCTACCAGGAGATCATAGATTTCAGTCGTCTTATAAAAGACTTCAACGCGCGCTGTTACGAGGTATGGGTAGTGTTTTTAGGCTAGTGTTAGCTATTTTTTCATTATTATTATCAAAATGAAACGCCCCTAAAGACATAGAAATATAAGAAGGTATATATTTCAATATGTATTTTTACCACTTTATGGTCTTTCTTTCTTTTTTCGTGTGGGACTCCGAGTCGTCCAACGTTTCAGTGAACAATCGTGACAGACAAGAGTACTAAACTGAATGTTACAAAATTAATATACGTCTTATTTCCTTTTAATATGTTACTAACTCATTAAAATATGTTATTCTTTTATACAAGCAAATTTGTGTCATATTTATTGCTAAAATTTTTCATTCATTCATTCATTCTGTTGAATGGCAATTCACTAAACTGCAATTGCAGCGAAGTCTATGTAACCATTAAAACTTTTTCGTAACTTTAGGCCTCTATCACACTTCAGCGCAAAAATAACGCTCCGCCTACGTATGCGCCTGTCAGATCCATACTAGAACGTCACTCTACACACTAAAACCACTCTCAACGCACGACCCAGCGTAAACTCTTAAACTTTCATGTCTCTCTCCAGGTACCTACTGACAAAACTTAAACTAAACCGCAGTTTAGCAAGTTAGTAGACCATTCCTATCGTAGTTACAATTACTGAAATAACTTGTAGAAATAGATTACATACTCGTTTGGTTGCAACTCGACTGGTTTGTATGTATGTGACATATTAGGTAATGGTGAATTAGTTGTGGAGGCAGTGAGGGTGTTAACAGTCAAGGTTAGAGAAAGAATTCAACAAACTTTTTGTACCCTTGATCGAATTATAGGTAATTACACACATTTTTGGTGTACATTGTTTAGGGCATCCTACAAACACAAAAAAAAATCACTATAATGTACCTGTACAATGTACCCAACATTGCTGGAAAATGCGTAAACAATCTATTTTCAATACAAAGTAAGTCAGAGGTCAGGTGATCGTCAATATAACCTTTTTGTTGAGTTAATACAAACGAACAAGTGGAAAAAATTCACGCCACCGAAGGGATTTGAACCGATCTAGTGTTTGATTAAAACACCAGGTGTTCGAAATAAGGGAAGGGGGAGAGAACTATCTAGTGGACATCTCTCGAAAATAGTGAACACTCACTTGAATAGTATAGTCACCACAAACGCTGAGGGGTTATCCAATTTGATAGACTTGTTAAAACTGATTAAATTTTCAAAGAACCAATAAAAGTGTTAATGCAAATAACCCGTCGAACAATCAATAAATGGATCACACATTGAATCACATTATAAATTGCAAAACTTCACAATAAAATTTAATGAAATAAAATCATTATCTATTGCAAAAGTTGGCAAATAAATTTAATGAAATAAAAGCACTTTTGCAAAACATACGCCAATTACTTGTCATAAAAACCTATGATCTACTTCGGGTCAGTTGCGCAATATTTTGGCAGCGATTTGCGGAGAGATATGTGGTGTATACAGGGTGTAGTCATATTATAACCAAAGATGTATACCCCTTTATTTTCAATATTTGTTCTGGTAGCCGACCGCGACAGAGAGACGGGATAAGGCAACGAGAATGATGATGATGAGTTTGGATAGAATATACATTAAACATAAGTTAGTAAGTTACATTTCTTACTTCTTCCTATCGAAATCATTATTCGAAAGAAAATTCCAAAAATTATGATTTATGATCTAAAATTATTAAAAGTATAGTTAGCAAAAACAAAAAGATGAAATAAAAAGAAAAAAACGAAAAGTCGTCGATCCTAGTTGCTGTCATATAACTTGGAAGACGCCGTCACGCTCGACCATGACAAAGACCTACATATAGTAGTAGGCAGTTGGCAAACTCTGACATCAGAGCTCATCGGGTCATTCGTTGACTCGGCAATGCACACGACAAGATCTTGTTGACTCTACAACCCAAAAACTAAATTACAAGAGAAAAGTAACACCCTGTATGTTATACAGTACAAAACTTGATCCGGATCAGCTGGTAGACTCCTACGCATGTCAGATTGATACATTTTCATTAGAGCGATTAGGTAGGCAAGTATATTACATACAGACACACAGACTGGTCTTCTGTTACCCAGTTTCATGTTTTAGGTATTTATACCACTGTATTTATTTTCATATTCAAAATTAGTTATCTAACATCAAAATTGGCAGAATACAGAAAGTAAAAAACAGACAATGAAACTAAAAACTTTCCCCTAGGAACATATTTCAGGAAACATAGTAAATATTTTGACACATCCCATAGAAAAGGCTGTTAGCTGAACAAGGTCTACATGCATGCAATGCATGCATTTCAAATTACGTACAGATAATGCCGGCAACCTTTGCTGAAAAGTCGGATAAATTATAGAAATAGCTCTCAATCCATATTCGAAATCATATCAATACCCTACTACAAGCTCAAACGTTTTTTTTCTATACTCTAAACTTCAATTAAAGTTGCACAAAGAATAATAACACAATCCATTAATTACAAAAGCTTATTAATTTGACAACAATAACCAAAGTCATAATTAATTAATCACCGAAACCTTGACAGACAATTAACGCTAACACACTAAACAGTTCAAAACAATTGACTACCTTAACTACTCATAACCTGTCTAAAGAGGTACCAATTAGGCGGATCGCACACTTGACGCACGACGGAACGCAAAAATATCGCAGCGGTCTGCCTGATCCATACTAGAAACGTCCTTCCACATACTAAAACCGCACTCGATGGACGATAGCGCAGCGATGACAGCGGTTGAGCGGTTTTAGTATTAAGATTATCATTTCTAGAATGGATCTGACAGACCGCTGCGATGTTTTAGCGTTCCGTCGTGCGTCAAGTGTGCGTTCCGCCCGAACTGAGTACAATTAATTTAAACATTATAGCAACCTGAATACGCAGTGTAGCGAATGTGTCATTATAACTGTATCATTATCTATCACTCATTCTCCTTGCCTTAGCCCGTTCTCTGTCGGGGTCGGCTACCTAACATAGGGGACGTGGACCCAAGTTTTAACACAGAGCGACTGCCATCTGACCTCTGCAACCCGAAGGCTAACCTGAATTCTAGTTTCAGTCACATTCAAATATCATCTTAATTCAAATTTTACTTAAATGTGGGTTTCTCTACGATATTTTCGTACGAGCAGTCAGTAACTGCACGTGAGTAAAAAACACATTGATACATGGCGGGGATCGAACTCGGGTCTCACGATTGTAAGACCGGTGCGCTAACTACTTGACAACCGACTCTCATTATCTACCACTATCAAAACCTATCATACTTGGTATCATGTGATAGAATCAGCCTTCGAGGAGATTGATAACAATTGGTTGAGATTAATAGCTACACCGTGTTAAAACCTGAGGTACTAAGGTAACTCTATCCATGTTTAATAAATAGTACAAAAAAATACACAAATTATGAAGTGACCTTCATTTAATATTTGACGTTGTTAAATAGGCTATTTTGTAATAATGATGAAAAAAGCTTTTCGAAAAACTTCAGCACGCTTATTTTACGCGTAAATATTTCATGATTTCATAAAATTACTGGTCTGGAGTTAAAAAATAAAAGGCTTAAGTATCGTAACAAGGTATTACGAAAAAATACATACATATATCACACCTTTATCCCTTGCGGGGTAGGCAGAGCGTTAACAGCCGTAAGAATACGGTCGCTATGGCCACGTCTGACATTTTTGAGTATTGTTTTCTAAGGTTGTTTCGGAAAACATGTGTATCACTATAGTGACAGGTTTTCGCCTAAAAATTGTAATACACCAATACTCTCGAGTCCTTTAGTCGCCTCTTACGACACCCACGGGAAGGATGTGGGGTGATGCTATTCTAAGCCGGCATCACACGGCAAGAAAAAATAACAACATGCAAATATGATAACTTGTTTAATATAAAGGTAAGTACCTAGGTATAGCCTTAAAAAGTTTGGTTCCTACCTACCATTTAAATGTCATGTTTATCTACGTGTATGTCAATTTAACATTCCCTATTACAAAACAGCACCTTCTCAAATAACCCCGAAATTGTATGACGTTCTATTCGGATCTAGAATTTCACGAAATTGACTCACAATTTGCTCTCTCTGATTTCATTCGAGAACTTGTAGTAACGCAACAATCATCTTAACACTTTGCCTCGGGCAATATGTCTACATGTTAATCTTAAACAGGGTCTTTTTGTTCTCATAGTTTAAGTACTTTAATATCACCTTTACCGACCAAACATGGGCCTTCTCCATTCGGGGGGTATTGCCGTACTGACCACGCTTGGCAAGAGGTAAGTGGTAATACAAAGTGCCGTGTGATGCCTGCTTAGAATAGCATCACCCCAAATCCTTCCCGCGGGTGTCGTAAGAGGCGACTAAGGGACTCGAGAGTATTGGTGTATTACAATTTTTAGGCGACAGGCTGACAACCTGTCACTATAGTGATACACATGTTTTCTGGAACAACCTTGGAAAACAATCCTCAAAAATGTCAGACGTGGCGATAGCGACCGTATTCTTGCGGCCGTTAACGCTCTGCCTACCCCGCAAGGGATAAATTCGTGATATATGTATGTATGTATGTATGTATGTACCACGCTTGGCAGGCGGATTGGCGAGCGCAGATTAAGATGTTACATTCACAGGGAACTTTTCTACCCATTTCCAGGATGAATTATTTATCCCTTAGTCGGTTTTTGCGACAGCCACGGGTAGGGTTGGGGTGATGCTGTTCTAAACCAACACTACACGGCAACTCAGTGGCTACAGAGCGAAAATAAGGGTCGTTTTCCACTCTATACATTGCGAAATAAGATTTCGCTCCTATGATTACCTATCCTATCACTTATTAAGACCCTATATTAATGCAGGGTAACAAACTAACCTTGGGGTGACAGATGATATCAGTTACACAAGAAAGCCATAGCCCGAAGGCTATTTGTTCAATCCATCGCAAATACTCGTAACTGGTCATGTCATGAGATACGACTAACATGTACCTAAACAGAAAATATATAACTGGATATCGATATCGATAGCATGTTTACTAGTCCCATCCGAAAAAGGAGAGAATAGGCATCGTAACTGGCAGGTCCAATAAGCTACACTTTAATAGTAGATTACGTACTTAGGTATGTAACCGATCAATAACAACCGAGGTTTTTTAACGCCCGAGCGGAGCGAGGGCGGTACCTTTCCGAGGTTGTTATTGATGTTACATCCGTGGTACGTATACTGCTTTACATATCGAATGAAAAGAGAATAAAATAATGCGATAAATACAAAAAAACGATCCATAAATGATGACTGTATCGTCTGGTATTCAAATTGAACCACCAAACTTTGTTTTCTATGATTGAAAAATATTGAATTAATATGAAAGAAAAGTATCCCAACATAAAGTAGACATTTTTCTGATCGTAGGGATATTAGTATTTTTTACTTTTGTTATTATAATATTGAGTAATAATTCGACAAACTCATTTATTGAGGTTATAAAAATACAGATTAAAAATATAATTCACAGCGGCCAGTTCGAAATTTTAAAATTTTGATGCAGCTCCTATTAAAAATAAGAAGAAATTGATTTTAACTTTTTCATTGCCGCGATTCTATTGGTTCTTTTTCTAGTTCCATATTTAAAATTACTTACAGGCTTAGTTTCAAAACCTCGCCTGTAAGTTGAACTTACAGGTCGTGTTTTTTGTCAGTAATGACGTACTTTCAGAGCATGAGATATGTAAAACTATATTTACACCTTTATTCCAATTACGTAATTGATACCCTCAAAAGGGACAAAGACGTGTTGAGTGTATGTAATGTACGTACTTATAACGATACATTTTGATATCCGAATTTCTTCTCGAAAAATACGGCTCATACTGCAGACTTTCTTTACTGTTTTTTGAGAGAGTAAATTGACATTACCGGGTGGCCAGTTTTTTTGCAAATCTTAAATAGCGATGTGCCAATACCGGTAACTGTAGTAATGAAAATGAAAAAGCTGCAGTGTTTTTCCTTAAATAGGGTTAATTGCTTTTTTTTTCAATTACGCACTGAACTTGACAGATAATTGGCACATCACTATTCAAGATATGCAAAAAACTGGCAAGCCAGTAATGTTAATTTAATCTCTCTAAATAAAAAACACTTTCTTTAGTCCTTATGGCCACACCGGCCGGTTATTGTCTCTCGCAATAAAAAAGATACTTTAGGGAAGACGTTCGACCGACAAATGGCGGTATAACCATTTCGAAATGATGGCGTAGCTAAATGCCACAGACCGGTGATGGGCAGCAGCATCACCGGTGCGAGGAGCTGCGTCCTGCGATCGCCAAGACGCACGCCTGGCGGGGCGATTATCTTTTAAAGGCAAACCCTCATGAAGAAAGCCATCGGACCAAGGCCCCCAGTCCCCGGCCGCCCCGCTATTCCTGGCCAAGGCGGCGGTCATGGTAACGGCGGGTCAGGGGGTGCTAAGAATCACCGGGTCACGATCGGCCGCCAACCCAAACTGACCCTGGCTACGTTCAATGGACGCACGTTACGACTGGACGAACACCTGGCGCAATTAGAAGAGGAGCTGAAGCACATAAGGTGGCACATTCTAGGGTTATTTGAAGTCCGAAGAGAGGGGGAGGACACCATGACTCTGGAATCGGGCCATCTTCTGTATTACCGAGAAGGAGATCAGCCCTCCCAAGGTGGCGTCGGATTTCTGGTTAATAAGGTTCTCTGTGCCAACGTTGTAGAGATATCAAGTGTGTCGAGCAGGGTTGCGTACCTCATAATTAAGCTAACCGAGAGGTACAGCCTCAAGGTCATCCAGGTTTACGCACCGACCTCGACACACTTGGACGAGGAGGTGGAAAGCATGTATGAAGATATTTCCAGAGCCTTACATACCACCTCCAAAGCTCACTACAACGTTGTTATGGGGGACTTTAACGCTAAAGTGGGAGTACAGACTTGCGGCGAATCGAGTATGGGCAACTACGGTTTTGGAAGTAGAAATCACAGGGGGCAAATGCTCGTCAACTTCCTCGAAAAAGAGGGCCTCTTTTTGATGAATTCATTCTACAAAAAGAAGCCCAAAAGGAAGTGGACGTGGCAAAGCCCCGATACTGTGACGAAAAATGAGATAGACTTTATCATCGCGGACAAACGGCGCATATTCAGGGATGTCACAGTGGTCACCAGGTTTAATACCGGAAGCGACCACCGACTTGTTCAGGGCACTCTGGATATTAACTACAAAGCTGAAAGAGCCCGCCTGGTGAAGTTCACGCTCCGACCGAATCTACTCCAAACCGTGGTAGGGTCCGAAACTTTCCATTTGAAATTGGAAAATCGATTCGCTGCCTTGGAAACCACAGATGACGTTGACCAGAAACTCGAAGAGGTGGTGGAAATTCTCAGGGATGAAGGGACGAAGTTCTGCGAGATTAGACGTAAGAGCAAAAAATCCAAACTTTCGACGGAAACACTCAGCTTAATGGAAGAGAGACGTACAGACCCATTGTCAGCTTCGACGAAAAGTCAAGAGCGCAACAAAACCATCCAGAGGCTCGTGCGACGTGATCTCCGATCCGCAAACACGCTCTTGATTGAAAAATCAATTGAGCAGAATCGGGGACCAAAGGTGTTCGCACGGCCTTTGGGTAGGAGCCACCTGACGAAGCTGACAACTGAATCTGGGGAAGTCGTTGCATCCAAGCCGGAGGTTCTATCGGAAGTGGAAGACTTCTATGGCAAGCTCTACGCCTCGCAAGCTTCAAAGCCCGTACCCGAAACTGAGGACCTGCCCGAGATCAGCCGAGACGAGATCGAAATGGCCCTGAAACAGTTAAAAAATGGAAAAGCCCCAGGGGAGGACGGGATCACGACAGAGCTCCTAAAAGCTGGAGGAACTCCCTTATTGGAACAGCTCCAACAGCTCTTTAACTCCGTTCTCTTCCATGGGAGAACTCCGCAGGCATGGCACAGAAGCATGGTGGTACTGTTCTTCAAAAAAGGAGACAAAACCCTATTGAAGAACTACCGCCCGATTTCGCTTTTGAGCCATGTTTACAAACTGTTCTCCAGGGTCATCACGAATCGTCTTGCGCGAAGACTCGATGAGTTTCAGCCTCCCGAGCAGGCCGGGTTTCGAAGGGGTTATAGCACCATAGACCACATTCACACGGTACGGCAGATTGTACAGAAGTCTCAAGAGTACAATCGGCCCCTGTGCTTGGCGTTTGTGGACTATGAGAAAGCTTTCGACTCCATCGAAACCTGGTCTGTTCTGGAGTCTTTGCAGCGTTGCCAAGTCGACTGGCGATACATTGAAGTGATGAGATGTCTGTATGAAGCCGCCACAATGACCGTACAAGTACAGGACCAGCGGACTAAACCTATCCATCTCCATCGAGGAGTGAGACAGGGGGACGTCATATCCCCGAAACTGTTCACTAACGCTCTGGAGGATATGTTTAAGACGCTGGACTGGAAAGGTCGTGGTATTAATATAAACGGCAAGTACATCTCTCACTTACGATTTGCAGACGACATCGTCATTATGGCAGAAACGCTGCAAGACCTACAACGAATGGTGGATGACCTAGCTGATTCTTCTCGCCGCATCGGTCTCCGGATGAATTTGGATAAAACGAAAGTCATGTTCAACGAACACGTTGATCCGGAACCGATTGCCGTAAATAGAATCCAACTCGAAGTTGTTCAACAGTATGTCTACCTAGGGCAAACGCTCCAACTAGGTAGAAACAACCTTGAGAAGGAAGTCCAGAGAAGAATACAGCTGGGTTGGGCAGCATTCGGAAAACTCCGTCGAGTCTTTTCGTCGCCAATACCGCAATGCCTTAAGACGAAAGTCTTCAACCAGTGCGTCCTACCTGTCATGACATACGGAGCCGAAACGTGGACACTCACGGTACGACTGGTCCACCAACTGAAAGTCGCTCAGCGAGCTATGGAGAGAGCTATGCTCGGGGTTTCTCTAAGGGATCGTATCCGAAACGAAGTAATTCGACAGAGAACTAGAGTGACCGACATAGCTCAACGTATTAGCAAACTGAAGTGGCAGTGGGCTGGTCATATCTGCCGAAGGACCGATAACCGCTGGGGTAAGCTGGTCCTTGAGTGGAGACCGCGTATCGGCAAACGTAGCGTAGGACGCCCTGTGGCAAGGTGGAGCGACGACATACGCAAAGCTGCGGGCAGTGACTGGAGAAGAAAAGCCGAAGACCGGGTTCAGTGGCGTGCTTTAGGAGAGGCCTATGTCCAGCAGTGGACTACAATAGGCTGTTAATGATGATGATGAGGGAAGACGTTAAATGTAGGCGAAATATAACGACGCAACATCTGTTTAGTAAAAAAAAAATCTCTTGTTCACAGATGGCGATAACATGCGACTGTCCAATGTCGCAGCCAGGACCGACCCTGGCAGCAACTTGCGGAGGAGGGGCTTTTATGCTGTTCATGGGGCTCCTCGAGGTGTTTTTGAGGAGCCAGTGTGACCTTGAGGATCCTTGTGGCCGAGCTCAGGTAAGCCTAGTCAATACTTGCGGTGGAGGGGCTTTCATTCTGTTCATGGGGCTCCTCGAAGTGTTTTTGAGGAGCCAGTTTGATCTTGAGGATCCTTACAGCAAAGCTCAGATATGCAAAGCTCAAATAAGAAGCCTGGTCAATATTCATGGAGATGGGGTTTTCATGTGGTTTCTTGAGGTGTTCCTTAGATGCCAATGTGACCTTTAAGACACCTTCGGCAGAGCTCAGGTAATCCTCGTCAACACTTGTGAATAAGGGGCTTTTATGCTGTTCAAAGGGGCTCCTGGAAGTGTTCTTGAGGGGTCGATGTGTCCACGCTACAAAAAGAAAACCGTTCATCCTATCCTGGTCCTGTCCTGTCGTTTAAAGAATCTGTTATCGCGTAGAATTACATTATTCATCTGTGATTCCATACTAGAGACATTAAGTACATTATTCGTGGCGCAGGCTCTAGTTCCAATTGACTCTTCGGATCGTGAGCTGCAGATATGATCAGATGGAGACGTCACGTTGTCAATTTACAGAATTTCTACTAGTTGTGAGATCAGAGGTGGCGAATGATTGAGAGGGAACCCAATGGGTTGCCACAGTGCAGCTTTGCAACTTAATTCGTCTCGCCCAAAAATTCAACTGAAAGCCTTTTGGAAAACTTTCGCATACCTACTTACCATACCTGACAAGTAGTGCTTTGTGTTTGAGTACGTTAGTCTGTATTTTGGCATCTGCTAATTCTGATTCATTATTCTGATCATGCATGAGACCAATTCTTTGCCAATTCTTTGCCGTCCTCCAAAATCTTCCACAGGTCGCGATTATTGTATGACTAAATCCAATGTATATTCCACTTGGTAGTCCAAAGTCCTATACTATGCTTTCCGACGCATGGCCGCCTCTCCAACTTTTAAATGACGACTTTTAAATGACCTCACTCTGGATATCCATATGTTCCCTCTGAATTTTTTACTTGTCCTGAGCTTCTGACTGTTTGATTGTTGGAAGTTGGAATCGTGCACTTTTTCGAACCCATTACAATGCAATTGTAGAAAATTCCCATTGGGGTCGTGACAAACTGCGAATTTCTCCCAATCACCAATTTAATTGGCTTAGCAATTGTTATTCGCTCGCTATCTTAAAGAAAGTATTGTAGATCTGAATCTAAGTTATTAGATCTCTCGATTCACCAGTCTCACAACCTATCGCATGCCCATGGGTAGGTATAAGTTAGGTAATAAGTAAGAATCGCGTCATCACACCAGCCTGTCCACTGCTGGACGCTAAAAAGTAAAAATAGTAAATAGTTGGGGTTTCGCTCAGGAGCTCAATTTCTGAAGCGTTCGTTAGTATTTCATGAGAAAATTAACTAAGTACTTATTATGCTTGTATCACGTGTTCTACTTTACTTATCAATTCCCACATACAAAAATTCACACAAAAACATCAAATAAAAGAAATTTTAATACGAGTGGCTAAACAAGTCGTTTTGGACTTTCATGCACCGACAAGAAATGAAAGAAATGAACTGCTGTTTGTGTTCTCATACAAATTCCTGATAGTGAGAAAGGGAACCCTGTCTGAGCTCACGGCAGGCCCTTAGATTAGTGGCTGGAAACTTCTAGAATTTGTGTTTGTATACGCCGCTAATAGAACAGAGTCAAGAAAGCATCGAGAGGCATACGTTCAACAGTGGACACAATTATGCTAGAAGAAGATACCTAACATTACTTAGATTTGAGCTGAAGAAGTTTTTAATTTGGTCAGCATCTGATTAGCTCATCATCGAAGATCCCCAGCAATCAGTCAGTAAATAGGTACAATAATCAGATAGTATATACGATTGCTGGTCTGGTTCTGATTACATCGTGAATTGGAGTTACATTCGCAACTGTCGTAATGCAAATTACAAACGGAAGATTCGATCCATCTTGCATTGGGAAACTAATTGCAGAACTAGATCTGTAAATAGATTGGCATTGCGGGGTAGGCAGAGCATTTACGGCCGTGTTAGGAAAAGTACTAACTTCCATTCAAGGGATGAACCAGCCCATGAAACTGAACAACTTTCCCCAAAGAACATAGGTCGAAATACGAAAAAAAAAGTTGACCTCACATACAAACTGACTCGGTTGATATGTTAACGTACCAAATTGGTTATTTTTTTATAAGTAGAACGTTACAATCTTTTGCAAAGATTAGATTTCCCTAAATATGGTTTTATGCTTTAGAGGGCAAATTCACGTCATGCGCCAGTCTTTGCCCTGTTTACACTACCGCATTAGACACTTATTACCTAGTTAAAATAACATAATCATGGTAATTCTCCCTAAGTATGTATTTGTTTACCTTCGTTTCTCATCGACATACTCAACGCATAAGGTGAAAGGTTAACCGTCGGCATGGAGTCGTCAACAATGGTTGGTGTGAACCTGGTGTGAATATAGTGTGAACATCATTGTGTGGTGTGGTGCACTGCTGACATCCGTGCTGGAAGAGTTGCCAGAACGACTCGAATTGGATCGAATCCTCTTTAAGTGACGACGCGTCGTTTTTCGAGGAGTGCGAAGGCCCCGTGTTTTGTGCCCTTCCCTAGGATGAGCTGAGAGATTTTCTAGGACCAGGACTAATCCGTTCTTGGAAGAACAACTCTCGAACCTAGTATCGGAAAAAGTTTCAGAGGTGTCGATAGAGGGTTAGTTTTGTGAACAATACCTTTTAGACCAAAATCGTCCATTTTTAAAGGTCATAATGCCCAAGCAGCTTGGTGCCGTAGCTAACGCTAAAAGAGGGGTTGTAAGACCCAAACCTCGTTTCAAAATTTACGCTAAGCAGGATATGGCTGCTGTGTTCAAAATCGACCATCAAAACTGGAGGTAGGGACGAATAGCGAAAGCGTATATTTGATGGGCATAAGACTGACGACGATGTCTGATTCTCTAATCTCGCTAATAAAAGGCAGAAACGACATCTAAACATGCATGTCTCTAATTCCACCTTCACCTGTAGAGCGTGCGCAAAATCGCCGCTCCGTCATCAGCTTATATAGCCACGAAAAGTCTTGCCTTAGACACCGATTAAATCGTCACAGACGTATAAGGCCAATGGTGATGATCGCTCAAAATCAACAGTACAATCTGGCAAGACTGCTGCTTAGAGCACCTAATGGGGTAATTGTGGTTCTTGTGGGTGAAATTGCAACTGTTACTCATACATTGCTTCCTCCATTAAATATAACCGCAACATATTTAAGTAACTTCTTTAAGAGAATGCAAAACGCATACGATTCTTCATTTCGAATAAACACAAACATTATTAAGATATGTTGCCAAAAGCTGTTGTTAAAAGCTGTGATAACCATCTCGGAGCAGCCGGGTTAACTTCATGGCATATAACTTTGTTAATTTTGAAAAAGTTGTTGCAAGATCGTCGCTGCGTTGTAGCCACGGCTAATATGAAAGAAGCAAAAATAAAAAATTATATCCAGAAGGTGTTTTATATTAAAGAAGGTGGTCGCATTAATCGCGCAGTGTATAATTAATTCGATGTACTTCTTACGTCGCCTCCTTTTATAATGAGACGAAAATGTTGGTTAATTGCATGCGCATGATCATGAGTAATGAGCTCATGGGATCGTTTCCTACCATATAGGAAGTCGTTATGCAGCTATGGTGAAGGAAATAGTCTTGGAAACGAGAGCATTGGGGCATATTTATAACATTGTCAGTTGAATGCTTGCATTCCCGGTAGTTCAGAAGAATCTGTGACGACCGATGTGGCGCAATGGCAGTGTGACTGCCTCTGACGCAGAAGGTTCCTGGTTCGATTCTCGGTGGGTCACTCGCAAAGGTGATGTTTAGCAATTTGTGAATTTGTTTGTTCCCAGTCTGCTTAGGACATTGCGGGCTAAACCACTCGATTGTCCGTAAGAAAGAATGTTCCTTGTTTTGGATGGCACGCTAAACTGATGGTCCTGGTAGCTGTCTATGATTACTTAGACGGCGGTTGCTACACAACCATGTCAGAAGCCTGCTACTTATCGAAGGTGGTTGAAAAATTCTGACACTAGAGTTCATTGGGTCGTTCGACGTCTCTATGTCCCACACGAAAAGAGACTACTCTGTTTTGCATCAATTCTATAGTTTTTTGTTTTGTTTCCAGTACCGCCGCCACATGGACTCCGTATACGACTTCATAGTGATTGGAGGAGGTTCTGCTGGCTCCGTGGTAGCGGCTAGACTGTCTGAGGTCCCGGAGTGGAGAGTTCTACTATTGGAAGCAGGTAAAAACGGTTGTATGGTTGGCGGCAAAGAATTTATCCCCGTTTCTGCTTGTGAGTGTCGTAAAATGTGGCTAAGGGAATGGGAAACAGTGTTCTCTGTAAATCTCAAACCTTGCAATGGCATCACCAAATCGCCTGCAAACCTTGCCAAGAATGGAGGCGAACACCTCCCGTCCCAAGAAGAAAAAACGCATTTAACCCGCCAGAAGACTAGATTGTCGCTGTTGATGCGTCTCTGCTATTATTCCAAAATACACCTGCATAGGGGGAGTCCGGGAGACTTGAACCGCTTTTTACTTAAAAAATCATAAATTCTGATCAGTAATATTGAAAGCCTTAAGGTCTACACCATCTGAAAGCCTTACTATTTAGCTAAGATTTTGCACTGTTTTCAAAACAACATGTGCAAGTAAAAGACGGAAAAGTAAGTTTTAACGAAAAATGGGTTATGGCTCAACTCTCCCCAATGGGCGGGACACTTGCCCATAGGGTGCGGGACAGTTGCCCATACTATTTTGGTGAGGGAAAATGTAGTAAATAAAGCATTTTAAAGATTCGTTTTTAATTATTTGGATGCATATAACAATAGCATGAATACTTTTATTCACCTTCTAAACAGTTCAGCAAAATTCATGAAGAAAATGTTTTATTAAGTTAAGTTTTATCAACTAGATCCAAATCTTGAAATAAATTCTAATCATATAAATCAACAAAACTATTAAAAGTAATTTTTTAACTTACAGTTACAACTTAGAACTGCAATCAGTCTTAAATTTTTTTAATATGGCACATGAAAATCACAATAAGTTTATTAACAGAACCTTTAGTTAAATTTTAATTTATTTGCTGGTTAAATTTGAGAGCAATCGTGACAAATAAACTCCTCAACGTCATTTTTAGTAAGGCCGACACATAACTCATGGACATACCTACGGCAAGAAACACAAAGACGCATATCCATGATCTCATCAGATTGGCAGACAAAGCAAAACCAAGATTCATCTTGTTTCTGTTCCCAATCATCGTCATTAGAACTTTCATCGTAGGGGATGTTATCTTCTTCTGACTCTGTTTCACTCTCAGATTTCTGAATTATGCGTTTCTTCAATATTTGTCTCTTGCCTGATCCTTTTACGCTTTTACCTTTTTCTTTTGTATTCTTCTTTAAACCGCGAAACCAGTCTTTCCCGGCTGAGTTGTTAGCTGTCCAACTTGGAGGAATCTTCTTAGAATTTGCTTTAGCGTAATCGAAAGCCAATTGCATCGCTTGCTTTCTTGTTAAACCATAATGCATTTTGCTACAAGTCAACAAGTAATTTACAAGGGATTTTTCTTCATCTTGATTAAAAACTTGAGAGGTTTTGTACTGGCTGCCTTTTTCCTGCAAAGGTTTTAATTTTTGATCACCTAGCAAGTGATATCGACGTAAAGTTGATCTATCTATGCCATACTTTATGGCAACTTTACGAATCGAGTTGCCTTCTTTGATTTCTCCGACAGCATTTTCAATATCAGACTTTGTAAACGGTTTCCTGCGACGACAACCTACCTTCGGTTTATACTGAAATGGCATTTTTTTTTCTGAAACAAAACAAAAACGAACTTACACAATATTCAAACTGAAAAAGGAGAGTTGAACCAGTGTTCAAGTCTCCCTAAGGTAGACTGGTTTAACTCTCCCGCACCGGACCCAAGGCCATATCTTGATTTTTTCCTTCAAATCCGCTCTCTACAGAAGAACAACACTGAACGTACAATATTATATGATAACCAAGCAAAACTATACCACAGGCTTGATTTACATACCTTCATAAATGTGTGCACAGCAAACAAAACAAGAAATCTGAAAAAAATCACTCAGCGATTGCAAAAACACCTTTCAGTCTCGCACGGCCAAACGCGTATGTTTACACTCAAAATGGCGGATTGGTCGTGATCGGTGCGTTACGCGCGTTCATTTTTATACCGCGCGTCCTACCTTGGCGCCAAATTATAAAAGTTATTAAGAGTGGTTCAAGTCTCCCATCTGGGCAAGTCTCCCGGTTTCCCCCTAAATATTATTTTCCATGTTTCAGGCTTCGACGAACCGACCGGCACGCAAGTTCCATCCATGTTCCTGAACTTCATAGGATCTAGCATCGACTGGGGATATCAGACTGAACCGGAACCTGCTGCGTGCCTCGGAGAGACCGACCGAAAGTGCTACTGGCCGAGAGGAAAGGTGAAACTAACGAGAATGAATATCAAGTACCTAACAGAAAACCATTTTAGGAGTTTGATAGTTTGGCATTTTAGAAAAGGGAACTTACTCTTTGCCCGCAGCGTCCCAATTCTTTTGCCATTGTAATTCCAACCTCTTCTTCTTCTGGTAGGCTCTGCAATTCCATACAAACTGCTATTCTACCAAAGTTACTACGATTCTTCATGGCAGGAAAAAACCCAGACAAAAATACTCTGTCAAATAGCGAGCCAAGATTGGGACATACGATACCAGAACTCGAATACGATACTCGCACTTACAACTTGTATCTGTATTCCAGGTTCTCGGTGGCACGTCAGTGATGAACGGCATGATGTACATCCGCGGCTCCCGACGAGACTACGACAACTGGGCAGCTGCTGGCAACGAGGGCTGGTCGTACGACGAAGTTCTGCCTTACTTCCTCAAGTCCGAAGACAATAAGCAGCTGGATTTAGTGGACCAGGGATATCATGCTCAGGGTGGACCGCTGACTGTCAGCCAGTTTCCTTATCATCCTCCGCTGAGCTACAGCATCGTCAAGGCTGGTGAAGAGTTGGGTAAGTTACTTTGATCGCTCATCATAAGGCTAGAATTTATTCCATACAAGAGATAAAGTGTTGCGTTGTAAATCTTAAGGCCACGTAAATACTACATGGCTACGTAAGGTCACGTCTGGTTAGACACTCGAACCACCAATGTAAGTCACGTGCGCGCGGCATAAGAACGATCAAAAAAGCAAACTGTCACAGTAAACCCTGATCCCTAAAAATGTAAACCCTGAGCTTTACTGTACCTAACCTACTCGTGTTGCTCTAACTAACTACTTTGTGCGAGAAAAACTTATGATTTTTCGAGAAAGTATAGCAAAGCTTGACTAAGAAGGAAACCACTATTAGGCAAATCCCGGCGGTTGGTTGAGCGGAAGTTAATTGTGTTTCTGCTTCAATGGGTCAACAAATAATAAAAGTGAGAGTTTTCTTGCATAGGCGCTACCACAGATATCTACCACAAACAAAGCCACCAAATAATTCCTTTGAATCAACTAGCGAAACACAAGGATTTTTAATCCGGAAATGGTTGAGCAGATTATCTATCATCATTCATTCTAGCCCGGAGCAGAACAATCTTCACCGACTTTGCAACCATCCATTGCTTAGCTACATAATTCTTCCTTCAGGTTACCAATCCCGCGACCTGAACGGCGAACAACACACCGGCTTTACCATCGCGCAGACGACCAACCGCAACGGATCCCGTCTGTCCGTAGCGCGAGCCTTCCTCAGACCAGTCAAGAACAGGTCCAACCTCCACGTGATGCTCAACGCGACTGTGACCAAGATCCTGATCAACCAGACCACGAGGCAAGCGTATGCTGTGGAAGTCAGGAACAGCTTCGGAGGCACTGAAACCATCTTTGCGAACAATGAAATCGTTTTGAGGTTAGTTGGTCACACTCTTATTCCCGTTTGGTGTGGCGCACCGAGCAGAAACCCATGAACTGCACTCACAATATTTGTTGCATTGGTATAGCCACGGCGTAGCGTAGTGTAGGTCGATTTGTTTGCAATACGTTGTGGCGAGATATAGCGCCTCTTTTGCCTCTTTTTACCTTAACATGTGAATCAAGCGGTGATTTTCTCTTAAATTGAACCAGTTCCTTGTATCTTTATGTTTTTTATTTCAGCGCTGGAGCAGTAGCCTCGCCACAGATCCTGCAGCTGAGCGGTATCGGCGACCCTGAGGTGCTCTCCCGCGCTGGAGTCAAGATGGTGCACCGGCTCCCCTCCGTGGGCAAAAACCTGCACAACCACGTGGCCCACTTCCTCAACTTCAACATCAACGACAACAACACGGCGCCGCTCAACTGGGCTACTGCTATGGAGTATTTGCTGTTCAGGGATGGGCTCATGTCAGGCACAGGTGACCAGATCATTCACTGAATAAATTGTTACAACGCTACCGTCTCGCGCACATTTCATGTTCCCGAAGGAAGCTTACACTATACCGTCTCGCCCTCGTCTCTTCCCCCAAAGGCACAGGTCGGATAATGGTTCCGAGGGGGCTAGTGTTGGGTTAAATTTTGTTCTGTTTGCTTCTTCCTAATGCTACAATTTGTAATACCCTAGATCTTAAGACACTGATGAAAGTCTTGGATATCTTTCGCTTATCGAAAGCCTCAAGTTAGTCACGGCCATTTCGACATCTGTATTTACTAATAGGCCATCAGGTCATTTTGTAATTACAATAACAAGTATTATTCTGATGACTTTTCAGGTATCTCGGAAGTGACAGCCTTCATCAATACCAAATACGCGAACCCTCAAGAAGACAACCCTGACATCCAACTGTTCTTCGGCGGGTTCCTAGCCGACTGCGCGAAGACGGGAATGGTGGGCGAGAGACTGGACAACAACTCAAGAAGCATCCAGATCATTCCTACTGCGCTGCATCCGAAGAGTAGGGGCAGGTTGGAGATCCGGTCAGCTGATCCGTTCGAGTATCCCAAAATTCATGCAAAGTAAGTGCTATTATAAGACCTAGCCAAGTCTTCCACTTCCTCGCGTAGTATTCAATGCTGAGGGTTGTGATTTCAATGCTGGTGCTACAGTACGATCTTTTGTCAGAAGGTGTTTCGCCATTTTTTGAGGCTTCTGCAGAAATGAGAGCGTCGTGTAGATTAGCGTCTAGATTTTAATCTGATCGACCCTCGTCCTCTTGAATCTTTTGCCGCCAACCTAGGTAAAATCTGTCAAATCTGCATTATCATTGTATTACTAATATTTACTCGTACCGCACATCCTAAGAGAAAGACATGTATTTATGACAGACGCTAATGTTTGTGTAAGACCCATTCGTGGGCAAGAGATGTGTGCAATATGGTAACCACAATTTGGTGTCTTCTTTCACAGCTACCTAACCCACCCAGACGACGTGAAGACCCTGATCGAAGGCATAAAGTTCGCCATCCGCCTATCAGAAACGAAAGCTCTCAAACGATTCGGAGTGAAACTGGATAAAACTCCGGTCAAGGGATGCGAGAAGATCAAGTTTGGTTGCGACGCATACTGGGAGTGCGCTGTCAGGATGCAGACGGCGCCGGAGAATCACCAGGCTGGTTCCTGCAAGATGGGCCCGAGAGGGGATCCTACTGCTGTAGTGGATAACTTGCTTCAGGTACGTAAATTTCTACAAATTGACTTCTATGGCCGCCTATGATGGTTACAATGTATCACTATCACTTATCGAGATGGGACGACGAAAAAGTTCAAATTGGTGAGCTCGAGGATCGAAAAGGTGCATCGGTTTGCCACATGTTAAATTGTTGGTAAAAGCAGTCAATATCTTTCTTTTCGTATCATCCATAATGAACTCTATTGTCAGAATTTTTCAACCACCTTCTACAAGTAGCATACTTGTGACGTGGTTGTGTAACCGCAGTAGATCTGATTGATATGATAGGACTGTGATATGAATAAACATAAGTGGCCTGATCACAGAGCACGTACATCATCCTCGCGTACTGATCACGAAATCAATTAGAGTCATCACATGCCGTAGACCGAACCATAGAGCCTTTTGTTACTATCAGTAGTCCGGTGGCAAACAAAACTACTGAACTACCCACTGAGAAAAGAAGATGATCAATATAAAAGTATCTATCGTTCTAGGTGCAAGGTATCGACAGGTTGCGAGTGGCAGACGCCAGTGTGATGCCAGCAGTGACCTCGGGTAACACCAACGCGCCAACTGTCATGATCGGAGAACGAGTGGCAGACTTCATCAAGCAGCGCTGGTTGGGCGCTACTAATGTGAGTGCATAGAAAATGTATTTTTTATTTTTAGGAAGACTTACAGCTAAACATAGAAATATGTTAATATAAACATATTCTAATAATAAGTCTCCGCCTTTAGGAAGTAATTGATGTACAGATTGAAATATTGGCAAGAAGCGATCAGTGCATCGGTGGCATCAGAGCACTGGGACGGTACCTTATGTGCCCCGGGTTTGATCTCTAGTCTAAGCTTGATATTATTTACAGTTTCTAATCAATTAAACAGAAAAATTTCAAGGTACAATGGAATACCAGTTGGACATTTGATTATTGTACAAAAAAAAAGTTTAGGGTTTAAATTATGAAATGACCGAAGCTAGTCATAGCGTAGAATATAATGGAAGAAAAATAAATATAACTCTAGGTATCTACTTATAGGTTGTCTGGTAAAAATAGCTTCCTAGCTATAAGAGTTTTATGTACAACAAGGTATATTTATGTTTTATAAATTAAGCTGTCTCTGGAAGAGATCGTTACAAGCGATAAGCTATATTATCTACTGATGACCTTTGCTTACTTTTAGTTATAGTTTTTGTGCCGTTTTGTGTTTTAACATCGTAAGCAATAAAGAGTTTATCTATCTATTTATGTTATATTATACTCACAAAAATGTTGCAGCCTCCATTCCCAGTGGGCGGGCACGGCGGCGTCTCGAACGTTCTGCAGCTGCAGGGGGCGGAGTCGCGCGCGCAGCCGCAGACCAGCTGGCAGCAGTGGGGGTGATGCTGAGTCGCTGACGACACGGTCTCCAGAACGACACTAGTGTAGTTGTACGAGTGACAAGTTTGCACAGAATGTTCATTCCGCTTTCAATCTGTCGGAATATGTGTAAATTCGGTGTATAAATATTAGCTGCAAATATTTTAAAGTGTGACTTAGCCTATGAAACTGAACAACTTTCCCTAAAGAACATAGGTCGAAATATGAAAAATATTTTTGGACCTCTCATACAAAATTACCAACCGTTCAAGTCAATTTGTATGGGAGGACCAAAATATTTTCTCATATTTCGACCTATGTTTCTTGGGGAAAGTTGTTCAGTTTCATGGGCTAATTCATTCCTTAAAATATTTGCAGCTAATATTTTTACACCTTATATAAAACAAAAAATTAGGAACAATGAATAATCATAACCTACCAGACATACCACATCAAATTACTCACCATTCGAAATCTTCTATTAGTTAGTCTGCTCCACTATAAGAGTCTTCTTGATATATGATATGGTATATAGCCCTTGATATATGGCTCAAAAACTTGTCTTTCTGTTTGGAACATTCTGTTATAACTTGTCAAGCTTCTGTGAAATGTAGCAGATTTAGAAAATGCCATTAGAATTAATGTTTTGAGGCTAAGTTTAATCCTATAGTTACCATTTGTTGTGATGACTTTTTTAGTTCAAATATTTGTACAAACTAGTATTTATTACCTACTTTATACTAGAATGGCTTCGATTCTAATAGGACACCACCTTGGCAAATTTTTAACTATTTTTGCCACCTTTTTAAACAAGCAAAATAGGCATAGGAAATCTGCAACTATAATTCTTTTCAACAAAGTGACATTTGATTCGTACTCATTTTTCTAGAAGACCATAAACCATAGACTAATATTCTTATCATCAAAAGACAAGAAGACCATAAACCATAGACTAATATTTTTATCATCAAAAGACACTTTAGAAACGCCTCCCCAAAATATTGGTCCCATCACTTAAAAATTTGCCTCCTGATAGTGACAAACACAGAGCAGACAGTTACCTAGAAGAGATGGCTTATGACATTTTCTATATGGATGTAGCTAGCGCGCGGGAGTGAGCATGAAGGAACTTATCCACACCAATACTGAGTCGTACTTGAACTAGCATCTGTGACGTCATAACTACACTGATGGTACCTATACTTTGTAAAAATTAGCTTGATATTTTATAATTTCGTTTCTTAGGAAAATGGACCTTATGTTATAGCATTTGCTCCAAGGTGACAAACGTCACAGGCACCAAGCTATATTTTATAAACTATAGACAACATTGCTTACGCCTAGTCTTCTTTGTATTTGTGATGACAAGAATAGTTGAGAATTATCTAAACAAATGGTCCTGCAGAATCGAGATCAAAACTGTATTAAATAAGTTTACGTTATGTTTCTATTTATATGTTGTAGATAAAATGTTTAGAATAGTTTTATTTTATAAAGTTATTTCGATTTACTAGCCATAAAACAATCAGTAAATTATTGTACTTGACTTTGAACAACAGTATTTTTTTCTTAAAATAAAGTAACTGATATGAAATAAAAGCGTTTTTTTGTATATCTATCTTATATTTATAAATTCGCCATACACTATGAGCAAAGCAGTCATAATATAATAAATAAACTGTAAATATATTGATTAACGATAATTATTTTATTGCATAGATGGGCACTATTCTAATTACACAGATTCTAAAGGTGTCATAGTTCTATATTAAATACCTCAATTGGTCAAATGTATTATAACATTAGGGTCATCGCACATTTAACGCGACGCGTCGTGTAAAAATTCACATATATCTCAATTTGCAAGTTCAATACTTAGTATAGTTTAGTACTTAGTTAGTTCTTTTTCAGTAGTTTCAATTGAAGGCATGATATTAATGAATTTAATAGTATTATGTCTATAATATTATTGACTTTATTTTAATAGGTGAGTCCAGACCGGCCGAGCAGCCCCAGGTGCTCACCGCCTCGCGCGGCACGCCTTTGGTCTGAATGAGTTTCGCCTTAGGCAGCGCATGCTCATGCATGATCGGTCGAGCGCGCGCGAACCGAACAAAAAAAGCGTCGGCAATATAGCCGCTCGAAGGCGCGGCAAAAACACGTCCGCATACTGAAGCTGATCAGACGGTGAGCACCTGAGGCTGCTCGGCCGGTGTGTACGCACCTAATCACAATTAAGTTCATTACTTACTATGGTGGAGAGCATCACTAATCCTATTACAGTCATAATCATTAGTCCATGTAGACTTGCGCTAGGCGTGCACATTTAAAATCATTTGCATCATTCAAATGTGCATCGCTAGCGCAAGTCTATACGGACTTCTGATTATGGCTGTACATTCATTCACCAACATGAAAAATACAAGAGTTAACTAATACAACCATTTGCTATACGTACAACTTACAAACATGAAACATACCTAATTAGTATTTTGTGCCATAACCTCCAGAGTTCTTGCTTTCTTTATAAAGAACAAAGGGTACTATGCAGTTAAGTCCTGAAAATAATTTCTCTTGATTCAAATGAGCAACTTTTAAAATTTGTACGAAAATAATGATAAGTGACGTCATATCTCGCTATTTAAGATGGCGTCAAAACAGTTACTTTTATATTATTTTTCTGTTTATGAATTCAAACTTTGTATATTTTTAAAAACTATAAATTGAGTCTGTAGTACTGTTGGCCAATAGTTTTAGGCATACAACTTTCGTATTTTATTAATGACCCAGTCATCTAGTTATTATCATTTGTATATCATCAATTGTTATTCAAACATGTGCAATTTTGCATTTAGTTGTTCGGAAACTCCGAACTCAGGAGGTTAAATAACAGTATTAAGTATATACAGTCCAGCAAAATATAGTCGACAAGAAATGTGGGCGCCACTTTCTTCGCGATCTGTCAAATCTGACAGATAACGCTTAAATATGGCAACAATTTTTATACGAAATTTTTAATTCCATTTTATTTCATTTCTACTCTTTTTTGCTGGACTGTAAGTAATTCTATGCATTATTATAATAACAAAAACCAGTGACTCGGTAAATAAGTATTGCAACATTATTGACTAATATATCACGATAATTATTTTAGGCACACCTAAAATTCTTCATTCTTCATTCGCTTACATAGTGTCACGACCAGCGTAACTGCCAGTACGCGCCCGTACGTGCGTGTATGGAGCATAGAGGTCAAGTTACGCTGGTCGCGACACTATCTAAGCGAATGAGCTATAGACGGGAGTGATGAAATACTTAAATCTAATGGAGAGTCAAAATTAGCGTCTTTATAGCATTAGCTTAAATCACAACAATATTCACAAAATTCATTGTTTTAATCCTTTTTCAACATTTTTATACCTATTCCTACATATGAGATTTGACTTAATATATAATATACATTTGAGAGTATATTTTATGCAACTGTCATATAATGGGCGGGATTAAAATTCGCTTTTTAATTAGTAATAAAATATTTAGTGTATTGGAGAGTCTATTTATACGAAGTTCACTTATAATTACAAGTAATATACAAGGTGTAACTTTAAATGCGCGAAACCTCAGACAACCCAACTGATTTTAAAATATACCTAAATCAAGAAAAAAAATTGCGCTGTTTTTGCTTTTCTAGCAATTCAGAGACGAGTGTAAATATGAATGTATAATATTTTCTAGCACCTCCATGTAATGAATTTCGCCAAAAAGTCCTAAGTATTTGAATTCCAAGAGAGAGAATCAGTATCCGCAGTCGTCAAGAAATCGTGTGGTAAAGGGGGTAGGGAGTGGGGGGTTAAAGATGGCGAAATATTTTTTATTACTGAAACTATCGTGTGAGCGAAATGAGCAACTACATAAGAAGTTTTATGTAAAGCTACATCAATTGATATTTTTGGATAAAGTTAGTCAACTTCTTCTTCTTTTCGTGTGGGACACCGAGTCGTCCTACGACTCGATGGACCCTAGTGTCAGAATTTTTCAACCGCCTTCTACAAGTAGTAGGCTTCTGACATGGTTGAGTTAGTCAACGAAAAATTTAGTTATGGAAAATTTCTGAAAAGTGGACTAAATGGCATATTTTTTAGAACGGCATTGGTGACTTTTGGAACCAAAAACTAGCTTTTGGAAGCAAATTCTTTACTCATTAGTGTACATATGACGGTGTGGCTCTGTAGTCAGAGGTCCACATTGGTCAGATTGGACCCCGAGTTGACGGGTAAGTCATCTTTAACCAGTAGTGTTCCGATCGGCTAGTACTAGGCTTTGGAACCAAAAACGAAACTTTTGGGACCAACAATGTGGCTTTTGGGACCAAATATGAGGCTTTTGGGACCAACAACGTGGCTTTTAGGACCTAAAACGTAGCTTTTGGGACCAACAAGGTGGCTTCTGGAACCAAAAAGTAAGTTTTAGAACCAAATTCAATGGCTTTCAAAGAAATATGTTCTCAATCTCATAAACAATATGATTTAATTTAGCTCGCGTTCTAGTCGATTTTTTTTAGGGAATATGGGCCTTAATTCATTGGACTACGGTTCATAATAAATTATACGCGGTTATACGTATTAGACTAGGGTAGCTTGCTTCGAAAAACTACTTACGCCATCTAGCGCACAGCACGAGCGTTTACTCCTACATGTGGCGGGCAACGAAAATATGGTTGTTTCTTAACCCGTTTTAATCAAACTTTGAATAGGGGTAGGGTGAAATAGGAATTAAAAAATATTTATATTGATCATAGGTCTTCATCATAGATGCCTAACTTATACATATTTCTTAATATCTTAGATGCCTAACTTTTACATAATTCTTAATTTCTTTCTATGAGGTCATTAAATTTCAATGTCGAATATATACGCAGTCTGGTAAACAATTTCAAGAGATATGCAGTTGGAAAACACGAATTTTAACAATTAAACACTGCACAGTATCTTTTTGCTTTTCCCATTTTGTAGAAAGTTGAACCTGATCAAACAAATAGCGCGCGCGCGTGTCTTCTTTCGCTTGCGGCAGCCTACTAGATTGGCCCTTGCGCAGTGGCCGCCGCCTGGAGGTATGTTTTTCATACCTCACGCGGAGTGATACAGGCCTGGCTTTGGGACCAAAAACGTAGCTTTTGAGACCAACAACGTGGCTTTTGGGGCCAACAACGTAGCTTTTGGGACCAAAAACGTGGCTTTTGAGACTAACAACGTGGCTTTTGGGACCAACAACGTGGCTTTTGTGACCAACAACGTGGCTTTTGGGCCCAACAACGTCGGTTGTGGGACCAAAAACATGGCTTTTGGGACCAAAAACGTAGCTTTTGGAACCAAAAATATGGCTTTTGGGACCAACAGCGTGGCATTTAAGACCAAATTATCTACTCGTTACTCATTAGTGTATATAACAGTGTGGCTCTGTCGTCAGAGGTCCACGTTGTTTAGATTGGACCCGGAGTGCGTGGGTAAGTCATCTTTGACTAGCAAAGTGCCGATGGGTACTACAGCTTCGTCTCGTTCTCGCAGCTTCTTCATTTCGTGGCGCAGCTTTTCTAGCACGGCATAGTTGGGTTCGTTGTGGCGCGCGGCGTCCTAAAATACAAATGGACTGTTTTTATTTTGCGTCCTAAAATACAAAAGAATTTTATTTTTTTTTGTCTAAAATAAAAGAGGAATTTGTGTGGACACAGCGTCTTAAAAATATCAATTTTTTGTCACTTCTAGAACACCCACAATAGTCTACTGCTGTACATAGACTAGCACAGATTAGGGATCATTTGAAGTACTCAACACACAGTTACAAATTTTCAATGTGTTAATGCACATAATCTTTACGTTAAGAGAACGCCTTGGTTTTTCTTTTAATGCACATGCAATGGGCGTTTTTTGAAGAAACTAATCCGTCAGCTATCAACTAAGCCGCCATAGACTTATTTTAACACTTATTCCGGATAGATTTAATTTATGGTGACGTACAGTGCCTTTCCATCCTTCGGATTTGAAAAAAAATAATCATTACTTACAACAAATCCTGACTTTCTTAAAGCATTCGCTGTGAATCTACTTGAATATAAACGATTAAAATCTTGAGATTAAAATCTCCGTGTGATGCCGGCTTAGAATAGCATCACCCCATTTCTTCCCGCGGGTGTTGTAAGAGGCAACTAAGGGACTCGAGGGTTTCATGTGTATCAAAATTTTAGGCGACAGGCTGACAACCTGTCACTACAGTGATACACGAATCATCTAAAAAGGCCCTCAGTATTTGTCAGACGTGGCGATAACGACCGTAATTTTGCGATCGTTAACGCTCTGCCTACCCCGCTAGGGAGAAAGGCGTGATTTGTGTATGTATGTGTAAAATCTTGAGTTTTTACCCAAATCAAATACATAATTTTACACACACACATTCCATTCCTTATATTCCGGATAGATTTAATTTATGGTGACGTACAGTGCCTTTCCATCCTTCGGATTTGAAAAAAAATAATCATTACTTACAACAAATCCTGACTTTCTTAAAGCATTCGCTGTGAATCTACTTGAATATAAACGATTAAAATCTTGAGATTAAAATCTCCGTGTGATGCCGGCTTAGAATAGCATCACCCCATTTCTTCCCGCGGGTGTTGTAAGAGGCAACTAAGGGACTCGAGGGTTTCATGTGTATCAAAATTTTAGGCGACAGGCTGACAACCTGTCACTACAGTGATACACGAATCATCTAAAAAGGCCCTCAGTATTTGTCAGACGTGGCGATAACGACCGTAATTTTGCGATCGTTAACGCTCTGCCTACCCCGCTAGGGAGAAAGGCGTGATTTGTGTATGTATGTGTAAAATCTTGAGTTTTTACCCAAATCAAATACATAATTTTACACACACACATTCCATTCCTTATAACTGGCGGGGAGCGTTCCGAATAAATACAGTCGCTATCACCACGTCTGACAAATATTGAGAGCCGGTTGATTTTAGTATGGAATATTCACCTGAAGCAGAGTGATCTGTTGTTCCTCCAGCTTCTTCTCCTTGCAGCTCTTGACGGATCGCGACCCGTACAGCCGCAGCAGGGAGCCCCACGACCGCACGTGCGGGTGCAGCGCCTGCCGATAAGCAAAACATTCCGTATCAACTTGGACATTTGCAATGACTAATCTACTTATCTAGTGGTAGTATTGCACTTAACATTCTAAAAGAACATACACACATACACAAATCACGCCTGTATCCCTTGCGGGGTAGGCAGAGCATTAACGATCGTTAATTGCGATCGTTATCACCACGTCTGGCAATGTTTAAGGGTTAGATCGTTTTAAAAAGTAGCGCATTAGATCTGTCAGGAAACAAGCTTGTCCGGTTCGTTCGGTGCGTTCGATTCGTTCGCCGCCGATAAATGTGATTTCACCTTTATCTACATTATATTTCAATTAATTTTCGCTAGTTACCTGCAGTATAGCTTGCGAGGCGCGCTGCTTGGCGGTCTTCTTGTTCTTGCAGACGACGGTGGCGGTGTGCTTGCAGTATAGCTTACCTGCAGTATAGCTTACCTGCAGTATAGCTTGCGAGGCGCGCTGCTTGGCGGTCTTCTTGTTCTTGCAGACGACGGTGGCGGTGTGCTTGCAGTATAGCTTACCTGCAGTATAGCTTACCTGCAGTATAGCTTACCTGCAGTATAGCTTGCGAGGCGCGCTGCTTGGCGGTCTTCTTGTTCTTGCAGACGACGGTGGCGGTGTGCTTGCAGTATAGCTTACCTGCAGTATAGCTTACCTGCAGTATAGCTTACCTGCAGTATAGCTTGCGAGGCGCGCTGCTTGGCGGTCTTCTTGTTCTTGCAGACGACGGTGGCGGTGTGCTTGCAGTATAGCTTACCTGCAGTATAGCTTACCTGCAGTATAGCTTGCGAGGCGCGCTGCTTGGCGGTCTTCTTGTTCTTGCAGACGACGGTGGCGGTGTGCTTGCAGTATAGCTTACCTGCAGTATAGCTTACCTGCAGTATAGCTTACCTGCAGTATAGCTTACCTGCAGTATAGCTTACCTGCAGTATAGCTTGCGAGGCGCGCTGCTTGGCGGTCTTCTTGTTCTTGCAGACGACGGTGGCGGTGTGCTTGCAGTATAGCTTACCTGCAGTATAGCTTACCTGCAGTATAGCTTACCTGCAGTATAGCTTACCTGCAGTATAGCTTACCTGCAGTATAGCTTACCTGCAGTATAGCTTACCTGCAGTATAGCTTACCTGCAGTATAGCTTACCTGCAGTATAGCTTACCTGCAGTATAGCTTGCGAGGCGCGCTGCTTGGCGGTCTTCTTGTTCTTGCAGACGACGGTGGCGGTGTGCTTGCAGTATAGCTTACCTGCAGTATAGCTTACCTGCAGTATAGCTTACCTGCAGTATAGCTTACCTGCAGTATAGCTTGCGAGGCGCGCTGCTTGGCGGTCTTCTTGTTCTTGCAGACGACGGTGGCGGTGTGCTTGCAGTATAGCTTACCTGCAGTATAGCTTACCTGCAGTATAGCTTACCTGCAGTATAGCTTACCTGCAGTATAGCTTACCTGCAGTATAGCTTACCTGCAGTATAGCTTACCTGCAGTATAGCTTACCTGCAGTATAGCTTACCTGCAGTATAGCTTACCTGCAGTATAGCTTACCTGCAGTATAGCTTACCTGCAGTATAGCTTACCTGCAGTATAGCTTACCTGCAGTATAGCTTACCTGCAGTATAGCTTACCTGCAGTATAGCTTACCTGCAGTATAGCTTGCGAGGCGCGCTGCTTGGCGGTCTTCTTGTTCTTGCAGACGACGGTGGCGGTGTGCTTGCAGTATAGCTTACCTGCAGTATAGCTTACCTGCAGTATAGCTTACCTGCAGTATAGCTTACCTGCAGTATAGCTTACCTGCAGTATAGCTTGCGAGGCGCGCTGCTTGGCGGTCTTCTTGTTCTTGCAGACGACGGTGGCGGTGTGCTTGCAGTATAGCTTACCTGCAGTATAGCTTACCTGCAGTATAGCTTACCTGCAGTATAGCTTACCTGCAGTATAGCTTACCTGCAGTATAGCTTACCTGCAGTATAGCTTACCTGCAGTATAGCTTACCTGCAGTATAGCTTACCTGCAGTATAGCTTGCGAGGCGCGCTGCTTGGCGGTCTTCTTGTTCTTGCAGACGACGGTGGCGGTGTGCTTGCAGTATAGCTTACCTGCAGTATAGCTTACCTGCAGTATAGCTTACCTGCAGTATAGCTTACCTGCAGTATAGCTTACCTGCAGTATAGCTTACCTGCAGTATAGCTTGCGAGGCGCGCTGCTTGGCGGTCTTCTTGTTCTTGCAGACGACGGTGGCGGTGTGCTTGCAGTATAGCTTACCTGCAGTATAGCTTACCTGCAGTATAGCTTACCTGCAGTATAGCTTACCTGCAGTATAGCTTGCGAGGCGCGCTGCTTGGCGGTCTTCTTGTTCTTGCAGACGACGGTGGCGGTGTGCTTGCAGTATAGCTTACCTGCAGTATAGCTTGCGAGGCGCGCTGCTTGGCGGTCTTCTTGTTCTTGCAGACGACGGTGGCGGTGTGCTTGCAGTATAGCTTACCTGCAGTATAGCTTGCGAGGCGCGCTGCTTGGCGGTCTTCTTGTTCTTGCAGACGACGGTGGCGGTGTGCTTGCAGTATAGCTTACCTGCAGTATAGCTTGCGAGGCGCGCTGCTTGGCGGTCTTCTTGTTCTTGCAGACGACGGTGGCGGTGTGCTTGCAGTATAGCTTACCTGCAGTATAGCTTGCGAGGCGCGCTGCTTGGCGGTCTTCTTGTTCTTGCAGACGACGGTGGCGGTGTGCTTGCAGTATAGCTTACCTGCAGTATAGCTTGCGAGGCGCGCTGCTTGGCGGTCTTCTTGTTCTTGCAGACGACGGTGGCGGTGTGCTTGCCCACTTTCATCGTCAGTTCTATCTTCTGATACTCCAATTTCTTCATCTGTAAACAAAAATACATGTCATCATTTTGTAGAGGACCCCAAACCTAGCATGTTTTGTTAAGTTTTAAAAACGTATCTTCATTATTTTCCAAGCAGGCAGCTAAAACGTATTAATGCAAAATATCTTTGAAATCGTCTAGTGTAGCAGTTTCATTTGATATCCCACATATAAGCCCGAGATTGTTTTAGTGCCATACAAACAATCGAGGGTCCGCCATCTTGAAATCTAGAGGATGAGACTTCGACTTCTCGGATAAAATCATTCATGGTGATCCCCAGTATCACTGAGCAAAGCGGTATTAACTATATACAAAGTGTAAAAATATTGGCTGCAAATATTTTAAGGGGTTAACCAGAAACTGAACTACTTTCCCCAAGAAACATTCGTCGAAATATGAAAGCAATTTTTGGACCTCCCTCCCATACAAAATGTAGCAGCCGAGCGGGTCAACCTGTATGGGAGGTCCAAATTTTTTTTCAAATTTTGACCTATGTTCCTTGGGGAAAGTTGTTCAGTTTCATGGGCTGATTCACCCCTTGAAATATTAGCAGCTATTTTTTTTTACACCCTGTATAGTGTGTAAAATATAGGATGATCCCTGTGACTTTGTACATTATCCTATCATCCATAGCTTAGATATGTATTAGTTTATTTTAATGTATTTATTAGTATATTAATTTTTTGTTTACAGAATTATTTGTGTATTGCTATGTAAAATTGTTTATATATTATATTGTTATTTATTTAGTATGTACTATTAGGTAATATTTGCACTATCCCGCTTCCATAATCGCGCTCTCTCTTTCACCCTAAGGTTGCCTGGTAGAGAATGCTACCTAGCATTAAGGCCGCCTTATTGTACTGTTGCCTTTATTTGTGTTTTCTACATGTTGTTACTTTTTTGTGCAATAAAGAATTTTGTTATGTTATGTTTGTGACCTTGGAGCAAATGCTATGACATAACGTCCATTTTTCTTTGTTTGCTAGGAAAATAGATCTTGTGTCATAGTATTTGCTCCAAAGTCACAAACGTCACAGGGATCATCCTATATTTTACAGAAAAGACCGTAAGCTCTACAACTACATACTGAAATAGGCTATTACTTACCTCAGTGTGTATATGCTTGTCCCCGGCTTACCTAGGTGTGTATATGCTTGTCCCCGGCTTACCTTGGTGTGTATATGCTTGTCCCCGGCTTACCTCGGTGTGTATATGCTTGTCCCCGGCTTACCTCGGTGTGTATATGCTTGTCCCCGGCTTACCTCGGTGTGTATATGCTTGTCCCTGGCTTACCTCGGTGTGTATATGCTTGTCCCTGGGTTACCTCGGTGTGTATATGCTTGTCCCCGGCTTACCTTGGTGTGTATATGCTTGTCCCCGGCTTACCTCGGTGTGTATATGCTTGTCCCCGGCTTACCTCGGTGTGTATATGCTTGTCCCCGGCTTACCTCGGTGTGTATATGCTTGTCCCTGGCTTACCTCGGTGTGTATATGCTTGTCCCTGGCTTACCTCGGTGTGTATATGCTTGTCCCCGGCTTACCTCGGTGTGTATATGCTTGTCCCTGGCTTACCTCGGTGTGTATATGCTTGTCCCTGGGTTACCTCGGTGTGTATATGCTTGTCCCCGGCTTACCTTGGTGTGTATATGCTTGTCCCCGGCTTACCTCGGTGTGTATATGCTTGTCCCCGGCTTACCTCGGTGTGTATATGCTTGTCCCCGGCTTACCTCGGTGTGTATATGCTTGTCCCTGGCTTACCTCGGTGTGTATATGCTTGTCCCCGGCTTACCTCGGTGTGTATATGCTTGACCCCGGCTTACCTCGGTGTGTATATGCTTGTCCCCGGCTTACCTTGGTGTGTATATGCTTGTCCCCGGCTTACCTCGGTGTGTATATGCTTGTCCCCGGCTTACCTCGGTGTGTATATGCTTGTCCTCGGCTTACCTCGGTGTGTATATGCTTGTCCCCGGCTTACCTCGGTGTGTATATGCTTGTCCCCGGCTTACCTCGGTGTGTATATGCTTGTCCCCGGCGCCGAAGTTCCTGAGCAGGCAGGTGCGCAGTATGGCGTGCGGGGAGGGCTCGCACGTGGCCGCGCAGAACTCCGTGATGCGCGGGTCTTCTATGCCTACGTAGTCGAAGAACTGAAAAAAATAACATATCAATATCAAACATATCATATTGTCAGACTGCTTAATTATTATTGATATAGGGTGATATTGTTGAGAAGGGGATGGAAGGGTCGGGAAGTTAATTTATGAAACATTCGTTTTGGGTTCCGTGCATAAAAGTCCGAAACTGCTGATCTAACCACACGTTTTTAAATTTCTTTTACTTCATGTTTTTATAGTCAAAAATATGTGTGAATTTTTTTTGGGTCTGTGGGAATTAATAAGTAAAGTAGAACGTGTAATACAAGCATCATAACTAAACCATAATTTTTATACAGATAGACTAAACTGACAGCTAGGAATGCCCTTTTTGTTTTAAAATGTTGTCATCATAAGTCTAGTGTTGTGGTTTGACTCATTTATTTTATTCATTGAACTGTTCTGAGAAGAATTCTGGATGTAGTTATTTTTAAATAAATATGCATAATAAATACTTGACTTTCGGTCACGTAAAATAGTATACGTTATTTTACGTTTATACGCAACAAGTTTAGTTTAAAGAAATCAACAATGAATAATATTGTAAGTAATTTAAAATGTAATGTTGAATAAATTGGCATTGGTGGTTGTACGAATATTCCTTGCGCTTATAAATCCAATTTCTGTTATATTTTCTTGTTGCGTTGTGTTGCACTCTTTTCTGCGACTTCTTTCTACTGGCCGGTTGGTGTGAACCTTGACAGACAGACGAGACAGACATTGGCTTGACTTGACCAAGAGGACGATCGACGGACGGAAACTGACCAATTTATTAATGGATATTTAAATTAACCTACTTTATTTTCAAAAAGATTCAATCATAATCTTTGAATCATATAACTTGATCATTCAGGGCACAACACTATTTTTTTATTACTTTTGAATACAATAACGTGGCAACCCACCAAATGTCAATTTAGTCTATCTGGATAAAAATCATGGTATAGCAGATTTTCGCATGAAACGAAAACAAACGATTCAGAAATTGAGCTTCTGGATTCAAACCCCAACGCTCCCAACAGCAGTGTTACCGAAGTTTTTGATTTATTATTTTGTCTGTTTAGTACTTACACTAAAATCAGGTTCAGAGGTGTTAGTGTTGGCCTCGGGACGCTCGTCGTCCAGCTCACCTCTCATCTCGGGTATCAGGATGTGTATGGAAGCCCTGGAACAGGTTAAGCAAGAATAGCTTCTATTACAGTGTTGTGCCAGTAAAAAATAGCACCACCACATTGTTTAATTTGTAAATTGTTGTTATATATGGTGTCGTTAAATTAATCTGAATGGCGCAAATGACATTGGCTTTATAAGAGTTTCATAAATTCAGAACGGTGGAACTTAAACGTAAACTATATCTTTGACATTGCTGCAGTCAACATTTATGTTCTTAAACCATTCAACCTATAGAGGCGGTAAGTAGTCAATTACCGAGGTAAACACGTACAGCACGCAACGATAATTAAAATTCATATAATGTACTGGATTCTGGCTAGAGGGGAAAGCCCAGCTTTGCCGTCTCCTTAGGGTGAATGCTCTACTTGTTGATACCACAATTTCCTTATTACCTGGCGGCGGCTGACTTGGCGGCGCGCTTGCTAGACCCATGCCCCACGCCGTACTGCATACCTCCGATATAGACTGTCGCTTGGTATGGAGTGGCTGCGTTCTCTGTGGACAATATCATCCTCTATAAGAACAACTTGCATTCTTGATTTAGGATAGAACTGTTGGATTTGTTTGTATACATTGAATTTGTTTTTTACGTATGTTTAATTTACGACAAATTTCAAAACGCCAAGTTAGATAATCGTATTGCCAATTTTGGTTTTACGCGCGTGGCATAAGAACGGCCAGAGTACAAACTGTTTAACCCAGCCTAAGCTTGACTGTACGATACTAAAAACAGTATAGATTGCTAATAAAAGAACCTTTCTAAAATCACACTTTAAAAGAAAGTTATTGAATATCGTGATTTCTGACAAAAACACATGTATTTGTTTCACTTTTTTATCTGATGTTGTGCATAAGAGATTGTACCTCTGGTGGCTACAACATGAAGCTCACTCAAGTGGTTCACATGCATACAAGACGCAACAGGGGTTCTCAACATATCGGAGAGATGGCGCCACGTGACAGAACAATGGGCCTGAAACGCGGTATCGAAGTGTTCACCGCGCAGCGCATATATACAACTTCCAATCCAATCCAGGTGGACCCGTCGGTCCCCTGGCCACAACACCCGGCCAGGCGGGTAGCTACCCTTTTCCCGACACCACCTGAATTCCTCCTGTCACCCGCCATAGGCTTACCCTGATCGGGCTTTTCTCCACCAATGGATTACTATTGGCTGATGTGACTTACCTAGCTGTTTAAATTCATAGACGGGTTGTTTCTGCAGCGCTCGGCGCACGTACTCGTGGAACACGGACAGGTAGCTGCGACCGTTCATGTTCATCACCCAGTCCCTTTTGTTCGCTTTACCTGAGAATCAAATAGAACATTACCACAAAAAAGTTAGACGCGAGTCGAACGCGCGTTTAAAATATATCAAAAAGCTAGACACGCGTTCAACTTTAGTCAAACTTTTTTGTGGTAAGACCCTAGAACTACAACTTAGTCATAATTACAACCAAAAATTGTGTCAGACTTAAACGTAAATTGGTAAAGTATCCTCAAACTATGATCAAAACTCAGAAAAACAAAAATGAATAACATTACACAGGAGTATTTCAAAGGAACATTTCGTGGTAGCAGTCGAGGGGAGTTGGGGGGAATCAGTTGGGGGAAATCAGTTGGGGGAAATCAGTTGGGGGAAACAGTTGTGGTGAAACAGTTGAGGGAAATCAGTTGGGGGGGGGGGAACAGTTGGGGGGAACCAGTTGGGGGGAATCCGTTCAGGGGAAACAGTTGGAGGGAATCAGTTGGGGGAATCAGTTGCGGGAAACTAGTTGGAGAGAAACAATTAGTGGCAGAACTTGAAAGAAATTGGGCGTCAGGATGGAAAGGGACAGTTGCAAGGGTGAATACCTCCATTTTCCTGTCCGTTGGCGGGTTGCGCGGGGATGGTGATGAGCTTGGTGCCCTCCGGAAGAGTGGGGTATTGTAGAGTCTTGCGAGCCTTAGCATACTTCCTACGATCAGCCCAACGTCTATAAAGAACAAGTGATTTCGTTGGTAAATTAAATACACAAAACAAATCACACCTGTATGCCTTATGAACAATAGAATAAACAACTGTAAACATTTATAGTCTATCGCCTAAAATAGCAAATATTTGAGTGAGGGTCATTTCAGAAAAATTGTTTACCACTATCAAATAGTGCCAGGTTGTCTTGTCAATCGATTATGTAAAATACCACACATTAAAAACTCGGTTGATTTTGTTACCTCTTACATAACAGATGATGATGATGACGATGAGTGAGAAAGAAAAGGGGTGATGCTGTTTTAAGTTAGTTGTAAAGGAAACTTACTTGAAATGCATGATATTAACAGTCTTGAATTTGAACAACTTCTTGCAATAGTTGTTGACTTGTTCATGTGTGAGATGCTGTGTTTTCCAACTCGTGCTAACGGTCTCCACTCTCGGTGGGGGCATCACTATACCTCCGGGCAGCACCACTGGTTGGCATTTCAGTGGAACTCCACTTTTATTTGCATTTTCAGGGCTATTTTCATTGGTAGTGTTACTTTTTGGACTATTTTCATTGGTAGCATTATTGTCTTGACTATTTTCATCGGTGGCACTGCTTTCAGGACCATTTTCCAGCCCACTGTCAGTAATAGCGTAATTTTCTGGCTTATTTTCGACAGTAGTGTCATTTTCAGGCTTAGTTGCATTACTTTCTGATCCATTTTCCAGCTGATTTTCAGTAGTAGCATTATTTTCCAACTTATTTTCAGGAATAGTATAATTTTCAGACTTAGTGGCATTACTTTCCGAATCATTTTCCAGCCGATTTTCAGTAGCAGCATTATTTTCTAACTTACGTTTAGCAATTGTATCATTTTCAAGCTTAGTTACATTACTCTCTGACCAATTTTCATCAGTAATTTGTTCTTGGCTATCGTTTGTGCATTGACTATCGTTTGATTTAAATTCAATGACTATATCTTGACTATTAGATTCACTAGATTGGGTTGACGGGAAGTCGTTTTTAGTTTCTAACTCGTCTTGTACTTTTTGTATAGATAGTGATAACTTTTCGTCACATTCTTTTGTCATTTCGTCATTATTTTTGTTCAAAATTTCATCTTTTATAACAGAATCATTATTTTCTAAAACATCAATTTTATCGTCAATATCTTTAATATTTACTTTGTCTTCCATTTCAGTGAATATCTTAGATTCATTGTCATTTGATTCAGGTTTAGCATTGTTTAGTTCTTTACATATAAGTTCATCATGTTTTTCAGGTACACGAGTATTGTTTTTTAGTACTTTCCCATGTAGGTAAGGACATTTAGGTATATTTTGGTTATTAACATCATCACACTTGGTTGAATCAGTCTTATTATTGATATCTTTGTTCCTGGCGGTGTTTTTGTTAAGTTGGTGCCAGGTGCCTTTTTTTATCTGCTCTTCTATTTGTCTATCTATCTCTTTCTGCTTCTCCTCCTCTTCTAACGCTCTGCGGTAAGCGAGGCAGGGGATCGCGCTGATAGGGATGTCGTGTCTCTAGAATTAGAAAAGAGATATCTTTGTGAATTGGGAGGTTAGGCAACTTAATGATCGAGGGCAATGGCAAGGACAGCTTCGACTGTAACCAGCCACTGTCTCCCTCTAGTCAGGGGCAGTTCATGAGGTTATAAAGGAAAGCCCACGAAACTGAACAGCTTTCCCCTAGGAACATAGGTCGAAATATGAAAAAAATCTTTTGACCTCCTATTTTATTATTATTTGATAGAGCTGTGGTTGGTCCTAAGATGACCAACAGCCACTGCGACCTTTGCAGATCTATTGTGGTACATGCATTATGTCCGGAAACAACAAAAATATTTCGATCTCCCACACAAAATCACTGGTAACTTATGGGTAGTCGAAATATTTTGATCTTTCCTGAATAGCTGCATTTACACCGGCCGAGCAGCCTCAAGCGCTCATAACATCGCGTGGCGTGCTGCCCATTCTTAAGGCAGCTGAGTGAAAAAATCGTCATTTTTTTAAGAAGGCTGGAGGGCCATCCCTTACATCCTGTTCCTAGCGTAACTGTAAGGGCGCGTCGCTGTTACACCGGCCCTTCTTACCCTGGTGTTGCCCTTGCCGAAGAAGAAGGGCTTGGAGAGCGTGCACACGCGGAGCATGTATGCCGCACTATAACGGCATGCCTGTTTTTTTTGTGTTGGACTCTACAATTTCGGCCCCGGTCCCATCAAATCTACGCCTGTCGGTTTGGTGGGGAGCACGACCTCACCCGGAAATAATTGATTGGGTGTTCAAACCACCAGCCCAATCAGGCCCTTGGGGCGAGACTGGGCATAGGAGTTGTTTGGGCATAGGAGTTGTTCTGGGAAGAACGGATCGGAATGAATCTACCCGGTTGTGCCAGTAATTGCCAAAATGAGGCGCAAATGAGGGACCTCCGCGACCCCGCCGGCGGGGACATCGGTTGCTTGAAGAGCTTGTGGAGCGTGATCTACTTGCAATGGCTGCAGTGGCGGCTTGGGCGATGCTATCCTCATCATAACGTACCCTGGTGTTGCCCTTGCCGAGGAAGTAGGGCTTGGAGAGCGTGCACACGCGGCTGCCGCGGTGCATGTACACCGGCATGCCGCTGTAATGCCGCACCATCATCCAGTCCAGCGGCAGGACCTCGAACGTGTTCACGCCTTTCTCTGCAACAATAAAAAAATTAAGTATTTGTATATTTTCAATTGGGTGCGTACACACCGGCCGAGCAGCCTCAGATGCTCACTGCTGACCACGCATTGCGCCGCATGTTGCGCGCGGCGGTAAGCATCTGAGGCTGCTTGGCTAGTGTGTACGCACCTATTGACTAACCTTGTTTTTAATTTAAAATAAATGGCAGTGCCGGCCAGTGTCTAACTAAGGCACCAAGCAACATGATGGTGCATGGGAAGTAGCTAAATTGATTCAAAGAAATATCAAATGATTCGTAACTCCTGAAATTTTTAGCATACATAGCTAAAGGAAGGGTTTATTGATTCAAATTTTTGTGGCTAGTGATTGTTATTAATTCAATATTTATTATCAATGATTATTTTTCACTGGTCAGCACTAATGCCAGGAATGTTGCACTTTAAACACAATTAAAAATATACCAACCTTCTAACACAACCTTCTGCCTCGTAATATAGGCCTTCTCCTTGGGCTTGGGGGCTCCCTTGAAGTCCTCAGGCAGGTCTTCCTCCAGCATCTTCTCAATCTCCTCCTCCGGGACATCAGACTTGGCTGAAAGTGAAAACACAGTGCTTTGGTGGTTAGAATTTGATCTGCAATCAATCATTATTGGCCTTGTACCTCTGTGAGATGATTTAATCAGTGAAATCAATGCAACACTCAATCAATACAAAAAATAAAAGGAATACAATTGACTATATAAAAGAAAAATGAAGTTGCTTTTTGTGTTTCAAGAACAGATATATAGGTTACATTCATACATACATGGATACATATTGTGTAACTAACAAAAAGTCTCTGTTATCAATGTAGATTTAGTTAGATTACTGTATAAAAGTTGGTATTAGTTTGGCTGCCTGACATGAAGAAGTCTCAAAGCTAATACCCAAGTGATTTAGATATTTTAATGAAGTGAACCTTAATAGGTACCCTTGCCCATGTGATACAGTTTTCAGAAATAACAAATTTGACAGAAGGTTTATTGTTCTTGAGCCATACCATCCGATGTGTCAGACTCTTCATCGTTGCTGTCTTCATCGTTGGACTTGACTTCATCCAGCACCTGGAACTCGTGAAGCCTCTCCAGCTCCTCCGGGTGCACATAATTGTTGTATTTATCATCATCAATTGTGAACCTTTCTTCAGTCCCATCTATGTCCGTTGTAAAGTCAGTATCTTGACTTGATTCATGTTTAAGCGGTTCTGAGTTCGAGTCATCTTCAAGTTTTTGTTTTTTAAGTGGCGGTTCTGTTCCTTCATCCATTATTTATCTATTTTATGCTGAAAAGTTTTAAATGTTAGAGGCACAATATTGTTTCAATTTTAAAAGATGCTGAAAATGATAAAGCGAAATATAATTGTACAGAAAAAAAGCATTAGTTATAATGTTATAAGTCCCAAAAATAAAATAAACAAACAAATAAAGTACATAGTTTATTTACACAAAGTATAATCTAAAGCTACATTTTATTGTACTCTATACAGGTCCAAGATATTTGAAAAGTTTACAATACAATATTTTTTTGTAATATAAAAACTCACAGCACTGGAAGCCTGAAAGGTGCCTTTGAGGTCACAAAAACAATAGTTGTACAAGATAGTCCACAAATAGCGATGGCACTAAAAACCCAATGTATGAAAACAGTTGGGTTTTTTCCATCGCTCGCTGCAGACCGTCACGCGAGACTCAGGAGGTAAGTTAGCACAGCAATGGTCACAGAAGAAGGCAGAGTTGCCGGGGGCTGAGCGCTCTGGCAACAGATACAGAGCCTAGTCCCCGACAAAACTGCCGTTAGAGCCCGAAACTCGAACTGAAGCCCCGCGGATCTCTGCAAGAAACTAATCACATGCCACGCGCGAGACGACCAATTTCACAATTTTATTAGCAAGTATTAACGCTTTACAGCAGCATCAGCGTGAACATTGAAACCTAAGCGGTTTAGATAGTCCTACGTGCTCGAATTAGCTGAAATTTGACCGTCTTGCGCGTTACTAAGCGTGAAGTTATTGACTCACCTTACTGACCCAGAAAATACCTAGACACAGTTTATAGCGATCCCTGACAACCTTCCATGGTAATCAATACATTTCAGCCATAAATTTTCGGTCGATTCCGTACAGAAAATAATGATTTTATGTAAATTATATTTTTTTTTTTTTTTTTTTTTTTAATTCTGGCGTCACATCTCATGGGTGGAGACGTATTTTGCCAATGTCAAAGTAGTCAGGTCGTCGGTAAGGTTAGAGTGATGTAAAGTTAAGTGGCATTACGCCGAGGGAGAGTCCACAACACAGTGATGCTAGTCTGACGACTAGGGGCTGTGTTGCGCAAAATTATGTAGTACAAAAAACTCGATAGTAAAATTTTCTGCACCACGTGGAGACCGCTCGTCACTATTGCACAATGCCGAATATATGCATTAATTACAATTTCCTATTTAATGAACACTTTCAGAATAGTTTGTTGCTTAATACACTATCAGAATTATTCACCAAACACTCAAATGAACAAGAAATATCAAATTATAACCAATACACGACCCGCCATGATGGAATACCAACGAGCGACCCCCATGTAAATTATAACGAAAATTACGAAAAAAAATCGCGAAAGATGCCAACCTTCACCACCGCCATAGACCATAGACTACAGAATTAATTGTCAAAAAGAAACTGTCAAATACCGGAAGTCAAGGGACGTTCGTATATGGGTGGTTTTCAGTCATTTTTCTATTCAATAATAGATGGCGCTGGTAAAGATCTTCTGCTCTACAATAGATGGCGCTATCAAAAGACTTTAGTTATTATTCTGTGACTTCGCCAATAGAACGATTTTTTTAGTGTTTTTTCCTGTGGTTTTTTCCGACCTTCCTATCAGCGAAGAAGTTAAAAAAAAAAATTGTACATATTATTTAGGTAACGCAAATATTCATATTCATATTCTTTATTGCGAATCATATGGTAAGTACATAAGGTGTTGGAGGTACATATTTTCCAGCATATGAAACCCTTTATACAGTAGGGCTGTAGGGTATAGCAAATAAGTGAGAGGGCTTATATAAAATTATCAACTTAGTAATAATTAAAAGTTAAAAACTAGTATTTATATAAAGATATTACTTAATCTACTTAAAGGGTATTTTTTTTTATTAGCGATTTAATTTTTTTCTATGCATGTAGAATGTGTATTTTAATGTGTGTAGCTGTGTGTGTGTTTTTTTTTTATAATTTTAGGCATTCTTTTTCATGTAAAAATTCATTAAGGCTGTAGTAACATTTATTTATTAAGTAAGATTTTAGTTTTTGTATAAATATGTGATCTTTTGGTTCAGACTTAATGATTTCTGGTATTTTATTATATACTTTGATCCCGGTAAAGTAGGTGCTCTTGTGATATAACGTCATTGTAGTAGTGGGGAGTTTTAGGTTGTTTTTGAATCTTAAATTATGAGTAATGTAGCTACTTTTTTTGGTAAATCTGTTTATATTTTTTCGAACGAATGTTGCTAACTCTAATATAAATAGGGAATGAATGGTTAATATATTATTATTTTTAAAGTATGGTCTACAGCTTTGCAGATTCTTTACACGAAATATTATTCTGAGGCATTTCTTCTGCATAATGAAAAGTTCGTTTACATTGGTACTGTTACCCCATAATATTACTCCGTAGCGAAGCCACGATTCCGCATAAGCGTAATAAGCCGACAAGGCTGCTTCTACATTAGTGTTAGCCCTTATGGTATTTAATGCATACGCAAATCTGATCAATTTAGTTTTGGTTTTGGATATATGTTCCTTCCAGTTTAAGTTACTATCGAGATTTATACCTAAAAGATTATGTACTTTCTTCCTCAATTGGGTTTTGATCAATTTGTATATTTTTGAGCGACAAGGGTTGTTTTTGAGGTGGATGAAATTGAATTGCTTTAGTTTTTTGGTATTGATCTGCAAGTTATTATTAGTAAGCCCTTGTACTGTCTTTAAAGTGGAATTAATTTTATGGACGCAGTTATCTTTTTCGTGTGAATGAAAATTAAATAGTAACGATATATCGTCAGCAAACATGGTACAGGTGATATTTAGATGTTTAGGCAGTTGGTTTATATATACCAGGAACAGTATACAGCCGAGTACACTGCCCTGTGGAATAGAACCTTTAAGTTCGCGGCTTGTTGATCGAATTTTTTCTATAACATTCGTGGCTTCATTATAATGCTCAATTTGAACATATTGAGTTCGATTTTACAAGTAAGATTTAAACCAGTCGTGGGTTCTACCTCGTATTCCGGCTCTATATAATTTTTCAAGTAATATAGAATAATTTACTTTATCATATGCCTTGCTAAGGTCTAGAAGTATACCTACAACACTTTGCTTTTCATTTATATACTCGAGCGCCTGTTGAACATAAGTATAGACAGCCAATATGGTAGCCCTTTTTTTTCTGAAACCATATTGGCCGTCATCAAAGAAATTATTTTTTTCTAAGAATCCAATTATGCGAGAACACATAGCTTTCTCAAATACTTTTGAGATTGCTGGTAGAAGTGCTATGGGTCTGTAGTTATCAGCTAGTTGCTCGTCCCCTTTTTTGAAAACGGGACTTACTATGGCTATTTTCAGTTGATCAGGAAATTTGCCAGTTTCAAAAGATTGGTTTATTAGTAATGTTATGGGCGGGGTAAACTCTGCTGCACAATTTTTCAAAAGGGACGGAGGTATTTCATCTATACCGGTGCTATTTTTATTTTTAAGATTTTTAATAATTTTATAGACTTCATCTTCATCAACGTATTTTAAGTAGATTGAATTTAATTGTTGCTCTAAATTTATTTCTGTTTGTACGGTACTTGAAGAGGAATTGTTAATATTTATAAAAAAATCATTAAATGCATTTGCTATTACTTGTGGAGAATTAGTTGTCAGATTTTTGTTTAAATTAAGATGCATATTTTTTAGGTTTTTTGGTTTAGTTTTCCCAGTTATATCATTTACAATTGACCACATTGTTTTGGTTTTATTAGTCGAAGTTTTCATCTCAAATATGTAATTATAACGTTTTGACATATTAATGGACTTTTTTAGAACTTTGCTATACATTTTACAGTGAGTTTTTAAAATAGGGTTTCGTTTTGATTCTTGTAAATGTTGTAGTAATAAACGTTTATGATAACAGGATGTTTTTAACCCTTTCGTTAACCAAGATTTTTGTTTTTTAATCTTTACTTTTAATCTTGTTATAGGTATTGTTTTATCCAGGATACTTTTTATTTCTGCTATGAACTCGTTGTAATTTAAGTTAATGTCTTGTCCGTGTTTAATTATTTTATTCCAGTCGGTTTTTTGTAGATATTTTTTAAATAGCAAAGTAAGAGAAATGAATGATCCTAGAACAGATAGGTATAATCTATTTATAACTATTTTTGACACGATAAGCACTGTGGCACTTGCGTGCCACCACAAACCAATAAAAGATGATCTTGCGACTTGGAATATTTTATTTCGGAAAAAGAAACCCTAAAACAGTATTATTATTTGATTAGGGGATGGTGGATGAGCTATGGAAACATAACAAGGAAAACATAGGCTTATACGTATATAGGGTTTTCTGCTAACTTTCCTAAGTCCGCTGTAACTTCACATGTGCTATACTGAGCACTACATTAAAATCATTAATTACTAACTAATCACATACAAATCACTGGATTCTTATATCACTTGGATGTTATAACTTTGATCCTCGTTGCTCGCTGATTTGATCGCGACTGGGTCAAAAAGTCAGAAAAATGTGTGACGACATTCCAGTTTCCAATTTGAAATGATTCGTGAAAGGACAGGTGGTTTATGAGGGATGTGGACGCAGAGGTTCAACTCTGCTACAGCACTGGTCCACGAAACCGCTTTAGGCAGGCCTTTATACCTTGACTTGTTAAAGCTACAATAATACAAGGTGTAAACAAATTTGCTGCAAATAAATATTTTATGGGAAAAATCAGTCCTTAAAACTTAACAACTTTCCTCAAGTTCGGCACGATGCGCTTTCGTACAGATTAAATAATATTTGCTATCCGTCCGCCGCAACGTGTAGATTTAGATTTATTTATTTCACATCATTATTAGTTTATGTTTCGAATTCATTTCAACCCTCAGGTTCATTTACTTCATTTCTTTTCGTGTGGGACATCGATTCGTTCAACTACTCGATGAACCCTGGAGTCAATACGTACATACTCTCAAAAAACATAATTCTCCTTTTGAGTCGGTCGAGTAAATAAAAATTAAAAAAGAAATGAATTTTTGTCATTTTTATTGATATACTAGAATTACAAGTCTTACATAAACAATAATAATAATAACAAAATATACTTAAACTCTATCGACATTATCACAGTAATTTCAGCAAATATATCGCAAGGACATTTAAGACAATAAAAAGTACACCTATAAATCATTCGGTCAGAAAAGATGGAGTCACGACCAGCGTAACTTGACCTTCATGCTCGGTACACACACGAACGGGCTCGCACTGATAGCTACGCTGGTCGCGACACCATCCGACAAAATGAGCTATATTGTGTTTTTATAATAAAGAAAGAGATGTAAGTTAATTATCAAACTACGTTTCTACGCATAATATATTGTACAAAATTCTACATAATCATGGTAATGAAAATCAAAATACAAATAAGGCGACCACTTGACATTATATTTCAGTCTAGAATTACTCACACAATACTGTCCTACTAATAATCTGAATAATCTGGACCCTGATTATCAAGATGGGATAACATCTGCCGTGTGATGCCGACTTAGGACAGCATCACCCCAACTCTACCCACGGCTATCGTAAAAGGCGGCTAAGGAATGAATCCAGGGAATGGGCGGCAGCGTTCCCTGTGAATTAATATTTTGCAACGAAATTATGGCAATTCTCTCCGATAGGGGGAGGCCCACGTCCAGCGGTGGACCGTTGTGGCTGTTAAGGTAAGATAGTGTAATAATTAAGTACTATTCCATTCTTAATATGTATCAATTTAGAGTAAATTTTCATCTAAGCATAATAATTATGAAACAAAAACTAGATTTCGGAATAATGTAATACCTCTTTGCAATGAAACCAAATGCCCGACCACATACATACACATATCACGCGTTTATCCCTTGCAGGGTAGGTAGTGCGTTTACGGCCGTAAAAATGCGGTCACCACCGCTACTTCATAGCAGTGCGATTAAAGAAAGGATCTGTATATAGCGGCGGTTACCTAAGTGTGAGGGAGAAAGCATGGTCGCCTAGTATATATAAGAGCCTCAGTGGGAGAGAGAAAGCATAACAATCGGCCGACATATACCGATCCTTTCCTTATATCTTTTATTATTATCTTTCTTCCGTGTATGATGCTGAACTTTTTCCACAAGGTTATACTGTGCTTCGAAGAGACCGGCCTGGTGATGCAGGGTACGGTGGCTTGTTATTGGCTGTTAAAAACTGCTACAGTGTTCGTTTAGTGAGTGACATAGTTGGCTTATCACCAGATAAAGAGTTACTTTTTTCACTGTTTTCTTGGAAAGATGTAAAGTTTTTAATTTGTATTGCTTACTTTCCTCCTAGATACACCGAACAACAATATCTAGATGTGCTAGAGTGCCTAGAAAATGCTTTAATAAAATATTCCGACTTTAAAGTTATAGTAGTAGGGGATTTCAATTTGAACTCTTGTACTAATAATGTAAAGCAGCAGTTTGAGTCATTTTTAGACATGTATCACCTGACACAATTTAATCAAATTGTTAATAATCATGGAGGTATGTTGGACTTAGTTCTCTCAAATATTGTGGGTGATTGCGTTAGAGTAAGAGAATCCGTGTCGGGTCCTCTGGTTCCTATTGACAGCAATTATCACCCTGCATTGGATGTGGTGCTGCGATTGCCTCGTGGGTGCCGTCGCTCTACACAACCGGCTCCGCCGCCACCACGCCACCCGCATTTGGAAAACACTAACTGTGGATATTTGGAATGGAATTTTCGCAAAGCTGATTTCATTTCATTGTACCGCGAGATACTAAATACTGATTGGAATGATCTTGTTTGTCAAACTGATGTAGATACTGCTGTAGATATTCTCTATCGTAAGCTCTATGACATGATAAATAAGCACGTACCCAAAAAAAGATATCATCGTTCGTCCGATCGACAATATCCATTATGGTATACTCCTGATATCATAAATAAATTAGCCATCAAATATTTTCATCTTAAAAAATTTAAGTCCCTGGGTCTAGAATTTAATCGCGAGGTCTATAAATACTACCGTACGCATATCAAGGAACTAATTGATGCTGCGTATCGAGAATATATGCGTTCCACAGCGAATGACATTATATCAGATCCAGCCAAGTTCTGGACGTATGTTAAGATGCGACGCAAAAATAGGCCTCCTAATACCGATTACACGCATAACAACAAAACGGTGGCGTACCAGGAGGCAGCCGCTGCGTTCGCAGAATATTTCAGCTCTGTCTTCCATCAAAATATTCCACAACTGGATCCAGAAGATGCAGAGAGAAGCTCGGGCGATACTGGTTGTGCGGCTAGCGTCCGCATTGAACGTGTGACCAAGGCTGATTTACGCCGCGCTGTTCGTCGCTTGAAAGCTGCGACCACGGCTGGCCCAGATGGAATCCCTGCTTTTTTGGTGAAGGATTGCCTGGCGGCTCTCGAGACACCATTGCTTCATATCTTAAATTTGGCCTTACAACAAGGGACGTACCCTTGCAAATGGAAAATATCTCGAGTTACGCCAGTGCCAAAAATTTCATCTAAGGATATAACGGACTTCAGACCAATTGCTATCCTACCAGTTTTTGCCAAAATCTTTGAGTACATCCTGAACTACCACATTACAGCTCAAATAAGTGGTGGTTTAGATGACTCTCAGCATGGTTTTCGGTCTGGTCGCTCTACCACCACAAATCATATTGCCTTCGTCGATTATGTAGCGTCCCAAATGGATATCCGTTATCAGGTAGACACTGCATATTTCGACTTTAAAAAGGCATTTGATTTGGTGGACAATGACATCATACTTAGGAAACTAGCGTTATTTGGGTTCACTCCTGTGCTCCTAAAATTTTTCGCGAGCTACCTAAGAGACCGCATGCAGTTCGTCAGAGTAAATGGTTACCAGTCGGATACGTACTATACTCGCTCAGGCTTAAGTCAAGGCTCAGTTCTAGGACCAACTCTATTCTTGATTATGATAAACGACTTGCCAGCGGTTTTGGATGGAGCTCATTGTTTGATGTTTGCGGACGATTTAAAGCTTTATGTCGCTGTCAATGACGTTAGTGACTGCCTTGCTTTACAGTCGGACATTGATGCAGTTATTAACTGGTGCAAAATCAACAAGCTCACCCTCAATGCTGCAAAGTGCAAAGTTATTACTTTCACGAGATCCAAGACTCCCGTACAGTACACTTACTCAATATGTACTAATAACCTCGAGCGAGTAGAGTCAATCCGTGATCTTGGTTTAATAATGGACACCAGGATTGACTTTCATGAGCATATTGTGACCATCTGCAAGCAAGCAAACAAAACACTGGGCTTCATTATGAGAACCGCTGCACAGTTTCCTACTGATAGAGTTGCGACCATACTCTACAACTCTTATGTCAGATCCAAATTGGAGTTTGGGGCAATGGTCTGGGATCCGCATGAAGACACGTACCTGATCATGGTCGAGAGGGTCCAGAGAAAGTTTGCCAGATACTTATACAAACGGATATATGGGTACTACCCATGGCTATTTCCTTCCCTTTTCGTATCTGGCATGGTTGATCTGGACACACTAGAGCTAAGACGAAAGGTACAGATCATAACCCATTTTTCCCTCCTCCTCCGTGGCAAAATCAGTGATTCTGCAGTCTTAGGCAATATTAGTTTATTTGTACCGGACAAATATATACGCACCGGACGCCGAAAGCATATGTTACTGGCGGCACCCGTATGCCGTACCTGGCATGCTCGCAATGCGCCAACGTACAGAGCAATTGCTCTTATAAATGAGATGGTGGCTAAGGTCCAAGATGCCGACATTTTTTGCGACCCTATTGCTGCTCTAATTAAATATGCAAGATATTTTCTTAGCCATAAATCATAGTTTTAGTGTAACATAGGTGTGTTACTTTTACTTTTATTATTACCTTGTAAGGCATTAGCAATGTAAGCGCTTTGGTTAAATTACTGTAAGCTTATATTTGTGATTAAATAAATAAAAATCTAAAATCTAAAATCTTAAAACACGGCTTCTTCAAGTTATATACGAATGTACGAAATCCAATGTATATCGATCATTTTGCCACGACTAACGTCCCCTGCATCTGGAATTGGCGAGCGCAGTGCAAGGTTACTACCGTCGCTTGCGGCGGGGCTTGGCGGGCGCGAGTGGCGCGAGTGGCGCGACGGACACGCTAGCCGACGCTATCTCGTCCTGAGTGGCGCCCTCTGCCTTCTGGAGCTGGCCGCGCGCCTCCACGAAGAACATCACGTCGCGGAGTTGCTCCTTCAGGTCGGCCACCTGTGGACAACCACGTCATCAAACACGTCATTTAGTTGTTATTAGTATAAGTATAGTGTGCCGTGTGATGCCGGCTTAGAATAGCATCACCCCACATCCTTCCCGCGGGTGTCGTAAGAGGCGACTGAGGAACTTGAGGATTTCAGGTGTATTACGACAGGCTGACAACCTGTCACTATAGTGATTCACAAGTTATCTCGAACGGCCCTCTATATTAGTCAGACGTGCCGATAGCGACTGTATTTTTTTAAGCCGTTAACGCTCTGCCCACCCCGTAAGTGATAAAGGCGTGATATATGTATGTATGTAACATATATCACGACTTTATCACTTACGTATGTTATTATTATAATTTAATCAACCTTAAGAAAATATTGATGTAATAATCTGAATTAAAGTTTTTTTCATTTTTATTTATAGCCTGACTTAGAATTCGCAAGATGACTGGTCCTATAATAAAATACAAAAGTAGTACGTTTAAAATTATTGTCCAAAAATACTACATACAACATTCATAGTTTTTAGAAATATTCAAAGTTTGAATTAATAAATAGAAATATAATATACAAGTAAGTGTTTTGGCGCCAGTCAAACTAGAGACAAATGACGTCATCTCTTTGTATTTTCAAACGAAATATTGTTTTAAAAAGTAGTTCAATTAACCTGCCAGCGATCCTGCCCACTTTATATAATTTTCTGATTGTCACAGTCAAACAGAATCCCGCAAAAATAGTTCTACACTGAAAAATATTAAAAGCAAATAAATTTATTTAAACACTAACACAAATCACGCCTTTATCCCTTCCGGGGTAGGCAGAGCGTCAACAATTGTAAAATTACGGTCTTTCTGACAGAGTTGAGGGCCTTTTTCGATGATACATGTTTTACTGTAGTGACAGGTTGACAGCCTGTCGCCTAAAATTGTAATACACTGTGGCACTTGCGTGCCACCACAAATAAATAAAAGAAGTTCTTGCGACTTGAAATATTATATTGTAGAAAAGAAACCCTAAAACAATAATATTATATGATTAGGAGATGGTGGATGAGCGAGGGAAACATAACAAGGAAAACATAGGCTTATAAATACCTCCACGAGGGTTTTCTGCTAACTTTTGTAAGTCCGCTGTAACTTCACATGTGCTATACTGAGCACTACATTAAAATCACTGATTAGTTAGTAACTAATCACATACAAATCACTGGATTCGTTAGATGTTATATCTTTTGAGCCTCGTTGCTCGCTGATTTGATCGCGACTGGGTCAAAAAGTCAGAAAAACGTGTGACGACATTCCAATTTCCAATTTGAAATGATTCGTGAAAGGACAGGTGGTTTATGAAGGATGTGGACGCAGAGGTTCTACTCTGCTACAACACATTAACCCCTCGAATCCCTTAGTTGCCTTTTCCAACACCCACGGGCGGAAAGGGGGTGATGCTATTCTAAGCCGGCATCACACGGCATTCTAAGCCGGCATCACACGGCATAAATTTATTTATATTTTTTTTTGTCAACCTACACTGTCCCAAATTAATTTTGAACAAGTAAAAAACAACGATAATTGAAATATGCACAAAAACATTGGGGTCAAAGACTAGACTGGTTTCCTCTTCTGGTTTTAATTTTCGGACTGAATACTTGATTTTTGGCCAGTGATCTGTAAATATAGTTTGAAATTACCTCTTTGACAAAGTTGTCCTCCTTGACCTTAGCCCGGGCCTGCCACTCCGCCTGCGAGCCCGCCAGCGCCGCGGCCAGCCCGCGCTCCTCCGACAGCTCGCCTTGTAAATTTGTTAGCCTGGTAATAAAGAATAAAAAAAAATATATATGTTTTATTTTAGCCACATGAGCCGTGTGATGTCGGCTTAGAATATCATCACCCTACGCCCTTCCCGCGGGAGTCGTAAGAGGCGACTAAGGGACTCGAGAGTATTGGTGTATTAAATTTTTTAGGCGACACGCTGACAACCTGTCACTATAGTGATACACATGTTTTCTGAAACAACCTTGGAAAACAATCCTCAAAAATTGTCAGACGTGGCGATAGCGACCGTATTCTTACGGCCGTTAACGCTCTGCCTAGCCTGCAAGGGATATAGGCGTGATTTGTGATGTGATGATAATTGTAAACAAAAAACATTAAATGAGTGACTGTCAGTGCTTGGCTACAGCTGCTGCTGCTGGCCGCATTGAGGTCCTCCTGTGTGCGCAACGGGGAGGTGTGGGCAGACAAGCAGGTGGGACATCGTTGGCGTATCCCCACAGACACATTTGTCGTCATTTGAAAATCCCCAATGTTTTCTATTTTCCCCACTCCTGCCGACGCTTGCACGGAGTCTATTTAGGGATTTCCATATCCCCCAGAGGGGAGATGTTCAGCTGGGGGAATTTGTGTATCTGTGGGAGGGAACATCCGCTGGTAATGCTATTCTAAAGGTATCACACGGTAATAAAAGGCAAAATAAATAAAAAGCCTGCACTTGTTAATTTTGAGGTTAAATATTTTCTTCTAAGGTTTTTATGTAGCCACTCACTTTTGTGTGACCTGCGTGAGCTTCCTCTCCAGGTTCCTATTCTGGCTGGTGAGCGCGTGCACCTGCTCCTGCAGCCTGCTGGCGCCCGCCTCAGCCTCGTCAGCGCGCGCGCGCAGCTGCTCGCACTCCGCCTTGTGATCCACTTCGATTCTGGAAACAAATAACATTGAATAATAAAACTAAAAACACCCCACTTACTAATAGATCCCCCACTTAGAGAAACCCTGCACTTACTCATAAAACCCCCTACTTACTAATAGGACCCCCCCACTTGTAGAACGCCTTGTGAAATCTCCCACTAACTCATGGAACCCCCCCATACAACCTTCAATTTAGAGAACCCTTCACTTATTAAAAGAACCCCCCCACTTACTAAAAGAACCCGCCACTTACTTAAAGAACCCCCCCTCTTTACTTATAGAAACCACTACTTACTTATTTACCACATACTTAAAGAACCTTCGACTTACTTATAGAATCTCCTACTTAGAGAACCCCCTCTTACTTATAGAGCTCCCACTTACTTACAAATCTCTTACTTACTTACAAAGCCCCCACTTACATACAAAGCCCCCACTTACTAACAAAGCCTCCACTTACTTACAAAGTCTCCATTTACTTACAAAGCCCCCACATACGTACAAAGCCCCCACTTACTTAAAAGACCCCCTCCCCCTACTTAAAGGACCCTCCACTTATAAAACCACTTACACTTACACATTTATTTAAAGAAGCATTACTCACTTAGAGATCTTCTCCTCGTAGAACCGTCTCTGGGCATCCAACTGGTGCGTCAATATATACGTGAACTCCAGCTGCGCGGAGTCCAGCTTGTCCCCCCCACAGGCCTCGTCCTCGTGCGCGGCGCCCCCCTCCGCCGCCACCAGCTTACCATCAGCCTTGTTCTGCACCAGGCGGTGGACGAAGTTGTCACCTGCAGAATTAAGTGACGTGTATTAGATTATTAGTTTTAGTTATTCTTGGAGCTATTTTTGAAATATTTCTTTGCGTCTTGAAATAGGCAGGAAAAAAAACAATATTGTAACTCCTCTTAAACCACGCAACCGGTCCAGATGGGTTTTTTTATAGATAGAATGATGAGAAGTATATTCATAGGTAATATATGCCGGGAAAACATACTACAGCTACAACAGTCCACTGCTGGACATGGGCCGCCGTCAATTAGGGGGTATTTTCATACTCATCACAATTGGCAGGCAGATTGACGACGCAGTGCAAGGCATTGTACATATTCACAGGGAACGTTGCTGCCCGTTCCCTGGATTCAACCCTTAGTCGCCGTTTACGACACACACGTGTACACATGAGGGGATTCTTAGCCGATACACTATCAGTGCTCACACGATCACGGCCACTAGCGAAACAATAAATTCACGGCCATAGTTATGATTATGACAAATCCCCTAGGTCCACGTCCAATCCCCTAGGTTAGGTATCCGACCCCGACGAACTCAAACTCAAATAATTTATTCAAAGTAGTAAATTTTACATTTACCTTTTTGATGGTCAAGTTTTAGCCATTAGTCATTGCAAAAAAGAGAAAAATGTAAGATGAGTACATTTTTCTATTTCTTGTTCTTACAACAGTTACTTATTGTGTATTGTTCTTACAACAATTTTATGAACTTAGTGTAAACGCGGCTCAGGTGAACTAAAAACTTAAAACTAGCTTCTAACGCACTGCCTCGGGGCTGGCCAAGCTAACCAAACAACATGTAACGTTAGGTGGTAAATAAAATAAAAACGATTTCATGTCCAGAAAGAAAAAAAAAAGTTGTGTTACATGCGTATGATTAACAAAGAAACGGGATAAGGCAAGGAGAATGATGATGAGTTCTGTCAAAGTAACACAGAGTGTCTTGTACCTGCATAGTCCCACACCCTGTTGGAGCCCAGTTGCAGCGCGTACGTGTGGTTGGATTGTAGGAAGTGCTTAGCCGCATGCCCGCCCGCGTACCTGCCATCAAAACATCCAGAAATCAGAAAATGTTTATTTATTTATTTATTCAATTATCCATACTTCCATACTAATATTATAAATTCGAAAGTAACTCTGTCTTTCTGCTACGCTTTCACGGCAAAACGACTGAACCGATCATCATGAAAATATCACACAGAGATTAGTAAGATACCGGGAACGGACATAGGCCAATTTTTGTCACCATTCGAGGGTCTGAAGTACCCTAAGTAGCTCCTGGTGGTCACCAGGAGCCCACCCAAACTATTGGAGAAACAGATATGGCACCAAAGCAAAAGATGTTAGCCTCCAAACCTTCGAAGTCTATATGCCCGCAGAAGCTACCCATCAATTGGTTATTCTGTGATTTTACGGAGTACATATAAAGAAAATCACCAGTAATCAGTTTTCGGTAACTCACCGGCCGCAGCCAACGTGTCCGCAGATCAAGCAGATCCACAGGTTGCCCCCCTCCACCCCCTCCACGCCCAGCCCCTCCGCCACGCCGCTGATGTTGTCGCGAGTCTCCTCGCCTTCCTCTTCTGTAAGCGAGAAACATACGTAGTCGGTCCCAAAGTTCTGTCACTGGCATATTATTTTTGAATTTAGAACACGGATTTGGAAAAGTTTTATTGCATTCCGTTTTTGAATGTTTAACAATTATTTTAAAACAATAAATAATCATTTGGCGCGATTTTTCACGATGGAGTGGACTTTGAAAGAAAACCGAATAGCAGTTTTGGCGTTGCGTCGCTGTGGGCACTCGCCGAGTACCATTTTCAAGTTGCTCAAAAAATTGAAAATAACGCTTAGGTTTGGGTATCGTACTATAACTAGGTACACTGAAGTCTCTAGTGTTGAGGACAAGAAAAGAACTGGCCGGCCTCGCTCCGCCAGAACACCAGCAGTGATCAAAGCGATCAAGGAGCGCATACGAAGAAATCCTGTCCGAAAACAGAAACTTATGGCATTGCAGATGAAGGTTAGTAGAAAAACAGTCAAAAAGGTTTTAAACGAAGACCTTAAGCTGCAAGCATACAAAAAAAAGAGTGGGCACTTACTTAATGCCCGTTAAAAAGAAATTAGACTCAAAAGATCTCGGGTGTTGTTAAAACGGTACGCGAAAAACCGGCACCGCGATATACTTTTTACAGACGAAAAAATTTTTGATATAGAAGAAAAGTATAATAAACAAAAGGATAGAGTGTACGCTACCAGCTCTGAAGAAGCAGGAAACAAAGTTCCGCGGATGCAACATGGGCATCATCCCTCTTCAGTCATGGTCTGGTTAGGAGTCTCCTACTATGGGCCAACTGAGGTTCATTTTTGCGAAAAGGGGGTCAAAACCAGCGCAAAAGTGTACCAAGAGACGGTTTTGGATCGGTACGTCAAAGACCTGCCCAACACACTATTTTCAGGACATCACTTTGTATTCCAGCAGGATTCTGCGCCCGCTCACAAAGCCAGGACCACTCAAGCCTGGTTTGAACGTCAAAACATTGAGTTTATAAGACACGAAGATTGGCCTTCCTCTAGTCCAGACCTTAATCCTCTGGACTATAAAATTTGGCAGGTCTTAGAGAGCAAGGTCTGTGCTAAGCCCCATAAAAATTTGGAGAGTCTGAAGTCAGCCATAGTTAAAGCAGTCGCTGAAATCGACATGGATATGGTGCGTGCTGCGATAGACGACTGGCCGCCGCGGTTGAAGGCCGTTGTTAAAAGCAAGGGAGGTCATTTCGAATAGTTTTATGTTATTTTGATTCTTCGATGATTGTATTTTTAATTGATATATAAATTTTTAAAAACGGATTGGTACTTTTTATTTTATCAGTATTTTCATATATGACAGAACTTTGGGACCGACTACGTACATACATATATCACGCCTTTATCCCTTGCGGGGTAGGCAGAGCGTTGACGACCGCAAAAATACGGTCGCTATCGCAACGTCTGACAAATATTGAAGGCCGGTTGAGGTAATTTGTGTATCACTATAGTGACAGGTTGTCAGCCTGTCGCTAAAAGTTGTAATACACGTGAAACCCTTGAGTCCCTTAGTCGCCTCTTACGACCACAGGGAAGAAATGGGGTGATGCTATTCGAAGCCGGCATCACACGGCAACATGCGAACAAACGAGAAACATGCTGCATAGCATCCGCTCAGGCAATGCCACGACCAGCGTTACTAGCAGTGCGCGCCTGCGAGCGTGTATCGAGCACGCAGGTAACGTTACGCTGGTCGCGATACTATCTAAGCGAATGAAGTGAAAGGGCACCAAGGATAACGAGAGATTAAAAATAAATAGCACATGAAATTATTGCGAAAAAAAAAATAAAAAAAAAATTTGCTTGGAGAAAAGTAAAAATGATGGCAAGCGGGCACCGCGCGTCCCGCTATTGCACTGAGCAAGCCTATACACTACACCCCCGATAGGAAGTATACCATTGACCTGAAACTAGCTCTGGACTGGTTGTTGCTACAACATTGGTGTCTTGGCACTCATTGGAAATCGCCATTGTGGCACTGGCAGTCAAGAAAAGCAAATACAAAAGTACGCGGAAGTAACGCAAGCGCTTCAATTAGGACCACAAAACTAGCTGTCATTTGCGACAGCTTATCCAGTGCGTAGGTAGCTTCATATTGGAGCATACCTACCCTGATTCAGCTCACACGTGCAGCAGCGACCCGCACTTAAGAGCTAGCAAGCAACTGACTGCCATGAAGACGATCGTCCTCAAACGTATGAAACACCTTGTTGGTACATGGCGTCTCCTTTATACGTAGTAATATATCTGAATGGTACACCTACCCTCGTTCAGCTCGCACATGCAGCAGCGGGCCTGCGCGCGCGGCTCGGGCGTCTGCGCGCAGCGGCACACGGGGCAGCGCGCGTCGCGCCACCGCACCAAGCACTCCGCGTGGAACGCGTGCGCGCACTGCACGGAGAGCACGCCCGCCACGCTCTCGTCCATGCGCTCTGTGGATAAACGAGTATAGTTAGTTTGTCGGACGACACATATTGACAAAGAAACGGTAAAATAGTAAAGGAAAGGAAGACAGGACAGTACAGGATTTTGAGAAACGGACAGGACAAGTAAGGATAGGACAAGACATGTAAGTATAGAACAGAACATGTAAGGAACCAACAGGACAGGTAAGGATAGAACATGACAGATAAGGAACATTTACATTGAACTGACTGGATAGGTAAAAAACGAACAGGACAGTTAAGGAACAGATAGGACTGATAAAGAACATTGCAGAATAAGTAACTAAAGGCAAAAAAAGAAATTAAAATAATTGAATAATATAGGGAAAGAAAGAAGGAGTCAAAAAAGAAACATTTGAATACCTAAACACACAGGGCAGGTGGGCAGCTCGGTATGCGAGGGGGGCGGAGTGCCGTCGCGCGCCCACTCCACGCGGGACACCCACGCCATGTGGCACAGGGAGTGGGGCTCCAGGCTGCTGTACGGGACTCCGTCGAAGGCCTCGTGGAACTCCCTGGCTGCTTGGTACGTGCGGAACCTGAGTTGAAATTGAGGTATGCTTTTAACATCAATAGCTGCATCTCTACAGAGTCAGCAGCGTCAGATTGCCACTGCCTCGCACATGCGGCGGTACGTCGGTGAGGACGTGTTTCGCCTGCGGCAGCATGGTCATGCTAGGGCGTGTATCTGATCCTGCTTGCCTGGTGGAGACGCAACTATTCATAGTATAAAATGAAGAGGCTTTTGCATCTTTGTCATGGATACCGCTAAACCGTGATTGAAGAGAAATTGTATTGTACATCGTATTCCCGAATAATCGAGAATATATCATATTCCCACAGGAAAATGATTCGCAGCAAGTGCATTACTGGACAGGTCACTACTGAACATAAATTGTGATAAAATAATCTAATCAGATTTATCACATGATGTGTTGTGATTCACACCTTTTATTGTATGATCTATCTCCTAAACAATGGCATTCACCTTTATCACAGTTAATAAAAATAAAAGTAATGTATTATTCAGGTCACATTTAAGACAAAAAGAAAACAATCTTTCTTTCTTTTCCAAGTTCATGAAGGAAGTTGGATGAGGGACAAAAAATCATCCAATGACCTGGAAAACCCTGGAGTCAACTTTTATCAACTGCCTCTGATATGGTTGTGTAACAAAACAATAAAAACTAAAGATGTGATAACTCACGTGAGTAAAGCCATGTAGTGGTCTGCCGAGCCATCCCTCAGCACCCGCACATGAGCTATGTCCTGCTGGCACGCTGCTGCGAAGGCCAGGAGGTCCGGGGCACCCAGGGCACCAGGGACTGATAGAAGACAGAGAGTCTTTGCCTCTTCAGCTTCCTTCAGCTCACTAGAAATAAAAAATGGTTATGCTGCTTGCCTGGTGTGGACATGATTATTTTGTAGATTTAATTAACAATAAGAAATCTTTTGAAAAAACTATGTACATAGATAATTGCCAAAGTTGGAGAAGGCCTTTGCCAACTGGCAAACGACTTGCAAAAAATAACCATCAGATCATTAATAAATAACATGTTTAGTTTATTTTAAAAAAAGATATTCATTCCATTTAAAAAAAAATATTGTTAAGCTTTTAAGATTAACAAGATCTTTGATCTTTTAAGATTAATTTATGTTGCAAAATAAATGTATTTGATTGTGATTATTTGTCCAAATAACAGGTTTTAATTACTATTATGTAGATAGATAATCACATCTGCCGCCATTTTTGTTTGGAATGTTTTACATTGGCTTAGATAATTTCTAAGATTACTTTTTCTATTTCACATTTGCAGGTTGATTTATTTTTTTTCAATCAAGTTGTTTGATGGGCTGGATGCTTCAATTAAACTTTTACTACCAAAGATACTAACTTCTCCTTATACAAATGCAGCACACCCTTCGTAACCTCCACTAATGGATTTCCACAGAAGAAGGCAATGGTCTCCTCATCCTCGGAGACACTGTCTTCAGGCGGTGACCGGCGCGAGCTGGTGGGCAGGATGCCGGTGTCGGTGTTGGGTCCCATCAGCACGCTGGCATACGTCTCAACAGTGATCGTGTTGGACTCGCGAGCGCCGCGGTCTTTTTTCTTCTGCTCTTTGGCAGATTCTAGAAGAGAATTAAAGATATGAGCTAGAATTTTGGCTTCATGATAATTGGTAATTAACTAAGGGACGAAAGTTCGTTGCCTGGTTTTTCTGTCGAATTATGGAGAAATATTCAAGTAGGACCTACACAGTAAACAGTCCAACATCAAGGTGCAAAGTTATTTATTGTTGTGAAATTAGCTCATGGTTAACGAAGCTAGTAAACATTAGCAGTCTTTCTTACCACTTTCTGCCTGATTATCGCCCATTTCTGGAAGATCTTCGTCGATTTCGATTCGTAAAACGCACAAAGAAACAGACATTGATAAACTCAAATTCTAGGAAAACTTTCGAAGCAAATAATATACGAGTTCAAGGCGACCATTGAGGGCACCTCGTAGATCACTAATTATTCGAGAAACCTATAGATGACTCAAAACCAAACGGGAAATATTGATAATAACAACAAAGCTATTTTTCTGGTTTCTTATTTTCTTAATTTACCATTTATTAGCCAATTAATGATAATACTTATGATAATTTTTTTGTGAAGGAGACAGGGTTATCGGTTCTATTTGTGTTAGAGTGAGACAGACGTAAAATTTTGGAAAAATGAAATTTAGCAGAGTTATACACTATTGACGTTTGCTATCAACGACGAGTTGTCTATGGTAGATATTCTGTCATTTTTCCCATTGGGATACACAAAATTTTGTGTGTATCCGATTGCATAAAAATCGAAACCTCGCTGCGATTGGTGGATCACCGATGGAGTGATAAAAAAAAGAAAACACTTCAATATGGCGACAGATCATACGACGTGAACTGTCAGCTGTAGTATTTTTCTGTTTCTTTGTGTTTATTTCGCGTTTTAAAAATGTTATGATCGCGAAATTCACGCGAATATGGGTGCGAAAGACTCTAAACCTAGTTTCTTAACATACGAAGATGCTGTGAAGCGAGGTGCGTGGTGTGCGAAAAGATCAAAGTGCGTTGTAAGATTACGAGGAATATCAGCTTATTGTTTTATTTGCAGTTTCTGATAGTGAGTTGAGACGTATTCGCGAGGCGTTCAAGAGATGTGCGGGTGCGAACGGGACGGCGCTGAGCCTGGAGGCGTTCGTCCGGGAGGTGCTGTGCGACGGGGTTCCCTACGAGGTGGCGGAGTGGCTGTACCAGGCCTGCGGAGGCACGAAGAGGGGCATCGCATTCAAAGAACTCTTGTGCGGCATCGTCGTCCTCACTAAGGGCAACATAGAGGAGAAAATCAAGTAATATTTATCAATGTAAACAGTACTATCACATGTAAACAATTACATCACAAATTTTTACACAAACACTTGTTTTAGGTTCTTGTGGACGCTCTATGTGAACAATCAGAATGATAATGGTACTTATATGTACAGAAGAGACTTCACTCACGCCCTACACTTTGAGAATGCTTCATTGTTGGTCACTAGGGCTGAGAAGACCGCTGAAACTTTGACCAGTTTGTTTGGGAGCGGTGATAAAGTCACATTCGAGCAGTTTCGCTCATGGCTCTTGATTCACAAAGATGCAACAGTGTTGTCCAAATGGCTGCTTTCGGAGCGGTCAACCAAAGTTCAAGATTTGGAAACACCTACATTTTACCAGAGCTTAGCCGGAGTCACACATTTAGAAGAGAGGGTAAGACACTGTATTTATATTTCGTAATAAAGTTTTTATTTTTAGTTAAACCATATCAGTTGAGCACAAAAGCAGATAAACACTTCCTCTTGCTAAAATTATGAGTTCAAGGTCACTATTATTCATGAAATTACCTACACAATGCTTAACCTACCTACATGAATGGAAATAATAATTTATGTTTTCTACTCTGCCAATTCTTGTTGTATTGCTTTTAAATCCTTATGTTTCTTATTTAAAACAAGCTCTTTATTAATGGTTTTAAATGTTCCAACAATTTTTCTATGGAATTTAGATGATTTCCCTGCAAGTTTAACATAAAAACCACCCTCTTTCTTTCTTTTTGTGTGGGATCTCTTTAAAATCATTCAATAATTTAAAAAACGGCATCAAAACCCGTTTCATAGTTTGAAAGGAGTTGACAATTTCAATGACTGATAGATAGAATAATGCATAAAGCAAATTAATTTTTTACTGTGTATGTATATTGATGTTGATAAAAAAGATGTCTCTCCTGTCCCTAAACAGCCAATCCTTACCTACATAATTATAGTAAAACAATTTATATTATTATAACTGTGAAAACCAAACCCTGTTTGCTGAATCGATATAGATTATGCTGATATGATCTAGACAAAGAATTTCAATGTAGCTATTTCTTGACTAAACAAATTTTCATTGTTGTACTATTGTTCTATAAATATTTTACAATAAGTAACATGTATTATTATCTAATGATTATCAACTAGGACAATGAAAACATAATGAACATCATTTATTCTTTTTATCATATCATATTATGGTGGTCAAATAACTCTGACACAAGGGTTCATTGGGTTGTTGAATTACCCTGGGTCCCACCCGAAAAGAAAAAGATATTATTTATTTATTTATTGTAAGCCTTTAGTGTCCCACTGCAGGGCAAAGGCCTCCCTCCCCTTCTTCCATGACCCACAAAAATGTTAAAAGAATATCATCTCAGATACTGTAATGAAAAAAAGACATGTTAACCATATGGCATGTAACACGTAAAATTTTTGTTTGTCTCTTTATCCTACATATATCACGCCTTTATCCCTTGCGGGGCAGGCAGAGCATTAACGGCCGTAAGAATACGGTCGCTATCGCCACGTCTGTCATTTTTAAGGATTGTTTTCCAAGGTTGTTTCGGAAAACATGTGTATCACCATAGTGACAGGTTGTCAGCCTGTCGCTTAAAAACTGTAATACACCAATACCCTCGAGTCCCTTAGTCGCCTCTTACGACACCCGTGGGAAGGATGTGGGGTGATGCTATCCTCAATGCACCCTTAGAAATTCGAATTTTATGCTGTCTTATAGTTTGAAATACTAGAGGTATTTTTTTTTTGTAAATCTGTATTTTTGCACATTTATCTACCATATCACTGTCAGACATACAAACACTGAGACATAATTATCTCTCACCAAGGCCCGTATTTATAAACCGTACTCAACTCTGAGATCGATCTTGAGTACGACTTTGAGTTGCTGTTAGTATTGACTGACAGTTGTCAAAACCGCTCTTGAGAACGATCTCAGACTTGAGATCGATTTATAAATACAGGCTTAAGTTATCTATCATAATCAACACATGCAGGGCCCCAAGTCTGCTATTTTCTGTCATTGTAACGCCACCAAAACTCAACTGTCATTCCATTGCCATTGTGATTTTCTGTTCTTGAAACTGTTAGTAGACTACGAGATTACTAAAATCATCCAACTGAGATCTAATTGACATCCAATTGTAACAATTTTCATCTAGCAGACTTAGGGCACTGATGTCTTGGCACTCACACATATTCATAGCCATAATTATGTTTCTTTCGCAATCTTTTGTAAGATTCACTGATAAACTCTAATTAGCCTTGGCTGACTTCGAGGCAGTGCTTTTATTTTTAATATTTTTTATCCCTTCTAAGCCGGTTTTACTTGTATCAGGCAGGATAACACAAAAATGCTTTTGGAGAAGAAAATTGTGTTACTGCAACTTTATTTTTTTAACCCTGATGGATAATGTTGTCAGTACAAGACAAAAACTTTAACCTACTTTGAATAAATAAATAATGGTCATAGAATTATAAATCACAAGCGGCTGCGCCCGCTGTTACACATTTTCCCGTGAGAATAAGGCGTTTTGCGGGCAAGTATTTTACACAAAACCTTTCTCTTGAACCAATCTTACCTTCCTAAAAAAACTGCATCAAAATCCGTTGTGTAGCTTTAAAGATTTAGGCAAAAATACATACACACAGACGCGGAAAGCGACTTTGCTTTGTACTAAGTGGTGATTAGTACATTATATTACACACTCATGAACTTTTGACCCCACCTAACTAATGCCCTAATAAAAAAATGCTTAATCCTATCAAAACCACTTTCTTCAAATTCAAAAGCTTCATTCTCATGAATTCACGGCATGATGCATCATAGCATATGCACATTTGTTAGTAGTTGTTTTGTTACATACTTAAATGTGGAAAAGCCAACCGACGTATTTCCATGATGTTTGTTTACAAAATCATTTTCCTTAAAATGTGTCCTAATGAAAACTTCGAACACAAAAGTTTTAAGAATTGCCAACTGCTAAGCGAAGATTTTTGTATGTGTAAGTAAACATAATTATTTAAAATGACCTATTGCGGTATTTTCAAAGTTTGCGATTAAAATTCGCTTAATTACGAAATAATTTAGCCAGTGTTACTCGCGTGATGACGGCTGAGAATAGCATCACCCCAATTTCTTTCCCGCGGGTGTTGTAAGAGGCGACTAAGGGACTCGAGGGTTTCATGTGTATTGCAACAGGCAACAGGCTGACAACCTGTCACTACAGTGATACATGAATCATCCGAAAGGACCCTCTATATTGGCGATTGCGACCGTATTTTCACGGCCGTTAACGCTCTACCTACCCCGCAAGGAAGAAAGGCGTGATATGTATGTACGTATATGTCACTTGTGCCGGTGAGACGAATCTAACGACACCTCTAAAGTTAAAACCGCCCAATCGGTTGGGCCGTAGGCTGTGAAAGTTATATAACTTGTCCTTATACATACATAATTATGTGCTCTTGATAACATAACCCTCCGGTAAGGTAAAAATGAAAATTTAATAAGTTTACTCAAATTTGATTGACCTAAGGATAAAGAAGGATATTTTACCACAACCACTAACGGTCAATGTGGGCAGGCTTACGTGCATGACAATGAAGTAGTCTTAATCAGAAACCGTCATACACACCTATCGTTCTTGAAAAAAACAGGATAACCGCGATATTGGTATGAATCTCGTGACGATTACAGGTCGTGCTAAAGTTAGGCCGCACGGTGGTAACTAATCTTTAGGCCCCGGTCTCGAATTTTGCGGGTAGCGGGGCGGCGTAACTTCCAAAATTCAATTATATGGCCACTCGTACTTATTACTAATAGCTTTCCTTCAAAGTTATAATAGAACCCATACTTGGGTAGTAGGTAGGTTTTTGGTAATAGAAAATGTGAATAAATGGAAATAGCATAGTAACGATTTAAAAAATACACACACGGGGGCGCCCGCCAATACTTACTTAATTCGTGCATTTTTGAAATTCGCATCTTCGCCGATCCGTGGTGTACATTAAACCTCTCCGGCCCCTTCGTTGTGTATATTGACTCAAGTTTGCTTTAAAACAAAGTTTCATTACAAACACTATCACTGAAAGCACCTATATCCCATCAATTATCTGTTACAAACTATTCTGACAGAGACCTTCATTTCAGGACATAATCGAGCTAGAAAAATGCTTCTGGTCCCTCCGAAACGCTGCCCCAACTGGCCAACTGGACGCAGAAAGCGTAACCCCCTTGCTGTCACCGCCGTTGCCCCGCGCGGCCGTGCAAGGGGCTTTCTTGGCGTTCGATGAGAACAGGGACGGGCATGTGGACTTCAAGGAGCTTTGTTGCGGACTCAGTGCGGCCTGCAGGGGCCCGCGGGCGCAGAGACTCAAATGTAAGTTTTAGAACTACTTTAGCATAGAAAGATTTGTTCCTTATTATGACATGAAAGGTAAATTAGACAATGTTACCCCGTGCGGCCGTGCAAGGGGCTTTCCTAGCTTTCGTAGCGCAGCGACTCAAATGTAAGTTTTATAACTTCTTTAATTTAGTAAGCTTTATTTTTTCTTGCATTCATCTAATGGAATTTAATAAAAGTTGAATAGAAAATGTCGCCCCGTTAGGCGGCTTAGATTTTGCGTCAATAGTAGAATCAATTAGACTGATATTGCAAATGCTACATCCATATTTTATCAAGAACTTTAAGAACAAAGTTTTTTCTGTATAGGATCTAAATATTATTATCTATTAATTTATTATCTATCCTGTATAAAAAGAAAAGAAATATGCCTTTCGGTCCTCAATCTTCATTCTTCTATCAAAAGAAATAAAGAATGTAATCTACATTCTCTAATAGGTACCTATGTTTCTGCAATGTCGTATACTATCGCAGACTCGCGTTATCTTATCAACGGCTATCTTTGGATTCGTTATAAATTACCTAATTGGGTTCCCGGCACTCGAACGATTTCAGTTTTATCTGTTTATTGCCCTATTAGTGGAAATTATGTTAAGGTGAATTAAGTGGGTGAATCAAATTTTCATGCAATATCAGATACCAAAACAGTTTTTTTTTATATACGCAACTCGCGCCTTTATCCCTTGCGAGGTAGGTTAGGTTAGCGTTAACCGAGTCGTCCAACGACCTAATGAACTCTATTGAGATTTATCAACCGCCTTCAAGCAGGCTAGTGTTCCGAACCAAATTTTTAAATAAAGGATCCCGAATTGGCAACTGACAAATGTTCTAAGGGGAAAGTTGTTCAGTTTTATTGTCAGCATGCACCCTAGTAGTTATCGGATAGCTGTTTCTGATAACTCGTATGATATTATGACATGTTATGGTGTTAATAATCGGCTTAGAATAGCATCACTCCATTCCTTTCCCGCGGGTGTCGTAGGAGGCGACTTAGGGACTCGAGAGTTTCATCTTACCTACAACTTTAGGCGACAAGCTGAAAACCTGTCACCACAGTGATACACGTTTCCTCTGAAAGGGCCCTCAATTGTCAGGTGTTGCCCTTTCGGGACCCTTTCTTTAAAAAATAGATTATACATCGTGCACGAGACATCTGACATTATTGATTGAGTATGAACGAAGGTCGCGAGTACTGTCCTTGAATGCATTCTGTCTAACACCACGCGACATACAACTGCTAAAGTATCGGCGCTCAAGCCATATTTGACAGCTGTAAAATTTGTCATTTTGTATGGGAGGTACAAAAATTGTTTTCCATATTTCGACCTATGTTCCTTGGGGAAAGTTGTTCAGTTTCATAGGCTGGTTCCTCCCTTGAAAGGAAGTTAGTACTTTTCCTAACACCCTGTAAACAATTATTGTTCGTTGCTTTGAAATAAGGTTCATTATCCTTTGTTTATTTTATTTATAAACACTTTTTCACTAGTTCCACTTATGTATTTGTTTAATCTTGAATATCCTTTGTTTAGATATCTTCTAGTATGGGTTTGACAAATACTGTCAAAACTGGCTTATTCGAACGGCGATTTTTAAACCATAACAGTCCACTCTGCTAGACATAGGCCTCCTCCTATCGGGGTGATTGTGGTGCACCACATTATACTCACCACGCTTGGCAGGCGGATTGGCGAGCGCAATGCAATATATTTAATTCACAGAGAACGCTGCTGCCCATTCCCTGGATAATTAAGCTTTTCTCACTTTTACCATAAGAAAGTTTATTGCTACAAACGTCTATGGTAGTCTATGATTATCATTAAATGATTACTTTGTTAAATGATGATCGTTACACAGCGACAGACGGCGTCTAGTATGGTAGGTAATTACGAACTCTTGAGACCAGGGTTCGTCGACTTATCCATCGGTAGAGACGATATGAAACATGCAACAACGACTATCGATTCCTAATCCAGACTAGAAGGGCAATAAACTTGCACGAGTAGGTAGGTGGAGGGTACGTCAACCCGCCACGGCACGCTTCGTCTCGCCAGGCCGTCTGCCAAAGCCTTTTATAGGTTTCGGATTATTGCCATTTGTATTAATACTATTTGTTTGTATACTAAATATTACAACGCTTTTTGGAAATGCTTTTATTTATTGTTAGTTTCGAGATTAATTAATTTAAAGTCGCAAGAATTTAATACTTAAAATCACTCAGAGTTTTTTTGCATAGCTTGTGTTAACCCCTTCGGCCGCATACGAAACCAATACCACGTAACCGGGTTCCTGTAAAGAATTTTTTTTTGGTACGAATCTAGTTGTTCCCTACTTGAGGGGTAAGCTCGGGATGCGGAAAGTCCATTTCCCGGAATGTCCACTCGATGCGCCAAGTCTATTTCCCTGTATGTCAAATTCTTTGAACGTCTATTTCCTTGAATGTCCACTTCCCTGAAAGTCGCATCGTCCACATTTTAATCATCTTAAAACCTCAATTCTCACGTCAAGCACCGAGAACAGCGGACATTTATACCCTAATAGCTTTGCGATTTCCAAACTCTTTGCTACTATAAAAAGTAAACATGTCTTACCTACATTGGGACTGTCAAAAACATTAAGAGTACTTTGCTTTTTTCATTCAAAATCTTCCATTAAAGTATCTACCTACAGTAGTTAAGACGATCGTCATAAATATCAAGATAGAATAGGTCACGGCTCAATGTCATGTTTAGCCAAACAGTGGCAGGAAGGAGTGGTTAGGACGAAGGAAGTTTGCATTACCGCACTCCAGCGAGACTGGTAAACATTAGGGCGCGTACACGTAATTCGGCGGCGGCAGGCAACGTGTTGCTCAAGCTAGCATCATTCTGTGTAACCGCCCTTAGACCCAATTCATGCGCACGAAATTTACGTGGTATATGTCAATCAGCGTCGAAATGTAGCTTCAATACATAAGGAATTGTGTGAAATACCTACACCAACATAATTACACGAAACTTTTTAAAGATTCCATTGCTGTTTAATTTTATTTAAACTACTTCTACCCGACCTGTATGTATATGTTTGTTCGCGATTATCTCGCGTTTGGCTGGACCGATTTTGATGCGGCTTTCAGCAAGTATTTGTCGGACTTAGGAGAAGTTTTGAGGCATATTAACTGATAAAAAAAATAGAGGACTGCACTTTTACGCGTTCTTTGAAGACGGTTCCCTTTTTTAAAAAAAAATCATTAATCTGTTCATTTCCGGTCTTTCTTTCTTTTTAAAACGTGTTAGGAATTATCGCCTCTCTGTTAGTAGGTATCTAATCATTCCGTAATCGTAATCTGGTGTCGACAAATAGGCATTTACAGTACAATCTGCGAGCGCTTAACTATACGATGTGTCAAGTACTTGAAGCACACTGATTATGAAGATAACATCCGAGTGCATATACTCACCGAATCACTCAGAACAATAAAATGAATGCAAAGGAAAATCAACAGACAACCGAAATGAAGCCATGAATGATATTTTTCAAAGTTTGATACAACATTTTATTGTGCTGTGCTTATTATCTAAAACAATCGTTGAAGGGAAGATTAAAGGAAGAAGAGGGAAAGATTAAAAAGGAGTTATTTGGATCAGATAAAGGAGAAAATAATGGCCACGTCGTACAGTGAAGTCAAAGATAGGGCAGAAGACAGAAAACGCTAACGGATACTCCACCGACAAGGGCAATGTCCTTAATTAGATGATGATGTCCTTATTAAATTTAAAGAGTCAGTTTATCCAGGATTGAATAACAGTGAGAGTGGGGTCCACCTGTGGACTATAGATAGGTAGGTTTTCAAACAAACGCATAACTTTCCAAATCTAAGGAGATTTGCAGGGGTATATTCCCACTTTAGAATTATTTACAATACACTACTGTGACATATTTATATAAACAATACTGCTACTGGTCGATTACCTACTAGAAACCGATACCAATTTATGACTACTGGTGTTTCTTCTGCACATTTATTAAGTTAAATGCAAAACTACTTTGAATAAATAATTTATCTTTGACATTTCCTCGCTCTGAGCTGAATCCCCTCTGTACGTTTCCACACGTGACACAGGTTGTAAACACTACTACTACTACTTGTTGATTACTTACGAGAAGCAGAAATAGTAGTTAGCTATCTACTGGTAAACAAACATAAAACTTACCTGAAATGGAACAGGGGAAAACATGTTATTCTTATTATTTTGACGTGACAATGATTAATAGGTCTATGGAGTCGAACGCACCAAATAACATAACTCATGCGGCGTTACCTCGCTCTGAGGCGTTCATTTGAGGCTTGAAGTGCAAGCGAGAGCGCGGAACGAGCGACGAAAAGACACAATCGGCCTCCGCGTTCGGCAGTCTGATTATGACATTGCTGGCTGAACCGTCCGTAAGAAAGATAGTGTCGCGTTTCGAATGACACGTTGAGCCGTAGATTTGAGTTGCTGTCTATGATTACTTAGACGGCGGTCGTTACATCATGTCAGAAGTCTGCTACTTGTAAAAGGCAGTTGAAAAATTCTGACACTAGGGTTCATTGGGTCGTTGGACGACTAGGTGTCCCACACAAATAGAGAAGAGAGAGTACATCGTCAGCTCGCCTACAATGCTATTTCGTAAAGCTAAAATGTGTCAAGTGCCCCTATAAGCCGGTTCTTCCTGCCACCATCACCCATTGTCGAATTGACACTGAAAAGTGCCTCTTGTTCTTGAGAGGTCAAGATCGATTATTGTGTGATGCGCGATGCTGCTAGATTATACATTGATGTACTTAATCGTGGCCTAGTACAATTCGCTAGTCTCCTGGGTCATTAAAAAAATATAAAAGTTGTACGCTTAAAAGTATTGTCCAAATATACTACAGACTTCATTCTTCATTTTTCGAAATATTCAAAGTTTGAATTAATAAACAGAAAAATAATATAAAAGTGTTTTGATGCCATCCAATTACTTACTACGGCGTGACGTCTCACTTCTATTTCTACATACAAAACACCGTTTTATACATACATACATATAACACGCCTTTATCCCTTGCGGGGTAGGCAGAGCGTTAACGGCCGTAAGAATACGGCCACTATCGCCACGTCTGACATTTTAGAGTATTGTTTTCTAAGGTTGTTTCAGAAAACGTGTATCACTATAGTGACAGGTTGTCAGCCTGTCGCCTAAAAATTGTAATACACCAACACTCTCGAGTCCCTTAGTCGCCTCTTACGACACCCGCGGGAAGGATGTGGGGTGATGCTATTCTAAGCCGGCATCACATGGCATTCTAAGCCGGCATCACACGGCATCAACACGGCATCAACACCGTTTTAGATAGTTTAAAAAAGTAGCTCGTTTGACCTGTCAGGAAACGAGTATATTTAAATTTTGCTGTAATACGATCGGCAAACCACAGTATTATAAATTGCAATCTTCGGTCAATGGAAACTATCCTCGTACTACGCAATACTTATTTACGTTACGATGATTGTAAACTAAGTGGGTCAATCAACTATTTCTTGTAAAATTTGATTTGAAAAGTTAAATTTTTTTTTTTCGAATTTTTATTAGATTTATACTTAGCATAGTAGCAATTTTAATCTAGTTCACAAATACAACCCGTGCCGCGACCAACAACGTACAAATTATGTCATTTTCATCAGAAATATCAGGTGACACTCATCTTTCGTCCCTTGAGTAACCGATGTTTAGGTGATAACTTTGTGAATGAAAATGCATGTTTTTACACTTATTTTTTAATGAAATCGAAAGAAGGTAGTGGTAGGAACTAGTTACAAACGTAAATTCTGATATAACTTGGATAGCTTTTACAAAAAAAACACAAACAAGGTCTCTTGGGTAACCAATACAAAAAAAGGAACTTTATCTTTTGAGTATTTTGTACTCAGCGGTTCTTTTATAGAATATTTTATAGTATACGAAATTTAATCAATATTATTTAGGTAACAGTAACAAAACTATCTTATCTAGCTTACTAAAGAGGCCAAAAAAATAGAAAAAACCATTCAAAAATTGGGGACACATGTGACCCAAGAGACAAATTTGGTGACTCAAGAGACCCTACTACTATAGCCTAAGGTCCGCAACTCCAGAAAAGGACTTTTTAATCAGACTTTTCTTTTAATACTAAAAAAATTGTACTCAATATATTTGTCTGGAACTTGTTTAAATTTCTCTTTATAACGTTTTTGCTTTTCTGCGTTTGTAAGAGGCATTTTTTATACCTAAAACTAAATAAGCTACGTAAGCACAGCAACCCATTACAGAACGCCGCAAACACAAACACTCATTCCCCTTATTACTCCTTAGAAAAATTGTGGATATGCAACAAACAAAATGATAGATTTCAAACTTTAAATCTACATGCAAAACCATTATGTCTCTTGGGTAACCAAAAATGTCTCTGGGGTAACCACCAAAGTGACTCAGGGGACCGGTTATCCAGGGGACATTTTACACTTAAAACTGATTTTAAGATCAAATTAAAGGTGCAATAATAAAAATTAAGTCCCTAATGACTTATTAGACCATAATGCAATGTAAATAGACAACATAATCCATAGAAAAGTAAAAAGTTACGAGTTTTGGTGTGGTTTGCCAGCGGACTAACAATAAAGCCACGCATTCAGTTCGCTGGCCGGAGTCAAAATGGCCAAGCGGATCAAAATTTCCCACGACTGCAACCTTGATCGTATGATTCCCAGAGTTGTTTCTGATTTATCTAACGCACTAATAGCGCTATATCGCTCGCACTCACGTTCAACAGACACGGTTACCCAGTGGACGGAGGATGTACTTAATTAGCCGGGACACATTCGCGCGCAAATTTATTTTCAAATTATGGAAAATGTAACACGACATTAGCTTTGTAAATTCCTACGCCTGTGCGCATTTATATTTAAGTTCTAAACATGTACAAAATGAAATTACTTCAGTTAGATTTTTTTAAACCAGATCAATTTATTTCTAAAGCTAGGGGTAAGGGGACACCTGTCTTTTGTATGGGAACGTGTGTTAACTTCCCCTGGGTAACCAATAGTTTTCGTTTAAATTCATGAAAATTTTACTCAGGAAGTATTTAAATTTTGTGGATTAATCCTGTAATTATCAATATTAATGCAAATTTATCGTTTTTTTGTAAAGTTTCGGAGTAATTATAGTTAGTTCACTCGGGACAGGTGTTGGACAAAAAAAAGTTGATTGACCCAAGTACAATTCCACTACTTAACACATTTAAGTACTAATTACAATTTTGTACAAAAACATACATACATAAATCACGCCTTTATCCCATGTCGTGCCGTGTGATGCCGGCTTAGAATAGCATCCGATATGGTCTAGTGGCTAGGATACCTGGCTCTCACCCAGGAGGCTCGGGTTCGATTCTTAGGTTAAGTTCTTCTTACCTTACCATTTGATTTGGCAAAAATACCTGATGGTACCATATTGGTGCCAAATTCATTTAGTGAATTTTTCTTACATATATTTGTCTATTGTTGCAGTTTGCTTCAAGATCTTCGACCTGGACCGAGACGGAGTACTCAACAAGAAGGAGCTTATAGATATGGTCGGCGTGCTCTGCACCGTCGCCAACGAATCCATCAAGAACGTGAGTATGCCCCAAATACAGGGTGTTAAAAAAGGAGCTGCAAATATTTCAAGGGGTGAACCAGTCCATAAAACTGAACAGCTTCCCCTAAGGAACATAGGGCGAAACATGCAAATGAAATTTGGACCTCCCATACAAAATTACCAGCCGCTCAAGTCAATTTGTATGGGAGGACCAAAAAATTTTCTCAGTTTTCAAGCTATGTTTCTAGGGGAAAGTTGTTTATTTTCATGGGCTGAATCACCCCTTAAAATATTTGCATTTTTACACCTTCTATTATGTGAATGTGTGAACCTATGTTTGGATCGAAGCCGGTCTGCTACTACAACAGCTACAGCAGTCCACAGCTGGACATGGGCTTCCCTATTTGGAGGGTACATGGCATTCTCACCACGCTTGGCGTCGGCGATCGGCGACAGCAGTACAAGGTTTAGGACCGTTGCTGCCCACTCCTGGGATTCATTCCTTCCTTAGTCGCCTTTTACGGCACCCACAGGTAGATATAAATGAGGTGATGCTATTCCAAGCCGGCGGCACCACACGTCTGCTCTAAGCCACGATTATACAATACAAAAGAAATAAACACCAACTGAAGTATGCAATTTATTTTTAGCTCACATTTATCACGTGTTCGGAACAATACTTGCGGTGACGGCGGTTCTTGTATCACTTATTGCCGCTGGGATAATGAAGACGCAATGTCAAGGACACACACAGGGTCTTACAGCCAACGCTGCGTCGCGCGTTTTGCACTCGTGGACGCGCAAATTGCGACAGTTGACTTACTTTATCTGAACCGATTGAAGTAAAGCGAAGTAAAATGTACGACGCAGCGTCTGTTCTTCGACGGTTTAAAAACTCTGATACGAGTACAAGAGTTTTTTAAAGACAAGAGCAACCTAATTTCGCCCGTGTTTCATTCTGTTATTCGTATATTCTAAAATTGTTCTGAGATTTTGCTGCAAAGTATGAATGAGTACAGTAGACCCTGTATTATAAGAATAAGATTTTTTTTATTCAGTGACGATCTTAGATATACATCACAATTTAAGTGTAAGAACAAACAGTTTGTATTGACATTTTAGTATCAAGTCTATAGCAGTACAGTAGTAGGTAAATAGTACATTTAGCAGATACAAGAATTATAGGTAGTCCGTTTGTTAATGAGGACACTGAAAAGGAACTCGTTCAGCGTATGCTACAACAGTAGTATTTACTACGATTGTTATGTATAATGCTTTCAGCGCTAAGGCGAAGTATGAGTAGGTATAATAGACCCCGTATTGTTCAAATAGTCTCAGCGCTAGGCATTTAGCTTGATGATTAGATGCACTGGCGTTCTTGAATGCAATCATTGCGTTTAGATACTAATGTTTCCTGCTAATGTGCGATTTGATGATTTTCGTTTTGTTTACAAACACTTTATATCCCTTGCGGAGTAGGCAGAGCGTTCTTCTTCTTATCGAGTGGATCACCGATTCGTCCAACGACCCGATGAACCCTGTAAATGTACGGTTGCTATCGCCATAGAGAGTAACTTCATGGACCAATGTAACTTGGATTAGTTTTATCCCGAAAAAATGTTCTTATGGGCTGCTATGGACTTGGACGCGGACGGAGCCGCGGGCACCCACTAGTGCTTTATAAATTAAATTACTCTGAATATAAAAGATTATTATTTTTAAACCAGCCGCGTGATGGCGAGCACGAAACATCATTCTTATGCAAACACAACAATGGGCAACTATTTCTCATATTACTGTTATTGTATTACACCATGACTTGATGTTACCCTACTACTACGTAGTACGTACTAAAGCCATTGTTTATGCCGCAATACTAACGACTTTGTTTATTTTAAGTATTTTTATTATTTTTTCACATCAAATTAAAATATCTAAATACACGAAAGTCAGGTTTGATGCGATCATTTAAGAAACTGGATCAAGCAAACAAGAGTATTTATTTCAAAAGTAATAAATTAGTAATTATAAAATAATTTAATTTAAAACCACTACCAATTTATAACTTATAGTAATTATTACACACGTTGCTGCGTTACACCAGGTTTTTTTAAATGCTCATAATTTCGAAACTGCATTGAACAGATATTTTGCTCATGATGGTTACAATCAATCCTGTCAGTCCGTTTATGCTTGATCTTGAATTGTGGGACACCCTTTATACCTATTGTCGTTCTTAGGTAACTAATATCTAATACCAGCGGCCCGCTCAGCGGCTGCGCCCGCTGTAACTTATTTCCCGTGGGAATAAGATGTTTTCCCGGCAAGTATTCTGCATAAAAACCTTCCTCTTGAATCACTCCATTAATTAAAAAAAACCTGCATAAAAATCCGTTGTGTAGTTTTAAAGATTTAAGCAAACATACATGCGAATAGACGCGAAAAACGACTTTCCTTTATACTATGTAGTGAAGTACTGTTATTGTATAACAGCATTACTTGATGTGGCTCTCCTATGTACTAAAGACATTATTACACAATGCTAACGACAACGTTTTAGTTTACTAAATTCAACACAAAAATTATCTAATTACAAGATCTTGATTCTAGCAGCTAAGATGGGCGTATCTGGTCTTATCTGGATTAATTGCTTTTTTTTTGTAGACTTTCTTCCCTATACAAAGTTTTGAAAATAATTTCAATGCTATTTAATTTGGCTGGGGTTGTTTTCATAACTACTACTACATTAGATCACTGTTGAACATGTACCTCCTACCACAGGGAGGTCATTGCGACTACAGTGATACACAAACATAAATTATTTGAAAAGACACTCAGTATTTGACTGACGTGGCGATTAACGCGGCGTTAACGCTCTGCTTACCCGCAAGGGATATCGGCGTGATATGACGTATGTACGTTTTGTTTCAGAAAACATATGTATCACTATAGTGACAGGTTGTCAGCCTGTCGCCTAAAAATTTTAATACACCAATACTCTCGACTCCCTTAGTCGTCTCTTACGACACGCGCGGATAGGATGTGGGGTGATGCTATTCTAAGCCGGCATCACACGGCAAATAATAACTTAAATACTAGACAGAAAATAATAAATTAAATAGAAGGTGTAAAAATATTAGCTGCAAATACTTTAAGGGTGAACCAGCCCATGAAACTGAAAAACTTTCCCCGAGAAACATAGGTCGAAATATGAAAAAAAATTTGGACCTTCCATACAAATTGACTTGGTCGGTCGGTAATTTTGTATGGGAGATCCTAGGGGAAAGTTATTCAGTTTTAGGTCTGGTTCACACCTTAAAATATTTGCAGCTAATATTTTTTCACATTATATTCACGCATTTTCTCATATTATTTATCTTCTCTACAGAACTCCCGCGCCTCAACCCCGTCAGACGGCAACGACTCGGAAGGCGCTGACAAGTGGTTCGACCCTGAAGTCGTGCTTCTAAACCTTAGGGACAAACTGGTGACAGTGGCCAAAGACGGACGCAAGCCGGTGTTCCAGCTGGGCCCCGCTGGGGAGGGCGTGGACATTGTCATTCAAAATGAGGCAAGTATATACATACGTACATAAATACATGTAGAACAAACCATGGACCACCTTCTCTCCTGCCCCAACTGCCCTAGTACTTGCACTATGCGGGACCTGCTGGAGGCTAACCCCAATGCAATCAGGGTGGCCGAATACTGATCCAATATAATTTAACTCTTGCCCATCGATTCGATGAAGAAGAAAAAGACATGTATAAATCACGCCTGTTTCCCGTTGGAGTACGCAGAGACTTTTTCCTTTCACTTGCTACGATTCTGGCATACTTCTTTCGCTTCTTCTACATTCATCAGTCTTTTCATGCACGCTCGTCAGTTTAGGGTACTTCCGACCTGACCCTTCTTTAAAACGTCCCCGATTTAAAACGGCAAGTAGATTAGCATTTTCAAAAAGCTCTGAAAAATTCCTCAAAAAATAAAAAATAAACCTATACAATCTATAGGCGAATCGATAGTATAGCTAGTTCAAGGTGTAGAAATACTACTGTATTATTACACTATCGATGGTAATCATCATTCTCCTTGCCTTATCCCATTCTCTGCTGGGATCGGCTACCTAATATAAGGGGTTTGAGGGGGTAGAAATGTTACCAAAAAGTGTAATATTATCGATATTATGGTGACTCATGATTAAGAAGGAATCGATAGTAAAATAGTAGATAAAATCGACTGTTTTGTAGAGAATCGAGGGAAGGCATGGAAATTGTCCTTAAATTGTGTCAAGAAACTTAAAGCCTTACCACTAAAAATCAGACAAGAGTCGAACGTGTCTAAAAAATATCTTCATAAAAAAACGCTACACGCGTTCAACTGTCGTCAACTTTTATGTGGTGACACCCTTATAATAATACCTTTGAACGAGCAATTCTTTTAACTATTCGGGATATCGAAAACAGCTCCAACGAGTTTCATGGAATTAAACATTGGAACAGCTTTTACTGTGGGGCCACCTGCGAAATCGCAAAATGAAGTTTTTGATGTTCCATATAAAAATTCTTACTACTGCGCAAAAATTTATGGGACACCCAATTATTTTTTTGCTATCTCACAGGTAGTAAAAGTTTATTAATTTATTTTTATTTTATTTATTTGACATAGTATACAGACAGTTGTTCAGAATCTTAGGAACCCCTTACAAAATATGTGCACTGATTACAAATAACTCTGTATGTGTGGATGTGGTTTAAATTCAAGGAAACTGCAATAGTACTCAAACATTGTAATGCAAATAGTCACAATAGAAGCATAGTTATGATTGACAGTCTATTATCCCCTATCAATGACTTGTGACGCATTTACTAAGTACTTACACAAGACTGTTGCATTATCTTATCTTTTTGTGTGGGACACCTAGTCGTCCAACGACCCGATGAACCCTAGAAATGTCAGAATTTTTCACCACCTGCAAGTAGCAGGCTTATGACATGGTTGTGTAACCGCCGTCTAAGTGATCATAGACAGCAACCGGGACCTACGGCTTAACGGGCCATCCGGAACACGGAACCATCTTACTTAAGGACAATCGGGTGGTTCAGCCCGCAATGTCCTAACCAGACTGGGAACAAATTCACAAACAGATAAATATCAACTTTGTGAGTGACCCACCGACAATCGAACCCAGTACCTTCTGCGTCAAAGGCAGACACTACCACTACGGCACATCGGTCGTCAATGTGTACTAACTAAAAATAGCCCTGTGTGTGGTTCCTGTTCAAGAAAACTGCAAACTGCAATTGCAACCGTAGTCAAACATACATATATACATCACGCCTTTATCGCTTGCGGGGTAGGCAGAGCGTTAACAGCCGTAAGAATACAGTCGCTATCGCCACGTCTGACATTTTTGAGGATTGTTTTCCAAGGTTGTTTCAGAAAACATGTGTACCACTATAGTGACAAGTTGTCAGCCTGTCGCCTAAAAATTGGAATACACCAATACTCTCGAGTCCATTAGTCGCCTCTTACGAGACCCGCGGGAAGGATGTGGGGTGATGCTATTCTAAGCCGGCATCACACGGCGTAGTCAAACATTGATGCAAATAGTCACAATAGAAGCATAGTTATGATTGACAATCTATTATCCAATATCAATGACTTGTGACGCATTTACTAAGTACTTACGCAAGACTGTTGCAACGGATTAGTTGTGATTCCCTTCGATTAGCAGATATCTTGTCAATCTCGGCAGACTGATTATGTTCTACATGGATAAGTTGTGTAATATTTTAAAAAATATGTTAGAACAATTACAACTGGATCATATCAACGTATTTGTATGTTTTTCTTCTAATAAGTTCCTTAGGTTGATGCTAGGATGTTAAGCTGAAACACGCAGGGAATTTGCTAAATAAAAATCGGTGACCAAGTGGTTAGGACACCGGTCTTACAATCGTGAGACCCGAGTTCGATTACCGCCATGTACCAATGTGTTTTTAATCACGTGCATTTGCTTTTACGGTGAAAAACCCACATTCAAATTAAGTTTGAATTTAGAAGACATTTAGTTCGCGCCAGGTTAGCCTTCGGGTTGCAGAGTTCAGATGGCAGTCTCTCTGTGTAAAAACTTGGTTCCACTTCAAATCCCCTAGGCTAGGTAGCCGACCCCGACAGAGAAACGGGATAAGGCAAGGGGAATGATGATTTTATAAGTGTGATTCTTTACATTATTAGCTCATTACTCGTTATATATTAGTGAAAACTGTATTTGTTGTTTTCTGTTTTTCTCTTGTACACATTGACTAATTTATTTATTCAGTGACAGTTTTGTATTGTCTCTGACATTCTAAAAGCATTTATTGTGGATCTACTTAGGAATAAACGATTGAATCTTGAATCTGTACGGGGTGTAAGTGACAGCGTCTCGAATACTGATAGGGTGCAAGCAGACCATGAAACTGAACAACTTTCCCCTAGGAACATATGTCAGGAAACGTCAATAAAATTTTGGCTTCCCATAGTAAATGCAGTCAGCTGATCGCGATTTTGTATGGGAGGTCGAAAATTTTTTGTCGTTTCCTGACATGTGTTCCTAGGTGAAAGTTGTTCAGTTTTATGGTCTGCTTGCACCTTATCAGTATTCGGGACGCTGTCCCAAACACCCTGTATAAATATAATCTGTATTGTTTCTCCAGGAAACGCCGAGTGAGAAGGAAGGGCTGATACCGAACGACACGGTGCTGACCCTCGAAGACTTCCTCATCTGGAGCGTGGAGTCTGCGGACGCCCTGGTCACCCCGTTCATGGAGCTGCTGTTCGAGGTGTGCCACATCGTGCTGGGGCTCCGGCCGCAGTGCAGGCACCAGGAGAGAGATATTGGTAAGAACATTAAGAACATTACTTACTTATTACAACAGCCACAACAGTCCACTGCTGGACATAGACCTCCCCCAAATTTTAAGGGTAACCATACTCACCACGCTTGACAGGCAGATTGACGAAGACACACAAATCACGCCTTTATCCCTTGCGGGGTAGGCAGAGCGTTAACGATCGCAAAATTACGGTCGTTATCGCCACGTCTGACAAGTATTGAGGGCCCCTTCAGATGATTCATGTATCACTGTAGTGACAGGTTGTCAATTGTAATACGCACGAAACCCTCGAGTCCCTTAGTTGCCTCTTACAACACCCACGGGAAGAATTGGGGTGATGCTATTCTATGCCGGCATCATACGGCAATGCATGCAGATTGAAGAACGCAGTGCAAAAAATGTTGCATTCACGGTGAACGCAGCTGCCCATTAGTAGAATTTTGGGGGTTAGTTGTATTTTTAGCCGACTTTAAAAAAAGGAGGTTCTCAGTCTGACGTGTATATTGCATATGTATGTATGTTTGTCTGCGATTATCTCGTGTTTGGCTGAATCGATTTTGATACGGTTTTCAACAAGGCTTTGTCAGACTTACGAAAAGGTTTTAAGCATTTTAACGCACAAAAATGGAAGTTTCTCAATTAAACACGTTCTTTGAGGTCGGATCCCTTTGTAAAAAAAGTTATTAATTCGACAATAGTTTTCTCAATATTACTTTAGCATTTTATTAATTGCCCTGTCAAGCGTGGAGTTATCTGATCTCGTTTGCGACTTCACACTGATAAGATAACGTGTTTCTGATTGCGAACTTTCCAGGTTACATGTTTACGTAAACCTCTGTAAACAAAGTAATGTCTGGTAGATAATGGTTCTCTGATTGTTTATTATATGACTTTATTTCGGTAAATTTAATTAGCCTTAACCTTAACGGGCCACTGTTGGACAATGGCTTCCCACTATCGGGGGGTAATATCTTATTACGTGGGAGTATGGTAATCAAGTCACAAATCACGTCTATATCCCTGGCGGGGTAGGCAGAGCGTTAACGACCGTAAAATTATGGTCGTTATCGCCACGTCTGACAAATGTGTGAGGGTCGTTTCAGATAAATTGTGTATCACTATAGTGACAGGTTGTCAGCCTCTCGCCTAAAATTACAATACACATAAATCCCTCGAGTCCCTTAGTCGGCTTCTACGACACCCACGAGAAAGAAATGGGGAGATGCTATTCTAAGCCGGCATCACACGCCAAATATATGAGTATGGTAAATTTAATGAAATTGCTATAATAGCCTACATTCCGTACAGATCCTACTTTGACAATGAGCTACTTTTTAAAACGATCTAAAACTGCATTTAAACGAAAAACTGAAAGTATGACGTCATGCCGTAAGTATTTGGATAGCGTGTTTATTAATTCAAACTTTGAATATTTTGAAAAATTATGAAGTCCGTACCTATTATTTTTGGACAAGTGTACAACTTTTATATTTTATTAATGATCTAGGAAACTAGCGAATTAATTATACTTTACTGTGTGCAATTGGTTTGGTTATATTTATATACTATGCAAGTAGTTTTGATGAATCTAGTACAAAACGATAATTTCTACTCGATACGCTCCCTTATCTAACTGTTCCAATGTCACACACTTGACTCTGTTTTATGTCATTTTATTGATACTTAAACATAATTATTATTATGAGTAAGATGCGTAATAATAACAATAATTAATTGGAAATGTGAATGGGTTTTTCGACTTCAGAATTGAGGAAAATGAATTAGTATTGTTTACTTGTTGTTTTCATAGTTGAATCATTATAGGGTGAATCATTCTACACAATTGAATCGCATTTTCTTTCTTTTCTTTCTTTTCTTTCTTATTTCTCTTGAGACAAGTAATATACTTGTTTTATGTTTGTTTTTTACTTAACTTATTTCTTAATTTAATTAATTAATTAATTTATTTATATATTCTGACTGTAAATGTAAATGTATAAATAAATAAATGAATATAATATTATGTAAAATAACACAAATGTAAATGTATGCCGTGTGATGCCGGCTTAGAATAGCATCACCCCACATCCTTCCCGTGGGTGTCGTAAGAGGCGACTAAGGGACTCGAGAGTATTGGTGTATTACAATTTTTAGGCGACAGGCTGACAACCTGTCACTATAGTGATACACATGTTTTCCGAAACAACCTTAGAAAACAATACTCAAAAATGTCAGACGTGGCGATAGCGACCGTATTCTTACGGCTGTTAACGCTCTGCCTACCCCGCAAGGGATAAGGGCGTGATATATGTATGTATGTAAATGTAATTTTTTTATATGGGTTTCTGCCTGAAATAAAGACTATTTAATTTAATTTTAATATAATTTAATTTATGAAATGCATCACTGCAATATTGTAATTTATAGCAGCTCTGGGTTTCTACTTTTGGTTAGGAAAGTACAATGATTAAAAGAATGCGACGATAACTTGAGATCTAATTACATTTTATAGAAACTTGCAAAATATTCTGTCACAGGCAGGATATGAATCGCGACCTACAGCATTAGGGAAGGCAAAAACTTTGCGAGTTTTCTAAAAATGATATACCTAATTTAGGAAGTGTTTAAGATGTGTCGTGTGATGCCGGCTTAGAATAGCGTCACCTCGTTTCTTTCCAAGCAGGTGTCGTAAGAGGCGACTTAAGGACTCGAGGATTTTCTGTATATTACACATTAGGCGACAAACTGACAACTTGTCACCACAGTAATACATAAATCATCTAAAAGGGCCCTCAATATTTGTCAGACATAGCGGTATCGACCGTATTAGAATGGCCGTTAGCGCTCATCCTACCCCGTAAGGAAAACAGGCGTGATGTGTATGTATGTGTTTAAAAGAAATAGTATTTAATTTATTTACATATAAGATTATGTTCGGTAACAGAATGAAACTTTTATCTATCAGAACATGAGAAAGCGATTATTTAACTTGAATCGCCATCTTGCCTCGTGCTTTGGCAGGAAGACTAAATACTATTATTATTTCCAGTTAAGAATAGAATAGAATTTGCCGTTTGATGCCGGTGCGATAACTACGCTGGGGTTGCTGAAGTGATACACAGGAGTACATTGATTACACTGAATCCCTTTATTACTCACATACATCACCTTATATACTATTCAGAGATACTTACTAATACGTGCTTTATTTGGGAGAGAGAGGCCTATCTAATCATCTAATCATTGGCGTGCTAGTATGCTTCTTAGCATATCACACCTCCCCTGAAAAGGATAGGCGTCCCTCCCCTGAAACGAGCCTCCTTAAAATAGGAAAAAAAAAATGATAAATTTAAAATATTAATACACTAAAAGATAAAATATTTTCACTCATTAAATTTCTTAGTTCTATTCTTATGCACTAAATAATCTTTATTATTCTTAATTATCTTCACATTTTCGCCTAAATCTCTTATTACAACATATGGACCTAAATACAAATCATTTAACTTATTGTAATTTTCATTTTTTATTAAAATTAAATCTCCTTCCTTATAACTAATTTTATTTAACTTGTTATCGAAACTAACTTTTCTAATTTCTTTTGATTTCAATAAGTTATTTCTCGCATCCAATTGTGCCTTCTGTAACCTATATTTTAATTCCAATGGATAATTATCATGTATATATAATGGTTCTACTCTACGTAACAAATTATTTGGTATATTACAATTTTTCCCAAAAACTAACTCATAGGGGGAATACTTCGTACTCGTGTGAACTGACGTATTATAAGCGAAACACCAATACGGTATCCAAGAACTCCAATTTGATGATTGCTTGGCTTGAATTCTTAAATAACAACCCAAATGTTTATGCCAATTTTCTAAGGATCCTATACTCTCATGGTGATATGGTGTCGAATTAATTTTCTCAATAGATAGCAATTTACAAACATTTTCTAATATGGAATTCATAAATTCCGTTCCACAATCAGTTGCAATTATATTCGGAACACCATATCTCATGATGAAATTTTCAACCAAAGTCCTGGCCACCGTATCCGCTGATTTGTCTGGAATAGGATATGCTTCGACAAACTTCGTCAGTTCGCACTGTAAGGTAAGTATATATTTATTCCCACTATGATCAACCTCCAACGGTCCAACAGTATCTAAAAATATTTTCTCAAAAGAAGAGGTAGCTGTGGAAGTTATACACATTTCCTCCTTAATATTCCTATTTATGAATTTCTGTTTTTGACATTCAGCACAATGTTTTACATAATTCGCAACGTCTTTGTACATATTATTCCAGTAGTATTTCTTCCTTATATTCTTTACCATTTTAGTGATCCCAACATGCCCACTAGACGGCAATAAGTGATAATCGTTCAAAATCACTCTTATCATTTCCTTGTCGCTTATCCTCTCTACATCACTTACAATGCATAAACGAGGAAACAAATTATTTTTAAAAGCTTCTTGTGTCAATATTTTAATACAATTCTTATTGAGCTCATTTTTAACCAATACTAACTCTACTATACCATTACTTTTACATAATTTTATCAGCTCTCCCATCGTTGCGTCTCGGCGCACCTCCGTTAGTAAAGAGTCCTGACTTATGTAAAATGTAGAGTTACTAAAAATAATATCCCTTAAGGGTTGATTACCTTCTATACCTTGAATAGTCTTTAAATATTTGTTCGAACAAACTACCAATTCCACGTCATTTGAAGTTTTTTTGATAATATCCACTACTTTAGGCCGGCCGGAACCTAAGAGCGAACTATCATTCCCCTCACAAACTCCTCTGTCATATCCGGTGTCTTCCAAACGCCGTTTCATAGAACGCGTTAAAACTCCTACAAAGTTTGTATTTAAACCTTTCAACTCCTCCGACGTCATAATAATACGTGACAAAGCATCTGCCGTTACATTTTCCGACCCCTTCACATACTCTATCTCAAAATCAAACTCCTCTAAAGCAAGCCTAAACTTTGTCAACCGACTATTAGGGTCCGTCATACTAAATAAGTGCACTAATGGTCTATGGTCTGTCAAAACTCTAAACTTCCTACCAAACAAGTAAGGACGAAAATGTTTAACAGCCCACACTACAGCTAATAACTCCTTATGTATTGTTGGATAGTTCATTTCTGATTTATTTAGCTGTCTACTAGCATAAGCTACAGGCTTATTATTACTATTTGACAAAACAGCGCCTAAGCTTACACCACTCGCATCTGTCTGCAACCTGAACACATTCTCTTCCGAAAAATCTGGATACTCCAGAACTGGTGGCGAACAAAGCGCCAACTTTAGGGTTTCAAACGCTTTTACACATTCCTCTGACCACTGGAACTCGACATTTTTCTTACATAATCGATGCAACGGAAAAACTACTCGCGCAAAATCCTTTACAAACTTCCTATAAAAATTAGCAAAAGCTACAAAACGCCGAACTTCGTCTACGTTTTTAGGAACAGGATAATTACGCAACACCTCAATCTTGCTACTGTCAGGCAATACTCCGCTCGGTGTTATCACGTGTCCCAAATAATTAATCTCTTTCTTCAAAAACTCACATTTACATGGATTTAACTTCAAATTGACTTTCCTGAACCTATCTAACACCTTTATCAGATTAACATTATGCTGATGTAAACTTTTCCCAAAAACTATTACGTCATCAAGATACAAAAAACAAACTTCGTAATTTAACCCTGACAAAGCCATGGACATGAGCTTAGAAAACACACTCAGACTTGTCTTCAACCCCATTGGTAGTCTCTTCAGCTGGTACTGTTTATCTGCTGTAAAAGCTGTGTACTTCCTACAATCTGGAGACAACGCTAACTGATAATAACCTGAACTTAAATCCAAATGTGAATAATACAAACACCCAGCTAAAGAATCAATTATCTCCTGTATATTTGGCAATGGAAATTTTTCGTCAACTATTTTCTTATTCAAAAGCCTATAATCAATCACAATCCTCCACTTCCTTTCATTACTACTATCCAACTTCTTCGGTAAAAGCAACAAAGGAGAAGACCACTCACTAGAACATTCCTCAATTATGCCATCATCCAATAGCTTGCCAACCTGCTTCGATAACTCCTCCTTTTGTGCTCGTGGTATTCTATACGGCTTGACATAAACAGGAGTGGCATCATTTTGCAACTTTATGTCATATTCGAATAAATTCGTCACAGACAATTTATCTCCCGGCATGTGAAACACATCCGCATACTTAGCACATATTTTCTCAATGGACTCTCGCTCTTCCTCCTTCAAATAAGTTCCCAACTTAAGCGACTCAAATAACTTTTTAACTCTATCCACAGACAAACTATTCCCCGACTCAAAATAACAAACATCATAGTCCGTATAATTCTTCACTTTTGGACTAAAATTTCCTAACGACACATCCTCCTCCCGCGTATTTAAAAATCTCACCGGAACCCTACCGCCGTCACATTCTACAACTGAAGCTGCTACGAACACCCCTGGCGACACCTCCTCTGACTGAATAACATAAACACCCTTTAACGCTGTTGGCACGTACTTAATAATTTCACACCTACTCGGAACAGTCACTGTCTGCTCTTGACCTAAAAACAATTCCGTACATAATTTTACACCTGAATTATGTTGAAAACTAACTACCCTTTTCTCATAATCCACAGAACTTTTGTACTTCAACAGAAACTCTTCACCCAAAATGCCATCTTTCTTACACTGCAAATCATCAAAAACATAAAACTTATGCGAAAAACTATATCCATCCAAACATAAATCAATATAAATATAACCTACAGAAACTAGATCTCCACATACCCCTTTTATTCTAAGCCTATCTGGCACTACTTTAAACTTATCTAACAGCCCTTGTAACCATCCTAACTTTAAAATCGAAATATTGGCACCCGTGTCCACTAACAAAGATAACCGCTTATCATAACTATCGAAGACTACGTGATTCCCCTTTCCATAACTAAATATTTCTATGTCACTGTTCGTGGTCTCGAAAAAACGTGCTCTGAGACTCATCTTCATTCGGGCACGTGTCTTGCGACTCTACACAGTTCACTACTCTATTTCGCGCGAATGGCCGATAAGATCGGCTATGATTATTTTGCTGACTACCGTGACTACGACCTCTGTTCGTATGATTCACGCGGCCCCGACCTTGCTGACTCGCTACATAGCGCGCATTAGATAGCTTCACACCTCCACCTCTGCCATTATTCCAAATATGATTATTACCACGTTGGTAACTATTTTGAGACCAGCGCCTCGGTCCAGCCACAAAACTCATACAACCCTCTGATGTATTTGGGACCACGTCGTCCTCCTCCAATGCGACCAAAATTGCCTCCCTAAGACAACTCAAGCCTCTCGCTGAGACAATCGTCCCAATCCGCTGGCTATTTAACCCATCGGCAAAACGCTTTACAGCTGTTTTCTCGTTTAGTGGACTCAGGATCTTCTGGACTCCTTCATCCCCATCAGCCTGGGCCAACGTAAGGTCAGTCATCAGCTTCTCGATCTCATCGCCAAACGACGCTATACTCCTGCTGCCCTGCCTACACCGCTGTAATTGCGATAAAATTGCAGTATACGCTTTTTTTGGCAATAAAAACTTTTTGATATCTCCAATCAGACTATCAACATTCATATATGTTTTGCTTAGTCTAACTTTAGCCCTACTCGATAGCCGAGTCCTAAGCACGAAATCAGCTAACATTTTGTGTTCCTCTGGCTTCAAGGTACTTTTATAAAATTCTAGTCCGTCTATAAGTTGTCCCAACTGGGTTTCACTATTATTATCAACTACCGGAAGCAGCGTAAGCGCTGTTTTTAAATCAAAAGACGCCATTGTGCTGACTAAAGACTCTATTTCCCGGAACAGCGAATTAAATTGCTCCGAAATTTGAACAATTAATCTTAAATCCTCAGCTACCACCTCTATTTTATTTAAAGTTTTAATCAAATTATCAAAATCTTCCTTAATCAATCTCGCTTTTAATAACTTAGTTTGCCCTTGCGCAGTTAGCCGTTTATCTTTTGCTAATTTCACTACGCTATCGCGAACTTCCTTTAACTCTTCTAGAAGTCTTTGCAAACTAGCCATTCGTAAATAAACACTATAAGTAACACCTTAAAACTACACTGAACTGCCGCAAAACACTCGCGAATTCATTATTAGTTACATGCACACATATATTCACAATCTGATCAGATAGACGTGGAACCACTCAACTTATACACTCTCTGACTGAGAGCGAATAGCGCGCCGTGCCGCTCGCCGGTCTAACTCCTCCAGTAGGTGCTCATTAAAAAACCTCAACGCTTTGAGCAACACAAAAACAGCTATCGCCACTACTATCGTCAGCAACAATATCTCCGATAGCTCCATCCCAACTGTTGCTGCTGTAGCCGCCACGTTTGGTGTCTGACTGACAATAACATTATCTTTCGACTGCTGCGTCCCCATTATAAAATCAAATGCCACCAAACACAATAGCATATGGGTAAAATCAGTTGATAACTGTGCTTCCTCTTCGCGGAACACACATCTGCAGCAGGCATAGACTCTCAATATGCCATATACATTGAATTTCCGGGCTCAAAACAGTTCTTCAACATTACATATGCCCTTAGGAAAAAACAAAACAAAAAAAAACTCACAGCCTTCCACGCAGGTTCGGGTAGATGACCCCGGTCGCCATGCGATAACTACGCTGGGGTTGCTGAAGTGATACACAGGAGTACATTGATTACACTGAATCCCTTTATTACTCACATACATCACCTTATATACTATTCAGAGATACTTACTAATACGTGCTTTATTTGGGAGAGAGAGGCCTATCTAATCATCTAATCATTGGCGTGCTAGTATGCTTCTTAGCATATCACACCGGCATAGAATAGCATCATCCCAATTCTTCCCGCGGGTGTTGTAAGAGGCAACTAAGGGACTCGAGGGTTTCATGTGTATTGCCACGTACTACAACTTTAGGCGACAGGCTGACAACCTGTCACTGCAGTGATACACGAATCATCTGAAGGGGCTCTCAAGACTCCGTAATTTTACGATCGTTAACGCTCTGCCTACCCCGTAAGCGAAACAGGCGTGATATGTGTATGTATGTGTTTGAAAAAAATATATTTCACTTACATGTAAGATTATGGTCCGCAACAGAATGAACCTGTTATCTTTCAGAACATGAGAGAGCGATGATTTTTGCTTAAACTTAAATCGCCATCTTGAAGATTGTTTTTTTTTTCCAGTGATGGGTTGGCTGCGTCGCGAGGTGTCGCGCGGCTACTCCGTGGGGCAGTTCTGGTACCTGGTGGGCGCGGAGTGGTGGGGCAACTGGACCGCCTACTGCAACACCAGCGCCGCCTGCTGCCGCCACCAGCCCCCCCGCGCCATCGACGACGCCATAGTGTGCGACGAGAGCTTCACCACCAACAGCACCGGTAGGACAAACTAACCTCGGCAATGTCAGCTATCATCATCCTCGGGCTGATGGTCAATGGATCATGACAACTTTTGTTTAATAACAAATAATAAATATTGTGGACAATTCACACAGCGCCATCTAGCTCCAAACTAAGCAAAGCTTGTACTATGGGAACTAGATAGCTGATACTAATACATATATACTTTCTTTTTGTAAATAAATACATATTATACATAGGAAACACCCAGACTAAACACAAATATTTGAAAATTGACTTAACAAATATTTGTGTCCGGTGGGGATCGAACCCACGACCCTCGGCGTAGAAGGCAGGCATACTATCCGCTACGCCATCGGGACAGACAATGGATGCTCGTCCTTTTTTTCATCACTCTTACCTCACTCTTGAGGGCCTCGCATCAAAGCGAAAGTTATACGGGGTGTAAGGGACAGCGTCCCGAATACTGATAGGGTGCAAGCAGACCATGAAACTGAATAACTTTCCCCTAGGAACATATGTCAGGAAACGACCAAAATTTTCGATCTCCCATACAAAATAGCGATCAGCTGACTGCATTAACTATGGACATCCAAAAATTTTACGTTTCAATTTACGAAAGATAGTATTTCTGGAGATTTTGGCATCCAAAGAAACAAAAGCGCTGATGTTTGGCGCTCTTCAGTTTATTTTGTTCTAAATTCGTTATCTTCTGTAAGCAGTGTAAAAAGGTTCAGACCTCAGTAAAATCTTTGTGTAAAATAGGTAAGGCTAGATTTTAAGTTTTTCTATATAATTTTCCCTATCATGTGCAACAATGATTGTTGCTGTTCTTTATAAAAAATTACGATATTATACATTGCATTCGCTTGTTTGACGCAAGACACATTGCTAGCCCATGTATGGACATTCTCCTTTATCATCATGAAAGTATTAGTCCATTGAATAAAAAGTTCTAGAGTGCGTGAGTTAGTAACGTAAGATGTTTCTTCGGAAACATGTCAAGAGTCCCTAGGTAGTAAACATACTACAACCCCGGGACACTAGGAGGAGCCCCGGAGTGGGGGGAGGGGGGGGAAAGGGTCCATTTTTTTCATTTTTCGCTTAAATCTCAAAAACGGTACATGTTAGAGAAAAACGTTCAAGGAAAAGTTGAAAGGCCATAAAATTATCTACAAGTTATACCTAAATCACTTTTTCCTATATCCTACCGTTTCTGAGTTACACGCATTAAAAAAATTATTTTGGCTCAAACAATTTTCCCATACTACATACCCATGTTTATCACATCAATCGATCAAAAAATATTTATAAATAGTTTTTTTGGAAGAAAAAAATGAATAGTTCAAGTTCAGTCACTAAAACTACCCTGATATAATATTTTGACAATCGATTCCTCCTAAAGGCTTCCATGGAGGAATGTGATTATTTTACCAATGATAGAGCTAATCAAGAGCAATCTATCAGTACCGGTCACAAGTTGCACATTTGAGTTTTATGGAAGAAAGAAAATATTTTTTGATCGATTGATGTGATAAACATGGGTATGTAGTATGGGAATTTTTTTTGAGCCAAAATGATTTTTTAATGCGTGTAACTCAGAAACGGTAGGATATAGGAAAAAGTGATTTAGGTATAACTTGTAGATAATTTTATGGCCTTTCAACTTTTCCTTGAACGTTTTTCTCTAACATGTACCGTTTTTGAGATTTAAGCGAAAAATGAAGAAATGGGCCCTTTCCCCCCCTCCCCCCACTCCGGGGCTCCTCCTAGTGCCCCGGGGTTGTAGTATGTTTATTACCTAGGGACTCTTGACATGTTTCCGAAGAAACATTTTACGTTACTAACTCTCGCACTCTAGACCCCCCTTGGGAGTATTCATTCAATGTACTATATCTTTACTTAAGTTTATGTGCCGGTGATTGGCGCTGTGTTTCATAAAGTATTCACCCAAAATTGAGGCGTGCTGGCGCGTTTTTATTGACACAGAATTCACACAGAAATGAGGCGCTATGTTACATACAGGATTCACGCAGAAATATGGCGTGCTAGCGCGCTATGTTTCACACAATTTTCACGCAAAATTAGGCGCTTCAGGCCGATATATTTTACAATGTGTTGCAGAGTCGATGGGCTCGCTGCTGTGGCGCGCGGAGACGGCGTCGGTGGGCAGCGCGGGCAGCAGCAGCGGCGTCAGCTCCGCGCCCGCGCCCAGCGCGCGCCACCCGGGGCCCGTCAACAACAAGCCCTTGCTGGCGCCCAACCTGCTCAAGGTAACACTACGCTTCACATTGTGATCTACCACTAATATAATTCACTTTTTTGAATTTGCTGAATTTTTAAGTCACCGTGCCGCTGTGCCTTGTGATACCGGCTTAGAATAGCATCACCCCATTTCTTTCCCGCGGGTATCGTAAGAGGCGACTGAGGGACTCAAGGGTTTTAAGTGTATTGCAATTTTAGGCGACAGGCTGACAACCTGTCACTATAGTGATACACGAATTATCTGCAACGACCCTCAAATATTGTCAGACATGGCGATAACGACCGTAATTTTGCTATCGTTATCGCTCTGCCTACCCCGTAAGGGATAAAGGCGTGATATGTGTATGTATGTGTTTAAGTCCAATTTTGTAGTGTGTTTCTACTCATGATTCTGAACAACTTTTACTATGGAGCTATCTTCGGAACCGCAAAAACATAATAGGGTATTCTATAGAAAAATTCATATTTACTCTTCAAACCCATAGTAAAACTTGTTCAGAATCATGAGTAGAAACACCTTAAAAAGTTTATGTACTGACTAAAAAATAACCCTGTATATTCCCAGTGATTTTTTTAATGTCCGTGTGATGCCGGCTTAGAATAGCATCACCCCACATCCTTCCCGCGGGTGTCGTAAGAGGCGACTAAGGGACTCGAGAGTATTGGTGTATTACAGTTTTTAGGCGACAGGCTGACAACATGTCACTATGGTGATACACAATGTTTTCCGAAACAACCTTGGAAAACAATCTTCAAAAATGTCAGACGTGGCGATAGCGACCGTATTCTTACGGCCGTTAACGCTCTGTCTACCCCGCAAGGGATAAAGACGTGGTATATGTATGTATGTTTTTTCGTGAAAATCTGGAGTTGTATTCACATATGGTGTTTTGTTGTGCAGGTCCGCACGCTGACGGGCGAGGGCGGGCACCTGCGGCGCGACCTGACGCTGGCGCAGCACAGAGACTTCGAGCTGGTGCCCGACGCGCTGTGGAGGGCGCTCGCGCTGTGGTACGGCGGGCCCGACCCGCTGCCCAGACAGGTAACTAACTCCTTATGCACCTGCGGCGCGACCTGACGCTGGCGCAGCACAGAGACTTCGAGCTGGTGCCCGACGCGCTGTGGAGGGCGCTCGCGCTGTGGTACGGCGGGCCCGACCCGCTGCCCAGACAGGTAACTAACTCCTTATGCACCTGCGGCGCGACCTGACGCTGGCGCAGCACAGAGACTTCGAGCTGGTGCCCGACGCGCTGTGGAGGGCGCTCGCGCTGTGGTACGGCGGGCCCGACCCGCTGCCCAGACAGGTAACTAACTCCTTATGCACCTGCGGCGCGACCTGACGCTGGCGCAGCACAGAGACTTCGAGCTGGTGCCCGACGCGCTGTGGAGGGCGCTCGCGCTGTGGTACGGCGGGCCCGACCCGCTGCCCAGACAGGTAACTAACTCCTTATGCACCTGCGGCGCGACCTGACGCTGGCGCAGCACAGAGACTTCGAGCTGGTGCCCGACGCGCTGTGGAGGGCGCTCGCGCTGTGGTACGGCGGGCCCGACCCGCTGCCCAGACAGCTAACTAACTCCTTATGCACCTGCGGCGCGACCTGACGCTGGCGCAGCACAGAGACTTCGAGCTGGTGCCCGACGCGCTGTGGAGGGCGCTCGCGCTGTGGTACGGCGGGCCCGACCCGCTGCCCAGACAGGTAACTAACTCCTTATGCACCTGCGGCGCGACCTGACGCTGGCGCAGCACAGAGACTTCGAGCTGGTGCCCGACGCGCTGTGGAGGGCGCTCGCGCTGTGGTACGGCGGGCCCGACCCGCTGCCCAGACAGGTAACTAACTCCTTATGCACCTGCGGCGCGACCTGACGCTGGCGCAGCACAGAGACTTCGAGCTGGTGCCCGACGCGCTGTGGAGGGCGCTCGCGCTGTGGTACGGCGGGCCCGACCCGCTGCCCAGACAGGTAACTAACTCCTTATGCACCTGCGGCGCGACCTGACGCTGGCGCAGCACAGAGACTTCGAGCTGGTGCCCGACGCGCTGTGGAGGGCGCTCGCGCTGTGGTACGGCGGGCCCGACCCGCTGCCCAGACAGGTAACTAACTCCTTATGCACCTGCGGCGCGACCTGACGCTGGCGCAGCACAGAGACTTCGAGCTGGTGCCCGACGCGCTGTGGAGGGCGCTCGCGCTGTGGTACGGCGGGCCCGACCCGCTGCCCAGACAGGTAACTAACTCCTTATGCACCTGCGGCGCGACCTGACGCTGGCGCAGCACAGAGACTTCGAGCTGGTGCCCGACGCGCTGTGGAGGGCGCTCGCGCTGTGGTACGGCGGGCCCGACCCGCTGCCCAGACAGGTAACTAACTCCTTATGCACCTGCGGCGCGACCTGACGCTGGCGCAGCACAGAGACTTCGAGCTGGTGCCCGACGCGCTGTGGAGGGCGCTCGCGCTGTGGTACGGCGGGCCCGACCCGCTGCCCAGACAGGTAACTAACTCCTTATGCACCTGCGGCGCGACCTGACGCTGGCGCAGCACAGAGACTTCGAGCTGGTGCCCGACGCGCTGTGGAGGGCGCTCGCGCTGTGGTACGGCGGGCCCGACCCGCTGCCCAGACAGGTAACTAACTCCTTATGCACCTGCGGCGCGACCTGACGCTGGCGCAGCACAGAGACTTCGAGCTGGTGCCCGACGCGCTGTGGAGGGCGCTCGCGCTGTGGTACGGCGGGCCCGACCCGCTGCCCAGACAGGTAACTAACTCCTTATGCACCTGCGGCGCGACCTGACGCTGGCGCAGCACAGAGACTTCGAGCTGGTGCCCGACGCGCTGTGGAGGGCGCTCGCGCTGTGGTACGGCGGGCCCGACCCGCTGCCCAGACAGGTAACTAACTCCTTATGCACCTGCGGCGCGACCTGACGCTGGCGCAGCACAGAGACTTCGAGCTGGTGCCCGACGCGCTGTGGAGGGCGCTCGCGCTGTGGTACGGCGGGCCCGACCCGCTGCCCAGACAGGTAACTAACTCCTTATGCACCTGCGGCGCGACCTGACGCTGGCGCAGCACAGAGACTTCGAGCTGGTGCCCGACGCGCTGTGGAGGGCGCTCGCGCTGTGGTACGGCGGGCCCGACCCGCTGCCCAGACAGGTAACTAACTCCTTATGCACCTGCGGCGCGACCTGACGCTGGCGCAGCACAGAGACTTCGAGCTGGTGCCCGACGCGCTGTGGAGGGCGCTCGCGCTGTGGTACGGCGGGCCCGACCCGCTGCCCAGACAGGTAACTAACTCCTTATGCACCTGCGGCGCGACCTGACGCTGGCGCAGCACAGAGACTTCGAGCTGGTGCCCGACGCGCTGTGGAGGGCGCTCGCGCTATGGTACGGCGGGCCCGACCCGCTGCCCAGACAGGTAACTAACACCTTATGCCGAGTGACAGGATGAATCCGCGAGTTTGAGGAACAGCGTAAAGCAGATCTCGACGCTAAGCGCGATGAGCTGAAGGCCCGTGCACCCGTCGCCATTAACTATAATTACGTAAATGGCAAACTCACGTGTCCATACTGTGCACGGGAGTTTACTGACAAAATTGGCTACAATAAGCTCTCCGGGCGCATCAGCGGCTCAGCGCCGATCTGATTAGGAGTCGAAGTGGTCGCCATGGCCGAAATAGCTCGGAGAGATCATCATCAATCCAGGTGGTGTCGAGAGGCGGGTAGCTACCCGCCTGTCCGGGTGTTGTGCCCAGGGGACCGAAGGGTCCACCTAGATTGGATTAGAAGTTATATATATGCGTTGCGCGGTGAACACTTCGATACCGCGTTTCAGGCCCAATGTTCTGTCACGTGGCTGTGCTGAGAACTTCAGTTGCGTCTTGCCACCAGAGGTCGCCACAACCTCTAGAAACTGGATTTTAAATCCAATTAACCTAAATCAAGAAAAACTGAAAAATAAGAATTGCGCTGATTGAGTTTTTCTGGCAATTCCGGCCGTTTCTTATGTTTGCGACAACACGCTCTGTAGTGCTCGGTGAGTAGGTATAAACACGCACCGCCGTTTGGCTGTTGTGCGTGTGCATTGGTTGGATTGATTTTTAATAAATAGACAAAGCAACGCTTATATCAACTATTTTTCCAAAAAATTACCTGTGGTAAAAAGTGGTTCCATCGATTCTGCACGTGATGTTGAAGAAACAATTTTCAGGTTATGCGCATTTAAAGTTACATCTTGTATATAATAATTATACCAATTAAATTTTAAAGATGATATAATAATAAAAGTTAAAAAACTATTTTTCTAATCATTCTGACAATAGTCCCGATTCCACATTACCGACCAATACCTCTAACTAAAAATAGCGTTGCAACTTTTTGAAAAGAATAGTAGATATCGTGAACTATTTTAGTTATATACAATTTTACGCTTTTGTTTACATTATTCATAATTGATTTAACCGTAGCTTATAATTAGGGAATTCGTCAGAAATAATCCATTGTTATCGCCTTCACTTTTCGATTTATATCTTAATTTTGTTAAAAAACTTGTAAAATCATTAAAACTGACAAACATCTCCTATGTCTCCTCCTTGTCTAAGGTTATTTCAAATGAAAGTGTATACATTATTTTAACCACTTTTTTTACGTTTATTTAAATTTTTGTATAATTTATGTTTTAGGTGATAAGGCCAGCAAACTCAGACGTAGAATTGGAGCTGTACCCGCTACAGCTAAAACTGTTACGACACGTCGCTAGCCCACAGAGTAAGTATACCTTTGTATTTTCTCTTTTTGTTACATATTTCTCAGTGTTTTCCCGCGGGAATAAGATGTTTTCCCGGCATGTATTATACATAAAAACCTTCCTCTTGAATTACTCTTTCTATTTGAAAAAACTGCATTTTAATACGTTGTGTAATTTTAAAGATTTAAGCATACATACATACAGACGCGGTGAAAGCGACTTTTGGTTTATACTATGTCGTGATTATAAATTTTACTTTTTGGTCTTCTTCTTCCTTGCGTGTCGAGGCGAAACAAACCAAACTTTTTGGTGATAAATACTGCCTTTATTGCTCTGTAGTCAAAGTTTTTTCTGGGTCTGAATATGTCTGCAAAGTTTTCGGGATATACTGAAATTACCTATTGAAGTTTAGTTTTTAAACAATAAGGGCCTGTTTTTATAAATTGCTCTTAACGATCGATCTAGAGTGTGACATTGACAAATGTCAGCAATACTAGCGACATCTCTAAGTCACTTAAGATAACTTTCAGATTTAAGAGATATTTATAAATACGGGCTTGTAGTCCATTGAATGAGTACCTCCAAAAGGGGTCTAGAGTGCGTGGGTTAGTAACGTAAGATGTTTCTTCGGAAACATGTCAAGGGTCCCTAGGTAATAAACATACTAAAACCCCGGGACACTAGGAGGAGCCCCGGAGTGGGGGGAGGGGGGGAAAGGGTCCATTTTTTCATTTTTCGCTTAAATCTCAAAAACGGTACATGTTAGAGAAAAACGTTCAAGGAAAAGTTGAAAGGCCATAAAATTATCTACAAGTTATACCTAAATCACTTTTTCCTATATCCTACCGTTTCTGAGTTACACGCATTAAAAAATGATTTTGGCTCAAACAATTTTCCCATACTACATACCCATGTTTATCACATCAATCGATCAAAAAATATTTCTTTCTTCCATAAAACTCAAATGTGCAACTTGTGACCGGTACTGATAGATTGCTCTTGAATAGGTCTATCATTGGTAAAATAAACACATTCCTCCATGGAAGCCTTTAGGAGGAATCGATTGTCAAAATATTATATAGGAATTTTAGTAGGAATACTGATGCCGGGATCATATTAAGCAGGTATTTAAATCTGCTAAACTACAGAAAAAAACTGCTAAGTTAGCAGGTTTAAAAGCAAACTGCTAAATATGGACGCACCATCAGTATACCCACCGATGCCGCGCGTACGGTTCGGCTAAGTATGCGTACACCTTAGACTGTAAAACGTAAAGTTTTTTTTTTAAAGATGGTAAATTGGCATCTTGGGTTGCCATTTTTTTTTTTTTTTTGAAATCTTAAATACTGATGTGCCAATCATCTGTCTAGTTCAGTGCATAATAAAAAATAACTGTTACGCCGATCAATGGAAAATCATTGCTGCGCTTTTATATCATTCGCATGAGCGTAATCTACTAGAAACTAAAAGAAACAGATTCAAAAAACACAAAAATGGCAACCCAAGATGTGAATTTACTATCTCTAAAAAAAACATACTTTAAAGTAAGTATGGACGTTCGAATGGGCCATATGTGACGGCTGACAAAATTATGATAATGCTTATGAAATAACGTCTATTTTTCTTTGTTGACATGTCCTTTAGTATGGGTTTGACGGCTGTCAAATATGGCCTATTCAAACGGTCATAGTTTAGAGTTCCAGTGTACAGCGCGCCAATAGCGTGTTCGATTGCAGGGTTGAACGCGATGGCCGCTGCGGGGGGGGCAGGCGTGTCTATGTACAGCAGCGTGCCACTAGCGCCCGCCCCGCCCGAGAGACAGCTCGCCTACACCGCGGCCTTCTCTAGGCTGGCTACTGTCAAACAGGTGAGGTAGTGGCCGCTGGGGGGGGGGGGGGGGGGGGCAGGCGTGTCTATGTACAGCAGCGTGCCACTAGCGCCCGCCCCGCCCGAGAGACAGCTCGCCTACACCGCGGCCTTCTCTAGGCTGGCTACTGTCAAACAGGTGAGGTAGTGGCCGCTGGGGGGGGGGGGGGCAGGCGTGTCTATGTACAGCAGCGTGCCACTAGCGCCCGCCCCGCCCGAGAGACAGCTCGCCTACACCGCGGCCTTCTCTAGGCTGGCTACTGTCAAACAGGTGAGGTAGTGGCCGCTGGGGGGGGGGGGGGGGGCAGGCGTGTCTATGTACAGCAGCGTGCCACTAACATTCTCTGCTAACTTGGAGAATGGACAATGTCATAATTATTCTAAGTTTTGGAATTGTATTAACAAATATAGTTTTGAGCTAACCTGCATTGCATTTTTTTGGTTATAATCTACATGTTTGAAAGCTTAAAACATGTTAGGCTATTTTCATTTCATTATAAACTTCGAAATTTAAAAATGTATATTCTACATACACAAATAACGCGTTCTTCCCTCGCAGGGCAGGCAGAGCGTCATCGATACTGTAAATTTGATCGTTTATTGCCTTTCCTAAAACTTTTCCGACTGTTTCCAGGTGTCAGAATTCCTCTGCTCAGCGCTGGGCCTGGCGCGGGAAGACATGCGTCTCTGGTCGGTCGGCAACGTCACCGTGTTGTTGGACGACGAGAGACCCACTCTGCAACAGCTGGGCCTCGACGAGCGCAGCTGCCTGCTCATTGAGCTGCGGAACAACGACCTCACCTGGCCGGAGGAGCTCACTCAGCTCAGGTACTCATTGTTGAGCGAGAGACCCACTCTGCAACAGCTGGGCCTCGACGAGCGCAGCTGCCTGCTCATTGAGCTGCGGAACAACGACCTCACCTGGCCGGAGGAGCTCACTCAGCTCAGGTACTCATTGTTGAGCGAGAGACCCACGAGTCGTCAAAAGTCAGCATACGACTACTAGATCATTTCTTCGTGTGAAATTTCAATATATTTTGCAAGGCAAAAGTCCGTCCTATATAAAAATTTACATACCGTTATTTGACTTATTGATTTACCGTAACTTTCCTTCTGTATGATAGAAAAGTCCATTTTTTTTCATACAGGGTGTTAAAAAATTTGCTGCAAATATTTTAAGGGATGAACCAGCCCATGAAACTGAATAACTTTCCTCAAGGAACAAAATTTTTTGGGCTCACCCATACAAAATAACCGCCCGACCTAGCCAATTTGTATGGAAGGACCAAAAAATTTTCTCATATTTCGACCTATGTATCTTGGGAAAAGTTGTTCTTTTTTATGGGCTGATTCACCCCTTAAAATATTTGCAGCTAATATTTTTACACCTTATATATCTACCCATGTTTCTTGAGGAATGTTGTCCGTTTTATGAAATAGATCACACCTTAAAATGTTTGCAGTTGAGTTTCTTACACCTTGTATTTTCCTTTGACAGCATGTCCGCGAGCGGGTGTCGGGCGACAGAGAGGAGAGAAACGTTGATCGCCCCCAACCTGCCCGGCGCCACGGGGCTGCACAACCTGGGCAACACCTGCTTCATGAACGCGGCCTTACAGTCCGTGAGTATACCACGTTCAGATAGTGTCGCCACCAGCGTAACTTCACCTCAGTGCTCCGTTGCGATGTTGGCTGTAAAGGATGGAGGAAACACGTGTGTGCAGTTCAGGCGTATATTGGCGACTGACTGACGCTACAATCTAATATATATTTTATATATATATAGTAGGGAGTTCTGTGTCACCACAGCACACAGTACACGCACGTTACGTGCGCGTACTAATAGTTACGCTGGTCGTGATACTTTATCAGGACAGAAGTTATGAAGTTATTAAATGTTAAAAATGGGCATAGAAAAAGATGAATGTACTGAAGTTTGACTCTTTTTAGTGTATTTCGTTCTAAATTCGTAGTAGAGTAAAGAGGTTTACACCAGAGTTAAATATTTGGTTAAAATTGTAAAAAACTGTTTAATTTTTATTTATTAAATTAATTTCCCTGTTTTGTGCAACAGTTGCCGTTGCTATTCTTCACTGCAATTAACGATATTGTATATTAATTGTTTTGTGACGCAAGACGCATTATTAGCTCAGGTATGGGCATTATTTCTCGTGCGTGACGTAGAAACCGACTAAGGAACTCGAGAGTTTCATGTGTATTGCAATAAATGGCTTAAATGCAATTTTGGGCGACAGGCTGACAGCCTGTTACTTTAGTGATGCACGGCTTCTCTGAAACGACCGTAATTTTGCGGTCGCTGAGCCTACCCCGTCAGGGATATAGGTGTGATATACAGAGGTAGGCAGAGCGTTAACGGCCGTAAGAATACGGTCACTATTGCCATGTCTGACATTTTTGAGAATTGTTTTCCAAGGTTGTTTCAGAAAACATGTGTATTACTATAGTGACAGGTTGTCAGTCTGTCGCCTAAAAATTTTAATACACCAATACTCTCGAGTCCCTTAGTCGCCTCTTACGACACCCACGGGAAGGATGTGGGGTGATGCTATTCTAAGCCGGCATCACACGGCGTGATATACCTACGTATGTATGTATAAGTAATGCACATTCTTCTTTTGCAAGTTCTCTAGCGAAATTTGGTTGTAGGTGTGGAACACGGGCCCTCTGACGCGGTACTTCAACTCGGGCATGCACCTGTACGAGGTGAACACCACCAACCCGCTGGGGACCAAGGGGGCCTTGGCGCTGCGCTACGGAGAACTCTGCAAAGAGGTACATATAAATGATTTGTTTAGTTATTGCATTGTGAAATATTTTCAAAAATCTATTATCTTTCATTTCATGTGTGTTTATACTACACAAGAACCAGAGCTGGAACTGCCCTGCCTCCCGCACCCCGCACATTCGCCGTGCCCGGATTCGCCGCACCACCGCTCGGCATTCAATCATTCCATCTATCAACGCACTCGCGACAACTTAACCTTTTTGTATTTTTACTTTAATATAATCATCAAGTACTTCATACCATCTTCCATTGGATGAAAGTCCTTCATAATGTTTGGAAGCCCAACTTACTTTTTTAAATTCATTATATAACTTTTATAATTCCAGATTTTGTACTTATTTAAAAAAAACATTTTGCTTTAATTTTTTCCAAGAAATGGAGAAATTATTCACTTTTGTCGCCTATTTATTTTTTATGCCAACAAAAGCCAATGAACTTAAAAACGAAATCCAACTTAAGGCCTTTGATCTGCTACTAATACAACAGTCCACTACTGGATATGGGCTATCTTTGATTTATGCCGCTGATTTGTCTAGACTAGAACATATGTTTATACTACACCTACATAGAAAATTACCCATAGCTTAAAGAAACGTAGAGAGGAACGTGAGTTTTTGTTCATGTTTCAAATTAGCGAGAGACAAAACTCCATACCAATCACGTTACTCCCTTGGGGAGCAAAGATGCAACTGTCAAAGTTACGTAAAACGGGACATAAATCTAATATATAATTTGCAGGCATAATGAAATACGCAGTGGAAAGATAGCGGAAAGATAGCGTAGTCGTCCTGTTCCACAAGAAAGGTGCTAAAACTAACCTTAAAAACTACCGCCCCATCGCACTCTTGAGTCAGGTATATAAAGTCTTCTCACGGATCATTACTTCGAGAATTACCAAAATACTTGACGAATACCAGCCTAGGGAACAAGCGGGGTTCAGGAAGGGCTATAGCACAATTGACCATATATTTACTGTAAGGCAAGTGATACAAAAAAGCTATGCATATAACCGGCCACTTTACCTTGCCTTCGTAGATTATGAGAAAGCGTTCGATTCAGTGGAACACTGGGCAGTCATGGATTCCTTGCAGAGATGCAAAGTGGACTATAGATATATTCAGATCCTCAAAAATATCTATAAATCGGCGACAATGACGGTACAGATCCAAGGCTCAACGACAAGCGTGCCAATCAAACGTGGTGTACGTCAAGGTGATGTGATTTCTCCGAAACTCTTCACTAATGCACTGGAAGACGTTTTCAAAACGATTGATTGGACCGGTATAGGCATCAACGTTGATGGGGAATACCTTAACCACCTTCGCTTCGCTGACGACATCGTTCTGCTTGCAGTGACGCCGAACCAACTTGAAAATATGCTCAACGATCTGAACCAAGCGTCCCTGCGAGTCGGCCTGAAGATGAATTCGGATAAGACAAAGTGGATGAGCAACAGTGAAACTTCCATAAATCCGATAATAGTGAATGGCACAACGATCGAACGAGTAGAGCACTACATATATCTGGGGCAGAAAATCAGACTTGGCCAACAATCACTCGACGCGGAAATAGATAGGCGAATACAGCTAGCCTGGGCAGCGTTCGGTAAACTAGCGGATGTATTCCGCTCTAAGCTGCCACAAACATTGAAATCCCAAGTTTTTAACCAATGTGTACTTCCGGTGATGACATATGCTTGCGAACCATGGACGCTTACTGCCGGTATGATCCGTCGCCTCAAAGTAACACAGAGAGCAATGGAGCGCTCTATGCTCGGTATCACCTTACTCGACAAAGTACGGAACGAACTCATTCGCCAACGCACTAAAGTGACCGACGTCGGAAAAAGAGTTGCGCAACTAAAATGGCAATGGGCGGGACATGTGTGCCGTAGAAAAGATAACAGGTGGAGCCACAGAGTGCTACATTGGAGGCCCCGAGCAGGAAGTCGAAGTGTGGGCAGACCACCAGCAAGATGGTCGGAGGACATAAAAAAGACGGCAGGGCCGACCTGGACCAGAATCGCCGTGAATAGATCAGAATGGAGAAGACATCAAGAGGCATTCGTTCAGCAGTGGACGTTATTATGCTGAAGTGAAGTGAAGATAATGAAATACATGGCCAAAAGGATTTATTGCTTTTGCTTTCTACGATATTATAAAAAAAAGACATTACGGCGCAAATTCACTATGGTTTTTCATGTATTTTTTTTTAGTTTATTGAACTATTCTTCTATTAGTATTCCTGTTTATTTATTCTTGCAGGTGTAGTATATAACACTATGTATCACTCGGAAGAAAGTCCGATTGCAAACTCATGTGTATTGAAACTACACCCTTTTTAGTAATCGGTTCTTTTTTTACCGCGTGTCCAATGTACTATTGATTTCCTAGGTATGGTCAAATGCCGTGCCGTGTGATGCCGGCATCACCCCACATCCTTCCCGCGGGTGTCGTGAGAGGCGACTAAGGGACTCGAGAGTATTGGTGTATTGCAATTTTTAGGCGACAGGCTGACAACCTGTCACTATAATAGTAATACACATGTTTTCTGAAACAGAATGCCGTGTGATGCCGGCTTAGAATAGCATCACCCCATATCCTTCCCGCGGGTGTCGTAAGAGGCGACAGGCTGACAACCTGTCACTATAGTGATACACATGTTTTCTGAAACAACCTTAGAAGACAATCCTCAAAAATGTCAGACGTGGCGATAGTGGCCTTACTTTTACGGGCGTTAACGCTCTGCCTACCCCGCAAGGGATAAAGGCGTGATATATGTATGTATGTATGTTTTCTGAAACAGCCTTGGAAAACAACCCCCAAAAATGTCAGACGTGGCAATTGCGACCGTATTCTTACGGCCGTTAACGCTCTGCCTACCCCGCAAGCGCGTAATATATACATATATATTTTCATTTATTTTGTTTTACCGTAGTAAGTACAATAAATAAACATTGACAGACGTCCCTAAACCCGAAATGGTTTGTCTTGACGACAGGCTTTCTCGCTCGTGTTTACAATTGACATACGTCCAACCCTTGATTATGTATGTATGTACGTATGTATAAAAAATGAATAATTAACAATGTTAATGTCGTATTGGTTTCTTAGGTGTGGTCGTGCAGCGCGCGGTCGGTGGCGCCGCTGCGCGTGCGCTGGTGCGTGTCGCGGCACGCGCGCGGGCTGGCGGGCGGCGGGCAGCACGACGCGCAAGAACTGCTCGCCTGGCTACTAGACACCTTACACGAGGATCTGAACAGAGCGATCCCGCCCACGCCCAAGCCGCACAGGGACTCCGACGGCAGACCCGACCAGGTAATATAAGGGGTTTGTTAGGTGTGGTCGTGCAGCGCGCGGGCGGGCGGCGGGCAGCACGACGCGCAAGAACTGCTCGCGTGGCTACTAGACACCTTACACGAGGATCTGAACAGAGCGATCCCGCCCACGCCCAAGCCGCACAGGGACTCCGACGGCAGACCCGACCAGGTAATATAAGGTGTAAGGGTTTCTTAGGTGTGGTCGTGCAGCGCGCGGGCTGGCGGGCGGTACCTGTAATCTAACAAGTACCTGCTGTACCTTCTTTCCTCATGATCTACATTATACTTTTTCTTTTTATAGACTGTTACATAATTAGGGTCTTACCACAAAAAAGTTAGACGTGTGTTAAACGCGTGTTTAAATTAAAACTTCATACAAAAAAACTCGCGTCAAATTTTTTTTTGTGGAAAAGCCCATACTAAATAATATTCATCTTTTATTACTATGATTCGCTAGATGACTGGGTCATTAATAAAATACAAAACTTCAAAATATTGTCTAAAAATACTACATACTGTATTTATACTTTTTCGGAATATTCAAAAGTTGAATTAATAAACTGAAAAATAGCAAAAAAATTAAGTGTTTTGAGGCCTTCGAAACTACAGAGACATGACTTCATCTCTTCGTATTTTCATACAAAACATCGTTTTAAAACGTAACCCATTTGACCGGCCAGTCATCAAGCCTATTATGTAAATACATATTTTTTCTTGTGTATAGTAAATCTTTTTAAATCCAGGTAGTAGCAGCGGAAGCGTGGGAAGCGCACACCGCGCGCAACAAGTCCATCATAACGGACCTGTTCTACGGGCAGCTCAAGTCCAAGGTGCGGTGCGGCACTTGCGGCCGGGACTCGGTGCGGTTCGACGCGTTCAACATGCTGAGCCTGCCGCTGCCCATGGAGAGCTATGTGCGCTGCGAAGTGAGAGGCGAGTTGCTATGTATACAGTGTTGTTAGAGGCAGGTTGCTATGTATACAGTGTTGTTAGAGGCAGGTTGCTATGTATACAGTGTTGTTAGAGGCAGGTTGCTATGTATACAGTGTTGTTAGAGGCAGGTTGCTATGTATACAGTGTTGTTAGAGGCAGGTTGCTATGTATACAGTGTTGTTAGAGGCAGGTTGCTATGTATACAGTGTTGTTAGAGGCGAGTTGCTATGTATACAGTGTCGTTAGGGGCAGGTTCAAATTCATAATGAAAAATCCTCCTAATTTTATTCCAATGTGATTTGTTGCAATTGATAGAACTAAAGTCATGTTTACATTATATCACGTACGCAAAATGACATTTCTTTACGTAACTAAGTTTGTTTTTCCTACCTTATAAGTGGGATCTCATTCAAAATTTGACCATTGTTTTGTTTGGGTAATAACAACACACACAATTATAATCTGGGCTTTATTTTGTGCGAGGTAGGCAGGGCGTTAACAGCCGTGCGATCGCTTTCGTCACGTCTGTCAAATACTGGGCCTATTTCTGATGATTCAATTTCGTGCATCACTGTGCAGTATGTTTTTATTTTTTTATATATATTATGGCAACAAACAGTCATCTAAATAATGCTGACAATTTCTGTACAAAAAATAATAATTATGTTGTCAGCTTGTCGCATAAATACATTATAAGTATTACACCGTCATTGTGATTGTCCTATGTTTTATACATACATACATACACACACGTATCACGCCTTTATCCCTTGCAGGGTAGGCAGAGCGTTCATGGCTGTAAAAATACGACCGCTATCGCTACGTCTGTCATTTTTTAGGATTGTTTTCCAAGGTTGTTTCAGAAAACATGTGTATCACTATAGTGACAGGTTGTCGTCCTGTCGCCTACAAATGTAATGCACCAATACTCTCGAGTCCCTTAGTCGCCTCTTACGACACCCGCAGGAAGGATGTGGGGTGATGCTATTCTAAGCCGGCATCACACGGCATTATATCTATATATACGAGTATATGACTGTTCGTTAACATAATAAATAAATTAATCAAAACACACTGAACAGTGATTCACGAATCATATGAAAGAGCCCCAGCATTTGTTAGACGTGTCGAAAGCCATCGCACGGCCGTTAACGCCCTGCCTACCCCGCAAGGGATAAAGGCGTGATATATGTGTGTATGGAAGCCTTAGTCCCTTACACCCCGTATAACTCATAAAATATGTTTGTTACAGTAATGCTGTTGGACGGGTCGGTGCCGGTGAAGTACGGCGTGCGCGTCAACTCGGAAGGCACCTACCTCGACCTCAAGAAGCGGCTCAAAGAACTCTGCGGACTCGAGCCGGAATCGTGAGTAACAAAACGTATAGGTTTTAATATTATGAGACTCATAGATGATAGATTCATTTATTTCACATTATCCAATTCATAGTTACAGAGCTAAAACTAAATAAAAATGTCAGAGAATAATGCGATCGTCAAAAATAAAAATTTAAGTATATAACAATGTAAAAGTTCTACAATAGTAGAATAAAAAGTCAAACAAATCTAATACCAGGGCTGGTTAATTCCATACATTACAGAATTAGTTTACACAAAATTTCGATAGATGGCAGTACAGGTATCGCTAGGAATATTGAACACATTATTTACATATTTTTTTTATTTGTTTTAACTGCATTGCATAAATAGTACCTTTATAAGACTTTTAAAGTTATATTCACCAATAACATCGTTAAAATATAGTATTTTAATTATTATTTTTCAATGTTTATACTGACATCTAGCAATTGCTACACGAAACATTTTGATTGGGTTCTAACACAGTTCTAAGTTTATTCAGCATGCACACAAATGGCGCTGAAATAGAAATGTTTCGGGTATTTTCCTTCTTTGACTGCTGGGCTGCTGGCAGGCAACAATGTTTGTGTCACTGTATGTTAATGTGACACAGTGACACTCATAGAGTAATTAGCGGAGTTGTCATAAGTCATAACTTTAAGTAATTTATCTCATCTATAATATCATAATTTATCTCAAAATCAAGTCTGTGCCATGGCACCTATGCCGAATCAGGCCTGATAAATCGTAACGTGTAATCGCTACTTGCTATTATGCAAGGGATAGCCGGTATGTGAATTGAAGAAAATAGCAAGCTACGCCCGCCGTCGTAATCGTGCGACAGTTTGCCATACAAATCTAGTCAAAAAAAATTGTAAGACCCTCGCATTGCCTCTGGATTACTGTTACTGCTTTTTCTCCGACCTCTGCATTGCCCTTGGAAACGAACATGCCAGCCCGAAGATGCTCTTACTCTGGTTGCAACAATGGAAGATCAGAGTATTCAATGTTCCGATTTCCAATACACGATACACATCGCAAATCTCGCTGGCTAGAAAATGCAGGTAATTTGGCTTTAAGCCATTTAACTGATGACGAGCTTGGAAACAGATATATCTGTGAAGTGCACTTTGATGCTTTAGTAAATATCAAAGACGGGGTCGAGGCCAGTGTTGGATAAATCCGCTATCCCAAGCCATTTCTCAACTTCACTACCAACTTTAAAAGTGACGATCCCGACAAAAGTTTATTCTAATAAAAGAAAGTTGGAATTTGAAGATGTTGGTGATCAGGTGGTGCAAATGGATCCAGAAATAAATTTTCCCACACCACCGTTTGTACCGCATGAAAACTGGGTGCAACCGCAACCCAACTGCGAAACAATTGAGATCAGTATTTAGAAGTAATCTTCTGAATGGACTAATTTCCATAAACACTGGGAACTGCGAAGAGGACGATGCAAAATTTTTATTTGATGACGAAGAACCTTTTTTTCCTGCCTCTTCGTCATCAAAATAAATTCAAGTCAGATAGACGACGACATCACCACGGCTACATTAGCACACTCTATGCCTAGTACCAGCCAAGTCCCCAGTACATGTAAGAAAACAAAAGCGGTAAATGTTCCAGGACAATATATAGTGCTCAGTCACATATTTTGCTGGGTATTTAGGAAAAAAGTGTATGGAAAAATTCAATTGCACAAAATGTGACAAAATGTTTATAAAAGACGAACTTTTATCAGATGATCGAGAATTGCTGATAATTAATAGGAATTATTCTTATAAAGATTTGAATTTAAATGCACCTACTCAGGCTTTATTTCAAATAGTCAACCAAGGACTGACTATTTATTGCGATGTTTTCAACAATTTAAAATGTAAATATCAAGTGAAAAAACGGATTTTAACATTACTAACGAAAATAATAGTCGATAATGACACAAATGATTGTAACAAGCATGTTACTTTTATTTTAGATAAAATGATTTCTGTCAAATTATATGATTATTGCAAAACAGTAAAAAAAATATGGACAGTGAAAAACAAAAATTAAAAATTTTAAAACACAAATAAAAAGGTTTTTAAGATCTGCTTGTTTTATTTGTTGTTAAGTTGGCTAGGGAGCAAATCAGGGGCAGCAGCATGTCAGTTAATGGGCGAAAACCACCCAAAAGGGAAAAGTTTCAATCAGTCATCAGTAAGTCATTAAAAATGATTTGTCTGACTATTATCTACTTTGATGTGACTGACGATCGGGGTTTAGGAGGTTTCCTAAGAAAGCCAGTGGATGTACTAAAAAAAATAATACCCCTTTTGTGGTTTAAAGATTAGAAAATACGTATTTATTTTTTGAAGTCCTTAGTCTTATCACAAATTTAGAAACAAATCACATCAAAGACCACTAACTTTCATACAAATTATGACGATACGCTTGGTCTATCAAGCGCCATCTATTGCGCTCTTAAGAAAACAAATGACATCAAGCGCCATCTATAGCGCTGTTAAGAAAACAAGTGAGAATGCATATTAGTACCGAGCTCGCGCCACCGGCGCTGGTCTTGCGCGAGTTATCGTGGCAACGATCATAGTACTGAGATTGACTCTCTGTTGTACGTTAGTATATTAGTTTTTCTCTGTACCTTTAAACGAGCAAGAATTGTATATAAATATATACCTATCTATATATATAATCGGGATCTCGGAAACGGCTCCAACGATTTTCTTGCAAATTCGTATTTAGGGGGATTCGGGGGAGAAAAATCGATCTAGCTAGGTTTTATTTTCCAGAAATCACTCTGAACGGCAAAAACAGCTGAATTTTGTGAACGTTGCATTTGTGTGGAGATAGTACCGCTATTTCGTCGATCGACTATAAACAGATTTAGCTCAGTTGGTTAAGCCGCTTACCTATAAATCGCAATGAGCTCGAGTTCGCATCTAAGCCCGCGCTTCCTTTTTGATACTTTTTTGCTCTTTTATTTTTACAAATATTAACAAACTTTTTTTTTTAATAATATTTATTTTATTTTTTGTATTCTACACAAAGCTCACACTTCATTATTGTAAAACTAACGCCATCTGTTGATTTGACATGGTAGTTCCTACGCCGTCTGTTGCAGTTGCGCGGTTCTGTGCGCAACCGTGCACTATGCTGTTGATCAACGACTAAACGATTTTTTATCGTAATAAAACAACCTATTAACGTATTCTGGGGGTACCGAAACGTATTCTGTTTCTTACCTGTTGTGCTTACACCATAATCCGTAAGGTGCGATGATTATGTCATCTATCGGAGAAAGAGAAGACTAATGCTACATACGGACTGCGTTGGATATAATGACCTCCCATACGAGGCAAAGGTCTTAAGACCATACAGCCTCATCTTTAGTTGGTACTTCATTCTTGAGTATTTAAAGATTGTTCGTCTTCAGTGAAGTTTCTTTCCTTCTGAGGTACATTTTGTATGGGAGGTGCATAATTTTTTTTAAAATAGAAAAGAGTTCCTAATCTAAATAAATTTGAACTCGTATTTGAACGTTACCAAGGCTGGCCGCTTAACTTCCACGCCACGTTTGACTGATACTTGGCTGGCGAAATAGGGGTTATCTCTCCACACCAAAATGCAACGTGTTTTTATTCGTCTTCCTGTGCCGTTCAGAGTTGCCCCGCAAGGGATATGGGATAGTGATATTTATACATACAAAAAGTACCATTCGACCGAGGCACTTTGTATGGGAGGTCCATTTATCCAAATGAACGCGTGTCTTTATCGGGTTAACGCGACATGCGGATAGAGCAAGCGAGATCGATTTTTAATCTAAGGGATACATATTTAATACTTTCTAGCGGCCCGCCCAGCGGCTGCACCCGCTGCAACTCATTTTCCCGTCATTCACTCACTCACTCACAGTATTTAAAAAACCTGCGGGGTAGGCAGAGCGTCAACGGTCGCAAAAATACCGCCGCCATCGCCACTTCTGACAAGATATATTGAGGACCCTTTCGAGATGATTCGTGTATCACTGAATTGACAGGTTGTCAGCCTGTCGGCTAAAGTTGTTGTATAATTCACATTAAACCCTCGAGTCCCTTAGTCGCCTCTTACGGGACTCGCAGAAAAAAAGCGGGATGATGCTATTCGAAGCCGGCAAAACAGGGCATTATGCGCATATCTTAAAAAATACGTTTTGAGAGCAATAAATCCGAGCTAGGCTCGGTCAACCAGGTACTAACAAATTAAAAGGCATAATAATAAAATGTCAAAAATTTCAAAATACAGGGTGTAAAAAAAATTGCTACAAATATTGTAATATTCAGCCCAAGAAACTGAATAATTTTCCCCAGGGAACATAGGTTCTCTTCTCAGCTCTCAGCCTCTTACGACACCCGTGGGAAGAAATGGGGCGATGCTATTCTAAGACGGCATCACACGGCATAATAGCAAGGTTTAATAACTTTCCTTATTTTCAGGATGCTACTAACGGAGCTAAACGGCGCAGTGATCGGAGCTGTCATGGATGACAGCATGAAGATATCAGCCGCGAGCGCCGGCGCACTGTACGCGTACGAGATCCCCGACGAGGAGAGTGGGGACCCGGGGGACCTCAGCGACGGAGACGACCTCATACACGGTAAGTATCTATCGGAGCTGTCATGGATGACAGCATGAAGATATCGGCCGCGAGCGCGGGCGCACTGTACGCGTACGAGATCCCCGACGAGGAGAGCGGGGACCCGGGGGGGCCTCAGCGACGGAGACGACCTCATACACGGTAAGTATCTATCGGAGCTGTCATGGATGACAGCATGAAGATATCGGCCGCGAGCGCGGGCGCACTGTACGCGTACGAGATCCCCGACGAGGAGAGCGGGGACCCGGGGGGGCCTCAGCGACGGAGACGACCTCATACACGGTAAGTATCTATCGGAGCTGTCATGGATGACAGCATGAAGATATCAGCCGCGAGCGCCGGCGCACTGTACGCGTACGAGATCCCCGACGAGGATGGTGGGGCCCCGGGGGACCTCAGCGACGGAGACGACCTCATACTCGGTAAGACTCATAGGTAATGTTAAGTGGTTCAAATTGTAACTATCATAAATACGTTTAACAAAAATTTATAAGTAATTCTAATTACAACATTGTTATGGTTATCATGCTGTACGACACGTTGTTGGTTCTACAATCTGGAACAAAATCTGTGTACCTTGTTTAAACTATAAATTTTATTATTGTAAACTGTTGTGTTCGTCCTAATAAATAAAATTAAAAGTTACCCCAGGGTCGTACCCTGGGATTCTTAGAGTGACAGATAACGAGTTATGTATGCAGTGTTGCCAACGGAGTGTCAAGCTGCCCACCAAAAGTGACTTCTTAAACCACCAGAAATCCACTAGAAAAAATTGCATCTGTTAAAAAATCGCTAAACTTTTCACTAAAATTGATTTTTAACAAATTTTTGTTCATCAATTCAATTTATATCAGTCATTAACAATAATATTGTGTTCGCCTCTCGTCACGATATTATAAAGATACGTTTATTGGAGAAATAATCTTTAAAAGTTACACATTATGTAACAAAAAATATAAAATTACACTGCTAAGTCATCTTCAGATGAGTCGTTTTCGTCCGAACCATCATCAGGAGTCTCTCGATTGGTACGACTCTGGTGTCAATAAATTTCAAAAAACAAATCCACTAACCACTAAAAGCAAAATTTGTCCATTAAAAGGCAAGTCAAAAACACCAGATTTAGTGGAAAATTTTCCAGCATCTTTCTAAAAAAGTTTAAAACATATTTAATATTTTTGCATGCTTTTCATTTAAAGCTTTTTAATTTTATTAGTTTTAAGGTAAATTAGGTACTTACCTAATTAAAACTATTAACGGTAGTTCCTTTTTGTAGTGTAAGAATGTCATGTATAATTATTTAAGGAGAAACTGTAGGCCTACAAGCTGAAAAGACTGAACTGTATTACATGTAGATACATATATATGACTGTTTGTTTCTTGTTAAATAAATAAAATCCAGTAAGCTGGCAACACTGTATGTGTACGTATTTTTGCAGAGAGCATGGACGCTGAGCAGGCCGGTGCTGCGCCGGCGGAGGTGAGTGTGGGTCGCGCCGCCGGGGGGGGCGCGCGGCGGTCGCGCCCCGCCCCCCCCTCCCCCTCGCCCTCGCTCTGCATGCCCGCACTCTTCTGCTTCAAGGTTAGCTGCCCGCTACCCCCCCCACGGCTACACGCACACCGCCCATCACAAGTACACACATACACACACACATACATTGAAAGAAGATACGTATTCATACATATAGTATATACATTAGATAGAGGCATTATTTGTCCCGCAACATTGTACAGGTTGTAAAAAAAATTGCTGCAAATATTTTAAGGGGTGAACCAGCCCATGAAAATAAACAACTTTCCCCAAGAAACTTATATCGAAGTATGCAAAAAAAATTTACCTCTTATACAAAACAAAATAAAAAATAAAATAAATGTAGCAGCTGAGCGAGTCAACTGTATGGGAGGTCCAAAGTGTTTTATCATATTTCGACCCATGTTCCTTGAGGAAAGTTGTTCAGTTTCAAGAGCTGGTTCAACTCTAAAAATATTTGCAGTTAGTTTTTTTTCACCCTGTATATCAACAACTTCACACGTGTCTCGCTGCAACTTCAAGTGTGATTTGAATCTTTTTGTGGGAACCTTTGCCGGGGAACTTTCGTCTATATACAAATGTTTCGGGACAAATGTTCCATGTGAATACGTACCTTAAACAATATTGGACACATAATACAACACATACAAGACCAAAGAGTTATTTAGATCAGATAAAGGAGAAAATAATGGTCACGTCGCACAGAAAAGTCAAGGAAAAGGCGAAGGACAGGGAAAGCTGGCGGATACTCCACCGACAAGGGCAATGCTCCTAAATAAATGATGAATACAACACATACATGCCGACTTTCATGCTAGCCTATGAAAAAACAATGAGATGAAATGAAAGTATTTTGATTCTAAATACAAACTTATCCTTCACACACTCATGGCATGGCAAAGTAAAATAAAATTGACGATATTATACAACAATATAAGGTGTAAAAATATTAGCTGGAAATATTTTAAGGGGTGAATCAGCCCATGATACTGAACAATTTTCCCCAAGAAAAAAGGTCGAAATATGAGAAAATTTTTTGGACCTCCCAAACAAATAGACTTGGTTGGCCGGTACTTTTTGTATGGGAGGTCCAATTTTTTCTGCATATTTCGACTATATATCCTTAGAGAAAGTTGTTCAGTTTCATGGCCTGATCCACCCTTTAAAATATTTGCAGCATTTTTTTTACACCCTGTATACTAGTCAGTGGAGAAAGAACCTAAACATAGAAAAACACACACACACGCACACACACAAGACATACACAACCAATGCTTCCATTGCGTTCAAAAATAGACATTTTTTTCGCCATTTTTATTAAATAAAATTATTTTATTTTATTTAAAATTACTTCAAAATAAACAAGTTACTAAATCTAATCCCAATTTCTAACAAACGCGATAACATTAACAAAAAAAATACTTAAACTTTGCTTTGAAATTTATTTTTGCGCTTTTTTTACTTATTTCACGTGAACCAATGGAAACATGCTAGGCATATATCTGAATGGCATAGGTAGGAGCACGCGCTAAATAAAAAAACGGTGGAGGTGAAATTAATAGTAAAAGTAAACAAAGTAATATTACATTAGATTAACATTCCTTAGATTTGAAATACTAATACAAAAACCATTATGTTCAATACATGTTGTAAAACTTGTAAATAACAGATATTTGTAAATAAACATCGTGTACTGTTCTGTCCTTTTGTATATAACTCGAAACTTTTGACTACAAAAAAATCACAATTTCCAAATTATGTGTCACAGATCCCATCTTCATTGATTCCCTACTTGATTACTGCGAACGAAGGTAATATCTGAACGAACATCATTACTTTGCAAACTTTTTGGTGGTAGGTGAATAAAAATACTGCACAAGAAATTATTGAAAAATGACAACACTGCTCCCCGTTTTATTAATGTTTGTAGAGTTATGAACTTTGCAAGGTGTGCTATCTTTTTATATAAGGTGTAAACATATTAGCTGCAAATATTTTAAAGGATGAATCAGACCATGAAACTGAACAACATTCCCCAAGGAACATAGGTCGAAATATGCAAAAAACTTTTACCCCCCATACAAATTGACTTGGTCGGCGCGGCGGCGGGTACATTTTGTATGGAAGGTCCAAATTTTTTTTTCATATTTCGACTTATGTTCCTTGGCGAAAGTTGTTCAGTTTCATGGGCTGATTCATCCCTTAAAATATTTGTAGCTAATTTTTTACACCCTGTCAGCAATGTCGTATAGGACACCTTGTTTCTACAAATAATTACACTATTGAAGTCTTTTCCCCGAGCCGCCACTGCAGCCATAGCGAGTAGATCACGCTCCACAAGCTCCTCAAGCAACCGACGTCTCCGCCGGCGTCGCGGAGGTCCCTCATTTGCGCCTCATTTTGGCAATCACCGGCACATACCGGGTAGATTCAATCCGATCCGTTCTTCCCAGAACAACTCCTAAGCCCAGTCTCGCCCCAAAGGCGTGATTGGGCTGGTTGTTTGAACAACCATACAAATATTTACGGGTGAGGCCTCGCTCTCTACTAAGCTGTCCCGCGTTTGATGGCCCCGGGGCTAATATCGAAACCCCATTAAAAAAAAAAAAATTTTAAAGTTCTGTAACTTTATGTAGAACGAAACCAGGCGTCTTCATATTATGCTATCTATTGATATCAATATCTATAGTAAAGCTCTTGAATAGTGTAGTTATGTTTTTCTGAATTTCCTTCAATGTTTTTCTCTTACATATCGCAGTAGAATGTGTGTTTAGAATAGAATGAAATAGTTTTAAATTCAAGTACTCCTTATTATCCATCTACCATTTTGTGTTTTGTTTCTCTTGTATGCTAAACGCTAGCTGTGTTGTATACTTCATTCACTTACATAGTGTCACGACCAGCGTAACTGTCAGCACGCGCCCGTACGTGCGTGTGTGGAGCATTGAGGTCAAGTTACGCCGGTCGCGACACTATCTAAGCGGTGGTAAGGCAACGGTGATTCCTATGTGTGAATGTTTGTTTTTTCGTATACTTATACAAAGTGTAAGGGACCAAAACCGAATACTTGTGTTTAATTACCGAGCGCATTCTGACCATGAAACTAAACAACTTTCCCCTAGAAGAGTTAGACTCACGTTGAACGCGTATCTAGGTATTTTTATGGAGTTTTATTATAGAAATGCGTTCGACTGGAGTCTAACTTGCTAAAGAAGTGAGCTAATTGTGAGTTTTTATGGAAGGTCGTTTTCTTTTGTCGTTTCCTGACCTATGTTCCTAGGGGATAGTTGTTCAGTTTCATGGTCTGCATGCACACTATCAGTATTCGGACAGCTTTCTTACACCCTTTATTTAAATATAATCGATTGTAAACTGGTTCACAAGCAAGGGAAGATGTCTATACAATTACTTCCACTTTCAACTTGATACTTTTTCTGAACTTACGCACTTCCTAATTAGTTATTTAAATAGTTCAATGTATGTTATTATGCGTGCTGCGTGCTTTACATAATAGGACTTTAGATCAGTTTCCAAATAATTTAATGCGCAATTGTCAAAAATTGTAACAACTTTAAAATAAAAATCTTTGAAGAAAATAGTGTATGACTGTAGTGACAGGTTATCAGACTGTCGCCAAACGTTTTTGAATAACATACGTCACTCTGACATTGGCAAAATACGTCTCGAGTCTCGACTCAAGAGATGTGACACCATTAAAAAAAAATGTATTTATTTTAGCTATTTATGCTATAGTTTATAAAGCATAGCTTGATACCTGTGACGTTTGACAGATCCATACTAAAAGAGAAGTAAACAAAGGAAAATGGACCTTATGTTTGCCCGAAACTTACTAACTTGATACCTGTGACGCATCAAGCTAAATTTTATGGAATATAATAACTACAACAAGTACCGTAAATAGTACCGCAAAAGAGGGGGCGCCTTTGTTCAGCAGTGGGACACAATACAAGCTACATTAAAAAAACAACAGATAAAGTAGATGCCGTGTGATGCCGGCTTAGAATAGCATCTCCCCATATCCTTCCCGCGGGTGTCGTAAGAGGCGACTAAGGGACTCGAGAGTATTGGTGTATTACAATTTTTAGGCGACAGGCTGACAACCTGTCACTATAGTGATACACATGTTTTCTGATGCAACCTCGGAAAACAATCCTCAAAAATGACAGACGTGGCGATAGCGACCGTATCCTTACGGCCGTTAACGCTCTGCCTACCCCGTAAGGGATAAAGGCGTGATTTGTGTGTGTGTGTGTGATAAAGTAGATTCCCTCGTTTATGAACCAGCGCTCCCCATCCAAAGTGCCTCAGCTATCATCGGTGTAATCACATTGCAGCGCTCCAAGTCGGAGATCCTGATGTCTCAGTCCCCGCCGAACAGCTTCAGCTCGCAGCTCAGCGAGCCCCACGGGTACCGCTGCAACACCCTGCCCAAACACTTGAACAGGTAACAATATATGCCTTTATTCTTTATTTTTTTTATCCCACTCACATCACACTTCATACATCACTACATAGTATAAAGCAAAGTCGCTTTTCGCGTTTGTCTGTATGTATGTTTGCTTAAATCTTCAAAAATACGCAACGGATTTTGATGCAGATTTTTTTTATTAGATAGATAGTTTCAAGAGGAAGGTTTTTATGTACGTAGTCGGTCCCAAAGTTCTGTCACTGGCATATTATTTTTGAATTTAGAACACGGATTTGGAAAAGTTTTATTGCATTCCGTTTTTGAATGTTTAACAATTATTTTAAAACAATAAATAATCATTTGGCGCGATTTTTCACGATGGAGTGGACTTTGAAAGAAAACCAAATAGCAGTTTTGGCGTTGCGTCGCTGTGGGCACTCGCCGAGTACCATTTTCAAGTTGCTCAAAAAATTGAAAATAACGCTTAGGTTTGGGTATCGTACTATAACTAGGTACAATGAAGTCTCTAGTGTTGAGGACAAGAAAAGAACTGGCCGGCCTCGCTCCGCCAGAACACCAGCAGTGATCAAAGCGATCAAGGAGCGCATACGAAGAAATCCTGTCCGAAAACAGAAACTTATGGCTTTGCAGATGAAGGTTAGTAGAAAAACAGTCAAAAAGGTTTTAAACGAAGACCTTAAGCTGCGAGCATACAAAAAAAGAGTGGGCACTTACTTAATGCCCGTTTAAAAGAAATTAGACTCAAAAGATCTCGGGTGTTGTTAAAACGGTACGCGAAAAACCGGCACCGCGATATACTTTTTACAGACGAAAAAATTTTTGATATAGAAGAAAAGTATAATAAACAAAACGATAGAGTGTACGCTACCAGCTCTGAAGAAGCAGGAAATAAAGTTCCGCGGGTGCAACATGGGCATCATCCCTCTTCAGTCATGGTCTGGTTAGGAGTCTCCTACTATGGGCCAACTGAGGTTCATTTTTGCGAAAAGGGGGTCAAAACCAGCGCAAAAGTGTACCAAGAGACGGTTTTGGATCGGTACGTCAAAGACCTGCCCAACACACTATTTTCAGGACATCACTTTGTATTCCAGCAGGATTCTGCGCCCGCTCACAAAGCCAGGACCACTCAAGCCTGGTTTGAACGTCAAAACATTGAGTTTATAAGACACGAAGATTGGCCTTCCTCCAGTCCGGACCTTAATCCTCTGGACTATAAAATTTGGCAAGTCTTAGAGAGCAAGGTCTGTGCTAAGCCCCATAAAAATTAGGAGAGTCTGAAGTCAGCCATAGTTAAAGCAGTCGCTGAAATCGACATGGATATGGTGCGTGCTGCGATAGACGACTGGCCGCCGCGGTTGAAGGCCGTTGTTAAAAGCAAGGGAGGTCATTTCGAATAGTTTTATGTTATTTTGATTCTTCGATGATTGTATTTTTAATTGATATATAAATTTTTAAAAACGGATTGGTACTTTTTATTTTATCAGTATTTTCATATATGACAGAACTTTGGGACCGACTACGTATAATACTTGCAACGGAAAAATGAGTTGCTGGGGCAGGCCGCTAGTTGATACATAGTTTAAAATGCATACATACATATATCACGTCTTTATCCCTTGCGGGGTAGGCAGAGCGGTAACGGCGGTAAAAATACGGTCGCTATCGCCAAGTCTGATAAACATAGAGCGTATAATTTGTGTATCACTATAGTGACAGATTGTCAGCATGTCGCCTATAAGTTGTAATACACGTGCAACCCTGAAATTTCTCAGTCGCCTCTTACTACACCCTCGGGTAGGAAATGGGGTGACGCTATTCTAAACCGACAACACGGCTTAATTTAAAATGTTTGTAATATTTCAGAGCGGAAACAAACGGCAACTCATCCCCCACACTGAGCGTGAAGTCTCTCAACCTGAAGCCGCCATCTTCCCCCCGGCTGGGGCGCGTCAAGTTCGGCTCCTCCCCGTCCAACATGAACAGGATGAATACCACCACATTGGACAGCATGCCTGCAGGGAATGTGCAGTATCTAGTCGCCGTGCACAGGTAATCCTTCTCTCTCTGTGGGACACCGAGTCGTCCAACGACCCGGTTACAGGCTTCTCCCCGTCCAACATGAACAGGATGAATACCACCACATTGGACAGCATGCCTGCAGGGAATGTGCAGTATCTAGTCGCCGTGCACAGGTAATCCTTCTCTCTCTGTGGGACACCGAGTCGTCCAACGACCCGGTTACAGGCTTCTCCCCGTCCAACATGAACAGGATGAATACCACCACATTGGACAGCATGCCTACAGGAAGTATCTAGTCGCCGTGCACAGGTAATGCATCTCTCTCTGTGGGACACCGAGTCGTCCAACGACCCGGTTATAGGCTCGTCTCTCTCCAACATGAACGGGATGAATACCACTACATTGGACAGCATGCCTGCAGGGAATGTGCAGTATCTAGTCGCCGTGCACAGGTAATGCATCTCTCTCTGTGGGACACCGAGTCGTCCAACGACCCGGTTATAGGCTCGTCTCTCTCCAACATGAACAGGATGAATACCACTACATTGGACAGCATGCCTGCAGGGAATGTGCAGTATCTAGTCGCCGTGCACAGGTAATGCATCTCTATCTGTGGGACACCGAGTCGTCCAACGACCCGGTTATAGGCTCGTCTCTCTCCAACATGAACAGGATGAATACCACCACATTGGACAGCATGCCTACAGGAAACGTGCAGTATCTAGTCGCCGTGCACAGGTAATGCATCTCTCTCTGTGGGACACCGAGTCGTCCAACGACCCGGTTATAGGCTCGTCTCTCTCCAACATGAACAGGATGAATACCACCACATTGGACAGCATGCCTACAGGAAACGTGCAGTATCTAGTCGCCGTGCACAGGTAATGCATCTCTCTCTGTGGGACACCGAGTCGTCCAACGACCCGGTTATAGGCTCGTCTCTCTCCAACATGAACAGGATGAATACCACAACATTGGACAGCATGCCTGCAGGGAATGTGCAGTATCTAGTCGCCGTGCACAGGTAATGCATCTCTCTCTGTGGGACACCGAGTCGTCCAACGACCCGGTTACAGGCTCCTCCCCTTCCAACATGAACAGGATGAATACGACCACATTAGATAGCATGCCTGCAGGGAATGTGCAGTATCTAGTCGCCGTGCACAGGTAATCTATTACGTATGCATTTATAGGCATACGTAATGGAAAGGAATGTTGACATCTTAATATATAAACGGCAAAACTTATTGGTCATAGATCAACGCACAGGCCAAACTCTTGGGACTAGAAGCGTGAAATTGGGCATGCGTATTTTTTGATTGCTCAAGCAATAAGAAAGAATTATTCAAAGGATGGAAGTTTGTATGAAACTTTTTATTCCTTTATTCAAAGTCAACAACAATTTAAAAAAATTACAAAAAGGTGAACTTAAAAACTACTTAAAATTAACCTATTGAAACAGACTATTTTATTCCTTAGATATATTTGCTTGAAATTTCGTATTTAGGAATAACTTTGGAAATAATTAATCACGTGTTTTAATGTTTTGTAGTATTCAACCCCTAACGGCGTAAAAGGGAGATGAAAGTTTTGTTTCTACTCGCAAGCCGCAATAGTAAAGCCACAGTCTTGCAATTTTGCTCACTTATTTCTAAAATGCATTCTAAGACAAGGGTTTGTCAAAGTTCAAAGTTCGAAAATCCATAACAAATTTGAATGTTATTTTCAGGAAACAGTGCCGAGCGGACGCCTACTTCCTGCCTTCCCAGCGCTGCAAGCCCCAGCTGTTCGGAGTGCCCCTACTGGTCGGCCTGAGGGACGGCATGAGCGGGAGGGAGCTATACAGCCGCGTGTGGGTGCAAGTAGCGCGCCTGCTGTCCGCCCGGCCGCCCCACGAGCCCAGCAACCACGCCATGGACTGGTGAGCGCAGTGCATACATACATACATACATACATACATACATACATACAGAGCGGAAGGGAGCTATACAGCCGCGTGTGGGTGCAAGTAGCGCGCCTGCTGTCCGCCCGGCCGCCCCACGAGCCCAGCAACCACGCCATGGACTGGTGAGCGCAGTGCATACATACATACATACATACATACATACATACATACAGAGCGGAAGGGAGCTATACAGCCGCGTGTGGGTGCAAGTAGCGCGCCTGCTGTCCGCCCGGCCGCCCCACGAGCCCAGCAACCACGCCATGGACTGGTGAGCGCAGTACATACATACATACTGTTGTATTACCTAGATTCCGAGAGGCACCGGCACTCAGGGAACCGAGGTAACCGCAGGTGAATACTTAGCAACTATGTTATTGTGGAGTGGTCTCGCTACACGAGTGCCTGTGACCCCGGAGGGCGTGGGTGTGTAAGGTGTGTGTAGAGTGTCCTGTCTGTAGGCGCCCTAACAAGCCTTGTGCCCCACGTAAGTAGTATGGGGCCGCGGCAAGAAAAGAGGAGGGAGTAAAGTACAAGAGTTTATTTACGATAACCAATCTCCCAGTACCTACGACTGCCGAAAGAGGGACGGACTCACTCACTTGTTAGCACTCACGCACAACGTATCTCGGTCTTCGTTGGCAAAGCGGGCCGCTCGACGAAGTTGTTGGAGTCCCCGTAGCTCCGCGGGCAGAACGGGCGCGACGGATGTGTTCAAGGACTTGCAGAGACGTAGACTTCAAGACTTTGTAGCTTCTTCTAGTTTTACTTAGTTATTTCACACTTATTTGCTTCTTCAAAGTCAGGGAAAAAACTGGCGTGTCATCAGCTTGACACGGCTTATATATGCTCGCTCGGCGCTCTTCATTTTGATAGTCTTTTTGTCAGTTTCTAGCACCTTCGTAGTCTTCATTTCGATCGTCATGTTTCTAGCTTCGAGAACCTTCGGTGATTGTCGTCCTCTTCATGTTCGAATTTCAAAGTCTGGGACTTGTCAGTGGCCAGGTCAGTCGACTACCAGTTGATGCGCTATCCATGGAGGTTGGTTGTGATGATGAAGTGGCTTGCGTGGACAGCAAAGACGCTTCGGCAGCTCGGAGGATGCTGAGGTCTCGTTTCCTCCGGTCCAGAGGGAGAGGGAGAGTGCTAGTGCGTTATGAATTTTAGATTCAAGTACCAGGAGATCAGAAATTAGAAAGAGGTAGAATAAAGTATGATAACTTTTTAGTAAGGAACTACGCGGCTCTATAGATTAGCCGTCATAGTTGAAAGGTTGACATCATGTCAACAAAGTAAACAAACAAGAAAAATATTGGAAATATTTTGCAAAATAATTAAAATGAGTAAAAGGAAATGAAAATGAAAATTGAGGCATGAAAATGCTACATTTCCCCCGCGACCCCGAGAAAATTTTTGCTGTTACAAAAAATTTGAGGTTATGAGCAGATACCCTCCCTAGCATATTCATTCAGACATCACCATTCAATCATACATCCATCATCTTCCAAAGTTCGGGGTAGGGCTCACATTCGATGGCTCCTACTCCAAGGTATGCTGCTCTCTGAGCATATCTCAGGCAATGACACAAGGCTTGTTTTAGGAGTTGTCATCCGCTCCAGCTTAAAACCTGTGGGTGGTGTTAAGGCTTATTTAACGTGTCACCTGCCGCACGATGTGTTGTAAAAAACAGCTGTGTTGAAATTACTTCAATATCAGAAAAAGACATAGGGAAGTTGAGGAAAAATAATTTAATACAATATGAAACTAAAAGTTTAATATATGTACCTAGTAAAATGAAACTTTATGTAAATCCAACATCTCGAGCTTTAGTTACGCGAGTCGGACTATTGAGGGAGTTGAATTGCATTTGTTCCAAAATAGGTATATCAGAGGTCTACATTGTAAAGGATAAAAGTAATTATAAATTTATAGAAGAGTTAACTCAAGAAATAAAAAGGATATCAAATTGGGGGGGCCCTCGATTATGTATAATTAAAGGAGTAGTAAAGATAGAAAATGTAGACGACATTCGAGTAATTTTAAATGACTTTCATCTATTGCCGACGAGTGGCCACGCAGGCATTAGGAGAATGTTAAACAATATAAAGAGATTTTACTTTTGGCCGTCAATGTATAAAGAAGTAGAAAAGTATGTTAAAAACTGTGAAAAATGCCAAAAGGAAAAGTATTTTGTAAAGACGAAACAACCCATGGTTATTACAACTACGGCGAAATCTGCATTCGAAAAATTATTTTTGGACATAGTAGGACCATTGAATAAAGATTATTATGAAAACGTTTACATTCTGACATTGCAATGTGAGTTAACTAAATTTACAGAAGCTTATCCATTGCGTACAAAAGACACTGTGTCGGTAGCCAGAGCATTTGTAGATAATTTTATTCTCAGATATGGAGTGCCGAAAGAGATAGCCACAGATCGCGGGAGTGAGTTCATTTCCAGCACAATGTTCAAAATTTCAAATTTTCAATCGTTTATTTCCAAGTAGATTCACAACGAATTCTTTCAGAAAGTCAAAAATTTACAATACAATACTGTCGCTAAAAATAAATTAGTCATTGTAAAAAAGAGAAAATTGTCAGACACAATTTTCTCTTTTTTATAACAATTTTATGTTCCTAGTAGAAACGCGGCACGAGTGGGATAAAAAAGGCACTGCCTCGGGGCCGGCCAGGCTGACCACACAGCATGTAACTTACTAGCATGTAGCTATTAAAGTAAATATTTCAAAAAATATATTTACATGTGTCATGTAAATCAGCCGGACCCCCTGAACAGGAAAACCACCCAAAAACCTGCTCAAAAGTGCTCCTATTCTCAATTAACAATTTGTACCAGAGGACCTAAGCTACCCTAGCTAAGATTTAAAATATATTAATAGCCCAAAAGACGGCTACGCTAAAATAAAATAAAAGTACTACAGTAGATAATTCTATCTGTTTCGTCTTAATTAAGTCTTCCTTTCTATTTATGTCAATTTTAAGTTCCATGCACGTCCCGATTTGGTATTAAAAATGACTGCATGTTTCTTGTGCTGCGCTGGAAAATCAGAGGACCATGCCTCTTTGTCATTAACGTAATCATCTAACTTATAATAGGCTTTATAACATAATGTTTTCTTAATAATAGATTTAAATTTACTCTCAGACAAACTTAATATATCTTCCGGTATTTTGTTATAGTATCGTATACTTAAACCTTCAAATGAAGTCCTAACTTTAGCTAGTCTATGCTTAGGTTGATCTAATTTATTTTTACTCCTTATATTACGATTATGTCTTTCATGATTTCTTGTGAAAGTATGAATATTCTTTCTTACATACATGATATTTTCATAAATATATTGACATGGCACAGTCATAATATTAATTTCCTTAAACAGTTCTTTTAGAGAATCACGACTGCCAAGTTTATAAATAGCTCTAATGGCCCTTGAATGAAAGAGGTATGTAAGCTCTTGAAAATAACTCAAACAACATCCACCGCGTATCATCATGAGAGCATTGGTGCACTCGAGAACTCTCACAAGGTATTAGGTGCGTATTTAAGAATAAATACCAACAACCATCAAACATCGTGGAGCAGCTGGTTGCCGTACTGGTGCTTTTCCTACAATAACACAGTCCATACTGAAACCAAATATACTCCACATGAACTAGTTTTTGGGAAAACTTGTAATTTTCCGAGTAGTTTTCAGACTGATGTAGTAGAACCAATTTACAATGTTGATAGTTATCCGTTAGAATTAAAATATCGTTTGCAGTTATCCCAGAAAGACGCCAGAGAAAACTTAATAAATAGCAAGGAAAAGAGAAAGATGATTTATGATCAAGACGCTAAACCAATGTATTACGATAAGAATAGTTTAATAGTTATAAGAAATCCGTCTAGTGATAAGAAAGACAGCATTTATTTGGGCCCATATACTGTCATAGAAGATAAGAATCCAAATGTTATAATTTTAAGAAACGGGAAGGAAGAAATGATTCATAAAAACAGAACCAAACTGTTTTTATCGGATTCACAGATAAAATAAAATAACTACTAAAGTAGCTTATTTTATTTTTTCCCTTTCCCCCGTGATGTAGTGTATGTAAGTAGATATATTGCAGCACCTCGTAGCACCGTAGTACGTAAGCAGTTTTCTTTATTATAATCTGCACTTTAGCACTCAATAAATCAGTATCGATCCGAACGCCGTTGTTTCAATTACACTCGCCTTTATAGTGTAGAGTGTAGACAAGGTTAGTTTGTGTAGAGTGTAGTAGTGTAGGCTTATTTTACGTGTCACAATCCGCACGAACAAGAATGAACCTTAGCTCAAGTGGGAATAGAGAGACCCATCAGGAGTATCAACCTAGAGGACCCATTTTAGTGAGTCTAAGAGAGTGTATGAGTGTGTGTGAGTGTATGAGTGTAAGAGAGTGTATAAAAACCAAATACGCGATGTCAGATGGGTGATGAAGATTTATAAAAGGTAAAGCGTTTTAAATCAGTTGCAAAATATTTCCATTAATGCATTAAAGAGGGAGAGGGCCGAACATACTTTGAAAGAGTAAGTTTTAGAATTTTGGGAGGGAAAAGAGGGAGAGGGCCGAACATACTTTGAAAGAGTAAGTTTTAGAATTTTGGGAGGGAAAAGAGGGAGAGGGCCGAACATACTTTGAAAGAGTAAGTTTTAGAATTTTGGGAGGGAAAAGAGGGAGAGGGCCGAAAATGAGGTCCAAAAGGTCTACGCTAGAAGAAGCGTTGTTTTTGAATTTAGGGAGGGATTCTATACCGTTGGGCGCCAAACTGTCGTATTACCTAGATTCCGAGAGGCACCGGCACTCAGGGAACCGAGGTAACCGCAGGTGAATACTTAGCAACTATGTTATTGTGGAGTGGTCTCGCTACACGAGTGCCTGTGACCCCGGAGGGCGTGGGTGTGTAAGGTGTGTGTAGAGTGTCCTGTCTGTAGGCGCCCTAACAAGCCTTGTGCCCCACGTTAGGTTTTGCACTGGGTTTATTTTGCAAAATAATTAAAATGAGTAAAAGGAAATGAAAATGAAAATTGAGGCATGAAAATGCTACAATACATACATATATATATCACTTTAGAATAATTCTGACTTGACCTTTCTTTAAAACGTACCCGATTTGATCCAGGTAGGTTCTTCGCAGCCTTCCCCTTCCAACATTTCCTCTAACACTCGCCTTATATATCTTTTTCGTTAATCTCCTTTCATTCATTCTCTCATCATGACCAAACCACTTTAGCATTCCCTTTTCAATCGCGGTCACTATATCTTCTTTTACGCTACAACGTTCTCTATATAAATTACTTATCATAAGTTTTTTTTCAGCGACGACAGCCTGGGCTACGAGTTCCCGTTCACGCTGCGGCTGGTGTCCGGCAGCGGCGCGTGGTGCGCGGTGTGCGCGTGGCCCGCGCTCTGCCGAGGCTGCGTGCTCAGCAGCGAGCACCAGACACTGGTCACCGACACAGGTAACACAGCGGCGCGTGGTGCGCGGTGTGCGCGTGGCCCGCGCTCTGCCGAGGCTGCGTGCTCAGCAGCGAGCACCAGACACTGGTCACCGACACAGGTAACACAGCGACGCGTGGTGCGCGGTGTGCGCGTGGCCCGCGCTCTGCCGAGGCTGCGTGCTCAGCAGCGAGCACCAGACACTGGTCACCGACACAGGTAACACAGCGGCGCGTGGTGCGCGGTGTGCGCGTGGCCCGCGCTCTGCCGAGGCTGCGTGCTCAGCAGCGAGCACCAGACACTGGTCACCGACCACCTCCGTGTTTGGAATGGCATGTTAAGCCGTAAGTTCCGGTTGCTGTCTATGATTACTTAGACGGCGGTAGTTACACAGCCATGTCAGAAGCCTGCTACTTGTAGAAGGCGATTAAAAAATTCTGACACTAGGGTTCATGACATAGGATTAGGGACGACTTGGTGTCCCACACGGAAAAAAAATTAGCAGCCTTAGGGCCCAGTGTTAGGGTGCGTCTCCACTGAAGCGGGGCTGCGCTAAGCTGAGCTGAGCGGGGCATGAATTGACCAGTCAGGGTGCGTCTCCACTAAAGCGGGACGGGGATTTTGAGGCTGATGATTGGTAATTTCATCCCGCGCTTAACTTAGCTTAGCGCAGCCCCGCTTCAATGGAGACGCACCCTTAGTGTAGTGTAGTTTTAAGATAGAGCGTATTATTTTAACACGTGTAAGGTAGCATAAACAGTTGTATTTTAACTTTAATAAATTAGACTTAAAACCATCCATGTCTCATTCATAGCTCGCCACATGTTGCTTGTTTTGATGACAGTCGTTTGACGCAGGTTGCACCCCGCGCGCGCGCAAGCGCACCAGCGTAAACCGTACGTCCATAGACAGCGGCGTGCCGGACTGCAACTCGCCCAGCGTCAAGAGCAAGCTGCAGCATCAGCTCAGCAGTGAGGTGAGGGTTGCATGGCATATCTCAAGCGCACCAGCGTGACCAGGGCGTCCATAGACAGCGGCGTGCCGGATTGCAACTCGCCCAGCGTCAAGAGCAAGCTGCAGCATCAGCTCAGCAGTGAGGTGAGGGTTGCATGGCATATCTCAAGCGCACCAGCGTGACCAGGGCGTCCATAGACAGCGGCGTGCCGGACTGCAACTCGCCCAGCGTCAAGAGCAAGCTGCAGCATCAGCTCAGCAGTGAGGTGAGGGTTGCATGGCATATCTCAAGCGCACCAGCGTGACCAGGGCGTCCATAGACAGCGGCGTGCCGGACTGCAACTCGCCCAGCGTCAAGAACAAGCTGCAGCATCAGCTCAGCAGTGAGGTGAGGGTTGCATGGCATATCTCAAGCGCACCAGCGTGACCAGGGCGTCCATAGACAGCGGCGTGCCGGACTGCAACTCGCCCAGCGTCAAGAGCAAGCTGTAGCATCAGCTCAGCAGTGAGGTGAGGGTTGCATGGCATATCTCAAGCGCACCAGCGTGACCAGGGCGTCCATAGACAGCGGCGTGCCGGACTGCAACTCGCCCAGCGTCAAGAGCAAGCTGCAGCATCAGCTCAGCAGTGAGGTGAGGGTTGCATGGCATATCTCAAGCGCACCAGCGTGACCAGGGCGTCCATAGACAGCGGCGTGCCGGACTGCAACTCGCCCAGCGTCAAGAGCAAGCTGCAGCATCAGCTCAGCAGTGAGGTGAGGGTTGCATGGCATATCTCAAGCGCACCAGCGTGACCAGGGCGTCCATAGACAGCGGCGTGCCGGACTGCAACTCGCCCAGCGTCAAGAGCAAGCTGTAGCATCAGCTCAGCAGTGAGGTGAGGGTTGCATGGCAATAGCTGGGTCTCCATTGAACGAGCAGCCTCAGACGTTCACTGCCGCGCGCAGTATGCGGCGCATTGCGCGGTCGGTGTGGACGTGTTTCTCCTGAGCAGCGCATGCTAAATTTCTCATGCTCGGGCGAAGAACCGTCCACACCGACCGCGCATTGCGCCGCATGCTGCGCGCGGCAGTGAACGTCTGAGGCTACTCGTTCAATGGAGACCCAGCTATTTCGGTCTACACACACACACACACACACAAATCACGCCTGTATCCCTATCGGGGTAGGCAGAGCGTCGACGACCGTAAAATTACGGCCGTTATCGCCACGTCTGACGAATTTTTGAGGGTCGTTTCAGATAAGTCGTGTATCACTTTATTGACAAATTGGCAACCTGTCGCCTAATATTGCAATACACATGAAACCCTCGAGAGTCCCTTAGTCGGCTTCTACGACACCCACGAGAAAGACATGGGGGGTGATGCTATTCTAAGCCGGCAACACACGGCATTTGTCTACAGGCACAAAAAACATCATTTTTTTATAGGAGTAAAGTAGGAGATTCGAAGATAAGGATGCATAATATTATTGGATGAATAATATTTACTTGCCACATTCGTTTAGTAACACTGTTTATAAACAAAATTGCTGAACATAATGTCCCCAAGAAATTAGAAAAACATCTAGACTGTGTTTATATACAGCAACTAAAATATAAATAAATATCCACAATAGTTCAAAATTTATCTTCTAAATAAAATTTCACTATGCTACTGTAAATTCTGTGCAAAAACGTATTTTGTTCTATATGGTGGAACAGTTTTTTCAAGTTGGAGATAAAAATTAAATTACTTTATTTCGAAAACATTCCAGTTAATAATGGTTATTGATGCGTCGGTGGTCAAGTGGTTTGGACACCGGCCTTACAATCGTGAGATCTGAGTTTGATCCCCGCAATGTACCAATGTGTTTTTACTCACGTACATTTACCGACTACTCTTACGGTGAAGGAAAAACATCGTGATGAAACCCACATTCAAATAAAATTTTAATTCGGATGACATTTGTACTGTTTCCTTTGTTTGTGTTTTCTACTTACATGTTGTTACAATTTTGTGCAATAAAAATTTTGTTATGTTATGTTGTTATTTGAATGTGACTTCTAGGATTCGGGCCAGGTTAGCCTTCGGGTTGCAGAGGTCAGATGGCAGTCGCTCTGTGTAAAAACTTGGTTCCGCGTCAAATCCCCTAAGTTCGGTAGCGGACTGCGACAGAGAACGGGATAAGGCGAGGAGAAAAAAAATGTGGTTAATGATGATGATAAGAAAACACCCAAGGTGACGATTTCTGAATGTATTTCCCAGGAGGAGTCATGCATCCTGCAGCGACTGGACTTCTCGGTGCTGCGGCAGATCTACCGGCGCGTGCGCTCCTCGGTGATGCTGGCCATAGACTGGGACCCCACCGCGCTGCACCTGCGCTACCAGTCCACCAGAGAGAAAGTGAGCTACATTTTTTACATACATACAGGGTGTAAAAATATTAGCTGCAAATATTTGAAGGAGTGAAGCAGCCCATGAAACTGAATAACTTTCCCCAAGTAACATAGGTCGAATTATGAGTTTTTTAAAATATTTATTATATTAATATTATATGAATATTATATTAAAACAGAAGTATGTTATATTATTTAAATAAATAAATAAATATTCTGGACAAATCACACAGCGCCATCTACCCCCAAACTAAGCAAAGCTTGTACTATGGGAACTAGATAGCTGATACTAAATAAATACATATTATACATAGAAAACAGCCAGACTCAACACAAATATTTGAAAATTGACTTAACAAATATTTGTTACCGGTGGGGATCGAACCCACGACCCTCGGCGTAGAAGGCAGGTATACTATCCGCTACGCCATCGGGACAGTCGTCGTTTTCGTTGTTTGTTGTAACCTGCCCTATTTGGTACTGCAGGCGTGGGTAGAGCACCCGTCGGTGGCGGAGTGCACGGCGGAGGCGGCGCGGCCGGTGGACCTCGCCAGCTGCCTGCGCGCCTTCACCTCCGAGGAGACGCTGGAGGAGCGCTACCACTGCAGCGCCTGCCGCAGCGCGCAGCCCGCCACCAAGAAGCTGCAGATCTGGAGAACCCCCCCCATACTCGTGAGTACATCACGCCCGCACCCCTTGCGGGGCAGACGCTGGAGGAGCGCTGCCACTGCAGCGCCTGCCGCAGCGCGCAGCCCGCCACCAAGAAGCTGCAGATCTGGAGAACCCCCCCCATACTCGTGAGTACATCACGCCCGCACCCCTTGCGGGGCAGACGCTGGAGGAGCGCTGCCACTGCAGCGCCTGCCGCAGCGCGCAGCCCGCCACCAAGAAGCTGCAGATCTGGAGAACCCCCCCCATACTCGTGAGTACATCACGCCCGCACCCCTTGCGGGGCAGACGCTGGAGGAGCGCTACCACTGCAGCGCCTGCCGCAGCGCGCAGCCCGCCACCAAGAAGCTGCAGATCTGGAGAACCCCCCCCATACTCGTGAGTACATCACGCCCGCACCCCTTGCGGGGCAGACGCTGGAGGAGCGCTGCCACTGCAGCGCCTGCCGCAGCGCGCAGCCCGCCACCAAGAAGCTGCAGATCTGGAGAACCCCCCCCATACTCGTGAGTACATCACGCCCGCACCCCTTGCGGGGCAGACGCTGGAGGAGCGCTGCCACTGCAGCGCCTGCCGCAGCGCGCAGCCCGCCACCAAGAAGCTGCAGATCTGGAGAACCCCCCCCATACTCGTGAGTACATCACGCCCGCACCCCTTGCGGGGCAGACGCTGGAGGAGCGCTACCACTGCAGCGCCTGCCGCAGCGCGCAGCCCGCCACCAAGAAGCTGCAGATCTGGAGAACCCCCCCCATACTCGTGAGTACATCACGCCCGCACCCCTTGCGGGGCAGACGCTGGAGGAGCGCTGCCACTGCAGCGCCTGCCGCAGCGCGCAGCCCGCCACCAAGAAGCTGCAGATCTGGAGAACCCCCCCCCATACTCGTGAGTACATCACGCCCGCACCCCTTGCGGGGCAGACGCTGGAGGAGCGCTGCCACTGCAGCGCCTGCCGCAGCGCGCAGCCCGCCACCAAGAAGCTGCAGATCTGGAGAACCCCCCCCATACTCGTGAGTACATCACGCCCGCACCCCTTGCGGGGCAGACGCTGGAGGAGCGCTACCACTGCAGCGCCTGCCGCAGCGCGCAGCCCGCCACCAAGAAGCTGCAGATCTGGAGAACCCCCCCCATACTCGTGAGTACATCACGCCCGCACCCCTTGCGGGGCAGACGCTGGAGGAGCGCTACCACTGCAGCGCCTGCCGCAGCGCGCAGCCCGCCACCAAGAAGCTGCAGATCTGGAGAACCCCCCCCATACTCGTGAGTACATCACGCCCGCACCCCTTGCGGGGCAGACGCTGGAGGAGCGCTACCACTGCAGCGCCTGCCGCAGCGCGCAGCCCGCCACCAAGAAGCTGCAGATCTGGAGAACCCCCCCCATACTCGTGAGTACATCACGCCCGCACCCCTTGCGGGGCAGACGCTGGAGGAGCGCTGCCACTGCAGCGCCTGCCGCAGCGCGCAGCCCGCCACCAAGAAGCTGCAGATCTGGAGAACCCCCCCCATACTCGTGAGTACATCACGCCCGCACCCCTTGCGGGGCAGACGCTGGAGGAGCGCTGCCACTGCAGCGCCTGCCGCAGCGCGCAGCCCGCCACCAAGAAGCTGCAGATCTGGAGAACCCCCCCCATACTCGTGAGTACATCACGCCCGCACCCCTTGCGGGGCAGACGCTGGAGGAGCGCTACCACTGCAGCGCCTGCCGCAGCGCGCAGCCCGCCACCAAGAAGCTGCAGATCTGGAGAACCCCCCCCATACTCGTGAGTACATCACGCCCGCACCCCTTGCGGGGCAGACGCTGGAGGAGCGCTACCACTGCAGCGCCTGCCGCAGCGCGCAGCCCGCCACCAAGAAGCTGCAGATCTGGAGAACCCCCCCCATACTCGTGAGTACATCACGCCCGCACCCCTTGCGGGGCAGACGCTGGAGGAGCGCTACCACTGCAGCGCCTGCCGCAGCGCGCAGCCCGCCACCAAGAAGCTGCAGATCTGGAGAACCCCCCCCATACTCGTGAGTACATCACGCCCGCACCCCTTGCGGGGCAGACGCTGGAGGAGCGCTACCACTGCAGCGCCTGCCGCAGCGCGCAGCCCGCCACCAAGAAGCTGCAGATCTGGAGAACCCCCCCCATACTCGTGAGTACATCACGCCCGCACCCCTTGCGGGGCAGACGCTGGAGGAGCGCTGCCACTGCAGCGCCTGCCGCAGCGCGCAGCCCGCCACCAAGAAGCTGCAGATCTGGAGAACCCCCCCCATACTCGTGAGTACATCACGCCCGCACCCCTTGCGGGGCAGACGCTGGAGGAGCGCTACCACTGCAGCGCCTGCCGCAGCGCGCAGCCCGCCACCAAGAAGCTGCAGATCTGGAGAACCCCCCCCATACTCGTGAGTACATCACGCCCGCACCCCTTGCGGGGCAGACGCTGGAGGACCGCTGCCACTGCGCCGTCTGCCGTATAAATTAAGTGTTTTGATACCATCCAATCTAGAGAGACATAACATCATTTTGAGATAGGTGTGTTCGAGAGAGATGTAATGAAACGTCCGTTTGCAAGACGACGCGTATATTTGTGCGCTGGTGATCGACCAGGCATAATAATATAAAAGAGTACATGGGTACATAGGTACAAATATAGGTATCTATATCTAGATGCATACGTACACTACTTCACCTTCGGGGTGATAAAAAAAAATAAAAATGTTGGTTACATACATTTTTGTTTTTATACTAAAGTTACTGATTAAATGGTTTAGTATTATTCTTATGAACTGTAGTTATTTTATTATTTCTAATAATTTTGACATTTGGTCCCAAATCCTCTATCACAACAAATGGTCCTTCATACAATGGTTGCAATTTTGAAACATTTTCTGATTTGAGAAGAATACAATCATTCTCTTTGTAAGTTACAGGGTTTGTGTATTTATCATAATCCGACTTTCTTTTCTCTTTACTTATTATTAAATTATTTTGAGCGTCTTGGAATGCATTCTGTAATCGATATTTTAATTCTAGTGCGTAATTATCTGAATTATACAATGGTTCAATTTCGTTTGTGATTCTACTAGGTATGTTACATGTTCTGCCAAAGACTAACTCATAAGGAGTGTATTTCGTACTGCTATGAACTGTATTATTGAAACTGAATGTCCAGTACGGTAACCAGTGACTCCAAGAGTCTGGTCTATTTTCGCAATGTATTCGTAAGAATGCGCCCATGTGTTTATGCATATTCTCTAGCGATCCTATAGACTGGTGATGATATGGCGTTGACGAAATTTTCTCAATATCTAAAAGTTTACAAACCTGTTCCATTGTCGCTGATATGAACTCTGTCCCGCGATCACTCGCCAAAACCTTTGGGATACCAAATCTCAAAATGAAGTTATTAACTAAAGCTTTAGCTACACTATTAGTTTCCTTATTTTGAAGAGGATAAGCCTCGATATATTTACTTAACTCGCATTGTAAGGTCAACACGTAACAATTGCCATCATAGTCTTTTGGTAAAGGCCCAACAATATCTAAGAATATCTTATCAAAAGCATATGATGCAGTTGTTGTTATTGACATAGGTTCACGAACGTGTCTAGAGTGTTTCATTTTTTGACACTTCGTACACTTCTGAACATATTTAGCTACGTCATGTTCCATTCCTGGCCAATAGTATTTTCTTTTGATGTTATTTAACATTCTGCTCACACCAGCATGTCCACTAGTGGGCAGTAAATGATAGTCATTCAGTATTATAGTTTTCTCATTTTCGTCTATTATTCTCTTTTTTCCTCGTAAAATACAAATTCGTGGACCTGTCCATTGTTCTCTACACTTTATTTCATCACACATTTCTTTTATAGTTAATTTATTTTCATCATTTATTAGTATGCATACTCTATCAATACAATTTTTCGTACAAAAATTGCTCAACTTTGTCACAAATTCGGCTCGCGATAATTGTGCCCTAAAATTGAGATTAATGTATAAAATTTTATCTTTGTCATTATATGAAAAACATTCTCTTACGTCATCTAATCTGCCTTCTCTGTCTAATTTATCTATTTTACTCGCTTTTTCCCATAACATTTCTACACTATCGCACGGTTTTCTTAATAACTCTACAACCCTAGGCTGTACACACCTGTCGTTAGTAGGTTTATTAGGAATTTGTGAACTAGTAGTGACATTTTTACTTCCTGATCTTTCAATCTCTTCCATTCTTTTGCGTTGAGCTCGGGTCATCACGCATATCATCTGTTCATTCATACTTTTTAGCTCATTCGATGTTATCACTATCCTAGATAAAGCATCCGCTATAACGTTGTCTTGTCCTTTTATGTACTTAATATCAAAACTGTATTCTTCTAACAGTAATCTAAACTTTAATAATCTGCTCGATGGGTCCCTCATGCCGAATAAATAAATTAACGGTTTGTGGTCCGTTAATATTGTGAAATGTTTTCCGTAAAGATAAGGCCTAAAGTATTTGATTTGAACAAGCTCTTTTTGTATAGTTGGATAGTTACGCTCAGCCTTATTAAGCGGCCTACTCGCATAAGCTACGGGTTTCATGTTGCTGTTGCACAGCACGCAACCTATCGAGATAGATGATGCGTCTGTAGATAGTATGAATTGATTTGTTTCTGAGAAATCTGGATATTCTAATATAGGTGGAGTTGTTAATGATTTTTTAAGTTCCTGAAATGACTGTTCACACTCAGTTGTCCATTCAAACGGTTGGTTTTTCCTAGTTAATTTATTTAAGGGTATAGTCAATGTCGCAAAATTTGGAATGAATTTTCTATAATAATTACTGAAAGCTACAAAACGTTTAACCTCATCCGCAGAAGAAGGTGTGGGGTAATTTTGTAGTACGGATATTTTTTCTGGGTCAGGTGATATTCCCTTTTCGGAAACAACGTGCCCTAAATATAAAAGTTCTTTTTTCAAAAACTGGCATTTTTGGGGATTTAGTTTCAGGTTAACTTTTCTAAGTCGTTCCAGGATTGTCATTAAATTTTTATTATGAAGTTCAAGATTTCTCCCAAAGCAAATCAAATCATCTAAGTAAACAAAACATTTCTCGTAATTAAGACCCGCCATTGCTAAAGTCATAGCTCTAGAGAAACTACTAGGTGACGTTTTGAGACCCATCGGCAGTCTCGTCATCTGATATTGACCTGATGGTGCAGTAAAAGCTGTGTATTTTCTACTTTCTTCTTTTAAATTTAATTGATAATAACCAGAATTCAAGTCAAGGTGACTGAAATAAACTGCGCCGGAGAGAGAATCCAAAATATCGGTGATATTCGGTAGTGGAAATTTATCATCCAAAACCCTTTCATTTAACTTTCGAAAATCAATCACTAATCGCCACTTTTTGGTACCTTCGCTCTTTTTAGGCACCAGTAATATGGGACTAGACCAGTCACTACAAGCTGGTTCTATTATTTCCTCTTTTAATAATTTTTGAAGCTGAGATTCCATTTCATTTTTTAAACTATGTGGCATACGGTACGGTTTTATGTAAACGGGAGTGGCATCTGGTTTTAATTTTATTTCTGTTTCGCAAATATTTGAAACTGATAAGGAATCGTCTGGAAGATAAAATACGTCATTGTATTTAACACATATATTTTGGATCGACTCTCTTTCTTCGCTATCTAAGTGTTTTAAATTCAAAATTGAAAGTAGATCTCTCACCCTTTTTGAATTATTGTCATTATCATTAAAACTACAAATATTGTAATCTTGCAAGTATTCTATTTCCGGTTTGAAATAATTAAGACGTACCTCGCTGTCTCGGGTATTTAAAATTTGAACGGGTATTTTTCCGTTTATAGGTTTCGTAAGACATCCTGCTAAAAACACACCCTTGCACAATTCTTTCGGTACTACCATACAATCTTGTTTAGCATCTGACTCTAAATAAAAAATTTGTTCGCATCTTTCCGGTATTATTAAGTTATTTCTAGCACTGTTTTTTCCCAAGCGTAAAGGTACAGTCATGTAGTCATTTTGATCTGAAAAAGTTATTGTGAGTAATTCGTAATCTATTACCGATTTGTATTTCAGTAGAAAATCTTCCCCTAAAATTCCATCACAAAAACAATCTAAGTTCTCTAAAACATAGAACTCGTGACTCAATTCTGTTCCATTTACAGTTATGTTTAGAGAAACAAAGCCTAATGTTTCTTGTTGTCCACCGATACCTCTAATGACTAATCGATGATTCTGGATCGGAATGTTTAATCGTCGAACTAGATCGTATTTCACTGCACAAAGCGAAGCGCCGGAATCTATCATCCATCTATAATTGTTGTTACCTACTGCTAATTCTACATAATTGTTGTTACTACATGCAAAAATACAATGCTCATTATGATCGAAAAAACGTGTTCGAATCACGATTATCGCCGTTTTGTGACAAAGTTGACGGCACTTCTTCCGGATTCATTGTATACATTCTGTTATTATTATTACGCCTTGAATTATTGGAATAATTTGACCTGCCTCTGTTCCAGTTGGTATTGTGGTTGCTCGAGGTACCAAAACCTCGACCGCGCGGAGCACCTCGGTTTCCCCTGTACTGGTTAGCGTAACCTTGATGTTGAAAAGTGGGGTGCGACGGGGTTCTCTGTCCGCCATAGCTAGATGGTGTGCGCTGGTTGAAACCACCGCCCCGACTTCGAACAGAGTAATTACGTGCATGATTGTACCTACCGTAATTTCCACGTCGACCGAAGTACATCGTTCCTTCACCGTCACGTTGCGTAGTTGACAGTTCCTCATCCTTGGCTGCTCTGATCACGTCCTTGAGCTGTGTGTAGTTCCTAGCTGTTAAAATCACACTGAGCTGACGATTTCTCAAACCATCTGTGAATCTTTTTATTGCTAATTTTTCATTAATGGGTTTCAAAACGGAATAACTAGTGCTCACCCCAGCGGCTTGAGTAATTGTCAGATCAACAAACAATTCTTCGATCTTTTTGCCAAAATCATCAATAGTCGAGGACCCCTGGGTCGTACGCATTAATTGTGAGTGGATAGCATTGCTTGATTTAGCCGTAAGCAAATGCAAACGCATGTCTCTCAAAAGTGCGTCACATGATACGTAGGTGGAAGCTAAACGCAGTTTGGCGCTTTCTGTAAGGCGTGTTTTTAATACAAATTGAATTAATTGCGATTTTCCAGCAGCTTCTAACATTGAATCGTACAACTCGATAGAACTAATTAATTTTTTGGTAATTTCTTCCTCACCTGTCATCACAGGGAGCAGCCCTACGGCTGTTTTCAGGTCAAAGGTTGCCATTGTACTTTCAGTTTCAATATTTTCAGTCTCAGTTCCTATACACTTATTACAGAAATCAACGATTTTCCTATATTCGGTAGTAATTGAAGTAATTAACTTATTTATTATAACCAAATCAGAACCTTTTATTTCATGGTTTTTTATCTGATTTTCTAACTCGGCATATGTTTGACGAAATTCAGAATAAATGTCACTCGCTTCGGCAAGTTTTGGCTTAATAACTGTATCGACACACTGAGCTCGACGATCTTGATTTAATTTTATTAATTCCTTATTATATATTCTTGACAGTTTTTCATTAAATTCTAATAGTAACTCTGCCATCAAATTGTTAAATCATGCAAGGAATGACATTTATCCTTTAAAAAGTAACTATTTATTTTACGTACTTACATACTATTTTTACCGTTGTTTTTTTTTTTTTAATTATTTTATACGCATAATTATGACGCAAATTAGACTAAAGTCTTGTTCCACCGAACCGATTTTTTATTACGTACCGCACTTTCACTGATTTGCACGAAATTAAAATATGAACAAATTTTATACTTGCGATTTGCGATTCACTTAGCTCACAACTGTCCGTAGACCCTTGCCGTAGACACGTAGATCGGATGTATCCAGTCCATCAATGGCACACACAGTTGAGTAACAAAAAAAAAAAAAGTCCCCGAAGTAGTAGGTACCGTGGCCCTCCTGAAGGTAGCGTACATGGCCTCTAAATTATTTAAACATCTCTGTTATCTTCTTTACGCCGGAAGGTGACGCGCTGAACCGTATCGTGGTTGATTTCACGACGTATCATCTGGACGTGGCACTTCTTGTACAAATTCCAGACTACCAGGCAACTGCCACAGCAGCACAACAGCAGTGCAACACCGAGAATCAAGTTGATCAACCCCAGGTGGAACGCTAGATTTTCCATACCACCCGATGCTTGTGCATTATTTTCGCCTCCGCCGGCAGCATTCTGTGCGATAATTATTTCTTCTTGCTGTTTCGATTGTTCCTTGCCCATTGCGTTTCTTCTAAAAATTCACTTCACTGGTCACGAAAAAAAAAAAAAAACGATGATAACGTACACGGAGCACGAAGAGCACAAACAGTTCTAAGACTTTTTATAAAACACTAATTCATTTTCGATAGAGTCCAGAGTCCAGTCGACCGACCGCGAACACGACACGCGCGAACCTTCTCAGGCGCACCCTTATATGGCAGGGTCGCCATGAGATAGGTGTGTTCGAGAGAGATGTAATGAAACGTCCGTTTGCAAGACGACGCGTATATTTGTGCGCTGGTGATCGACCAGGCATAATAATATAAAAGAGTACATGGGTACATAGGTACAAATATAGGTATCTATATCTAGATGCATACGTACACTACTTCAATTTCTTAGTATTTTCATACAAATGTCGTTTGAAAAGGTAGCTTATTTGACCATTCCTGCCCATTCCTGGATTTCACATATTTCCGGTAACATATAAGTTGTTAAAAATATTAGCTGCAATTATTTTACAACTTTCCCCAAGGGGCATAGGTCGAAATATGAAAAAAAATTTGGACCTCCCATAGAAAATGTAGCAGCCGGACGAGTCAACTCTATGAGAGGTCTAAAGAATTATTTCATATTTCGACCTATGTTCCTTGGGAAAAGTTGTTCAGTTTCATGTGCTGGTTCACCCCTCTAAATATTTGCACCAATTTTTTACACCCTGTATACGTAATACGAGCATTGATTTTCTCTTACAGATAATCCACTTAAAGCGTTTCCAATACGTGAACAACAAGTGGATCAAGTCGCAGAAGGTGGTGAATTTCCCGTTCACAGACTTCGACCCGACGGACTACCTCGCCGCCGTGCCGCAGGAGACCATCCTCAGGTACAAGGAGATCTCCACCAGAAGAAAACGATCCACCATGGTCATCGATGAAGGTGAGATAGCGTTTGATAGGAATACCTTGAAACACTTTTTAGAAAACTTTCGAATCCGCATTTTCTACCGAAGACTGCGGCATTATTTATACAAGGTGTAAGAAAATTAGCTGCATATACTGTCCCGATGGCGTAGCGGATAGTATGCCTGCCTTCTACGCCGAGGGTCGTGGGTTCGATCCCCACCGGACACAAATATTTGTTAAGTCAATTTTCAAATATTTGTGTCGAGTCTGAGTGTTTTTTATGTATAATATGTATTTATTTACAAAAAAAATTACATATGTATCTGGTATCAGCTATCTAGTTCCCATAGTGCAAGCTTTGCTTAGTTTGGGGCTAGATGGCGCTGTGTGAATTGTCCAGGATATTTATTTATTATTTTATTCTTTTTAAAGAGTGATTCAGCCCATAAAACTGGACAACTTTCCCCAAGAAACATAGGACGAAGTACGAGAATTTTTTGGGACTTCCATACAAATTGACTTGGTCAGTCGATTATTTTGTATGGGAGGTCCATTTTTTTCATATTTCAACCTGTTTCTTAGGGAAAGTTGTTCAGTTTCATGGGCTGATTCACCCCTTAAAATATTTGCAGCTAATATTTTTACACCTTATACTAGCGGCCCGCCTAGCGGCTGCGCCCGCTGCAACTAATTTTCCCGTAGGAATAAGATGATTTCCCGGCAAGTATTACACATAAAAACCTTCCTCTTGGATCATTCTATCTATTTAAAAAACCTGCATCAAAATTCCTTATGTACACATGATCGTGGTGATAACCTCGTTAAAACTATTAATTTAAGTATCCCGTGTGTAGTTTTAAAGATTTACACAAACGTACATGAATACATACAGACGCGAAGAGAAACGCGGTGCTTTTCCTAACACCCTATTCATCTTCCACCCGATTGTCCGGAAGTAAAAGATGGTTCCGTGTTTGGATGGCACGTTAAGCCGTAGGTCCCGGTTACTGTCTATGATTACTTAGACAGCGGTCGTTACACAACCGTGTCACAAACCTGCTACTTGTAGAAGGCGGTTGAAAAATTCTGATACTAGGGTTCATAGGGTCGTTGGACGCCTTAGTGTCCCACACGAAAAGAGAGAGAGAGAGAGAGGGATTCATCTTTAATCTTAATTACAAAATCGTGTCACTTCACAGAACCAATATCCGAAAGTGAGGAGGAAACTGAAGAGGAAGACCAGCATACCAAAGAACCCAAATCCTTCCCCAAGGTAGACAGGAAGAGGAGAGAATCCGCCGATGTCAGAACCAGGCAGCGACTAGAGTCCACCAGGTAAACTATTCATATACCATCGATGCAGTCTCACTAACGTAGGTCTACTGCAAGAAGACCAGCATACCAAAGAACCCAAATCCTACCCCAAGGTAGACAGGAAGAGGAGAGAATCCGCCGATGTCAGAACCAGGCAGCGACTAGAGTCCACCAGGTAAACTATTCATATACCATCGATGCAGTCTCACTAACGTAGGTCTACTGCAAGAAGACCAGCATACCAAAGAACCCAAATCCTACCCCAAGGTAGACAGGAAGAGGAGAGAATCCGCCGATGTCAGAACCAGGCAGCGACTAGAGTCCACCAGGTAAACTATTCATATACCATCGATGCAGTCTCACTAACGTAGGTCTACTGCAAGAAGACCAGCATACCAAAGAACCCAAATCCTACCCCAAGGTAGACAGGAAGAGGAGAGAATCCGCCGATGTCAGAACCAGGCAGCGACTAGAGTCCACCAGGTAAACTATTCATATACCATCGATGCAGTCTCACTAACGTAGGTCTACTGCAAGAAGACCAGCATACCAAAGAACCCAAATCCTACCCCAAGGTAGACAGGAAGAGGAGAGAATCCGCCGATGTCAGAACCAGGCAGCGACTAGAGTCCACCAGGTAAACTATTCATATACCATCGATGCAGTCTCACTAACGTAGGTCTACTGGAAAACCAGCATACCAAAGAACTCAGATCCTACCCCAAGGTAGACAGGAAGAGGAGAGAATCCGCTGATGGAGGGTAACTGTAGTACGAATTATTTATTTATTATTATATTTTAGTAATAGTATTGTATTGTAAATTCCTAACTTTCTGAAAGCATTCGTAGTGATTCTACTTGGAAATAAACGATTGAAATTTGAATGTTCACCTATAGTCTGTAAAATATATAGGATGATCCGTGAGACGTTTGTGATCTTAGAGCTAATTCTACGACATAATGTCCATTTTCCTTTATTTACTATGAAAAATGGCACATCATCAAATCTTCGGCACGAAACTTACAACTAAATCTAAACAAAACAAAATTAATCCAATTCTACCCGCACCAAAGAACCCCACTAGTATTAAACGTACAAATAAACGGCAAAAAAATTGAAGAAGGACATACTCACAACTTATTAGGTATAAACATAGATAGCCACCTCAATTGGAAAAAACATATCGCACATATAAACACAAAGTTATCACAATGTACGTATGCATTGAGTGTTCTAAAAAAAAACACAAACTTTGAAACGGCACTGTCCACCTTCCACGCGTTCGCGCAGTCACGTCTCCGCTATGGATGTAATCTATGGTGTAATAGTACGGATGCAGATGACCTATTTATTACACAGAAAAGGTGCGTTCGCATCTTGACGAATAGCGACCAAACAGACAGTTGCAGACCCCATTTTATAAAACACGGGATCCTCACCCTGCCGTCGATCTTTATTTTAGAAACAGCGCTATTCGTCCGTAGGAATATGTCATTATTTAAATTGCAGAAAGACCTATATCCACACCGTCATTTCAGATCAAAATATATCAATAACCTTCAGGTACCTCGATCAAATATGCAAATGTATCGGAATGGACCGTACTACACCGCGATTCTAGTCTATAATAAAATACCGGAAATAATCAAATTAGAAACAGACTTTAATAAATTCCGCAATAAACTGACCCAATTCTTACTTGAAAAATGTTTTTACACAATAAATGAATTTTTAAATATGAAATAATGAAAAAAATTATAATTTATCCTTTATATTTTAAATCAAATTCTTTAATTTATTACTATTTGTGAATGTTAGTGTAATGCAATTTTATTAAGAGTTTTATATAGATATACTTTTTAATGTGAAAAGTAGTAGTTAATTGAAGTCAAATTATATTGTTTATTAATTTATTTACATTTAATTAGTCAATGAATTGTATTAGAGAATAAATAGACGTGCTTGAATTATTAGTAAGTAGCCGGTAGATTTGCTGTGCCTACAACAGGCATCAAATGTGAAACTTATTTATAAACTAAGAACAAAATTGTACCATTTGAATGCAAATAAATATATGAGTATGAGTATGAGTATGAGTAATGGACATTATGTCATAGCATTTGCTCCAAGGTCACAAACGTCACAGGGATCATCCTATGTTTTACAGACTATAAATAAAGAATGCCTGTGATGCCGGCTTAGAAAAGCATCACCCCACATCCTTCCCGTGGGTGTCGTAAGAGGCGACTAAGGGACTCCACAGTATTGGTGTATTACAATGTTTAGGCGACAAGCTGACAACCTGTGACTATAGTGATACACATGTTTTCTGAAACAACCTTAGAAAACAATCCTCAAAAATGTCAGACGTGGCGATGGCGACCGTATTCTTACGGCTGTTAACGCTCTGGCTACCCCACAAGGGATAAAGGCGTGATATATGTATATATATAAATAAAGAATTTGTATGTCCAGCCTAGCGGTGACTCCTGTCACTGATGACAACCTGATAGACTACCACCAGCATCGACTGCAACCCGACCAGGAGGCTTTCGACCTCAAATATAGACTGTATGCCGTCGTGGTAAGTTATTGTTTTGTTTGTATTTTGATTTGCAAATTCGCTTGTTTCCTGGGTCATTAAAAAAATATAAAATTTGTATGTACGCTAAATTTATATGTACTATTGTCCAAAAATACTACGAAATATTTCGAAATATTCAAAGTTTAAATTTAATAAACAGAAAATTAATATAAAAGTAGATAAGTGTTTCAAGGCCATCTAAATACTTACGCCGTGACGTCATCCTTTGAGTTTCTCATGCAAAATATTGTTTTGTAGCTCATTTGACCTGTCAGGAATGTATCCTATTTTTGGACCTCAAGTTCAAAAAATACGGTAAAATTGGTGCAGACATAATAAAGAAATCACATAAAATTATAGTAACAATAGCAGAATGTAGCCAAGCGTACGATTAAAACATCATTGAAGGTATTTTTTTATCTTCAATCGAGTTATGTTCAATTGCCCAGCACGTTGCGTTATACTCTGGGAACCACATATGGAATCATCTTTAAAATACTTGTAGCATTTTTTCATTCCCTATCTTACCTGTATACCTAATTCCAGTCGCACAGCGGTCAGATGTCGGGCGGGCACTACGTGGCGTACGCGCGCAACCCCTCCGGCGCGTGGCTCTGCTACAACGACTCCTCGTGCCGCGAGCTGACCAGCGCGCGCCGCGCCCCCCACCCCGACCCCGTGCCCCCCATAGACCCCGCCTCCGCCTACCTGCTCTTCTACGAGCGCCAGGGGCTCGACTACGAGAGCTACCTGCCCGACATACGCGGTAAAGAACCTGTAGTGAAAGACAGTGAGACGTTAGACCCGGACGAAAGTGATTTGAAGAAGATGTGTACCGTTATGTGAGTTTGTAAGTCAAAAATAACTTTCCCCGTATAGCGATAAACTATAAAACAGTTGCTGAACTGCTAACCCTGAACTATCCTAAAAAACTTTCAGTATCAGTGGAATTTCCCCATATTGTGATTCCGTATGGCAAAGTCTGTTATTTACTTAGAAGTTAAAGACTTTACAACAAATCTTTCCTATCGTCTAGAAGCCAACAATAGGCACATTTGATTCTGTGTGATTACTTCTTTACAATTGATTGGAATTGTACGTTAAACGAGTCCGATTCACCCGAGGTTACGATTAAAATAGAACCAAACTTACAGAAGAAACATACATACATAGCCTTTATTAATTGTGGGGTAGGTAGAGCGTTAACAGGAAAACCTGGAGCACTAAGGAATACTCTTAAACATGGTGGTAAAATAAAGTAATCTTTAACAAAGTAAAAACCATCGATTTGTGATAATGAAGCAAGCGTACACCATAATAGATTGTGAGAAAGTGAAAGACTGGTCAAGAAAGTGCTTTTAAAATGGATTGTAGTAAATATTGTAGAGTTAATGCGTGGGCACTGTTAGCTAGGCACAACAAAAGAAAATATTTTCTTAAATAAACAGAAAATTATCACACAAAATTGCTAAGACTTGACAAACAAAATAATGTATGTAATAATAGACTGCCATTGGAAGGTGCACTAGAATATGCATAAATAGAATATTGCTTATAAATTTTCACGTATTTACTAAATATTCAAACAAAATTGATGTTTGGTATACGGACCAAATCAATGCACATAAAGTAGACTTCTATTCATTGCAATAGAGAATCGTCACAATAATGATAAATATAATATTATTAATGTTGCTATATCGCAAAATAAATTCTGTTTATTTTAGTAACATGTATTGTTACGTTGTGTTTTTGAATCTGTGGGTTGTTGCAATATAACCCAAAGACTCGGTAATTGCACCTACAATTTTGCAGTTGCAAATGTTTTCGTAATTCTGGCAGAGGGGTAAACCCAGCTTTGCTACGTCCAAAGGTTGAATGCGCTAAGTTTGTGTGCATTGCATTCCTTCTTTTCATACTGTATAGGTACCCTACATTTCTGTTTTGTTGTAAATCTTTAAATCGTCGTTTTAACTCCTTTATATTCTAACTTATAAAAAATGTATATCTTTGCTCTACCGGTATTTTGTAATTCAATATTTCTTATGATAATCTGGCTTCTAAATCAGAACCAAACTTTATGAATTTTTTTAAAGTCTGATTTTGTTATTATGGGGAATTTAAAGCTTTTTTGCGTTAATTTTTTTGGATTTGCGTGTGATAGAATCAAACAGGGGTTCTGTTTAAATGTTTGTCATATTTTTAATCATTATTATTATATCGAGACTGATGTGATGTAGTTATATTGTGATGTGCTATATTTACTCATTGACCTATTTTACATTCAATTTAAATATAATAAAGAAAATCTAATGCTTTGTGTGGGCTGTATTAAACAAGCATGTTTGGTTAAGCCTCTGCTGAACTCACAAAAAAACTTGAAATATCGCTCATATAAAACATTAGAGCATGCTCATAATATATTCTTATAATTATAGTTGCTTATAAGCTGCTTTATGCAGCGTCTAGTACTACTGTTAATATTATTGTAAGTTATTTATAGAGCTTTATGAGAACTCACTGCTTATTTATCTAGATTATGCTTAGTCAACAGTTCTTAGCCACTATTGCCATCTATTTCTAACTTTGTATGTTAGAACGAAAGGCAAGTAATTAAGCCTGTAGGCAACTTTTCGATGCAGTATAATTATTGTAATAATAAAATACCTGCATAAGATTATGAATAATTTTCTACGGCAGCCATACGATAACATTTCGTCCATTGTTTCTTGATAAAAAATCCAGTTATTTTCTAAAACTGATCTATATTTTAGCACTATTTTAAAATAATTTTGAACCTAGTCTGGATATTTAAACAGTATGGCTACCAGCCAGCTCCGTTTGCAATGTATTTATAGGATTACATTTATGTATCTAAATTAGATTTAAAATATATAACTTAAATATTGTTTTCTTATTCCTTTTTTATGGCATTTTATAGGTATTATTTAAGAAGCATGTTTTTGTGCCATTGGCTTATTGGGCAACTTGCTTAAAAATAACTGTTTTTGCTTAGAAGTTCAATGTACTCTATCCCGAATTCTTGTAGTCACTCTAGTTCTTTCTTCGGCCTACTTCCTCTGTTCTAATTTCTAAGGAAAAACAAGTTTTTTTTATCAATGTTGTCACGTTCTTTCAATATTCCATACCAAAGTATGTAAAATTTGTTTCAAACATTATGTTTGTATGTTGTTGTGTTCGGTTATGTTTGGCTTGGTTAGTGTAAGTAGGGTAGCCAGCGCTCAGCGCTACATATTGTAAATTAGCTGATATGCCCATAATTTCAATGTTATGTAAAGTATTTTAATATTACCTATCCCTGTGCAATAAAGAAGTTTCTTTTTTATGATACAATGTATTTTATTTAAAACTACCCTACAAAAACTATTCAATATTTTATAAAACATAGAATAACAACATTTTCATCTATGATTCACTTTAGGCGACAGGCTGACAACCTGTCACTACTGTGATACACGAATCATCTAAATACTTGTTAGACGTGGCGATAACGACCGTAATTTTACAGTCGTTAACGCTCTGCCTACCCCACAAGGGATGAAGGCGTGATTTGTGTATGTATTCACAAAAACTGCGCAAAATGTCAGTTTGTTTACTTTTATAGAGCAAAATGTCACATCTTTGTTATCGCACTGGTGTAACAGCCTCTTTTTAAAGGCAGAGCGCACTGACGGTTGTTACGTTACGTTTTGGTACTGTAACGTAACGGTTGTAATGTATGGCACCATAATTTTTCTGTCATGATCATGAGCATAAGGCTGGTTTCAAGATTCAAGATTCAATCGTTTATTTCCAAGTAGATTCACAATGAATGCTTTTAGAATGTCATAGAGTTAAATTACAATACGGTCACTGAATAAGTGAATTAGTCATAGTAACAATAACAATTTTATGTTCCTAATAGAATCGCGGCACGAGTGGGATAAAAAAAAAAAAAGGCACTGCCTCGGGGCTAGTCAGGCTGACCACACAGCATATAACTTACGGTTTCAGAGCGACGCGTCTCGGCAGCGCTGCCCAGCCGCGCGCGCCTCGCATTACACTAGATTGTATGTAGCGTTTCATAGTGACGCGTCTTGGGCCGCGTCTCGGCCGCGCCGCGGTCGGATCTCCTTCGATTGCCAGTAGCGTCGACTTGCAATCTTTTAAGACGTCGTTGTGGCACTCTTTTCCATATAACGTATATAGCTAATATAGTGATACGTTTGCTGGCATAATGATTCTCTGCACTCGACCGTACACCACAACGAAGCGCGCGCGTCTGAATGTCGTTTCACAGCGAACGCGCTGCCCAGGCGCGCGCGCTTGGGCAGCGCTACGTGCTGAGGAGACGCGCCGCTCTGAAACCAGCCTTAAGTATAGGGTAATTAGATGACTTGGCTCTAGACGATTGTATTCTGGTCACTTGTGTTCTAGATGACTTCGTGTTTTGGCCGCTTGTGTTCTAGATGACAGTGTTCTGGCTAGCTTTGTTCTAGATTACTGTTCTGGCCACTTATGTCCAGGTCAATTTTGTTTTTTAAGATTTTAGTGGTGTGATGTGTCAAGTTTTTTTATCGTTTTAGGTTTTAGCAGATGTGTGTTATTTGTAGTAGGAATGAAAACGGTTTCGATTTGATTACTATGAATGAAACTACATTTTGGACTTTTGAATTTTATTATTAGATTTACACTGTCATTTACAATAAATTTCCATGTAGTTGGTAGGACATAAATCAATATTGCATAACACTAAGGCTAATTGCATCAGTATTTTTGTGGATAAATTAACAAATTATATGCAATATTACAAATTCAAATAAAATAACGCTAATATCTTACTCGGGCACGCACTTGCTCTCGGCGACGCGGCGGCCGCGCCGCGCGCCCGCAGGCCCGCGCGGGTGCGCGGTCGGCCGCCTCCGCCGCCCTGATTCAGCGGCAGGAGATGGAATGTTCGATCGCTCAAGTGCATTACCTTAACCTAGCACAACTTTACAACTACGGTTCGTCCTGTAAAATCGTAAGAGATGTAGCGCTACAGCAATTTTTTATTTTCGAGAAACATGCGAAATTAAAAAAATAAATTAAAATATACAAAATCTCTATCACAATACTCGTAAGTAATTAAAGCGATTCAAGTGTGAATACTCCAAAAGTTGCGATACGAACAAGCGGCGGGTTGCACTTTGTTCAGCGAAGTAGTACTACACAGTAGTCACAATGTACACAAACCGTTTGCAATAAATATACGTACGCTCGATACGATACGATAGATACATAAAGACCAACAGGGTGACGCTTAGCTAAATATTGCAAGTAACTACATATACCACCCTACCGTTTAAAATATAATGAATGATTCAAATGTATACAAATGCAGTGAGCTGGCGGGAAGACTGCGCCGCGGCCCGTGGGACCCGCGCGCATCAACAGGTGTTGGTACCACGCGTTGTGTCAGGCATGACAACCTGTCAATCACAAGATACGCGGGTGTCGTTGGGCGCGTGTAGGGGCGTGGCAGGCGCGCGGCCGCCAGCGAACACTAAATACTAGCAACAGTCTCAAACAACCTAGCCACGAGAACGTCCATTGTATAAAACGACTATTTGTGCAGACCGAATCGACGCGGACACGACCATTTAGACATCCGAAACATAATTGATTAAAACATCCGACTATGGTGCTCGCAAGTCTCAACAGAGTTAAATACATTTAATTTTACACACGGTATAAAATACTTAGAAAATTTACAATTCCCACCTTGAGAAGCCGTTTGAAAGATGAGTCTACAGCGTTCAGTAAGATGAGAACCCCTGAGTGTGTCCGGAACCCTCGGGTCCCGGGCCCCGGGGTCCGCGGGAGCTCAAGCAACGGATCACGACGCGGGACCAAAATACATCCGACAGAACGGATAAAATGCAATACCAAAGTACTTTTTTCTTATACATTATTCTCCTGATCGAAAACAAATATATCAAAAGAAGTAGATATTTAAAATGTATACTGATGGATTTGTCTCGTCGGGAGCATCGCGCGGCTCGGCCACCGCACCGCGCCGCGGCACCGCACCGCACTGCGGCGCGCACACGCCCCACGACACGCTCAAACACACAACTATAACCAGCTTGTATGGCTATTTCTGGCGTCAACCTGCCGATATTGGGCTCGCAATGTTGTAGTCAACTTAACGCCATACAATCATAAAAACAGGTTACATTTGTATGTTTTGTTCGTGAAGTACATTCCTCACAGATAACCTAGTTACAAGCTAAGTCCAAAGCTCAATTAAATGCGTCGTCTGTAGGAGAATGTATCGTCCAGCTCAACAAGAGATTCCTGATCTATGAAAATGTTGTTTCTTTAGGATAATGAGCGTATACAATTGTACTGTTACTGCGATGTTCAAGTGGACCGATAGATCACTTTTTTTCAACCCCCACCTTTACTCAGATAAACAATAATTTTAAACTAGTACAGAGTATAAAAATTATTACTTTTTCTGATGTTACAAGTTTGCAGACACGAATGTAACAGAATTTTTAAGCTATAGTAGTATGAAACCCGATTCTTCTAACAAACTCGCATGTTTCAACCGATTTACTATCAGTTGTATGCACTATATTAGTAAATTGTTACAAAAATCATTATTTGGAAAGGCTGATTTGCACTTTAACAAGCGCGTTAGCGTGTGATGCAAGACATCTGCTAACTCGCAACTGTTTGTATTAAAACCTTCATTCAAGATCATTTTAAATTCATTGTGAAATTTCTTAGGGTAAGTAGAGCTCGTAAAACTAAACCACTTTCTTCAAGGAACATAGGACCGAAAGAAATTTGAACCCCCCATACAAAATGACCCACGATAGGTCCAATTTATTTTTCATAACCCGCCCTATGTTACTTGGAAAAAGTTCAGTTTCAAGAGTACAAATTACCCTTAAAACATTTGCCTGAATTAATAACCTTATAGATTGTATAGCTCATTGCGTTATCTCGCTGGTCGGTGTGGCGGTGGGGGCGGTGGCGGGGGCGGTGGCCGGGCCGGGCTTGTGGCTTACACGTACTATGTAATGTTTATTATATTTAGTGTTATGTGTTGTGTCGCTGCGGCGGAGGGAGGCGGGGGGATTACGACACGTCCTGCTCCTCCGCGTCGTGCGGCGCGTCCTTGGGGCCCTCCTCGTGCGCCTCGCCGTCACCCTGCAGTGCAATGCAGAGAAACCGTGTTAGAGTATCCGCCTTATGTAACATGTGTATTTGAGGCCGAAACCTCCAGTACACAAGCTGGCTTCATAGCGACGCGCTTAGTGCTTCAAATAAGCTAAAGTCCAGTGACTTTTGACTGGTAAACAAAGATAAATGGACCTTATGTCATGGCATTTGCCCGAGACTGACAAACTACATAGGTATCAAGCTAAATTTTATGGACTATAGTTTAATTCGTGGCGCGCGCGCCTTGCCGCATCGGCAGCGTGACTGAGGCGCGCGCCGCTATCAAATCAACCTTAGGACGCGAAAGTTTTTCTTCACATGTGAGGTATATAAACGACAACTTACCTCACGTATATTTACCGACTGCTTTTCCGGTAAAGGGAAAACATCGTGATGAAACCCAAATAGACATAGTAAGTCAGTAAATGGCTTTCGCTCTGTGTGAAAACTTGGTTCTACGTCAAATCCCCTAGGTCAGGTAGCCGACCCCGACAGAGGGATGCTGAGTAGGTACCTGCATGTCGGAGGTCCAGAGCGTGAGGTTGTCGCGCAGCAGCTGCATGATGAGCGTGGAGTCCTTGTAGCTCTCCTCGCTGAGCGTGTCCAGCTCGGCGATGCTGAGTAGGTACCTGCATGTCGGAGGTCCAGAGCGTGAGGTTGTCGCGCAGCAGCTGCATGATGAGCGTGGAGTCCTTGTAGCTCTCCTCGCTGAGCGTGTCCAGCTCGGCGATGCTGAGTAGGTACCTGCATGTCGGAGGTCCAGAGCGTGAGGTTGTCGCGCAGCAGCTGCATGATGAGCGTGGAGTCCTTGTAGCTCTCCTCGCTGAGCGTGTCCAGCTCGGCGATGCTGAGTAGGTACCTGCATGTCGGAGGTCCAGAGCGTGAGGTTGTCGCGCAGCAGCTGCATGATGAGCGTGGAGTCCTTGTAGCTCTCCTCGCTGAGCGTGTCCAGCTCGGCGATGCTGAGTAGGTACCTGCATGTCGGAGGTCCAGAGCGTGAGGTTGTCGCGCAGCAGCTGCATGATGAGCGTGGAGTCCTTGTAGCTCTCCTCGCTGAGCGTGTCCAGCTCGGCGATGCTGAGTAGGTACCTGCATGTCGGAGGTCCAGAGCGTGAGGTTGTCGCGCAGCAGCTGCATGATGAGCGTGGAGTCCTTGTAGCTCTCCTCGCTGAGCGTGTCCAGCTCGGCGATGCTGAGTAGGTACCTGCATGTCGGAGGTCCAGAGCGTGAGGTTGTCGCGCAGCAGCTGCATGATGAGCGTGGAGTCCTTGTAGCTCTCCTCGCTGAGCGTGTCCAGCTCGGCGATGCTGAGTAGGTACCTGCATGTCGGAGGTCCAGAGCGTGAGGTTGTCGCGCAGCAGCTGCATGATGAGCGTGGAGTCCTTGTAGCTCTCCTCGCTGAGCGTGTCCAGCTCGGCGATGCTGAGTAGGTACCTGCATGTCGGAGGTCCAGAGCGTGAGGTTGTCGCGCAGCAGCTGCATGATGAGCGTGGAGTCCTTGTAGCTCTCCTCGCTGAGCGTGTCCAGCTCGGCGATGCTGAGTAGGTACCTGCATGTCGGAGGTCCAGAGCGTGAGGTTGTCGCGCAGCAGCTGCATGATGAGCGTGGAGTCCTTGTAGCTCTCCTCGCTGAGCGTGTCCAGCTCGGCGATGCTGAGTAGGTACCTGCATGTCGGAGGTCCAGAGCGTGAGGTTGTCGCGCAGCAGCTGCATGATGAGCGTGGAGTCCTTGTAGCTCTCCTCGCTGAGCGTGTCCAGCTCGGCGATGCTGAGTAGGTACCTGCATGTCGGAGGTCCAGAGCGTGAGGTTGTCGCGCAGCAGCTGCATGATGAGCGTGGAGTCCTTGTAGCTCTCCTCGCTGAGCGTGTCCAGCTCGGCGATGCTGAGTAGGTACCTGCATGTCGGAGGTCCAGAGCGTGAGGTTGTCGCGCAGCAGCTGCATGATGAGCGTGGAGTCCTTGTAGCTCTCCTCGCTGAGCGTGTCCAGCTCGGCGATGCTGAGTAGGTACCTGCATGTCGGAGGTCCAGAGCGTGAGGTTGTCGCGCAGCAGCTGCATGATGAGCGTGGAGTCCTTGTAGCTCTCCTCGCTGAGCGTGTCCAGCTCGGCGATGCTGAGTAGGTACCTGCATGTCGGAGGTCCAGAGCGTGAGGTTGTCGCGCAGCAGCTGCATGATGAGCGTGGAGTCCTTGTAGCTCTCCTCGCTGAGCGTGTCCAGCTCGGCGATGCTGAGTAGGTACCTGCATGTCGGAGGTCCAGAGCGTGAGGTTGTCGCGCAGCAGCTGCATGATGAGCGTGGAGTCCTTGTAGCTCTCCTCGCTGAGCGTGTCCAGCTCGGCGATGCTGAGTAGGTACCTGCATGTCGGAGGTCCAGAGCGTGAGGTTGTCGCGCAGCAGCTGCATGATGAGCGTGGAGTCCTTGTAGCTCTCCTCGCTGAGCGTGTCCAGCTCGGCGATGCTGAGTAGGTACCTGCATGTCGGAGGTCCAGAGCGTGAGGTTGTCGCGCAGCAGCTGCATGATGAGCGTGGAGTCCTTGTAGCTCTCCTCGCTGAGCGTGTCCAGCTCGGCGATGCTGAGTAGGTACCTGCATGTCGGAGGTCCAGAGCGTGAGGTTGTCGCGCAGCAGCTGCATGATGAGCGTGGAGTCCTTGTAGCTCTCCTCGCTGAGCGTGTCCAGCTCGGCGATGCTGAGTAGGTACCTGCATGTCGGAGGTCCAGAGCGTGAGGTTGTCGCGCAGCAGCTGCATGATGAGCGTGGAGTCCTTGTAGCTCTCCTCGCTGAGCGTGTCCAGCTCGGCGATGCTGAGTAGGTACCTGCATGTCGGAGGTCCAGAGCGTGAGGTTGTCGCGCAGCAGCTGCATGATGAGCGTGGAGTCCTTGTAGCTCTCCTCGCTGAGCGTGTCCAGCTCGGCGATGCTGAGTAGGTACCTGCATGTCGGAGGTCCAGAGCGTGAGGTTGTCGCGCAGCAGCTGCATGATGAGCGTGGAGTCCTTGTAGCTCTCCTCGCTGAGCGTGTCCAGCTCGGCGATGCTGAGTAGGTACCTGCATGTCGGAGGTCCAGAGCGTGAGGTTGTCGCGCAGCAGCTGCATGATGAGCGTGGAGTCCTTGTAGCTCTCCTCGCTGAGCGTGTCCAGCTCGGCGATGCTGAGTAGGTACCTGCATGTCGGAGGTCCAGAGCGTGAGGTTGTCGCGCAGCAGCTGCATGATGAGCGTGGAGTCCTTGTAGCTCTCCTCGCTGAGCGTGTCCAGCTCGGCGATGGCGTCGTCGAAGGCCGCCTTGGCGAGCCGGCACGCGCGGTCCGGGCTGTTCAGGATCTCGTAGTAGAATACCTGCAACGCAGACAAACATCCATAACATACTAATGTATGACGGGCATTAAAACACCATTCTATTATTTGCATAAAATAGGCCCGCGTTTGTCTACCATCTCACCTGATGGTAAGTGACGACGCAGACGATGATGAAACATGCTTGTATAGATAATACCTATTCACTCTTGCCTTTAAAAGGACCAGGAAACAGATCCGCCGGCATTCTATTCCTCAGCTGCTCGCATGATGAAGGTTGAAGCAAATCGCCTCGTGCGAAATAAAGGTATCAACAACATAAGGATGGAACCCCAGTCGGCCACGCGTGCCCCGGATATGGAATGGGAATGGGGGTATAGGTCGTGGAGTTATTGCGCACACTCCACAAAATGCATCCAACATGATTTTTAAAACAATGATAGAAATCGTGCACGAAAGCGCCCAAAAGGACAAGAAGGGAAGGACTAGTCTAACCACTCATACCACACTTTCTAGTCCTCGAATGTCAAAGGTTAATGTGAATGGATATGATTAGTAGAACTTGTGATACGAGCAAAGTATACAGCAGTTTTCTACATGGGATCTTGAAAAACAGCCTAGTGAGATTATTGCTGTCGATATAAATCCTACTACTAGAGACTTAAAGAGATCTATTATTTCGTTATTTTCGAAAAAAAATATTTGTTCTCTTAAGTTCAGAGGAATGTGTAAACAAGAAAACACAGTAACACATCCACAATTAATTTTGTTTCACGGGTGAACCAAAATGTTTGCGTAACTAAAAGCGTGAATCAAAATACGCATCAAGCCTTAGATAACGTATCATTATAGTCACAGGTATGTGGTAAACATTATCACAAAACACGGTCAAGTAGGTACGTCACAAACATTTTTGTTTTATCTTGGTCGAACAAAAATGAGACAGATTATGATTAGTAAATATCATGGGTGCTTTTCTTATACTGCTAGTGGATCATTAATATTTTTAAAGAGTTTTTTTGTTGAGGATATTTATTAGTGTTGTTGTTTTGTTTAAAATAAATGTAAGCATTTCATAATTTCTTCAAATTAAATTTCAAAAGCCAAAACAGTCCACTGACATGGTCCTCCCCTAATTGGGGGATATTTACCATACCCAACACGCTTGGCAGGCGATTGGCGAGCGCAGTAAGGTGTTCTATTCACAGGGAACGCTGCTGCCCATTCCCTTGAATCATCTCGTCACCTCTTACAACAACCACGGGTAGAAATAGATAGATGTCATTTTAAGCTGCCTTAATATTACGACGCAGATACAAATTTAGTAATTCACGTGTTACGTTATCTACGGTAAACGCATGTCTTTGCTCAATGACGTAATTTGTGTTGATTCACGCTTGTTAAGTTTCATTTAGCGAGAATAGAGGTAAATCGTTGCTTTCAATCCATCTAATTGAGGAAAACGTATGTTAGTGAGCTATTTACTAACATTTAATACATTATGTGAGAGTCAATAAACACACAAGATAATCATCTTTTTGTATGTTAATGATCATTAATATAAATCTGTTTAGTTGTAGGATTTATTTATAAATCCAACTTTCCGAACCGATTTTGATGCGTTTTGTAGGAGAAGGTTTTAAGCCATATTTACAGACAAAAAATGGAGGATCGCACTTTTATAAGTCCGTTAAAGTCGGTTCTCTTTTTAAAGTTATTTTACCCTGTGAAAAATCTTATTCCCATGAGAAAACCACTAAAATTGCTGGCCTTCTAAATGAAGTAGTATAATTTTTACGAATCCAATAACTATCCAAATACAATAGGATACAGATTCTAACTTTATGTTTAAAACATTCATCCATTACCGTAATCAGCCGCCAAATCGCGACACCCAATCTTTACAAAACACAGTTAGCGCCCCTTTCCGATTGTACGTTACCATGTATTTGTAAATTCGTTACACCCCTCGGTAGCGCGAGGGGAGGAAACTAGGTCACAGGGTTCCGATCGCGTCACAACGTATTGTATTCACTTTCTCCCGATACAGATCAAGGTAGAAGGGACGAGTAGTGTATTAGGTTGTCTCAAACTTTTGATTGTTGAAAAGTTTACTTATAATTTTAAGGTGCATTATTAAGTTTTAATTTTAAGATGCATAAATAGGGTTGACCTAAACTGATCTAGAAATTAGCTATCGTCGCAATAGTTTTTTTTTTTTCAAGCACCACATTGTATTAAGTATACGCGGTTCACTCAGCTAGCTACATAACTAGCCATCTTCAGTGTTGGTGAAAGAAGCTAAACATCTTTGTCTCTTTCATCAAGGTATCCTAGCTAGGACACTCCTTGTCAAACGGGGCACCAGTCGATAAACAACTATAGTGATATCACGTAAGCATGGCAATAGCGATCGGTGTCATTTTCTTGACTGTATAAGCTGTCTTGTATCCCTATACTCTAGAGATAATTCATATTATATACGTATACATTTACTAAGGGAAAACGATATATCGCTATATAAACTACGAGTACAGTGGTAGCGAATGTCATACATACATATCTCACACCTTTATCCCTTGCGGGGTAGGCAGAGCGTTAACGGCCGTAAGAATACGGTCGCTATCGCTACGTCTGACATTTTTGAGGATAGTTTTTCAAGGTTGTTTCAGAAAACATGTGTATTACTATAGTGACAGGTTGTCAGCCTGTCGTCTAAAAATTGTAATACACCAATACTCTCGAGTCCCTTAGTCGCGTCTTACGACACCCGCGGGCAGGATATGGGGTGATGCTATTCTAAGTTGGCATCACACGGCAGTACTATAAATGAACCTTGCTTTGGCAAGTGTAGTGTGAGATGCCCTTTGGCTCGATGAACCGATGACTGGATGGATGACTGGGAGAGGCCTAAGCCCACTTGTGGACTGGTAGAGGCTATGCGTGGTGATGTGTGGGTGCACTCACTGAGAAGTTGAGCGCGAGGCCGAGCCGGATGGGGTGCGTGGGGGGCAGCTCGGTCATGGCGATGTCGGAGGCGGCCTTGTACGCGACCAGCGAGTTCTCGGCGGCCTCCTTGCGGTCGTTGCCCGTCGCGAACTCCGCCAGGTACCGGTGGTAGTCGCCCTGCAACACAACACATCAACATTCCATTATACAATACATACATACAAGCCGGCATCACATGCCGGCTTAGAATAGCATTACCCCATTTCTTTTTAGTGGGTGTCGTAGAAGCCGACTTAGGGACTCGAGGGTTTTGTGTGTATTGCAATTTGAGGCGACAGGCTGACAACCTGTCAGTATGGTGATACACGACTTACATACACACACAAATCACGCCTTAAGGGGTGGTAGGCAGAGCGGTAACGACCGTAAAATAACGGTGGTTAATGCTGTAACAAACGTTTGAGGGTCGTTTCAGACAAGTAGTTTATTTAGTGACAGGTTGTCAGCCTGTCGCCTAAAATTGCACATGAAACACTCGAGTCCCTTAGTCGGCTTCTACGACACACACGGTAAAGAAATGGAGTGATGCAAAATATGTGAAAATACACTTTCGCAATACATGGAATAAAAAATTACAAGCGTCGACCGGGAATCGAACTTGGACACGTGGGGTACCATTCCACTGCTGTGCCACTGAGCTATCGACGCCCCGGTTGACCTTCGTAAATTTTTCAATCGCTTGATGCTAGTCTCGAAGCGAAGATAAGCGACAACTCTTAGAACTTGTAACTTTTACTTATTTTAATTTATGAGAATAATATTGCACTATAAGTGCATGAAAATCCTAACAATTTTCAGAATAGATGTAACAACGTGCACGCATACGAGCTGCATAAGCAAGCTGTGCGCTCTGTCCTTTTTTTTACCAGCCGAAACACACGAGAGAAAAACTCTCTACCAAACAACGGCAACAACAGTCCATTGAACTAACTAACTCCGCTGACTCCGCGACCCAAAGAGGATCTTGGCCTCCGAAGCGAGTTCTCTCCACTGATCTCTGTCCTGCGCGATCTCCTGCCAATTGCTGACTCGAAGATCGCACAGGTCAGCCTCTACCATGTCTCCAGCGGTAGCGGTAACAGTCCATTTACCTCTCTCAATTGAGAGACTACTGAGTGCCACCACCACGCTTGGCAGGCGGATTGGCGAGCGCAGTGCAAGATCTTGTAGATATTCACAGGAAATGCTGCTGCCCGGTCCTTGGTTGCCTTTTTACGACAACCACGGGTAGAAATTGAACTGAGTGATGCTATAGTTAGCTGGCACCACACAGCAAAACCACACACCAAATAAAACAAGTCGCGTAAACCAACGGTGCCTTTGATAGCGGGATCTAGATATAATCGGTTCTCAGCGGCCGGGATATACCATCGAGTCTCGGATATACCAGATATATCACTAGCTGGGTCTCCATCGAACGAGCAGCCTCAGAAGCTCAGTGCCGCGCGCAGCATGCGGCGCAATGCGCGGTCGGTGTGGACGTGTTTCGCCTGAGCAGCGCATGTTAAAATTCTCATGCTCGGGCGAAAAACCGTCCACACCGACCGCGCATTGCGCCGCATGCTGCGCGCGGCACTGAGCATCTGAGGCTGCTCGCTCAACGGAGACCCAGCTATTGGCTAATACCAGAGTGACATTCATACCTTCATCTTGTAGTAGAACACCTTGGACTCGCCGCTCTGCGAGGAGGGGATGAGGTGCTTGTCGAGGACTGACAGGATGTCATCACAGGGCACCAGCCGAGGCACACAAGGACATACCTTCATCTTGTAGTAGAACACCTTGGACTCGCCGCTCTGCGAGGAGGGGATGAGGTGCTTGTCGAGGACTGACAGGATGTCATCACAGGGCACCAGCCGAGGCACACAAGGACATACCTTCATCTTGTAGTAGAACACCTTGGACTCGCCGCTCTGCGAGGAGGGGATGAGGTGCTTGTCGAGGACTGACAGGATGTCATCACAGGGCACCAGCCGAGGCACACAGGGACATACCTTCATCTTGTAGTAGAACACCTTGGACTCGCCGCTCTGCGAGGAGGGGATGAGGTGCTTGTCGAGGACTGACAGGATGTCATCACAGGGCACCAGCCGAGGCACACAGGGACATACCTTCATCTTGTAGTAGAACACCTTGGACTCGCCGCTCTGCGAGGAGGGGATGAGGTGCTTGTCGAGGACTGACAGGATGTCATCACAGGGCACCAGCCGAGGCACACAAGGACATACCTTCATCTTGTAGTAGAACACCTTGGACTCGCCGCTCTGCGAGGAGGGGATGAGGTGCTTGTCGAGGACTGACAGGATGTCATCACAGGGCACCAGCCGAGGCACACAGGGACATACCTTCATCTTGTAGTAGAACACCTTGGACTCGCCGCTCTGCGAGGAGGGGATGAGGTGCTTGTCGAGGACTGACAGGATGTCATCACAGGGCACCAGCCGAGGCACACAGGGACATACCTTCATCTTGTAGTAGAACACCTTGGACTCGCCGCTCTGCGAGGAGGGGATGAGGTGCTTGTCGAGGACTGACAGGATGTCGGAGCAGATGTCGCGCAGCTCCTTCTCAACCTGGCTGCGGTACGCCCGGATCATGTTCAGCTTGTCCTCTGCGCCCTGGAAACAAACACATACAACAGATTAGTTAATAAACAAAATCAATGGATTGGAAGATAGAACGCCTAGTACGATGATGAGAAGATAACGTTTTTTAAAAGAGAAACTACTTTTAAGGACATATTAAGTTCGAACCGACGAGCATGTATGAAAAGCCTGATGAATGTTGAGGAAGCGAAAGAGGTGTGTCAGGATCGTAGCAAGTGCAAGGATGGATTATGATGTCTCTACTTACCCCTCCGGGAAAGAGGCGTGATTATATGTATGTATGTATTAAGTTCGAATCTCCTTTTTTGTCGACTAATACTGTAATAATAATTTGTAAGTCTGACAAATACCTTTCTAAAAACCGCATAAAAATCGATTAATCCAAACGCGAGATATTCGCGGACAAACATACATACATACAGGTCAAACTGAGAACCTCCCGTTTTCGAAGTCGGTTACAAATCCAATTAAATTGACTATGTTGTACAAGCGAAACGCTGAATGCTGAAACGTTTTTACTAGAGGGGTAAATCCACGGTAACTTGCGTTACATTTGAAGCAGTTCATTGTCAAACAAAATATGTGAATGTTATTATTATAGGATATGTCCGTTTTTTTATTTTTGTATATGAGAGATTATATGGTAAACTAATTACTGTTCAGCAATACAACTTGAAACTACAGCGAAGTTTTGAAACAGTGCACTTATCATTCTGGTAACTGACGTTACAAAAAAAGGCCAATATAGTTTACGTACTTCGTATAATCAGATATTTCTGTGATTCCTTGAACTTTAGAATTTTTTTTAAATTATAGGTGATTAGATAAATAGTCAATGTATTTTAATCAACAAAAAAATAAAGATATTGTTTACTCCAAATAATAAAAAAAATAAAAAAAATTGGTAACTTGCGTTACACGAAAATAGTAACTTGCGTTACGTCAGATTAATATTTCTTTTTCCACTCAGATAAAGGCAGGTTATCTGACTCATCTCAGTTGTAGTTATTTTCATCGTCAGTTCCAACGTTTACTTCATCTTCTTCATCAAAGTCTTTGGATATTAGATTTTTTTTGAGCTCATTATTCTTCTAGAACAGTATGTGACACTTTGTTATTCTAGGTATAGGAGCAGCCTTTGTAAAACTTTCTTCCAATTTCAGAACTCTTTTGCCCTCTCTTCAATCTCTTCTGTCGTAACCACAATCACCTTCGTAATTGAGTCACTGGCTGCCAATGCAAACTGCTCAGCACTTAACACAATTGCTTTCCTTTTTAGAACTTTGCTCCTTACAAACCTATAGAATGCATGTATATCAAGAATCACACGCTCATCCAAAGCATTTGCACCGCGCAAATGATAAGAGATTTCCTTTAGGCATTCATCTAATAGCCTTCCAAGCACCAATTTTTTTAAGGGACAAGCAGGCAATGCTTTACGAGCTTGAATTACAGCTTTGCCAATGGACTGCGGTGTTACACGTATGGAAGGTTCATTTGGAAATGAAGGCGATGCTTGATTCTGTTGTTTCAAAAGTCTGTGCTTTCTTACTCTTTCCTTGGTTTTCCTTCGATTTTCTTTAATAACCTTTGCCTTTTTAGATAAACTTAAGGTCTCTAATTCTTCTTTTTTCTTTTGCCGTGTTTTTCGACTAGCTTGCTTTATTTTTTCTTTATATTCGTCATATTTTCCGGCCTCTTTCAACTTTTCCCTTCTTCTTCTCATCTTTTCCGCAGCACTGAGTGGCATAGTGACTGCAAATGGATAATACTTAAAAGGTAACTGTCGTTACATTCGTGTAACACAAGTTAACGGTAACTTGCGTTACAATCTTTTGACAAAAATAAAAAAATTAAAACATTTATTTTAAATCAAACCGATTATGAAGTTTTGTCCGCCATGCCCATATTTAAGAGAATTATGAAAGTCATTAAGATTGTTTTAACGTAAGTCCTTAAATTTGAAAAATTATTAAATAATGGTAACTTGCGTTACAAAAAACATTAAACTTTTCATTTGGGTATATCTTAGGATTCTTTTGATGAAATAAGCATAAGGCTTAAAATTTTACACGTATCAATTCGTATATTCGAAAATAAATACATATACTTACCAATAGTTACCATGAAACTATACTTATTAGATGTTTTTGGTATAGCTATTTCACGATATTTTCACAAAATCAAATAGGGTAACGAATTGCACTTGTTTTACCTAGGATATACTAGAATATTATAAAAACGGAGTTCATAATAAATGACTACTACCCTCTAAGAAGAATTTGACACAAAAAAAATATCAAAATACCCGCGAAAAAAAATCGTACTTTTTCACTCTCCGCCGTGGATTTACCCAGAGGCATATCCTCAGACACTGTGCGCAATGTTGTGCGTATTCACTCAAGAAATTGTATATCAACAACTTCACATATGTCTCGTAGCAACTTTACGTGTGTTTCAGAGACAGAATAGACAACGTGAAACATGCCTGGACATTTCGTGGGGACTTGTGTTACGGAAGTTTTGTCCATATACATGTTGCAGGATAAATTCTTCCAAAGTGAATTCCTTGCGAAGAAACAACAACCACCTATTTAAACCATAAAATAGACGGTAGTTTTTGAGACTGGCGAAATAGAAAGCACATTATAACTCCGCCCAATTCGCTCAAATGCCGAGAATAATTGAACTTATATCGACATTATAACAATGACTCCTATGCCAATGAAATTTAATAGTCGTAAATTCATTGTTAATTGTTTGCAACAAAACTTAGTGTTTCGACATTCATTTTACTGTAAATTATGAAATAAATTACGTCTAGACAATTACTTAGACTTACTTTATATTTATCAGTAAGTGCTTGTTTGTTATGTTTGTTAAGGGATTAGCATATCCTATATTGGACAAGGTAACTAACCCAAACACCTAACTAAACCAATATGAGTATGCGTCATAATCATAATAAGGACACGCCCAAACATATGGATACGTCATAAGTATTCCCGGAGGTAGTAAATACTCTAAAAACACGTAATTCTGTTTACTAATACCCGTTAATGACAGTTATCAACAATACCTACATTATGGTCGGTGAAGATCTAGCGACATTTAGTGCGCGGCGCGAAATGTATTGTATTGCAATGAAATGATAAAGGCCAGCCAATATAGATTTTGTTTCCATTGAGATACATTTCATTTATAACTAGCGGCCCGCCCAGCGGCTGCGCCTGCTGCAACTTATGTAGGAATGAGATGTTCTCCTGGCAAGTATTATACATATAAACCTTCCTCTTGAATCACTCTATCTATTAAAAAAACCTGCATCAAAATCCGTTGTGCAGTTTTGAAGATTTAAGCATACATACAGACAGACGCGAAAAGCGAGTTTGCTTTATACTATGTAGTGATTTGCCACTGAAAACGACTCGCGCCGAATGTCGATAGATATGCGCTTGCTCTAAGAGAATACGACTTTTAAGAACAGTATGATGATTGACCAAAGAAACTAAGAAATCTGTGCATCCTCATAAGTATGTCAACTTTTTCGAGACGTAGGATACGAACAATGTCAGAGACCTATTACGCCACTTCCATACATACACCAGCTCGGCGGCGTATCTGAAAGCAGCCTTAGCGAGGCGATTTAAAAACTCACCAGCCGCCGGTAAATTAGTTGACCAAAGCATATTTTTGACCTGGATAGCAAGCGCGGCGGAACAAATGGACAAAAACTACGTAAATTGGAAGTTTGAGAATTCATTTGAAATTGTAATCGCGTTTTTTCTGTAGTGGCCTAAACATGTTTTAAACGGTTTCTTTGGCATGACGCAGACGGGAGATTAAGCTGTCATCCGACAGTTATCGCGTCGTTTAGATAATTTATTCTTTTCCGATGCATGATAATTAGGGTATGCGAAAGTTGGCACATCTTAACAGCATCTACCTTGCCAAAACCAAAGAATTTTTCATATTTTTGGAGCGCGAGCCGTACACTTGTCACTGCCTTTTACTATCAGAATGCACTTTTGATAGCATTCGTTATTTGCAAAGAACAACACAGGAAAGATTATGTCGAGCATTGGGAAGACGTAGGCTAAATAGATAGATTTGTAATCAGTAAATCGACGAATTGAACCAATATTCAGCGCAGGACCTTAATTTCTGAAAACGTGAAAGTCCACAAGGACTGGTATTACCACTTGTCTGACACTTTCTTCTACTCGAATTCGGTAATGTCGAGGGTATGTGTGAATAAATGTTAGCAAACATTAGCATGCGTTTTTTTTTTAAGGGTTCTGGAGTTAGAGTTTCATGCGAAAATCTGCGACTTATTATGCTTGTATCACACGTTCTACATTACTAATCGATTCCCACATACCCTCATAAATTCACACATTAACTTGACTATAAAAACATCATTTTAAAAACGCGTGGTTAGACCAGTGGTCTCGGACATCCGTGCGCGGAACCCAATTACGACGTTTCAGAAATAGATCTCCAGGACAGTGGTCATTTTGCATTTTGTTCCACGAGCCCATAGGCCAAAAGACTTGCCCTTTCGTGTACAAAGGCCGAGAAACTAATGCATAAAGCCTGAGCTACTGCTATTTGTGGAATAGTACTTAAAATTTACTAGTTCAACCAGTGAAAGGTGAATGAATGTATTGTGTTTCGTACGCCGCCGAGTACGGGTGACCTTGTTTGATAACTTAGTTGTAACAGTGCTGACATGGAAACAACTTGTGGATAATAATAAAACCTACGGGGTCTACGGAAGACCCGATAAAATAGACCCTGGTGTCAATAATATTGAACCACTTATAGGGATGAAGCTAGGAGGTGCCTTACGTCCAGAAGGGGTCTCTTGTGACTGACTGTAGGACCACACCAAACAGCCTCATGACCCGTCGGTCATGGTCATGTTTCGAAAAACACGTAAAGTCGTCACTTTACGTGTCTTTCGAAACATAGAAACATCAACTTTCAGAATTCAGATAGCCAAACTCCGAACCTCTGAATGATAAAAATCTAAATTTATGTATCCCGCATGGGATACGAGTCAATAATCGATCTGTAATCCAAGGCTTACTACTACTAGAACAACAACAACAGTCCACTGCTAGACATGGGCCTCCCCCTATTTGGGGGGTATTTGCTGTACTCAACACGCTTAGCGAATTGGCGAACGCAGTACAAGGTGTTGTATTCACAGGGAATGCTGCTGGCCACTCTCTGGATTCCTCCCTTAGTCGCCTTTTACGACACCATCGGGAAGAAATGGGGTCATCACAAGCTAGACCACACAGTTCTTATTAAATGGCGATAAGTCTGAAATCCGCGCGAAGTGTGACAGGATGACGTGTTTTCAAAGTTGATTATGCAGATTCAATAAGTTGAGAGTTCCCAGAGTTTCATGTGAAGTCGATATATAAAACAGTAGACCACACAGTTCTTATTAAATGGCGATAAGTCTGAAATCCGCGCGAAGTGTGACAGGATGACGTGTTTTCAAAGTTGATTATGCAGATTCAATAAGTTGAGAGTTCCCAGAGTTTCATGTGAAGTCGATAAATGTATAAAACAGGTGTGACTACCGTAAGTTGAGATGAATACTGAATAGGGACGTAAATCGAAACAGTTATGAACAGTTGATTAGTTATGAAACAGCATCACCTCCTGATAATCACTATATAGTACAAAGCAAAGTCGCTTTTTGCGACTGTCTGTATGTTTACTTATATCTATAAAACTACACAACAGATTTTGAGGCAGGTTTTTTTTAATAGATAGAGTGATTCAAGACGAATGTTTTATGAATAGTACTTGCCGGGAAAACATCTTATTCCCACTAGTGTAGTATAAACTCAATAGATGATCTGCCAGCCAGGCGTGGTGAGTATTGAAGTACCTCCAAAAGGAAGAGTCCCATGTCTAGCAGTGGACTGTTGTGGTGGTTAAGACGCTAGTGAGCATACAATGGCATCTATCTTTCTTTGGCCTTGACTGATTCATGGCATGTGTCTTTTAAAACGTATGCTGTGATATTTTCGGGATTTACTGCACTCACAGTGCTATCTTTTCGGACCGGTTGCCGACCGGTGCGTCGGTAGCTCAGTGGCAGTATCCCACGCGGCCCGGGTTCGATTCCCAGTCGACGCTTGTAAATTTTTCCCTTTCTTATTTTCATGCATGCTGATAATACATTTAACTGGTCCTAGGAGAGAAGGGAACTCACGTGTCCACACTGTGCTGTGGGAGTTTATTGCCAAAATTGGCTACAGTAGCCATCTCCGGGCGCATCAGCGCTGATCTGACTAGGAGTCGAAGTGGTCGCCATGGCCGAAATCGGTCGGAGAGATCATCATCATCATTTAACCGGTCAGGAGATGGCTGAAAAACAGCTGACATCATCGCCATTTCGTTGCTATTCAAATTGCAGCAAGTCTCTGCATGTACCCTCAGGCAGTTGCACTTACTTTGGTCTCTTCCTTCTGTTCGATGGAGCTGATGATCCGCCAGGAGGCGCGGCGCGCGCCGATCACGTTCTTGTACGCGACGGAGAGCAGGTTCCGCTCTTCCACTGTCAGCTCCGCGTCGGACACGTTGCGTGACGCGACCGACTTCATCGCCTCCACCATTTCTGGAAACAGATATATTATCGATGTATAAGATTTGTTCATTTGTTCCTATTCAGATTTGACAACAGCACAACTTACTAACTGATACAATAAACCCTGTTACCTTCCCATTTGTCCTTACAAAATCTATCACTAGTTACAATTGGGAATAAAAATTCCCATTTGTCTCTTATTCTCATTTATTTGTAGGTGACAGATTTTGTAGGGACTAATGGGAACAAAGGCAATAAACAGAGGACTTAACTTTTTTCGGAAAAAAAGGGTTGCCTTCAATGGTCACCTGGTCTGCCTTCAATGATCTTGGCAGTTTGTAACAAATAGTTTTCTAAACCATGGCCATGGGATGTGGATATGATTCGACTTTCGTTTATTGGACTGTTGGATGACTCGGTGTCCCACATGAAGGGAGAGACTAAACTTGGCTGTTAGTTGCAAAATATTCAGCTTCAACCCAGATCAGTGCCTTTCTGATCTCACAGGATTTAAGTTATCATTGGTCACTGAATGAAAGTAATGTTTCAAACTATAAATACTGAAATTTTTGCAAACTAAATGGCACTATGTTTCAGCATAAGGTCACTGACATATAACAGAGGGTAGACAGTAGACATGTTATTTACAAAACTCGAAGTAAGCCAGAAAACTCTCAACTTAAAATAGGAAAAGATCCAAAAACCTAAATTTCAGAGCTTAACTGGTGCCTAACACCCATTTACCAGGCGAAAGCCATCATCTTCATTCCATATTTACTTATCACTATCCAAAGGTATAATTGAATGCAGTCTGCATACATAATCTACTGTTGATATAAGGTTGGCATAAAAGACACCAATTTTCTAGGTCAAGTCTGCCATATTTTATGTATGAGTACTTTGACCTTACTCTAGCTTGCAGTCAAGTCACATAAAGATTAGTCATACATAAGTATTTCTTAGTAATGTTGTAAGTAGTCTGTCTGAATACAAGGACAAAGTAAGTCAAGGTAACTTTTCTAACTTGGGCAATTGTTGTTCTTACTATAATGTTGACTAGATATTTTCTTTTCATGTGGATCTATAGACTAAACTCTTTCATGTGGGACACAAGAGCTCTACAACTTAAAAGAGTTACATGCTGTGTGGTCAGCCTGGCCAGCCCCAAGGCAATGCCTTTCCTTGTATTTTATCACACCTGTGCCACATTTCTACTAGGTACATAAAATTAATGATTAATCCATTTATTCAGTGATAGCAAGGAGTCCATACTATGTAAGAAAAAGAGAGAAGTTATTATTACTTTAAGTTATGTCTCTCATCTCAAAATTTATTAAATTTTTCTTCTCTTAACTATATATCCATTTTAAGTTAAAGTTTGATTACAATTGACAAAAATATGATCATGTGTGGTTTTTGATTTTATCTTTTCTTATCTCTTACATCATAATCTATCATTACTATAGTCAGGTTTTCTTTGCTGCAAGGTTATTGAACTTGGCACCCCTTGTGCCACCTTCTCAGTGGGTTATTTGCTGAAATGAATAAGTACCAAGTACTTATCAATGCATAAAGATGATCAGTGACATATATCCAAGATAATATCTGAGAATAGTATTCAAGATAACTGTAGCAACGCGCGATATTCACACAAGTTCCCGCGGCGCTAAAACCCGAACAATAGGTGAAAACATGAGGCGTCACACACTAATTTTACGCTTCCTTCTCGACCTAGAACTTGCTCCTACCAAGAACATTCCAATGCAAGGCCCAGGGCACTCATCTGACCAAGGTGCGACATGCTTCAACGAACTCGATGACATCGATTTTACAAGGATGAGAAAATAGGCGACGAATTTTCAATTTACAAAATTACCATAGTAATGACTCTGCCTGCGACAGAAAACAGTTATCGGCATCTTCGAAGATGAGATTTTACAAAAGGCTATTAGATTAGAAGGTATGAGGAGAGTTTTCGGTAAGATATCTCTGAAAAAAAAGGTAAAGGGCATCCCACCGGCGGATGACGCATCGATCGCTGACCAAGCCTAACGAATGCCATTGATTTACGAGTTTCCCGAATAAAACCTTTAGGAGTGAATATATTGACTATCATTTTCCTTTACATAGGGCTCTACAAAGGGTCTAACGGGGGTCTACGATAAGTTATTTCTCTGACAATTCCTAAAATCGTCTTTCAACTGTCGGCGAAAATACAGAAGATTTTTCATCCTCATACATACCGATACAAGGGAAATAAGTACTCACCATCATAGCGCTCAGCCTGTTCGGCTAGCTTAGCTTTATACACATTATCTTCCCTTTCGGACATTGTGGATGACAAATGATTTTTCACTAACTAAACCGAATCGCCAGGTCACTAATTCACCAAGATGGCCGCGCCCGCCAACCGAATCCAAATTCGATCTTCAACTAAACTCCGCCCATGACGTCATAGAAATGGCAACTTCCGTTACAATATGTTGCCATATTAAACTACACGATTCCTACTACATGTAGCGCGCGCCGCCGTTTTCATTGTTAAAATCAAACGGTATCGTAATATTAAATATATAAGGTTCATATTGATATGAGTAGAGAACACGACACGTCTAAGCGAGCCGTACCAACCAGCCGTACTGCTACCCGCAACGATTTTTGAAATCGTGGATGGGTCTAACTACACGTATATTTCAAGTTCTACTACTAATATTTATATGTCGAGGGTGTGTGTGAACTAGGATACACAGGGTGTTAGAGTCAGCTGGTCTCACCCTGTATATTTATATACAGCGAAAGTAACTCTGCCTGCTACGCTTTCAAGGCCAAACCATTGAACCATCTTCATGAAATGGACATAGGCTATTTTAGTCACCACTTGAGGGTCTGGACTACCTAAAGTAGACCACCAGGAGCCAACTTAAACTATTAGAGATACAGAAATGGCAACTATTGTTGGCAAGAAGACACATTCTAAAAAGTTTCCACACTGTCATGTAAGTATTTTTCTTCTAAGTACCATTGTTACAAGGTTTTACTCAAAATCATAATGCAATGCGGTTGCAATGAGATTTTGTTTAGTTTTTTTACGGGCAACCAATCTGCAGTTAACTCTCTTTGAAAATTTTATTGCGCAGGCAATAAGAACGCCAGTAAGATAACAGCAAACAACTGTCTACTCGATGTATTCATTTGAATCTAATAATACAACACCCTCCCATACAAGGGTGACTAAATGGTTAAAAAATTCTACCTCTTAGTAGATTTATAAATGTAGCGCAACATTTTGATTTTTGACATTTAGAAAAGGCGGTTGTCATTGTAAAAAAATAGATGTCATGGTGGAATACGTTGGCAATAATTTTAAATACTTTTGACATTTCGATGTTTTTTCTAGAGGATAGAAATAATTCTTAGGATAGGATACAAGGTATTTTGAACTTTCATTTATATTCATTAATTTATACATAAATTAGATTATATAAATCACAATAACATTTTTAACCTCAGCGTTACGAATGAGGGAGGTAAAGAGAAAAAGCTTTATAATACAAATGGACTCACGTATTCCGCTAAATCAGCTCAAATCAGTTCGTTTCTTGTTTAGGTCAACTCTAGTGTCAAAACGCACGCTCTGAGGCGGCCATCTTTTTGAAAATCGGTCTTCTTGTCTTGCTTGTGTCGGTAATTTCTTGAAAACATTTGGAATTATTTCCATTATTTTTGTGAAGTTACTGCTTATATTGAAAGATACTTTCAAGCACGTTGAAGTGCAGCGAAAATGTTGCTTTAATAGATGTTTGGATGCTTATATATAGAAACAAATAGTTCTGATTGGGACTCTCACAACTTGAAACTTCACATAACTATTTGGCGCTATTTTTCTAAATAAAAACGTAAGCGGAGCCTACTGCGTATCGAAAAAATGTCTAATGTAAGCTACGATTTGGATACATCAGGCGGGTTGATGCCGGTAAGTTGATTTCTGAGTCGTTTATTCTTTTGGTCTTTTAGAGCTTGCACACTATCCATGGCGCCATTTTATTGTTACGTTGTTTTGCAGCTCATTAGGGCGCTGATAAAGCCGCCGGACGAGGAAGCGAACGGGCAGAAGGCTAAAAAGCCGCAGCACCCTTACTACAAGAGACCTGGGAAGGGTCATAACCACGATTCTTGCGACGCCTGCGGCGAGGGCGGCGACCTCATCTGCTGCGACCGCTGCCCAGCCAGCTTCCATCTTGTATGCTAGTGAGTTGAGCAAGCAAATGGTACTGGAATCAAGCTTTTGTGGTAAACCTCTTGCATGTTGTGGATATCCTTTGCAAATGCAGAAAAGACGCATAATGTAAATTATATAAGAAATAACCTGTGTTATTATTGTATTCTCAGCATATTGTAATAAGAATGCATAAGCAGAATTTCTGATATTATAACCAAAATAAAGAATTTAAAAATGTGTTTTGTTTAGCGACCCTCCCCTGGACGAGAATGACATCCCAGCGGGCTTGTGGCTGTGCAAGGAGTGCCGCGGCTCTGATGCTGAAGCTGAGAAAGAGGCTAGCTCCCGATCAAGCCGGGCTCAGTCCCCCGCAGATGAACCGAGGCAAGTTGGTCTTGACCTTAGATAGAACATTATCTCGTAGACAGGACAGGTAAGTTTTGTTGGCGATTAGAAAATTACTCTCTTCATCATACTTCATACAAATCATTGGAAAACATATTATGTACATTTTATTTTTGATTCTTAGGAACTATTTATATTGCTTAAATAATCAGCGTATACTATAAATTTAAAATCTCATCCATGAGTTATTTTAAAAGGTATTATTTATTTTTCTGTCACAAGTCAGAGGAGGTCATTTATATGAGGTGTTTAAATATTAGCCACAAATATTTCAAGTGGTTAATCAGCCCATGAAACAGAACTTTCCCTAAGAAATGGGCTGAGATATGAGTTTTATTTTTTTAGGTTAGTTCCCTACAGATTTTTTTTGGACCCTGTAAAAATTGATTTTGTTGGTTGTTGTTTGGTTGGTTCACCCCTTAAAATATTTGCAATATTTTTTTTTACAGCTTGTGTCATCACTACATAGTATAAAGCAAGTCACTTTTCGAATCTAACTGTATGTATGTTTGCTTAAATCTTTAAAAGTACACAATGGATTTTGATGCAAGTTTTTTTAATAGATTATAGATGATCCTTTTTCAATTAATAAATAAATAAACTATGATTTTTATCCAGATAGACTAAACTGACAGCCAAGAATGGCCTTATTTTTTTAAAATGTTGCAAGTAGTATTCTAGTGTTGTGGTTTGACTCATTCATTTTATTCTTGAACTGTTGGGAGATGATTCATCGATGTAGTTATTTTTGTAAATAAATATGCATAATAAGTACATTCTCTTCTCCACCAGATTTTTGAAAATGGGTAGGTAGGTCAAATAGAAGACTAACATTAACCCATATGGTAAACAAACTTTACAACTCACTTTGCTGCTGTGGTGAACCTGGTAAATAAATTGAAACCCTCTGACGATAACAACAAAAACGTATTGTTGTCAGGTCAGACAGGAAATAAATGTGAAGTTAGTTCGTTACAAACAAAGTAGTATGTTTGTCTTTTATGCCAATTTATTAATGCAAATTGAAATTAACTAAATTATTTTGAAAAAGATTCAATGACTATCTTTGAATCATATAGCTTGATCATTCAGGGTACAACACTATTTTTTTATTTTTTTAAATACAATAACGTGGCAACCCACCAAATGTCAATTTAGTCTATCTGGATACATACATATATCACGCCTTTATCCCTTGCGGGGTAGGCAGTGCGTTAACGACCATAAGAATACGGTCGCTATCGCCACGTCTGACATTTTTGAGGATTGATTTCCAAGGTTGTTCCAGAAAACATGTGTATCACTACAGTGACAGGTTGTCAGCCTGTCGCCTAAAAATTGTAATACACCAATACCCTCGAGTCCCTTAGTCGCCTCTTACGACACCCGTGGGAAGGATGTGGGGTGATGCTATTCTAAGCCGGAATCACACGAATAAAATCGGGTCTATCTGGATAAAAATCTGGACATAGAGTGATTCAAGAGGAAGGTTTTCATTTGATTTTAAGGTTCCGTGGTTATTATCACTAAAACTATAAGACATTATAATGGGTTTTAACTTACGGTAGGGATATATCGAGCACCCAATATTTCGGAGATGTTGCAATCGCCATGATCACGGGTAAACTGGAGCGGCTGCGGGTGACGGCTAAGGGCAAACATATCTGTCTACCCTCATTCTTCTGCGTTTTTTCGGAACACTTTGGTCACTATCGGTACTCACTCGAAAGTCATCTCGACAACACACACTAACGGTATCGCATGATTTTATTGCAGGTTTAGACAAACTTATTTTTACACAAATTTACCACTGGATTCCATGTACTTGACAATTTGAAGCCATCTTCTCTATTGAAATTTTTGTACTTGGTGATTTCAATAGCCTCGCCCTACCGTGAGTTAAAACCCGTTATAATGTCTTATAGTTTTAGTGAAGGTTTTCATGTATCATACTTGCCAGGAAAAATCCTTATTCCCAGCAACTCAGTTTAGTATGACATAAATATTATTTTAATTTCTAAATACACTCACATTTGATATCTTCAAACACTGTCATCACATATCCTGTAGTATGTATTCATCAGCCTCCTCTACCTATAAAATGAAATAAATATGAAATATCATTCAACCAGGTCTCTTAGAAACAAGAAGAACAAAGACACGAAAGAGGAAGACAAAAAAGATGAAAAACAGAAAGAGAAAGAGGTAGAAAAGGAGTTGACTCCCATGGAGATTCTGGTGAAGGCGGCCAAGATCATGAACCCGAGGCAGTTCGAGCTTCCGAGAGAGATGCGGGTGCCCTGCCCCTTCCCGGGGACTGACAAGGGTTGGTATTGTAGCAGAATTTTACATGTTTATAACATGAATGGGATATGAAAGGAATATGTCTAGATTATTATTGTCTCGCTGATTTGCGGGCTGGTTTGTGTAAAAGTTCACATTCTTCTGCATTTAGTTTCTTCTTAGACCTTAAACATTTGAATCAGAGTATCGGTTTTCGCCAATTTGATCTTACCACAATCTAGGAGAGACATCAGTACGCACACCGTATGTTTGCGGCCATTGGTGCTCTGCCTACCCCACAGGGGTAAAGCCTTGATTGATATGTGTGTGAACTGTGTGTGAACTCCACATAACAGATGTGTTTATTTGTTCTGCAAGTGTCTGTCCATATAAATTAGTATGTAGTATTCCAGAGGGCACCAAGAACGGTACCACAGCCCTAGTAACAGTGGACTCGTCGGGCTGCGTGCCGCTGCCGGCGAAGTGCTGCTTCGTGTGCGCCGCCACCTGCAAGATGGCGCCACTGCTGCAGTGCGACTACTGCCCGCTGCTGTTCCATCAGGTGAGTTCCCTACAGAGGGCAGCACAGCGCTAGTGACGGGGGACACCTGCAAGATGGCGCCACTGCTGCAGTGCGACTACTGCCCGCTGCTGTTCCATCAGGTGAGTTCCCTACAGAGGGCAGCACAGCGCTAGTGACGGGGGACACCTGCAAGATGGCGCCACTGCTGCAGTGCGACTACTGCCCGCTGCTGTTCCATCAGGTGAGTTCCCTACAGAGGGCAGCACAGCGCTAGTGACGGGGGACACCTGCAAGATGGCGCCACTGCTGCAGTGCGACTACTGCCCGCTGCTGTTCCATCAGGTGAGTTCCCTACAGAGGGCAGCACAGCGCTAGTGACGGGGGACACCTGCAAGATGGCGCCACTGCTGCAGTGCGACTACTGCCCGCTGCTGTTCCATCAGGTGAGTTCCCTACAGAGGGCAGCACAGCGCTAGTGACGGGGGACACCTGCAAGATGGCGCCACTGCTGCAGTGCGACTACTGCCCGCTGCTGTTCCATCAGGTGAGTTCCCTACAGAGGGCAGCACAGCGCTAGTGACGGGGGACACCTGCAAGATGGCGCCACTGCTGCAGTGCGACTACTGCCCGCTGCTGTTCCATCAGGTGAGTTCCCTACAGAGGGCAGCACAGCGCTAGTGACGGGGGACACCTGCAAGATGGCGCCACTGCTGCAGTGCGACTACTGCCCGCTGCTGTTCCATCAGGTGAGTTCCCTACAGAGGGCAGCACAGCGCTAGTGACGGGGGACACCTGCAAGATGGCGCCACTGCTGCAGTGCGACTACTGCCCGCTGCTGTTCCACCAGGGAAACCGCTTTTTCTAAAAAAAAACACTTCAGTTTCTGAAAATTAGTTTTATACTAAACCTACATAGAAAATGCCTCATAGCTTAAAGAAACGTAGACAGGAACGTGACTTAATTAGCGGGAGATCCATACAAATCACGTTCCTCCCTAGAGAAGACTTTTCTCCTCATCATCCAGTTGCATTTTTATGCGACTGTCAAAATGGAACGTAAATCGAATATTTTTGTAGGCAAAGTGAAAGGAAGACTTGGCTGAATGGACTTGTTGCTTTTGCTTAGTACGATATTATTATAAAAAACGTTGTTGGTGGCCAATTGGTAGGTTAGGTTAGGTCTGAGACCCAAGTTCGATCCCCGCCATGTACCAATCATCAAGTGCTAATGATTTGAATTGTGTATTTTGTTGTAGGATTGTCTGGACCCGCCACTGACGGCGCTGCCCACGGGGCGCTGGATGTGCCCCAACCATGTTGAACAATACATTGTAAGTGCGTCATTTATAACAACACAAAAACAATATTATTTATTTATTTCAAACTCACATACAATATTTGATTGTTTATTTATATGCGACTGACTGATGAATGTAGAAGAAGCGAAAAAGTATGACAGGATTATAGCAAGTGGAAGGTTTTTTGAAATAAAAATGCGCGCGCAGGGTTAATAGTTAGGACGGATTTTTAAGTAGGTGTATCCAAACGTTTATCTTGTCTGTGAACACATCTAATTACTGTTTCTATACGGTAGTCTACGACGTGGAGTTCGACCATTCATATTAGGGCGTATACATGTAGAGCGCGTGTATCCTATCGGCGCATGTAACCTCTAACTACATAAAGAAAGCTGACGAAGCCGACGCTGGCTGGCAGTCAATACTATTATTTCGCAAATTAAATGCTGCCTACCAGCGTCAATCGACGCAGCAGGTCGGAAATTGTCGGCGCCAGCATTGAATTAGGTGTACGCACCCAATAACTATTGACATGTTTCTAGGACTGGAAATTGGTAAACTCGGTATCGGCGACAGAACGCGTGGCGCTGTGGGAGCAGTTCTCGGCTCCTGTGGACCAGCACGCCATCAAGATCGACTTCATCCGGCGCGCTAGGAAGGCCAACCCCTCCTTCAGGTTTGCCATTTTTAACCATACAATGTGATAGACGTATTCTAGGAACCGATGGTCGGTGGAGGGCGCGGGTTCTCGAGTGGAGCCCTCGCCTCGGCAAGTGTACCGTTAGACGCTCTCCGGCCAGATGGACCGATGACTTAGAAAGAGCGGCTGGTAGCGACTGGATGGCGAAAGCGGAAGATCGTTCATTGTGGCGTGGCAAAAGCTTCCCAACAACGAAATGTATCTGAGATAACTCACTATGATGGTTTTATCGACTTACTTGTTGCATATTTCGTAGAGAGTCTAGCTCTCAACGTTTCGGCTGCAAAAATGCAACTAGTCGATAAAACCACCATAATGTATCAGAGATATGTTTTAAACCATACCATACACTAGTCTCAATGTGACCGAAACAATACCTCTCTTTCTTTTTGTGTTTGACACCGAGTCGTCCAACGATCCAATGAACCCTGGTATCAGAATTTTTCAACTTCCTTCTTCAAGCAGCAGGCTTCTGACATGGGCGTGTAACGACCGCCATTAGTGATCATAGACAGCAACCGGGACCTGCGGCTTAACGTGCAATCCGAAACACGGAACCATCTTTCTTACGGACAATCTGGTGGTTCAGCCTGTAATATCTTAACCAGACTGGGAACAAATTGACAAAGCTTCTGAAATAGAGCAAGATTCGCGTTAAATAGTTGACAAATTCAATTTTGATAAACAGATGTCAAGTCAAGACCGAAAAACCGATGACCTATATGTATGTATGTATTTTTGCCTGCAATTATCTCACGTTTGGCTGAACCGATTTTAAAGCGCTTTTCAGCAAAGTGTTTATCAGATTTAGAGAAGGTTTTAGGTAGGTAGGTAGAAGACTGTTCCTTTTTTAAAAAAGTTGTTTGATTTTATGATAAACAAACACAATGTACACACATTTGATCGTCTATCTTTCTATGTGTGTAGGATCAAGGTGCCGGTGGGCGTGCGCGGGCGCGTGGTGGTGCCCGCCATGGTGCGGCACCACTACGCGCACCCGCCGCCGCTGCTGCCCTCCAGAAGAGAGTACGTGCGCTGCAAAAATGGTAAATACAATGGTTTCAAGATAATTTATTCTCATTTCAGACAAACACTTACACGAGAACATAATTTGTCACTTACACGAGAACATACAACTGTGAAATCAATAAGTTTCTCAGCTTTATGGGGTAGATACACATATCACGTCTTTATCCCTTGAGAGTTAGACAAAGCTCTGACAGCCGCATAAATACAGTCGGAATCGCCACATCTGACAAATGTGTTGAAAGCCTTTTCAAATGATTTGATCACCGTAGAGACTACTTTTATGGTAGGTAGTAGATACCTTCGACCACAACTGATGTAACTCAGCTAAAACGTCCGACTAAAGGTAATTTCGTTTATATTACCATAAGAAATATCGCAAGTGATCCGGGTTAAACATAAAATGTGTGAAAAAAATCGCAAAAAAAGGAAATGGGGTGCTGCTATTTTAAGTTGGCATCTCACGGCATAGTTCACCCTTGAAAAGTCCCCCTCTCTTCACAACAGTATTTTCAAACACGATAACTTGGAACAATCATAAAGACTAGTTTCTTATCACAGTCCTGAAGAACCTACAACACTTCGACGCGGAGACATCAGAGGAAGAGGAACCCACCAAACACACCATCTGCATGAACCTGGACTGTCCCCAGTACAAGGGTGAGGGGCAGTGCCCGCACTCTGAGGACAAGCTGAAGGGAGCCAGCGAGACAGACAAGCAAGCTGACCTGCAAGCTATTACTGACCCTAAGGTAAGGGACCTGGACTGTCCCCAGTACAAGGGTGAGGGGCAGTGCCCGCACTCTGAGGACAAGCTGAAGGGAGCCAGCGAGACAGACAAGCAAGCTGACCTGCAAGCTATTACTGACCCTAAGGTAAGAAGGGGACCTGGACTGTCCCCAATACAAGGGTGAGGGGCAGTGCCCGCACTCTGAGGACAAGCTGAAGGGAGCCAGCGAGACAGACAAGCAAGCTGACCTGCAAGTTATTACTGACCCTAAGGTAAGAAGTTTTGACGTTTTTATACATTTGTGTAATCATTGTAAGATATAATAGAGGTCAGATGAACTCTAGAATGCAAATCTGCGAGGCATCGGTCTCACGAGTGTCTTGTGACAACTCTTGTTAAACTCCTCTACGATAACGCTTTTAAATACTTAGTCAACAATTAAGCTGAAATGATGTGTACCGAAATACCGAAGACAAAACTAAGTAATACATTGTACATGCGGAAAGAAAAGAAGTACTAACGAGGGTGTAGTTTGTGACACGAAGCGCAGCTGAAGCCATATCAGTACATACCGAGTTTGTAATCGGTATTTTTTGCGATATATTCACGCAGATGTTGTATAAAGCACTATACAGGGTGTAACGGTCGGTGTAACGAAAACTTTGCAGGCGTGCTCTGATCATGAAACTTAAACAGCTTTTTATGTAGGGGATATGTTGGGAAACGAAACATTTTTTTCGGTTTTCCATACTAAATTTCCGATCAACTGAGTGACTTTGTATGGGAATTCGAAAAAATTTTTTCGTTGCATAGCCCCCATAGAAAAAGTTCTTCAGTTTCATGGTCTGATCACGCCTGCGAAGTTTTTGTAACACCGTCCCGTACACCCCGTATAATAGGGCAATGTAATAAACTGATTTTTCAATCATTTGTTTCAGGTGGACGTGGGGTCGGAGGATTCTCTGTCTGACTCGGACTTCGAGTACCTGACGTCGCCCGTCAAGCGCCGCAAGCTCGCGCACAAACCCTCCACAGGCAGGAACGCCAGGTCAGTATCACCATACTTACCATGCTAAGTAATTTCGAATACTTGGTGTTTTAATCAAACATTTTGATGTGAACTTTTTGTTACAAAGTTAATACAAACAAAACTAATCTTCTTCTTCTTTTCGTGTGGGACACCGAGTCGTCCAACGACCCGATGAACCCTAGTGACAGAATTTTTCAACCGCCTTCTACAAGTAGCAGGCTTCTGACATGGTTGTGTAACGACCGCCGTCTAAGTGATCATAGACAGCAACCGGGACCTACGGCTTAACGTGCCATCCGAAACACGGAACCATCTTACTTACGGACAATCGGGTGGTTCAGCCCGCAATGTCCTAACCAGACTGGGAACTAATTCACAAAGTGATAAATATCAACTTTGTAAGTGACCCACCGAGAATCGAACCCGGAACCTTCGGCGTCTAAAGCAGTCGCACTACCACTGCGCCACATCGGTCGTCAAAACTAATGGGAAAATTGGATGGATTGAATGAATGGATTCGATCCCATCGGTGGCGTTTTTTTTCCACTTGTTTCGTTTGTATTACTTTGTAACAAAAAGTTAAATTTATTCATATTAAACATGCTATCGGTATGTCATCTCGAAAACTATACAGGGCTTTTGGTCAACAATTTGTTGCTGTCTTATGATATGTAGAAATTTAATAAAGTATTAGTTTTGTTGATTTTGGGGCTGGATGCCACTAACGTCCAGTGATATTTATTTATCTACTTTCTCGCAGGTTGGCGTTGTCAGGTCACGACGACGCTTCAGCACTACTGGCGGCTGTGGACGAGCAGCTGGACAAGCTGGACGGCAGGCTGGTCAAGCTGCTGGCGTGGCAGCGGCTGCAGCAGGTTAGTCTTTCTTTAACAGCTGGGTCTCCATTGAACGAGCAGCCTCAGATGCTCACTGCCGCGCGCAGCATGCGGCGCAATGCGCGGTCGGTGTGGACGGTTTTTCGCTCGAGCATTAGAATTTTGACATGCGCTGCTCAGGCGAAACACGTCCACACCGACCGCGCAATGCGCCGCATGCTGCGCGCGGCAGTGAGCACCTGAGGCTGCTCGTTCGATAGAGACCCAGCTATTCGACAAAAAATGGAGGTTTGCACTTTCATACGTCCGTCAATGGGACATTCTAGCCAGGCTAATATAATAAAATGATGATAATAAAAAATATTAGGCGTTGTTTAGGGCACCATGCTGAACGACTCTTCGTATGGAACCAGTACTGGATAGAGGAAAAAATACGACCTTCCATTCAAAGTTAGTCCCGTGATCATGAATTTTGAATGAAAGGTCTTTTGAGCACTGATTTCACAGGGGAAGTTGTTCCGTACGATGCCCTAATTACCGTCTCCAATGTAATGCATTTCCTGTGAATCACGGTGTATACTTTTTATAACAAAAATGTCGTTTCCCTTAGGTGCTAGTAGGCGAGCAGTGCTACGGGCCGTGGCGGCGCATGCCGCTGTCCGCGCAGGCCGAGGAGCTGGTGCAGCGCAGCATCGACCGCCACCAGCTCGCCAAGCACGGCTTCCAGCACGTGGCGCTGCCCTCCCAGCTGCTCACCAGGGGGGAGCGGGAGAGGATCTCCAGGTAACCAGGCCAGCAGCTGGTGCAGCGCAGCATCGACCGCCACCAGCTCGCCAAGCATGGCTTCCAGCACGTGGCGCTGCCCTCCCAGCTGCTCACCAGGGGGGAGCGGGAGAGGATCTCCAGGTAACCAGGCCAGCAGCTGGTGCAGCGCAGCATCGACCGCCACCAGCTCGCCAAGCACGGCTTCCAGCACGTGGCGCTGCCCTCCCAGCTGCTCACCAGGGGGGAGCGGGAGAGGATCTCCAGGTAACCAGGCCAGCAGCTGGTGCAGCGCAGCATCGACCGCCACCAGCTCGCCAAGCATGGCTTCCAGCACGTGGCGCTGCCCTCCCAGCTGCTCACCAGGGGGGAGCGGGAGAGGATCTCCAGGTAACCAGGCCAGCAGCTGGTGCAGCGCAGCATCGACCGCCACCAGCTCGCCAAGCACGGCTTCCAGCACGTGGCGCTGCCCTCCCAGCTGCTCACCAGGGGGGAGCGGGAGAGGATCTCCAGGTAACCAGGCCAGCAGCTGGTGCAGCGCAGCATCGACCGCCACCAGCTCGCCAAGCACGGCTTCCAGCACGTGGCGCTGCCCTCCCAGCTGCTCACCAGGGGGGAGCGGGAGAGGATCTCCAGGTAACCAGGCCAGCAGCTGGTGCAGCGCAGCATCGACCGCCACCAGCTCGCCAAGCACGGCTTCCAGCACGTGGCGCTGCCCTCCCAGCTGCTCACCAGGGGGGAGCGGGAGAGGATCTCCAGGTAACCAGGCCAGCAGCTGGTGCAGCGCAGCATCGACCGCCACCAGCTCGCCAAGCACGGCTTCCAGCACGTGGCGCTGCCCTCCCAGCTGCTCACCAGGGGGGAGCGGGAGAGGATCTCCAGGTAACCAGGCCAGCAGCTGGTGCAGCGCAGCATCGACCGCCACCAGCTCGCCAAGCACGGCTTCCAGCACGTGGCGCTGCCCTCCCAGCTGCTCACCAGGGGGGAGCGGGAGAGGATCTCCAGGTAACCAGGCCAGCAGCTGGTGCAGCGCAGCATCGACCGCCACCAGCTCGCCAAGCACGGCTTCCAGCACGTGGCGCTGCCCTCCCAGCTGCTCACCAGGGGGGAGCGGGAGAGGATCTCCAGGTAACCAGGCCAGCAGCTGGTGCAGCGCAGCATCGACCGCCACCAGCTCGCCAAGCACGGCTTCCAGCACGTGGCGCTGCCCTCCCAGCTGCTCACCAGGGGGGAGCGGGAGAGGATCTCCAGGTAACCAGGCCAGCAGCTGGTGCAGCGCAGCATCGACCGCCACCAGCTCGCCAAGCATGGCTTCCAGCACGTGGCGCTGCCCTCCCAGCTGCTCACCAGGGGGGAGCGGGAGAGGATCTCCAGGTAACCAGGCCAGCAGCTGGTGCAGCGCAGCATCGACCGCCACCAGCTGGCCAAGCACGGCTTCCAGCACGTGGCGCTGCCCTCCCAGCTGCTCACCAGGGGGGAGCGGGAGAGGATCTCCAGGTAACCAGGCCAGCAGCTGGTGCAGCGCAGCATCGACCGCCACCAGCTCGCCAAGCACGGCTTCCAGCACGTGGCGCTGCCCTCCCAGCTGCTCACCAGGGGGGAGCGGGAGAGGATCTCCAGGTAACCAGGCCAGCAGCTGGTGCAGCGCAGCATCGACCGCCACCAGCTCGCCAAGCACGGCTTCCAGCACGTGGCGCTGCCCTCCCAGCTGCTCACCAGGGGGGAGCGGGAGAGGATCTCCAGGTAACCAGGCCAGCAGCTGGTGCAGCGCAGCATCGACCGCCACCAGCTCGCCAAGCACGGCTTCCAGCACGTGGCGCTGCCCTCCCAGCTGCTCACCAGGGGGGAGCGGGAGAGGATCTCCAGGTAACCAGGCCAGCAGCTGGTGCAGCGCAGCATCGACCGCCACCAGCTCGCCAATAAATGGTCTTTTAGGAGAAGAAATTGACGATGTGACCCAGTGAAGACGAGACGAGGGAAAAGCGTAGCTGGTCAGATATTTTAGCGTGAAGGAATAGCAAACAAACATACAAACTTTCGCATTTATAATATTACTATATTGCATAGGTAGTGCGACTGCCTTTGACGCAGAAGGTTCCGGGTTCGATTCTCGGTGGGTCACTCACAAAGTTGATATTTATCACTTTGTGAATTTGTTCCCAGTCTGGTTAGGACATTGCGGGCTGAACCACCCGATCTTCCTTAAATACGATGGTTCCGTGTTTCGGATGGCACGTCAAGCCGTAGGTCCCGGTTGCCGTTTATGATGTCTCGGTGTCCCACACGAAAAGAGAGAGCCGAATACAGAAGATACACTAAACTAAATATACAGTCCATCTCGAGTTTAGTACTTATATTGACTAACATAGTATTCTTGCAGAGCGGTGTGGGGCGCGGCGGGCGAGCTGTCCCCCCCGCCGCCCGCGTCCCCCGGCCACTCCCTCAGCGACGCCGTCGTCAAGGCAACCGTCTGCCCCGTGCTCAGACCCGCCAGGTGAGAAACATGGAAGAAAATTGCATACACACCTATGATAGTGAAGGAGGAGTGATGGATGTTGAGGCCAGTAGGCCGAGTGACGACGGAGGAGGGAGGCGGGTAGCTACCCACCTGGTCGGGTGTTGTGACCATCGGACCGATTGGTCCAACCGGATATGTTCGGATGTTGTATATATAGCGATCGGCGGAAACACTTTGATACCGCTTTTCAGGACTTGTATGTGGAGCCACGCCGCCACAATAGCATACAAAACTGTTTAAAATGTTACCCAAAAGCATACACTACAATATATAAATATAGTGGTAATGGCACAAAAACACGCAATAGAACACTAAAACACATATAAGGTGTAAAAATATTAGCTATTTGCAGCTATGAAACTGTTAACTTTCCCCAAGAAACATAGATCGAAATATGAGAAGGTTTTGAAAACTCTTATACAAATAGATTCGATTTGTAATTGTGTGTGGGAGGTCTTATACACAAGATGGCACAAATATACACACAATACCACAAATATCCACGCGATGACATAAACATACATAATAATATGACACAAAATCGTGAGGGCACAAAGTTTAAAAGATAAAAACGAATAAAAACGTTAATAAACTGTAATTTACATATTTTTTCGTACAGAAACGGCCTAGGCGACGGCCTGGGGCGGCCTATCCCCATGCGGCTGTCTCGGCTGACAGTGGGCTGCGACAGCGGCTGCGATGTGGTGCTGGACCCCACCAGGTGCCGCCACGTGGCTCCCAGGCACGCCACCATCTTCTATGACGAGGTAACATACAGGGCCTAGGGGACTGGGCCCGGCCTAGCCCCATGCGGCTGTCTCGGCTGACAGTGGGCTGCGACAGCGGCTGCGATGTGGTGCTGGACCCCACCAGGTGCCGCCACGTGGCTCCCAGGCACGCCACCATCTTCTATGACGAGGTAACATACAGGACCTAGGGGACTGGGCCCGGCCTAGCCCCATGCGGCTGTCTCGGCTGACAGTGGGCTGCGACAGCGGCTGCGATGTGGTGCTGGACCCCACCAGGTGCCGCCACGTGGCTCCCAGGCACGCCACCATCTTCTATGACGAGGTAACATACAGGGCCTAGGGGACTGGGCCCGGCCTAGCCCCATGCGGCTGTCTCGGCTGACAGTGGGCTGCGACAGCGGCTGCGATGTGGTGCTGGACCCCACCAGGTGCCGCCACGTGGCTCCCAGGCACGCCACCATCTTCTATGACGAGGTAACATACAGGGCCTAGGGGACTGGGCCCGGCCTAGCCCCATGCGGCTGTCTCGGCTGACAGTGGGCTGCGACAGCGGCTGCGATGTGGTGCTGGACCCCACCAGGTGCCGCCACGTGGCTCCCAGGCACGCCACCATCTTCTATGACGAGGTAACATACAGGGCCTAGGGGACTGGGCCCGGCCTAGCCCCATGCGGCTGTCTCGGCTGACAGTGGGCTGCGACAGCGGCTGCGATGTGGTGCTGGACCCCACCAGGTGCCGCCACGTGGCTCCCAGGCACGCCACCATCTTCTATGACGAGGTAACATACAGGGCCTAGGGGACTGGGCCCGGCCTAGCCCCATGCGGCTGTCTCGGCTGACAGTGGGCTGCGACAGCGGCTGCGATGTGGTGCTGGACCCCACCAGGTGCCGCCACGTGGCTCCCAGGCACGCCACCATCTTCTATGACGAGGTAACATACAGGGCCTAGGGGACTGGGCCCGGCCTAGCCCCATGCGGCTGTCTCGGCTGACAGTGGGCTGCGACAGCGGCTGCGATGTGGTGCTGGACCCCACCAGGTGCCGCCACGTGGCTCCCAGGCACGCCACCATCTTCTATGACGAGGTAACATTTCCTATTAACGAAATAACAGGCCAAGCTTAGAATAGCATCACCCCGTTTCTACTCGTATGTATGTATGTAATAACTTTATTGTACCAAACAAGAAATAGTTACAAAAAACGCTTAAATTAACTAATGGAATGTGTAGGCACAAAAGCGGACTTATTCCATTAAAGGATCTCTACCAGTCAACCTTTGAGAAATCCAGAGGACATGGTGTGCGCAGGGTAACTCGTAGGAGTCGTAAATAGCCACTAAGAGATGGATCCAGAGAACACAGAAAGCTTTTTCTATGAATATCTACAATATCTTGCGTGTAGTTCAATCCGCCTACCAAGTGGGTTGCCCAGCACAGTGGAACATTTAGCATTGACAGTGAATGTTGTTGCCAATCTTATGGAAGTTTTTATCTCTTATCCGCTTTTTGACCATATAATATCAGTTTTTTAGCGACACCTGTGGGTGTCGTAGAAGCCAACTAAGGGACTCGAGGGTTTCATGTTTATTGCAATTTTAGGCGACAGGCTGACAATCTGTCACTATAGTGACACGACATATCTGAAACGACCCTCAAACATTTGTCAGATGTGGCGATAGAGACCGTATTTGTACAGTATATTGACGCTCTCCCTACCCCACAAAAGATAAACGTGTCTTATCATTCTCCTTGCTTTATCCCGTTCTCGGTCGGGGTCGGCTACCTAACCTAGGGGATTTGACGTGGAACCAAGTTTTTACACAAAGCGACTGCCATCTGACCTCTGCAACCCGAAGGCTAACCTGGCCCAAATCCTAGAAAAGGAAAGGTGTTTTATGTTTTTTATATTATATATTCCAGGTGACCCAGCACTTCGAGCTGATCAACTACGCGGAGTGGGGCTCTCTGGTGAACGGCGTGCTGTACACGTGCGACTGCTCGCCCCCCCCTCCCCCGCCGCAGGGTGACAGCCTGCCGTCTCTCACACACATACTGGACAAGCGCCCAACGCCCAGGTATGTATTGGGGGGTATCGCCATACTCATCACGTTTGGCAGGCGGATTGGCACACACCCTAAGTTGGATTAACACACAGAGAATAGTTTTAATCACGAAAAAATGTTCCTGTGGGCTGCGATTTTTAATTTCGAATTTCACGCGGGTAGAACCGCTAGTAAAATATATTTAAAATGTAAAAAGACATTGCTATATCAAAAACCGTGTCGTGGCAAATAAAAAAACGTAACTTTAATAACCATATAGTGACGAACTTGAACAGTGAATAGAATACAGGCATTATCAGTTGTTACAACTGTCTGCCTGTTTAAATAAATAATGATTTACCAATGGTCATCTAATTTTCCAGACTGAACGGCGCCCTGACCTCGGACAGCGCGCCCCCCGGGCACCCCTGCACGTGCCGCGACGCCCCGCCCCCCTCCGGCGCGTGGGAAGGCTCCGCCCTCGTCCCCCACGGCGCCCTACTGCAGTTCGGCTGCCTCATGTACGTGTTCAGCATCACCGACGCGCCCGCCTTCCTCTACGAGCAAGCCGAGCGAGCGGAGCAAGCGGCGCGAGCCGAGCGAGCCGAGCGAGCGCCCACACAAGTGTTGTAGTGCCAAGTGACAGTGGATAGTGATTTAAGGGAACTTTTTGAGGATTTGTTGTAGTGTTGCCATTTTTGCTGACTGGAGTTTGTTTGACGGTGACGGGTGAGATGTTTGAGCACTTATTGAACGCAGGTCACTTGAGTAACCCATATTTGACAGCTGTAAAATCCGTACAGAACAGCTGTCGTCTAAGAAAAATTATCCTAATAAAGCATTGACTTGAATCTGGTGGATGAGCGTGTTTCGGATGGCACGTTAGATCATTATGAGCTCTATTTTTAAAGTGGTTTAATGCGAAAATCTGCTACTTATTATGTCACTTGTTCTACTTATCGATTCCCAGATATCCTAGTAAATTCACACATACTCTTAACTATAAAAACAGAGTAGTATTGAATTTTCTACTCTGACACTAGGGAGGATTGGGTCGTTGAACGACTCAGTGTCCCACACGAATATGAAGACAGACTTGAATCTGGCAGCTGTCAAATATGGCACCTTTAAAATCAAGTTGACTGGAATTACGTCAATGGATTGGGTTCATATAGTTCTAGATACATAATGACGGGCAGTTAGACGTCATGTCCTAATAAAATTTGTGTAGCATTTTTTATCAATTAAGATTAGAAAAACGAAATATTTGATACTGGTAGGACGCATTCAGAGCATAAAACTGAAAAACTTTCCCATAGGAATATATCTCAGCTGTTGTAAAAAAACTACATAGCTGATCATGGGTTTGTACGGGAGGTCGATTTTGCCCATTGTTGACATAATTTTCTAGGGAAAGTTGTTCAATATCATGGTATGCACGCACCCTGTCAGTATTCGGAGGGTTCCTGTATGTATTCATGACAAAAAAAATATATATCTACTCAAGAATCAATTTTATTAGCAAACCTAGCACTGCCATTATTTATATCATGCGAAAGGTAATTGAATAGGCTAATGTAGGTATATGGTAGGAATTTAGTATTCAGCGCATATTCAGCGCTTACGTACGCAAATCAGAGTAAAGTCGTGTCCCGCGTCTGTGCTTATGTTTAAATCTATGTTTGTATGTATGCTGACTTGACTGTCCCGATGGCGTAGCGGATAGTATGCCTGCCTTCTGCGCCGAGGGTCGTGGGTTCGATCCCCACCGGACACAAATATTTGTTAAGTCAATTTTCAAATATTTGTGTTGAGTCTGGGTGTTTTCTATGTATAATATGTATTTATTTACAATAAAAAAAAAAAGTATATATGTATTAGTATCAGCTATCTAGTTCCCATAGTACATAGTACATAGTACATGGCTAGATGGCGCTGTGTGAATTGTCCAGGATATTTATTTATTTATTATTTATTTATTTATGCTTAGATCTTTGAAACTACACAACGGATTTTGATGTTTTTTTTTGGATACAGTGATTCAAGACGAAGGCTTAGGTATATAATATATAATACGTGCCGAGATAGTGTCTTATTTCCATGGGAAAATGAGTTACTTCAAAGTTTGTAGATGTCCTGAAAGAGTTCATTTTCAGCGTGCGTCAATTCGCGCTGGTTTAGCGAAAAACTTATCATTTTCGAATATATGTATTCTATGTATTAACTGGCTATTTAATATTTAACTGTTATATAATTTTATTTATACTGTTATTTGTACTATTATATAGTACATAACCACTTGGTGCACCACATTTTAAATTATTCAGACAAAACTGTAATAATACACCAGTGAACCTTGTTTCAAAAGGAATAGACAGGTATAAGTAATCTGGTAGTTCTGTCTCAGTAAAAACAATAGTATATACCTTTTCGATACTGATTGCAAGCTAGTAATATTAAATATACAAGATTATTGTGTAACTCAGTAATTATATTATAGTTAGTAGATTAGATTTACACATGTTTGTTTGTCGAAATAAAAGTATTATTAAGATTTTATTTGTAGTTTCATTTACATTGCATGACTACAAAACAGCCAAACCAAATCTGTTAATACCTAGGTACCTTTGGATAATCCCAAAGCCTATGTACTATGTACCCATTTGACCACACAAAATCTGTCACTAGTGACAAATGAAAATAAAAATCCCGTTTGCCACTGGTGACAAATGGGAACATAGATCCCAAAGGTAATCCGATCTGGCCACCCCAGTGTCAGGTTGGGCCAACCCGATAAGATACGATACGACACGCACGCATATGTCGCGCCCATTTAGCGTAAAAACGCGTTTAGAAGGGCTGGCACGAAAAAAACAAGCGATTAAAAGGTCGCCTGTGTGTGCGCGCGCTGTCTTTGTTTTCCAAAAAGACGTGTATCCAAATCAGAAATTCTAAAAAAAATAGTAATGTCAAACTCAGTTTGTTTTTGTAATGGGTACAGTTTCATGTTTTTTTCGGCGGGAAACGTTCGAACCGTAAAGGCGCGCTTCAAGAAAATATTTTTGAAAATTGTAAAAAAATTGTAAATAATCATAGTTTCTTTAGTGTTTTTGTATATATTTCTTGTACATAGTTAGGTGTGTACATAAAGACTGAAGATGGGGCGGAGGGATAAGCCCAAAAAACGAAAAAAAGACCCGGCTAATCCAGCGAGTTCGGAGACAGAGGACTCCGATGTAGAGATGGACGCAGATAAGTACCGGCCCTATAAGGTAAAAGAATACAGCAGAAAATACCCGGAAACATCTGACCGTAAGGAGTTTGTTGTTTTTCTAAAACATCAAGTCGATCAAAAGCCATTTTCAGACAATGACAAAGTCGCCTTGTCGCAGGCACTCAGAAAACATGCAGTGTCCGGCGTGCTGCACCTGAGACCTGTTAATAGGTTTAAGGTAGCTGTTACGTTTGACTTGTCTAACAATGCCAATATGTTCTTGAACAGCAAAATCTTGGATGAGTTATCGTTGTACGCGTCGATACCCGCTTCAGGAACAGAGATAACTGGTGTCGTCAAGTCGGTACCGGTGAACCTGTCGAACAAAAAAATTTTTTCTTTAATTGGCAGTTCACGTAATGTTGTCCAAGTACGGCGTTTCATGCGCAGGCGAGTTGAGGGAGGCCAAGTTTCTTACACCCCCACACAAACTGTTGCAGTAACATTCGCTTCAACCCAACTTCCAGAACACGTCTTTCTCGATTCCTGGAGGCATGAGGTAGCACAGTATGTTCCACCTGTAAAGCAGTGCCTAAAATGTTTACAGTTTGAACATATTGCTAGCTACTGCAAAAACAATGACGTCTGTTCCATTTGTTCAGGTCCTCATAATTTTAAAGTATGCGATGCTGACAAAAACAAGAAACCTACTTGTGCTAACTGCAAGGGCGAACATGTAGCGATCTCGGCAACGTGTCCAATTAAAAAAGCGAAAATAGAAGAAAATAAAATCAAATCACATTCTGTATCATACTCAGCACTATTTGACGAACAATCGTTTCCGCTTTTGGCGGCAAAAAATTCAGGCAAATATTTGCAAAATTTAATTAAAAGCCAAACTTTTATGAACACAGTAACTCAAGTTATAATAAAATTGATCGCAAATAAAAACAGTGACGAAACCCCAATAAACACTGAAACCATACGTGCTGCGTTTCAGGACACGATCAGTGAGAGAACCCATACAAACAAGTAATGGATTCTCTCAATGTCGTGCAATGGAATGCACAAAGTTTATCTCATAATAAACATCAATTTACACAATTTTTATATGATAATAGTATACATATCGCAATCATATGCGAAACCTGGTTGAAGCCTCATCAGAGGCTAAATATTCGAGGTTACAACATAGAGCGCAATGATTGCGGTAACAACCATAATGGTGTATGTATTTTTATTCATAATAGTATAAATTACAATAACATCAATATTCATTTTGATAACTCTTTACAGAATATCTGTATTCAAATAACAGTAAACGGGAAAAAAATTAGTTTTGTTAGCTTTTATAGTCCAACGAACTGCAATCCTGCATTTGATAAAGTGAAATTCGATAATTTAGTCAAGTCCATCCCTGGTCCATTTGTTCTTGCTGGAGATTTTAATGCGCACCATACTGTATGGGGTTGTGGTTCTGTCACACCTCGCGGTAGAGCTGTCTTGGAAGTTGTTGACGATAATAATTTGGTTATTTTGAATGATGGTCAGCTCACTACAGTGGGTACTCTAACTTGGCGTCCGAATGCATTAGATTTAACAATTGTTTCTCCTTCTTTGGCTCTTTGTTCCAGTTGGTCTGTTCATGATGATCCTCTTGGAAGTTATCATCTTCCTGTAATAACCAAAATAGTACTTAAAAATGTTTCATGCAATAATAATTCTAACAGTGGTGTACATATGCCCATCCAACCCAATTTCAGGAGTGTGGATTGGCAAATGTATACCGAAAAAGTGGAACACCTGTTGTCTGATTTTCATTTGGATTCGTTTTCACCTAAAGAGGCTTATAGTTTATTTACTAAAATTTTGTTCTGTGCTATATCACAATCAATTCCGAATCCTAGTGGGCATGGCCATGACAGTCCTCGCAATCCCGATCGGTCAAGATCGGGAGTGGGTGGACGTAAACGCAGGCCCACTCTTCCTTGGTGGAATAGTAACTGTACTATCGCTGTTCGTGATTCTAAAGAAGCATACATACGTTTTAAAAACAATCCAACTTTGGAAAACTATCTAGAATTCAAAAGATTACAAGCTACGAAAAAGCTTACTATTAAAATAGAAAGACAAAAATCATGGGTTACCTTATGTTCCTCATTTAATCGTTGTACTCCATTATCAATAATTTGGCGCTTCATGCGTAAATATAACAAAACGTATATTCCTCAGAGTGTAGATGACAATAATGATTGGATTTTTAGCTTTCTTCAAAAATATACTCCAGATTTCGTGGAAAATAAACCTGTATCTTGTAGTACTACCAATTTAAATTCCAATAACAATTCTCAAAATAGTTTCATTACTCAACCCTTCACCATTCAGGAATTAAGAGCTGCTATATTTTCACGTCGAGATACTTCATGTGGGCTAGATTGTATTCCATATTTGATGTTCAAAAAGCTATCACAAAGTAGCTTGTTGGTATTGTTAGACATTTTTAACGCATTATGGTTCAATAATGACATTCCTCATGAATGGAAAATAGACTGTATAATACCCATCCAAAAACCTGATAAATCGAAATTTGATCCAAACTCATATCGTCCTATTACCTTGACTTCTTGTGCAGGAAAAGTGTTTGAGCAGCTCCTTAAGCAACGTCTTGAATATTATATTGAACATAATAGATTGTTGCCAATAAATCAGTTTGGTTTTCGTAGAGGCCGTTCGGCCCGTGAAAGTATTAGTTTATTACATTTAGATATTTTGAAAAGCATTGGCAGTAACAACAAGCTCGTAAGCGTGTTTTTTGATATTGCCGGTGCTTTTAACAATGTAAATATAGACATATTATGTACAGAATTATTAAATATTTGTATCCCATTGAAACTTGTTGAGTGGATACGTGCTTTTTTGCTTAATAGAAAAGTGTACGTCAAATATAGTGGTGAATTATTTGGTCCTCGTTTGTCTTCTGTTGGAGTATGTCAGGGTGGAATCTTATCTCCGTTGATATTTATTTTGTACATACGTCGATTAAACTTAATATTAGGACCCAACATCAAAAATTTACAATTTGCAGATGATCTAGTAGTCTATTTGTCAGGAAAAAATTCTAAAGATATTATAAATAGCATTAATTTGGCTCTAACTAACCTTCATAAATACCTCTCATATTTAAATCTTGATGTTAACCCACAAAAGTCCAAGGTTGTTGTTTTTGGCAAACATAATAATGTCATTCTGGCCCCAATTTATTACAATAATATTGCTTTGCCAGTTTCTTTAGATACAAAATTTTTGGGCGTTTTATTTTGTCGTAACTTGTCATGGAAAAAGTATACAGATCACTTGATAGTCAAAGCTAATAAGGCTTGCAATGTCATAAAATCACTTTGTGGTACTAACTGGGGAGCGGACCCGAAAGTTCTGCTCATGCTCTACAAATCAATCGTGAGATCACATTTTGAATACGGTTACTTATGCTACGCGGGAGACTCCAAGCTCATTGATATTTTTGATAAAATACAGAATAAATGCATGCGGATAGTCACAGGAGCTTTCAGGACCACTCCAATTGTTTCTTTACAAGTGGAGTGTAACCTGCCTCCTCTGGCAATTCGTCTCGCTTATCTAAAAGAAAGGTTTATTCTTAAACTCTACTCTGAGAAAAATAACCATCTCATAGCTGAGCTTACCCATCCTAGCATTTCAGCAATTCAAAAACCATGTTATATTTTGCAAGGCTTTTCTGAGTATATGGAATCTTTACAAAATCTTCCAATCTTTCAAAATAATAATTATCTACCATGTTATGATGGACCGTATGAAAGTAAATTCATTCCAATGAATATAGTGATTGAAAATAACCTCTCTAGGAAGGAAGAAGTTTACGAAAGATTATCTCTTTGGAATGGATACAGATTTTTATACACTGATGGCGCAAAAAACGAGTCCAATGTATCTTTTTCAATATACGACCCTACTACTAAAATAGGTGTTGGATATAAAATAGACAAACAATCTAGCATATTTACTGCGGAAGCAGTTGCTATACTTGGTGCGCTAAAGCACATACTAAATCGTAACTGTGGTTTTCATAAATGGGTGATAGTCAGTGATAGCATGAGTGTTTTGAAGGCATTGCAAAATAATAAAATTAAGGCAAATACAAACTACCTCATATACAGTATAAAGGATCTTTGGTTTGATCTTTATGCTAATCATCAAATAACAGTTGAATTCATGTGGACTCCATCCCATATAGGAGTATCTGGTAACGAAAAAGCAGACTATTTGGCTCGTTCAATTTCAAATTCTCAAAACGTTGGAAATGATTTGAATTTATTATTACCATATACCGATGTAGTTGCTGTTCTGAAACAAAGAATGTATGTTAAGTGGAAGGAACATTGGGATCACATGGTACAAATAGAAAACAAAGGTTCTTGGTATGCTGCTTTGAATGTTAATTTGAAATCCGTTTCTTGGTTCCGTACCGGTAATATATACAGATGCAAGAAGTTTTACTCCACAATAAGTCGTTTGAGGTTTGGACACTGTCGTCTTAATCATCACCTATGTCGTATGAAAATTGTAAATAATCCGCATTGTGATCATTGTCAGTCACAAGACGATCAAACCATTGATCACTTGTTCTTTTCATGCTCGTCTTTCGGTATTCAGCGCCTTTTGCTGATGGACGAGTTAATCCGTATTTACGGAGAACCACATCTGGTCCCGCAATCTGTACAAACATTACTACAAAATAATTCCACATACGTACCATTGTTTAATTTTGTAATTTCTACTGTACAGGAAATTTAGGTTTAGCGATTGTATATAAATTTAATGTGAAATTATTGTATATAAAAATTAAATTTGAAAAATATGGAGAAGATGTAAACACAACAAACACATTTTATATGGACATGAAACCTTTAACGAATGTTGAACTAAAGACGATTTTATTGTAAAAATACCCAGAATGGACAAAAATACTGAAGACTTACGAAATATAAAAATACATGGAATTGGCAAAATACTGAAGACGAATAATTTATAAAAACACTCAAGAAGAATAAACTAACTGAAGACGTATAAAATAAGAAAATACAGAAGAAGAACAACACACTGAATGGACAAAATACTAAAGACGTATTATTGATAAAAATACACAACAAAAGGAAACTAACTGAAGACGTACAATCTATAAATATTTAAGAATAAGTACTCACTGAAGACGAGGCTGTATGGTCTTAAGACCCTTGCCTGTCCAGAATGGACAAAAGGAAAAAAAAAAAAAAAAAAAAAAAAAAAAAAAAAGTACAGTTTCATGCGGCGGTCGTTTCTAGTTTGAATTGTAATACATGAAACTATAATGCTCTTAATTATATAAATGCACTGAATATCTCTATGAGATCGAGTTCCGTTTTGTTCCGGATCTGACCAATTTTCTGTAAAAAACATACTTTTCTCCAACATAACCTCTGGTCGTTTTATTTTAATATTTATTTTGTAAAATTTTGCCTAAAACCACAAAATGCGGTATGCACAGTTGGTCGTCGGTCCAGCCGGCAGTGGCAAGGTAAGAGATACAAGTAAAGTACTCGAATTACCAATAAAAAACAACATTATTTATCATCACTATACAATTTGTAAAGATGTATAAGGGGAGTAATTAATTAGTTATTCTGTAGCTTAATGTCGAGCGTCTGAGCTACTACATAAACTTAAAAGACTGGTGCAAACAATTCTGTAATTTATAAGTTACTAGTGGGCGCCCGCGGTTCCGCCCGCATGGAAGACAGTTTTAGTGCCGTAGAATCCCACTGGAACATTATTTCGCGATAACAACTGTCCTATGTGTTAATCCAAGTTACCCTCTGTGTGCCTTTCATGAAAATCGTTTCGGCAGCTATTGCGTGAAGGAGTAACAAACAAACTTTTGCATTTATAATATTAGTAGGACTTATCTATTTAGCAATTGTATTATATCTAGCTCTATACTGACTTCACATTTCCAGTCGACCTACTGCTCGACCATGGTAAAACACGCCGCCGATGCGAAGAGAATCGTGGAGGTCGTAAACCTGGACCCGGCAGCGGAGCACTTCGACTATGAGCCCCTGGTAGACATCCGAGAGCTGATACACGTTGATGATGCGATGGAGGATGAGGAGTTACAATTCGGGCCTAACGGTGGACTTGTGTTCTGTATTGAGTAAGTTATAGCCAGAATCATTATAAACTGCATTTTTTTGAAATAAGCACCTGTTTGCTTACTACTTCAAATTTTTTCCAAGGAGGCTATATTTTTTTTTTGTGGGAACCTATCTTCAACCACCAATAGTACAACAAAAGAAGTATATTTCATCAATTAAACAACAGTTTGATCAGTCATAGGTACAGTCCAATGTTATTACCAGCGCTGAGGAGACAATGGTCTCACCAGCACAAGCTGAGCCATTTCCTTTTGTCTTTTATATAAGTTCCTTCTTAGACAATAGAAAATATGTATACTTAGTATAAGCTTAAAAGACAATAAATAGTATTTTTATTTTATTTTTATTTTTATTTTTTATTTTCAGCTATTTGACAATAGTACTTATACCAGAATAATGTTATTCATAAGTTTAGTTATGATAAAGCCCCAAGGCACGCAGTGATTTGGTAGGGCTGCTGAGCTTCCTTGGGGAACTAGGATGGCTCCAGTAGTGAGCCCCCACCGTGCCTCCAAAATAGACGCAAGTAGACATTGAGTTGCAGAAAACAGCGTAATTTACCATTACCATATAGCTGGATCTCCATTGAACGAGCAGCCTCAGATGCTGACTGCCGCGCGCAGCATGCGGCGCATTGCGCGCTCGGTGTGGACTTGTTTTGCCTGAGCAGCGCATGTTAAAATTCTCATGCTCGGGCGAAAACCCGTCCACCTAAATTATGAATGAAAAACCTAAAACCAAATTGAATTAATGTTACAGAACTCTTCTAGAAAACAGCGACTGGCTAGAAGAACAACTAGGCGACGTGGACGACGATTACATCCTGTTCGACTGCCCGGGGCAGATCGAGCTGTACACGCACCTGCCCGTCATGAGGAAACTGGTGGACCTGCTGCAGCGGTGGAACTTCAGGCTCTGCGCCGTGTTCCTGATCGATTCCCAGTTCATGGTGGATGGGGCTAAATTTTTATCAGGTGAATAAACATCTTTTAACTGTTTTTTTTTAATCTTTTTTCTATTAGTAATTAAGTTTATTAAATTAAGTTTGCCGCGTGATGCCGGCTTAGAATAGCATCACCCCATTTCCTACCCATGGGTGTCGTAAGAGGCGACTGAGGGGACTTGAGGGTTTCAGGTGTATTACAACTTTTAGGCGACAGGCTGACAACCAGTCACTATAGTGATACACAAAATTATCTCAAATGGCCCTCTATATTTGTCAGACGTGGCGACATCGACGGTATTTTTGCGGCCGTTAGCGCTCTGCCTAGGTAAAGGCTAGGCCTAAGGGATAAAGGCGTGATATATGTATGTATGTTTGTACATGTGCTTTGAAATAAAGATTTATATTCTATTCTTTTAATAAATAAATTATAATTTGTATTTCCAGGAACAATGGCGGCCCTCAGTGTGATGGTGAATCTGGAGCTGCCTCACGTGAACATCCTCACCAAGATGGACCTGCTCACCAAGACTGCCAGGAAACAGCTGGATGAGTAAGTCAATAGTTGTACCATGTTGTATCTTCCAAGGGTCTTATAGATGTGATAGTTGAGAAGATAACACATTGCAGCTTTTTTTATCAGACGGTTTTCATAACAATAATAGCTGGGTCTCTATTGAACGAGTAGCCTCAGATGCTCACGTATTTTAACATGCGCTGCTCAGGCGAAACACGTCCACACCGACCGCGCATGCGCCGCATGCTGCGCGCGGCAGTGAGCATCTGAGGCTGCTCGTTCAATGGAGGCCCAGCTATTCAAAATTTCGAGTTCGGTGTTCAAGTGATATTAGTATGGAGCGATGGAGGTGCCGGATAGCGTCTATCATGCTTTCAAAACGACTTTAATAAAGGACGTTCTCAGTTTGACCTGTATATGTATGTATGTATGGATGTTTGTCCGCAATAATCTGGTCTTTGGCTGAACCGACTTTGATGCGGTTTTCAGCAAAGGGTTTGTCAGACTTAGAAGAAGGTTTTAAGCAAATTAACCGACAGAAAAATTGAGGTTCGCACTATACACGTTCTTTGAAGTCTGTTCCCTTTTATAAATGCGCAATGCGTTTTACTGTGTGTATTATGACTTGGGTCACTCTAGCGCTTCTTTCGACCCATAGTAGACGAATAACTATTTCTATAAAACTATAAGACATTATAACGGGTTTTAACTCACGGTAGGGATATATCGAGCACCCAATATTTCGGCGATGTTGCAATCGCCATGATCACGGGTAAACGGGTAGTTTACCGTCTTTAATGTCTTTAATGTCTTATAGTTTTAGTGTTAATAACCACGGAACCTTAAAATCAAGTGTAACTATTTCTATTTTCAGTTACCTAGAACCAGACCCCCACATTCTACTAGCAGAGATGAGGAACGGCAAATCAAAATGGCACGAAAAATACTCCAAACTAACAGAAGCCATAGGAGAAGTCATCGAAAACTTCAGCCTAGTTAGGTTTTACCCTCTCAATATAAAAGACGAAGAAAGTATAGAAAACATAATGATTACAATAGACAATATTATACAGTTCGGTGAAGACGCTGATGTGAAAATTAGGGACTTCGATGAACCTGATGATGATGATGACAATGATGGTGATTAAAGTTATTTTTTATAGCAGAGAAATTGTTTTATTTTTTGAACATCAAGATGGTAAATGGAAGTATCCAAATCTTAGTAAAATTTAAGGTGTTAAAATATTAGCTGCAAATATTTTAAGGGGTGAATCAGCCCATGAAATTGAACAACATTCCCCAAGAAACGTAGGTCGAAATATGTGAAAATTTTTGTGAAACTCTCATACAAATTGACTTGGTTGGTCGGTGACTTTGTACGGGAGGTTCAAATTTTTTTTTATATTTCGACCTATGTTTCTTAGGGAAAGTTGTTCAGTTTCATGGGCTAGTGCACCCCTTAAAATATTTGCAGCTAATATTTTTACACCATGTATATTCTTAAAAATTGTACGTAGGTAGGTACCTAATCAGCCTAAATAGTGATCATAATATTTCGGGCCAGGTTAGTCTTCGGGTTGCAAAAACTTGTAAACTTGTCTGTGTAAAAACTTGGTTCCACGTCAATTCCCCTAGGTTAGGTAACCGACCCCTACAGAGAAACGGGATATGGCAAGGAGAATGATGAATATTGTCTCAGTATGATCCATGGTATGATCCACATGCACTTCCACAGGTATCATAGACTTATATACCTATTATATACTAAGGTATGATCGTGGTATGATCTCAGTAAGTCGCTGATAAGGTTGTGTCATCCAAGGTTACTTATATGACTTATATCCTAAAATTCTGGCTGGTAGAATTTGATAATTAAAATAAAAACAAAATATTTTGTCACATTTGTCAAATCATTTTTGTTTACACAACGTCACGCATTGCAAAAATAAAATAAAAAATACAAATCGCTTTCGTACAAACATGCCTCCCATTGGAATTGATTTGGGGACGACCTATTCTTGCGTAGGGGTGTGGCAGCATGGAAATGTCGATATCATCGCAAACGAGCAAGGTAACCGTACCACGCCCTCCTACGTAGCCTTCACTGACACAGAGCGTCTCATAGGAGATGCGGCCAAGAACCAAGTGGCTCTCAACCCAAACAACACTATCTTCGACGCTAAAAGACTCATAGGACGAAAGTTCGATGACCCAAAGATTCAGCAAGACATCAAACACTGGCCTTTCAAAGTGGTCAACGAGGGTGGCAAGCCTAAAATACAGGTGGAATACAAAGGCAAGACCAAACGCTTCGCCCCAGAAGAGATCAGCAGCATGGTTCTTACCAAAATGAAGGAGATTGCTGAAGCGTATCTCGGTAGCAACGTAAAAGACGCTGTTATTACTGTACCAGCTTATTTCAACGACTCTCAGCGGCAAGCCACTAAAGACGCAGGCGCCATAGCTGGGTTAAACGTACTGCGGATCATCAATGAACCAACGGCTGCAGCATTAGCCTATGGTCTTGACAAAAACTTGAAAGGAGAAAGAAACGTCTTGATTTTCGACCTAGGTGGCGGCACATTTGATGTTTCTGTTCTTACTATTGACGAAGGGTCACTATTTGAAGTCAAATCTACAGCTGGCGACACACATCTCGGCGGAGAAGACTTTGATAATAGACTGGTAACGTTCCTTGCAGATGAATTTAAACGAAAGTATAAAAAAGACCTGAAAGCCAACCCAAAAGCAGTGAGAAGACTTAGAACTGCCGCTGAAAGAGCTAAAAGGACTCTATCCTCTAGCACCGAAGCCACTGTTGAGATCGACGCTCTGTACGAAGGAATAGATTTCTATTCGCGTATATCCAGGGCTCGATTCGAAGAATTAAATTCAGACCTGTTTCGTACTACCTTGGAGCCAGTTGAGAAGGCATTAAGAGACGCTAAGTTGGACAAAAACAAGATCCATGATATAGTATTAGTTGGAGGTTCAACAAGAATTCCTAAAATACAAAACTTGCTTCAAGATTTCTTCAACGGCAAGAAACTGAATCTGTCCATCAATCCTGATGAAGCAGTGGCTTATGGTGCAGCAGTGCAGGCTGCCATTCTGAGTGGAAATAAAGATACTAAGATCCAATCTGTATTGCTAGTTGATGTGACACCTCTTTCTCTAGGAATCGAAACTGCTGGAGGTGTCATGTCAAAAATCGTAGAACGCAACGCTAAGATCCCGTGCACTCACACCCAAACGTTCACCACGTACCACGACAACCAACCAGCAGTCACTATCCAAGTTTACGAAGGTGAGAGAGCCATGACTAAAGACAATAATCTTCTTGGTACTTTCGATCTCACTGGAATACCACCAGCTCCTCGAGGCATTCCACAAATAGACGTCACCTTTGACATGGATGCCAACGGGATCCTTAACGTGTCAGCCAAAGAGAATAGCACCGGCAAAAGCAAGAACATCGTCATTAAAAACGATAAAGGTAGACTGTCCAAAGCTGATATAGACAAGATGCTGGCTGAAGCAGAAGCGTACAAAGAAGAAGATGACCTCCAAAGGGAAAGAGTTGCAGCAAGGAATAACTTAGAGACTTATCTTTTTGGTGTCAAGCAAGCTGTGGAGGAAGCTGGAGGCAAACTTACGAGTTCAGAGGTGGAGAAGGCGAAACGCAAATGTGACGAAGCGTTGAAGTGGTTGGAGAGCAACACATTGGCTGAGAAGGATGAGTACGAGCATAAATTGAAGGAGGTTTCCAACGTATGCGCTCCGATGATGAAGAAACTTCATGGTGCTGGTGGAGGGCCGAGTACAGGCAACAAAGGTCGCGGGGGTGACGATGGTCCCGTTATTGAAGAAGTTGACTAAACTGGTTTGTTTTCGTGTTGTAGCGATACGTGTGTAGTAAGTAAATTCCTAGTTTTCTATTCACGACTTAGTTCTATGATTTTATTGATTTTGCCGTGATTTTCTTGTTTTGGCTGGTATAAATAAAAATAGCAAGACCCATATCAGTCTCTTTTTTCTTTCTCTCCCGTTGGAATAAGCAGAGCCAGATTATTTCCTTCCTATCTGCTGATGCTGAAGTTACACAGTTAAACAGTAGCTAGAAAACTACACAGCAAACATAAACGCATGGGTCTGTTTTTGGATATAAAAAAGCCGGTTGACACCGGTACAAATTGTTAATTGAGAATAGGAGCACTTCTGAGAAGATTTATGTGTGATTTTCCTGTTCAGGGTGTATTTTTAAAATATTAACTTTAATTTGTTGACTTCATACATTGATGGTGGTGACTTAAGTTACATGCTGTGTGGTCAGCCTGGCCAGTTCCGAGGTAGTGTCTTTATTTTTTTATTTTTTATCCCACTTGTGCCGCGTTTCTACTAGGAACACAAAATTATTATTGTTGACAGTATTGTAAATTCCTGACTTTCTAAAATCATTCGTTGTATCTACTTGGAAATAAACGATTGAAATCTTAATCTTCGGTTCTAATAAACCAGCTTGAAGAAATAGGTGTTCGTGGAAACGACCTACAATTTTTTAGAGATTACTTGACTAATATAACACAAACACTTATATAAGCTCATTGTTTTAGTTATTTATTTTGTTCTCTTTATTATTTTATATCACATATTGAAATGGTTTAAAGCCTGTACCCATAAACTTGTAACTTCTGTTTATTATCCTAATATGGTTATATAGGTCCAGCTTCAGAATAAAACAACAAAATGATTAGCAATTTCTTTATTTTTAATTTAATAACTTTAGAAATTGTTCAGAAAGAAGACAATGGGTTTCAGCGTCGTTATAATTATGATATGAACAATAATAATTACCGCTATATCTTTAAGACTATCGTTACAATGGATAACGAGTCAGCTATGTCTACATACGTCCTTATGTACAACGTTATTCGCTACTAACATCAACGTAACAATAAATATAGACGGCTAAAGTATACAGCAGAGTGCCTAGAATATTTTGTAACAAAAAAAAACACGTTGCCAAATGTGATTGCTCTTTACTTTTAAGAAGGCATTAACACTAATAAAATAGTACGAGAGCTGACGAACATTTTAGACTCAGTATTTTTAAAGTACTAGGTACCTATGTTGTAAGGTTATGAGGAAATCAATTGTTAATACCTACAGATTAAGTAGGTACCGATTAGGCTTAGATTTTCGTGTTACAAAATAAACGAGGCAACATTAGTTAAGTAACAATAATATATTTTATAATAAATATATTTAAAGCAAAAGCTAGAAAATAAACATAAGACTGTTTGAGAAAATACGATGTAATAATTTATAAATACTATAAGAAATCTTGTGTGAAGTAAAATGAAGGCTTCAGAAAACTGTTAAACAGCCTAAAAGGGTTTTAATATTGACTATTACACGCTATCTCTTACTGCTATCTTACTGGTTCATATAAACATCGATATGTATGACATTGGTATTTCTAAACCTGAATGTATTTTAAAAAGAGTTTCATCAAATCTTCAAATTTATTCAAACGGTTTTTTAATATTGATTTTTGGAAACCGGAGGCCTAAAACTATCAAGACATTTTTTAATACTTGTTCATATACGAATGACGATAATTTTGATTAATCATGATTTACCCTTTTACGAATTTTAATTTGGGCGACCTATACTTCTATTTTTAACTATTATACTACCTAAATGTGGCTTTTTTATTTACATTTAATTTAACTGAATTATAATTATTTACATCGTGATGCAAGGAGTACGGTTCCTCTTGAATATACACTCTCACTTAAATATCTCCTAATTTAATAAGGAAATAAAGGAAAGAAAATAAAATGAAACCAAAAAGTGAAATAAGATTAAAAGCAAATTTATTGCTAAAGTAAAAATAAAAACTATAACCACAAGCAATACATTATTTGCTTAAATCGTATGATTGTTGCTAAATTTGTACGTTTTCTAAAAATATTTTGTTAGAGAACAGAAACATTTTCTACAGTAGATACGTGTCTACACTGAAGTTTGACTATTGGAGCTTGAGTTACAAAAATGACAGCTAAATGTAAAAAAATCACAAAGTTGAGCGGTCCCACAGTCCACTACTTATAAAATAAGGCATAGAAAACATACTTGTATAAAATAAACATTCATAATTTAATTATAAACTTATAACCCAATTTATAATATTTTAAACCTCGCCGGTTCATATATAAACATAATAATACTTTTTAACTGGGGTTCAGTAAATAGATCATAGCTTAAATTTACATCAGATTGCACTTTCAAATTTTTTTATAACAATTAAAATGAACTCCCTACCCCTAGACTATCGCAACGATATCTTACAAGATACTAACCTAAAATATGTACAGGAACCTGGCTCGATCGAATTCGTTATATTTGGTATATTTATTTACATTAATCGAATCAAAGCCACGACTTAAAATAATCAGATATTTGTACCGAACCAGGGTACTATTTTTGTCTCTAAATGATATACATATATAAAAAAATTAAAGCAAAATGCATTTTTTTGTATCGTAAGTTTTCGAACCGAGTCGCTCTCGGACTATCACGAACAAGCTACAGTATGTACAGAGTCTTTGGCCTTACAATAGAATTATAACAAAACACATCTAACTAATCCCACTGCTACCGTGGGTCAGGTCCATTCGATGGATAGACGCGCACTAGCCAACAATAAATAACGTCCAACCGTGATATGATATACTACACTCACTACACCCGTATTACACCGTTCAACTCTCACACGCACTTTGTCTTTAGTACTCCCACCGGTCATCGTCGTTTTCTGACTTTATCTTGTCTTCTGAAAGGACTTCTTCGGGTGGTGTGTGCGGGGGCCGAGGGGTCTGCGGCGTGTGGGGCGTGTGGGGAGTGCGGGGAGCGGGGGACGCGGCCGGGGACCCCTCGCGCGGCACCGGCGACGGCTCCACCCTCACCGTCTCCTCGGTGTCCCGCCTGAAGTCATCAGTCCTCATCACGCAAACGCCGTTGATTATCACCTCGTCAGGGTTGCGAGGTTTGTCCTCCTGCCAGTCGGGGTTGACCCACTGCGGCGCGGCGGGCTTCCGCCGACTCGAGCGGCCGCTGCCTGCCGGAGTCGACGTCGCTTTCGGTTCAGTCTTGCTCACTCCGTCCTCGTCTAACGAGTCTTCCGACCCGAGATTACTCTCCACGTCGTCGTCCTCGAAGTCGTCGCCATCCGGCTCACGTTTCATCGGCATCGAGAGGTCTAGGCCGCTGCTGTCGTCTTTCTGATCTTGGGGTGGCATGAGCCCGCGACCAATCAACGCAGCTAGATTGGAGTTAGCGGCGAAGTACGGAGGATACGGTAAGGGTACACCTGCGAGACCCATCCTTTCTTTCTGCAGCTCTAGAAGCCTCTGGTTGAGAAGCAGTCGGAACTGGACGGGGTCAAATGGCGCCGAGGACTGGTCTCGTGCCGGTGGTTCAGCCGGCAGACCGTGTGGCGCCTGCTGTTTTAGCCTCATTCGGTGATTGTGGAACCAATTCGTAATAGTCCTGGTTGAAAGCCCGAGTTCGGCAGCTAAGAACTCTATCGTAGGCATGTTTGGGTATGGGTCTAAAGCGAATGCTAGCCTCAGCGCTTCCTTCTGTTCTTCAGAGAACAGCACTCGTTGTTTCTTCGCTGAAGGCACGCCTGAGTTGGGACCAGGCGAGCTCGAGTGGTAGAACTCTGAAGTGTCATTAGATGATGTGTCAGAGGAGTTGTCTTGACCGGGTCCACTCGATCGTCGTCGCTTGTTGGCCTCGCGTCTTTCGTTCTTCAGCGCTTGTAGTCTGTCGATGTTGTGGGCGTCACTGAGCCACAGTTGCATGCGAATAAACGGTTCGCGACCTTTGATGCTCAGCATGTGCCATGGCTTTGGTTTCGATAGCAATTCACTGACTGATCCTTGAGATAACCCAAGTACTGCCTCACCAAAGATTTTTTGGCCGATATTGTTAGCAAGCAACGCCTCTTTGATTTTCGTCGTGATCGTTTGGGTGTCGAGATCTTGCGTGAGGGCGGCCATTTCGTAGACACTTGGCGAGATATGCTGGTGGAGACTGCGCATGATGGGTGGTTGGTTGTGTGGCTGGGGCGGTGGTGGTGGCGGTTTGCGTTCCTTGTTATTGTTGTCGTGGTGTTGGGGCGGTAGCGTGACCGCGTGGTGTGGCGGGAAACCAGGTGGCGTTAGTAATAACGGCGTGGGTTGTCCCAGGTGCCCCAAGTGACCGGCACCCATCAGTTGTTCCTGCTGCATTTTCGATAGAAGCGAAGTCGCGTCTGAGATCATTTTCTGCGTCGGGGGCATTGGTTTGTGCATACTGGGCGGAAGTGCTGGAACAATAGAGAATTCATTTTAGCCTTTTATTCAGAGTGGAGATTTTGTGCTGAATCCTTTAACGAAAAGTGAGGAAGGGTTGCATAGATTATTAAAAGTCACTGAATAATTTCCAGATAAGAAGAAAATAAAAAAGCTCAAAGAAGAAAGTTAAGACTGAACACTTACGAGGTACTCCGCTGTAGTTTCCGGTCCTCATCAACTTCTCCGGCGCAATCTTGTACTGCGACGCGACCAGCTTGTGAACGGCGTTGTCGTCTTCCAAAAACATCTTCATGCGAATGAAAGGCTCTCTGCCTTTCTGGGTCAACATGTGCCAAGGCTTCGGTCTCGCCAACAAATCACTAACTGATCCTTGTGATAGACCCAGCACAGATTCTCCAAATAGCCTTTGACTGATGGAGTACTGGCTCAAAGCTTCTTTGACTCTTCGTACGATGTCTTCAGTATTTAGGTTGTTAAAGAGATCGAATTGCTGTTGCGTGATCGGAGGAAGTACCGCCTTCATCGATCTCTGTTGTGGTTGATGATGTGGAGGATTTGTTGGCTGAGAGATCAGGCTATTGGTGATCGACGCCATTCGTTGCAGAGGACTTGCGGCCGCTGAGCTGCTGAAGTCTTCATTTGGTGTGATCGCTGGTGGCAAGATTGCATTTCCTAATGGGCTCGATGCTGAGCTTCCCGTCTGCGATTGCTGACCGGGCTCTAACTTCGGTCGGACGAGAGAGAAAGCGCTCCCAGCGTGCCGTATAGCCTCTTCTGCGTCCATTGGTCTATCCTTATCACTATCAGTCATTCCGTTCATTTTGGCGTGTTTGTCTTTCGGCAGGGAGAGGTCTTGGATCGCACCTGATCCGTTCATGTGTTGGTTCTGGGCTTGCTGCATGGCCTGCTGCTGCAGGGCCAGCAGGTTGGGGAAGGGCGGCATCCCGGGCAGGTTGTGCAGGTTGGGAATGTTGCCGCCGGGTTGGATTTTGGCGAGTTCCCGGTGGTAGGCCTCCAGCGCCATGCGGATGTCTTCTGGAGGCCGCTCCATGTGAGGTGGCATGCCACCGCTGAAAGGAAACATTCTACATATTAATTCTAGTTTGCTGTCCTCAAGTAAATTATTTTCAATAGACACTTTTAGTGAAGTATTTATGTTGATGACATTTTACTTGTAATATCAGGTTAGAAAACTTGTATTGAAGAAAATGCACATATCTTTTATTAGATGTAGATATTTACCCAGGGAATCCTTCTCGTCCTTGACGCATGTCTTCGACCCGCCTGGTCATGATCTTCGCCAGCTCTTCCTGGTAGATGCGAACTACCTTCTCTTGAGGAATGTCATCGTTTTCAAACTTCTTCAGCCGCCTGTTTTGACTCGACTCCTGCAATGAAAACAAGATATATTTAGTGTGTAAAAAGTATTGAGTGAGGATTGGGTACGTATTATAATACCGAAAGTTTGTAAGACCTATAACCGATATACATACGCTTATAACATCGATATTCGAAATACCGTTAGTTCAAAATACCGTTATCTGATATATCGAAGCCCATAATGCCGAAACCAAATGACCGATTCTCCAGAATACCGAATGTTTGAAATGCCGATATCTGATATACCTATGGCTATAATGTCGACGTCCAAAATACCGGTAGTTCAAAATCCCGAATGATATCGACTAATGAGAGGTAAACAAACGTTCTATTAGGCTGGTTTCAGAGCGACGCGTCTCGGCAGCGCTGCCCAGCCGCGCGCGCCTCGCATTACACTAGATTGTATGTAGCGTTTCATAGTGACGCGTCTTGGGCCGCGTCTCGGCCGCGCCGCGGTCGGATCTCCTTCGATTGCCAGTAGCGTCGACTTGCAATCTTTTAAGACGTCGTTGTTGCACTCTTTTCCATATAACGTATATAGCTAATATAGTAATTACGTTTGCTGGCATAATGATTCTCTGCACTCGACCGTACACCACAACGAAGCGCGCGCGTCTGAATGTCGTTTCACAGCGAACGCGCTGCCCAGGCGCGCGCCCGAGCTGCGCGCGCCTGGGCAGCGCTGCTGAGACGCGCCGCTCTGAAACCAGCCTTAGAATTTTCTACTTTGCGGGTAGATAATAAAACTACTACTAGTACTATAGTACTACATAAATGAGTACTATATAAATGGAAAAAATAACCAACAGCCTATGTACAGTCCGACTTTTTGGTGCCTCAACACACATCCTTCTATTCCCCGCACAGAAAACAGTGCAGAGTCATTCCATCACCACATAAACGAGGTGTGTTCTAAAAGACATGTCGGGTTCTACCGATTGGTGGCAGAGTTGATAAAAGAGGTTCAGGTAAATGATATTCTCATAACTAAACGGCGCAATGGAGAAACACCTGCCAAGAAAAGGAAAAATTAAAATGCTATAAATATTGAAAGGATTGATAATATTTTAAAAAATATACCTGACTACACACATGTCGAATTGCTAAAGGCAATCGCTAATAATCTTTAAGCTAAAGTACATACCCATTACATATGAATAGATATGATGATTATGAAGAAGATAATTCTTGGATTTTCAATTCTTTATAACATAATAATTTGCAATTATTATAAACTCTTATGAACAGTAAGTAGTCTTTAAACTTACATAATCGTATATTCATTTTGATAATTTTCCATTTGACTTTGATGTTTGTTAATAATTCGGATCATTATTCTTTTTGATGTGTTTTTTTTCTACTTGGGTACCTACAATAATTTGAATATAAAAATGATTAAAAAGCTGATTTCCAAAATATAATCTTCGTTTACTTTTTAACCTTTGTTTCATCATTGTTTTAGTGAGCATGCATTTGAATACTCAATGAATACTCATGGTCCTAAGGCCAAGGCGAAGGTTTCGGGATTACAGTTTTCGGTATTTTTGGGCTTAGGGATTTTAGGATTCGGTATTTCACACTTCGGATTTTTAGGCTTCGGCATTTTAGATTTTCTACCAAGTAAACTTTCGGTATTTTAAACATTGGGACATACAATCATTCGGTATTTTAGAATTCGGCTTTTCGAGCATAGGTTTTATGAGTTTAATTATTTTCTACTTCGGTATTATAATACGTACCCTGAGGATTTGCTTGATTGCTGTCGATAATGTAAACTATTTTTAATTAACGTTAGCAACGCTCAATTTATTTCACTGATAATTTTCTCGTAGGTTTTCTTACCACCGCACGTTTCTAAACGTATTTGGAATCAGATACGAAACTACTTACCTTATTGGAGAAAGGCGACGGGCATTGCGTTCGCGGTGAGTTGGAGTCATCGTTGCTCCTGGAATCATCGTTGTTGAGCTGACTAGGAGTCTTCATCATGTGAGAAGCCTCGTTCAGGATGTGCTGGAGACGGTCGTCGCCGTCGCCGTCTGACCGACCAAAGCCGGGACCCATGCTGCCGTCCTTTGAGCCCACTGGAATAAAAACAGATAACAAGGTAAGTTTGGATTTCTCTAAGTAAGATTGTAGTTACAATAAAGCTATTAATTGTCAACTGTAGGTTTAGTAGTACAAGTCGCAGCTATATGCAAACACAGGAAACATTTGGCTTCTGACAAACAAAAGACAATCGCTTCACCTTCTCACCAGATTGAGGAGCTATTTTTCGCACGCAACGAGAAAAACAAAAGGGCTGAAACCGCAAGACGGCAAGAATCAGCCCATATTTCCGCGGCTAATCCTACCGCGTTTCAGCAAACGTTGAAAACGTTGAAGCTAATTACGCGCCCTCATTAAACTAATGCCAAGTATATATCAGCCGTTAAATAGTGGTGTTTCATTGTCGGCGCGCGGACAATATGTTGACAGAATGAATCGGCTAAGATGGCCGCTTTTGAACTTCTGAGTAGCCAAAGTAGACCGGAGTGTAGCTGCGCTATAATGGCGAAGATATTTATGTCATGATATTTAATTATGTGTTATTGTAACACTAGTTGTCGTAATGTTGCCTATTCTGGTAACAGCGGCTCTGTTTCAGCCTTATCTCGACTAAGCAAGTCAAATAATTGTCTAATAAAAACAAAAGTATATATTGGTCTAGCTTATTTTTTATATCAGAAGGTAGGTAATAGATAGATGTCAGATTAATTTTACCTTCAAATTCAAACTAATGAAGGGATAGGTATCCCTTTTAATTTAACATGATCATAATGCAACATTTTAAAGGCTTAACTTTTTGTTCAAAAGTTAATACAAATACGAATATAACTTTCGAACAAAAAGTTAATATCAATATCTGGTGTTTGATAAAAACACTACGAAATTACTTCTTGTGGACATTTCTGCAAAATAGTAAACATTCGCAAACTACTCACAAAATTATATTACATTATTAATACACGATACCAATTTTTATTTTTCACACAGTTTCGTTTTAAATTCAAAATTGATCTCCATCACTTTTATACTTGCAATAAATTGCAGCCGGCTCTCGGCCTAAGATCGTTATGGGTGCGTATGCGCATAGTTTCAGGATTAACCGGTCCAGCCGATGAGTGGTCGGTCCCATGCAGCCCATTCAGTGATTATCTTTAGCACCGAAACGCGGGTGGATTAGAATGGCAAGAGAAGTAGCCTGGTGACGGACGACAAAATAAAGATTTTCGGATTTAGTTGTGAATGAGATGGCTGAAATAGAGTTGATATTTTAATTTGTCTCAGTCAGCAGATTTTCTTATCGTATTTCTGAAATATATTAAAAAGAAAGAAAATGCATATGATAGCTTATTTATTCGTTAGGTCATTTGCACGCTAATAGACATTTGATACGCGTTTAATTTTAAAAAACAAGGCAAAAATGTAAAATGTGTTTTGCATAGTTTAAGGTCACAGTTGCGTAAAATAAAAGAAATTTCATGCAATGTTACATACATCATATCCTGAAATGTAAAGTTGTGTCATGATCATAGGAAAATATTTTTTTTTTTTATCTGGTCACCTATAGGTTGAACAATGTAGCGTCGAAGAAATGGCGTGCCTAATTTTAATTGTACCAAACCAAATATAACTCCTGTATTTTATCATTCTTGGCACTGTGTTTTGTGTTACTGCATTTGTGTGCAACACACTTTACTGACGATCAAAATTGCGAACGAAAATGTGAATCAAATGTCTCCTTTGAGGTTATGTTGCATTTTATGGAGATGGAACTTAACGGCCAATGAATGATTATTTTAAACTGAGATTAAAGAATTTGCAAAAATACGGTTTTTTAATCGTGTTTGGAAACACAGGGTGTAAAAAAAAATGCTGCAAATATTTTAAGGGGTGAACCAGCCCATGAAACTGAACAAGTTTCTCCTAGTAACATAAGCCGAAATATGGAAAAAAAATTTGGACCTCCCATACAAAATTACCAACCGACCAAGTCAATTTGTATGGGAGGTCCAAAAAAAACTCATATTTCGACCTATGTCTCTTGGGGAAAGTTGTTCAGTGTCATGGGCTGATCCACCTCTTAAAGTATTTGCAGCTAATACTTTTACACCTTATATAATAAGGTAGTTTTAAAATAAATATTTAACATTAAGTCACCTAAAATCAAATGACGGCAAAAAGCCTTCAATAACCACAGAGTAATCAAGGAAAAACCGATGATAAAAATCATTAGGAAACGTTCGTCATTTTCGAGGAAACTCTTCAACCGTAAACAGTTCACGATTATCAACTGACTATGTAAATAATGACTTGTGAAACAATTCAAACTTATATTATGTACATGGCACGTCGTTACCTACCTATTGTTGATTATTTCCTGAGATTTTGTACTTTTTATTGAGTTCTTACCTACACCTAAAAATATACGACATTTTTGTCCTTTAGCAGTCAAATTGTCATTAAAAAGGACAAAAGAGCTCGTGTTTGGTTTGACACATCCTGAGTCCTGACGGATGTTTTCCAAGTTTCCAAACCGATATCTTATTATGGTACTCTGTGGCATTTTTACGATTCCGAAAAAGGAACGCCGTATTAATTTCCAACAATCACAAAGGACGTTGATTGCGTTCTTAATTTAAATTTTATTTTAAAACCGACAATACGTCCAGTAATTTCACCGGAATCGCTTATTTTAGTTTCGGTGGCGAATCGGGCGATCTTAACCCTTGATTAATTGGTGATAAAAACCATAATACGATGCATCAGAGTTGTTTTCTTTAAAACTCTGTTTTATTGGCGCGTAAAAGTGATTTTATCGGGAAATGACGAAATTAGGATTTGTGCACGATTCAATAGTGGCAGCTGGCCGCTGAAAAATAAATTTGTTACTATGGGCATGATGATTAGCAGGTCAATTGAGCTACTTTTTAAAACGCTATTTTGTACGAAAATACGAAGAGATGACGTCATGTGTCTCTAGTTTCGATGGCGTCAAAACACTTACTCTTATATTATCTTTCTGTTTATAAACTCAAACTTTGAATATTTTGGAAATGTATAAATAGCGTATTTCGTATTTTTGGACAATAGTTTTAAGCGTACTACTTTTATATTTTATGAATGACCCAGGCAACTAGCGAATTATTATTTTAGAAAAATACGTGACATCTTTTTGACAAGTGTGTGCGTCATTTTGCTTCGAGAAGCGACTGAGAACGGCAAAATGCGTGCGACATTTAAATTTCTGTCATTGTCGTGTTAACTTTTGAATACTAAAAAGACGACATGAACCAACTTCCGCAACGGATCACGTGTGATTGCGGTTATGGCGACAGTTTTTCGTAGTTTCGTACTTTCACCGCGTTTCAATGAGACAAATGTATTGAATAACCTTATTATTTTTATTTTTTTCTCACGACCCACTTCAAATGCGTCAAGTAGGTAGTTATAGCAAACCGCCCTTCTATGGACTTTTATTTTTTTGTTTCCAAATCACCTTAACGACTTATGACTAAGCGAACGTGATCCAAATAAAAAATATGGCCGCCAATATGGCCGCTTAAGGTTTTTAGATTAATATCTGTGGTCATAATAATCTCAAATTTCAGCTCGTAATGTTAGACAATAACTCTATATACGTGATTTGGCTTTTTAATTGCGGCGTTTATTTTTTGGAACGAGTTTAATGTCATATTGTTTTAATACCGTAAACGTACGTTTCTTTGCGTCAACGAAATCTATGTAGAGCTATGTAGAGCGTGAAAATGATTAATATCTGAGCAGCTGTTGGTTTTGTCTCCGTGGAAATTAGCTCAAAATATCAAATTTCATACATAATTATACCTCAAGAATAATTTGCGTTTGGCAATAAAAACTTGGCTTTAAAAAAAGAAGTCTTAGTATTTACCGCGGCATCAAAAAAACAATTGCCTTTGCCTCGTCGCCACAGATTAAAATTTCCCGCGCGTTTCTGTCGGGACAGGGGTAATCAATTAGTTTATTACGAATTCACTCGATACGACATCGATACGTTTCGCGATCGCCTTTGATCTTGCGAGCGATTTGCTATTCAGCGCCACAACGGGACAATTTACGCAGACGTGAGTCGCAATCGAGAAAAATCCGCGGTTTATTCTGTAAATTCTGTTATATGCAAACAAAGTTATGTGAAACGACGCTCTACCGTTCAGTAGCTATCTTTTTGCAAAATCATGTTTAGTTCTTTTTTTAATCTTTTTTTTTAATTGTTTTTGTCTTATAGCTAACATAGTTTTTAAGTGTAATTGTTGTACCTACGAACTATAAGGTCCTTAGATGACTTCATAAAGAAATTATATTAGATATTATTATTATTTTGCGACGTAATTTCATATTGCTACTAATGTACACAGTCTAATAAAATCCTGATATCAAAACTTATCTGTGTAAAAACTAACTAAATAATAGTTTATCTATAGCTAAATCCATGTAAAATCTCTACACGATGCTAATACCAGAATAGGGCCTCTAGCGGTCTTTTCCACTCGTCAATCGCGCCATTTTGGTAAAATGTCGATGTAATCACCAAGGTCGTAATTTAAAGAGGTTTGCACATACGTTTTCGTGATCGGACTAGGTGCGCTGGTGCGCTAGACATATATCTATTTTTGCATTTAGAATGTTCATGCCGTGTGATGCCGGCTTAGAATAGCATCACCCCATTTCCCAACCGTGGGTGTCGTAAGAGGCGACTGAGGGACTTGAGGGTTTCAGGTGTATTACAACTTTTAGGCGACAGGCTGACAACCTGTCACTATAGTGATATACAAAATTATCTCAAACGGGCCACTATATTTGTCAGGCGTGGCGATATCGACCGTATTTTTGCGGCCGTTAGCGCTCTGCCTACTCCGTAGATGACCGTGGATGACCTAGCTGATTCTTCTCGCCGCATCGGTCTCCGGATGAATTTGGATAAAACCAAAGTCATGTTCAACGAACACGTTGATCCGGAACCGATTGCCGTAAATGGAATCCACCTCGAAGTTGTTCAACAGTATGTCTACCTAGGGCAAACGCTCCAACTAGGTAGAAACAACCTTGAGAAGGAAGTCCAGAGAAGAATACAGCTGGGTTGGGCAGCATTCGGAAAACTCCGTCGAGTCTTTTCGTCGCCAATACCGCAATGCCTTAAGACGAAAGTCTTCAACCAGTGCGTCCTACCTGTCATGACATACGGAGCCGAAACGTGGACACTCACGGTACGACTGGTCCACCAACTGAAAGTCGCTCAGCGAGCTATGGAGAGAGCTATGCTCGGGGTTTCTCTAAGGGATCGTATCCGAAACGAAGTAATTCGACAGAGAACTAGAGTGACCGACATAGCTCAACGTATTAGCAAGTTGAAGTGGCAGTGGGCTGGTCATATCTGCCGAAGGACCGATAACCGCTGGGGTAAGCTGGTCCTTGAGTGGAGACCGCGTATCGGCAAACGTAGCGCAGGACGCCCTGTGGCAAGGTGGAGCGACGACATACGCAAAGCTGCGGGCAGTGACTGGAGGAGTAAAGCCGAAGACCGGGTTCAGTGGCGTGCTTTAGGAGAGGCCTATGTCCAGCAGTGGACTACAATAGGCTGTTAATGATGATATGTATGTATGTACAATGTTTATACATACATACACGACACGACGGTCCATTGTTGAAAAGAAACGAGCTTACTTTGAAATATTTTAATTGACTTATAAAATCAATGACTGGAACGAAAGGGGTAGATAATATATCAGAATGAAATATTATTATTCAGATATCAGACAAAAGGGACAAATGGTAAAGTAAGAAGGCGATCCTATCTGCTTTTAGCGATCTATGACTCAATCGAAAGGTGGTGTTCATCGAATACCCATTGTAAAATTAAACATACCCCTTGATCGATTTAGTACACCTCGTATAGGTACCTTATCTTTAATACAATAAAGTACGAAGCGATATGATCACTTTTTATTACTGCCATTACGATGTGCATTTTTGGTGGATATTTCTTAAAAACCACTCTGCTTCCAATTAATTTCTAAAGTCACGAAATTTTAAAACTTGAATAGATTTGATCGTTGAACGGGGGGCTGTTAAATTCGAGCAATAATTTCTATAATAATAAAAAAAGGAAATTATTTGTTTATACGACATTTTATCGCGTGCGTGCACGCGAAAACTATTTCTTTGTAGCCGTTATTGATTGCTATTGCCGTATGAATATTCAAAGCCTTTGGAAAGTAGGGGGGTGGTGCCCTGAATTATCGTGTCACTGTGACATAGTTAAAAAATTACTGTACTACGTAATTACGTGCCATATCGAATTCGACTAGGAGGGGTATGTACGGATTGTAAATCAAAGTCGGGTAGTCGCGAAAGAAAGGGGTGAGAAGTGCGCGCTCCGTACGTCACCCGGTAGATCGATGGTCATTTGCATTCGTGCCGCCGCCGGCAACGGACGTCATGGCCGCTCGAAAGTGTTGCGGAGTGCGGAAAAAATGCCCGCATTTGAATTGTTAATTAGATGCAGAAGAAATAGTTGCATGGACTGGCACCGGGGTTTAAAATTAGGTGCTAAATGTTGCAACTCCGAAATGTACTACAAATAAGACATTCCGACACGAAAACTGTTGAACTACGTAATAAAAACTGAAAACAAAATTGCGCTTATCCTCATCTAGGAACCTTTAATCAAATCTCGTTTCCGTTCAAATTCAAATGTCTCTATTCGAATTTGAAATCTATCTAGTCGTACACTCGTTCAGCTAGAATCCGCTCGGTGATACTGGCTGGTTTGGGCATCGACGTTGCGTGCGTAGGGCCGAGTGATCGGGATCGCGTGCCAGATAGCAATCTGCCGCCGCGGGGGCAGCGACCACAATTGATTCACCAGAGAACGATCCGGTGTAAGTGACGAGAGCGCAGAAACGACACGAATAACGCAGCAAGTTGGTATTAGACACGTGAGGCTTTGACAAGATATAAAACGAGAAAATTGTGTAACGGAACGCAATTTATGTTTTTCGTAAATAAATATTGACGCAGGCAATGTTCAATGCTACTGTGTTTCCCACCATTAATTATAATAGACACCGAATTGACTCCGATTACGATTAATTTTGATTGGGTTGTCGGCACACAGATGGGTAATCAACGTTTATTGGTACATTCGATGCTTGAATAATTAGTTGACTGCTAATGGAACTATTGCCATCGTGATAGGCAATCATGTGACCGAGTCGCTAATATTACACGTAATTATGTCAATCGATTTTGGAATAGCTACTTAAACTAAAGTATTCTAATTAATATCTCTATCAACAGTTTCTATCTTACTAAAAGAATGCGTAAAGTGAAAGAAAACAATGCTAAACACAATTTGATGATACTTTCTCTTTGATGATTTCCTGATTAGTAGGTAAGTTGTTTTTCTAGTATAAGTACCTACGTATTTCAAAAGTATTTTAGCGTGGCTGAATCTACTATGTATTGGCATTAAAAAAGTAGTTGCCTTTGCTCCCCTGCAGGTAAAAACGTTAAGAGCGTCGCGCGGACGTTCGTAGTTCGTAACTAGATTCGATAATCAATTTTGCGCGCTCCGTGGAGAGTGAACTGCGCTCTAGTGCAGTTTTCGAAAAAGGAACTTTTGTTTCTTTTTTAAAACGGAAGTTGGGGTAGGAATGTAACGTGGATCAAACGATAAGTTAAAACGCGAAATGGAGAGGCGAAAGAGTTCTGTGAAACTAGTGAACAATTTGGTGCCGTGACCAGAATTTTTGCTTTTGAATTTAGTTCCTTTTTTAATCACTATAGTTCATGCTGTAACGAACTGAAATATCTTTGTCTGATATTAGATCTAATATATCGACATAGTGAGATTGTCTGATGTTTTCATATGCTCCGTTTTTTTTCTAAAACATGCATGAATAAGACCTAACAATTAACGTACAGCCTTTGATGTTCTAAAAGCCGTTTTCACACAAGCCCAGCACTAACGACGCCCGGTATCGGCCCACGGGAGCTTATCCGAAACTTTTAACGATAGCGCGCCAAGTTTTTTAACGCAATAACCAAATTCGCGCTAACTACAACGCTAACACGGTTACCGATCGTCTGCAGGGACGATGTTTTTGGCAAAGTAATCGATTTTGCAGCACAAAAAATGCATGCGTGTTCGATATTCGATTTGTGGGGAGTTTTTATTGGCAGGTTAGAAATTTTTCTTTTTTCTTCATCATCGCGTTCCATTTTCAATTTTCGCGCGGCAAAGGCGCGTGCATACCGGGTGGTTTGCGTGCCAGGGCGCTATCAATCGCCTATAATCAATAGAGCGAGGCACAAATCAATGCGCTAATAACCGGTGTCGTTGCTGGAAAAATTGTTCTACAACTCTTTTTGTTATGCTTTGAATAGTTCGAAAATACTGGAGTTTATCGGCTTAGTTTTTCGTATCTAATGGCTGCTGAGTTTTAACCTCAATAATAGACAGTCGTTACCAAAAGTTCGTGTTAACAGAGGCATTGAATTACCAAATCGCTAAGCATTGGGAACTTAAACGACTTTAAAATTGCTGAGACCTTAAACACAATAATCAGATGGAGAAAGGCAATCCGAACGGAACAAAAACAAGCATATTTAAACCCCATTAGATTGCGGGACGAATTTAAAGCAATTTAAGATTTGATCGCAATTATAAATCCAGGAGCTCATTAAACATTTCACAGGAATTAACCTAACTCGTCCCACAACAACGAGTCTTTCATAGCTACACATTAATCCTTACTAATTATGCAAGACAGGGAGCAAAGATGTAAAATGGCGGATCACAAATCGCGTCCGAAGTGACAGGTTAAACAAGCTATCTGCCGTGACAGACCGGTGATTTAAACTTCGCTTTCGCTAAGGAAACGCGGGTAATTAATTCCAAGGAATAATATGTCAGGATGCATTTAATTTCCTATAAAACTGTTGGTGCAAGGCAAGATGGCCGCCGAGGATTCCGCGCCAAAAGTTCGCCGGATTTGGTGATTATCATTTATGGTTATAGCTTGGTCTGTCGATTAAATATCATAAAATTTTTTGATTCTCTATTTTTCATGAAAATCATTCATACAGTGATTTTTTTTTGTCGTGTCGATCGGCTTTGGCGTTATTATACAGTGATGAATTCTTATGATAACGTGGCACATCAAAATCTTTCATAATTTGGGTACTACAATAATAGCACACCCCAAAATCATATGAAGACTATGTAGAGATCTTTAAGGACTTAGTGCATATTTAGGTTCAGTAAATAAAAAACACTAAATCTCGTAAAAGCATAAGACCAACAGACAAATTGATATCTTTTGTGTTCCTACCCTCGAAAGTAAATTATTTCCAAAAATAAAGGACAATCGATCCCGCAAACCAACCGCGCGGGAATCGAACTCACGTCCCGCGTGGGCGAGAAGTAACTGCGACGTGTTTACTGCTGACCGCGGCGTTAAAATAATGTAATGAGCACGCGCCTTTATTGCCCCCAACGTATCGTTCGCAGATTCGAATTTCGAATTATTTGGATATTTTCAGTTTATGGGATAACATTTCCCAGGATGAGCTTTATTTTTAAGAAGAGTTATTTTTTTCAAGAGTATGTAGGTTTGAATGTATGCGAACAAATAAACTATGCATGAAAAATCAACTTTTATGTTTGTTATTTAGATATTACTTTGTATTTTATACACTATGCAGTTTCATACAGCATTCTAAATAGCAGACATTTCCTCATACTTTAGTTTCTACTTATTCCAGATTACGCTGTTTAAACTAATTCACATTATTGCTGTAAGTGCTTATTTAATGAGAGGCCGACCAGATGTAATCGTTAATCCATCTAAAGTAACAGACTCATCTTTCCGGTTCAGATTATAATTCACCAAAGTTATTTTCGCGACGAAGAAAATCACATTCACCTCGATCTATCAACTAGACATCCATTGCTCACTCGACTACCGACAAAAGCACAAATCAGGTGCACCAACGCAATGTATAATAAAATTTCAGTACTGCCAACATAATAAATGTGTTCAAATCTATGTGTTGCCAACATTATCGCGGCGCCTGAAAATCGTTTAGTCCTTAACACAATTAAAGTAATGAGTGTCTAAAAATAAGTTTCTGTTAATTCCCCTTGTTCTAACAGTTTCATTGCTATAATAAATTCTTGCGTTTATGCATGCTGGAATCAGCAGTTGACAATCACATTTAGGTAATTACATAGACGATATCTTTGCTAAGTTCTTTCACTAAGGGTGACTAATTTAAGGGCTGCCAACAAACTTCATTAGGAGCTCTATGGACTTGTTAGATTTTGGAATAATCTTTATACTGATTCAAAAACCGAAAAAACTATGATTTAACGGTCCTTTCAATGACCATGTTCGCAATTCAAAATTTCATGCAACCTTTTTTGTTTGGCCTACCTATAGTATAAATAGAAGTATTTAGTAGTCTTTTTCTTTGCCCCGTCTTACTCGAACTACTTACATACTCTAATAATCTTGACAATCTCCTAGAAGAGGATTCCAAGATTTAGTCCGAGCACCATTCAAGATTCATCGGGCTTAGCGCGGCTCTTACTATTTTAGTTCCTACAAACCCTGAATGAGTGGATCTCTTGACAGCAGAGAAATAAACTGGCCTTCCAGCAAATGTCCTCAAATACACACCTCCTACCGCATTAAATAATAGCTTTATTTATATCTTAGCTTAGAAACCCGCTGTAAACGCTTCAATGAGAACGTCTGTGTTTCCGTTTATTTGTTGGTTTTATTGAGGTTATAAAACCGGAAAATCTGAAAAGCTTGCATGTTTTTGATATTTAGTACCTAGTGGTGTATGTTGATGATGTTCTTATGATTTTATTTTTGGACCATTTGTTGTGTTAATTGCTCTGTGCGTGTTGCTGCGAAGAATGTTGACATTTTCAAAACGATGTTGTATTTTGTGATTAAGGCTGCCAATTTTGAAATAAAATTGATGCCATAATTATTTATTTCAATATGATTACGAGTTTTTATATCCCGAATGGCTCAATGTGCAAAGCTAATGACGGATAAACATAATTACATAAAGATCAAGTCTAAAAATAACCGTGAAAACGAGTCGAACTCGCATCAGCGAGTCGTTTACGCGTCAACTACAACAATTACTTAGGCATTATTACAACCAGCCGCCTGTTAGGTATAAGATCATAAACTACACAAAAACACACAGTATTATAATCGTAAATATGCCCTTAAAGAGGTCTGATTGCTTCGTCGGAAGCCATCAAAGGGGGCCGCTCCGGCAGCCACATTCTGACATTCCGCGCGAATAATTTCTTGACCTCTACTAGTTGCGCTACTCGCCGAGAGATGGCGTCACATGCCCGTCGCCGCCATACCGAAACGTTTGAATTTTTTTCACATTTAATTTTTTCTTTTCGCTAAACGCTCTTAATGGCTATACAGTTTTTCAAACTGTTTCTAAGTGGTCAGAGTTTTTTGCGATGTCACTTTGAAATAATACTCGTATCCCGGCAATAATTGGTGTAAAATAAGTATCCGTCTCGGTTATAGTTATTTCATAAGTGCAGTATAATTAAATTAGTTTTGTTAGGATTTCAGAACGGTTTCTTCTACGAATCTTGAAAGTGTTTGTTCTTTTTTACTGTTTTCGCTACTCTCTGGCAGATGGCGCTGAGATGAAGCTTTTACAGTTTCAATATCACTGTGAACTGGCCAGTATTAATGATCTTTTTACAAATTATAAACAAAACCCGCATTAATAACGCGCGGTTTGAATTTCGAAGCTGGTCCCGAGAACTTCGTCCCCTGCGGCCCATTCGATACCCGAGGTCTATCGAGTAATTATTATGTGATTATCCTTCGCCAAATTTTCGGTACGTTTTAAACTTTATGATTTATGATAGATTGACCCGCTTGTTTCGATGTGTTGACGTCCCTAAGGTTTTCGCCCGTTCTGTTTTAACGAGGGATCGTAGGCAAAAAGTCCAAGTTGGTAATTTTGTTGATCAATATATGGGTAGCTTTATTAGAAGCTTACAGGATATTTTACCTCGATGACTTTTTGGCTTAATAAAATCGTTTTTGTTATTACATTATCAATACATGCGAAAATGATTTTTTTTGTGATTAAATATGTAGAGTCAAATACTGGCCGGAAATAACGTCAATTAAAAACAAATTGTAAAGCCCTCCAAATTAACAGCACATTCGGAATTCAAATAAATCAATTGGAACCCGACCGCTGTCCGATGCGTTCAGAAGTTCTGTTTCAGTTCAGGAACAGAACAACTTTCGGCCATTTGTGTTCGATGTGTGGTAGGAGTACACAGAATTAAGAAAATTGTCGTTTAGAAGTGACTTGTTATAAGGAAGTGTGCTTTGTCATATCACACTTGTTTTTTCTGCTGTTATACACGTCTGAGACAGAGTTTATGATGAAGCAGGCTTCCATGAGAAAGTATAAATTTGACTTTTGACTTAAACCTATTTCTATATACAAGATTTGTACCTGACATCATTCAGTGTTTCTGTCGTAAGTAAATATGACTAAGCTATGCTTTTACGACTTGTAAGTACAAGAATGAAATAATCCCATGTACATTTGACGTTCTGTTATCATTTCTAGTTCGATGTGTCGCGTCGTCCGAGTGTATTAGTGTACGGTTAATACACTTGCCAAGTTCCGAACTTGGAACGGTTTAAAACGCTTTTGACAGTTCCCCCTCCCTCTTGCCGTGCCGGGCTTCTGAACGTGACCCGCCATTGATAAGTTTCGCCTTTTGGCTGTATACGACCTCTGCCTTTTGCCAAATTATAGAGATGTGTCGTTTTTGCCGTAGCTGGTTTTGTAATGCACCAAAAACACCGTAAAAAGATGACGCTCTCCTATGTTTTGGGAAGTTACATTGTGGAAAATTTGAGCCGGATACCCAGAAGCAGCAGTTCTATATATCGTTTTAACAACACGTCGTACGAGTTGTCTTTACAATTTATCTGTGATTAGAACTCCAGCAAACTTTCAAATTGGAACACACAAAAGCACAATTGAATATTAAAATTTGCTTAGCGTTAAACTAAGTGCACTAGAAGGGGAGTTTCGGGCTAAAGGAGCATCGAGCACGCTTAACTTCGTGCATAAAGCCTTTGGGTGTCCTGCCTCGGCCGATAGTGGCCATTGAAAATAGATTTTCACGCTACGGCTCAACCGCTTTCGAGAGCCAAACTTTGTCCAAATATTCGTTCGAGAATTCAACACACATTTTCGAACGTAACACGTCCATGTTCCTTTTTCAAACTGCCGTTCTTTTTGCAGCGTGATAGCCTCAGCTTGACATCGTTCGTAACGGATATTGTTCCGATTTTAAATTCTTCTTTTTCTTTGGTAACGATTATGGCGTTTTGTTTTCCAAACCGAGTTAATTTGTATTTATGGATGCTGTCTTTACGAATTACGCGAAAGAGGGAGCACGTACTGCTCAGTAGGCTTCTAAAGTTTTCAAATTAGCGCTTCTCTGTGAAGGAATAAGGATTGAATTTCAGCTTCCGATAGCAAATAATAATATTGTATGTACGATTCCATCACTGAAGCGTGGCACGAGTAATAAGACCAATAATTATTACTGCCGCAACTAAACTTAATTGGAACGAAGGATTATGTGAATAAATAATAACCTATTAACTTACACTTGGCTCCCTGCTTACTTTTTACAAGTTTTTTTACTAGGCGTAGGTGCGAAGATTATTGAATTTTATAGACAGCTGTGGCAGTCTATTGTGTGTCTTGATAAACGTGATGGGGGGCCGATTTATTCCTGGCTGGATAGAATAGGCCGCAGTCACGAAATGTCATATTGTCTGGATAGAAAATATTTGCTACTGGCCACTTAGAAGAAAAAAGTTTGTAAACTTCCGAACCGTTACTGGATTATCAGTTGGCGCCAAAGAGAAAATTCTTAGTATTTGAACGCACCGCTCAGGCATCGTTTTTACTTTTTTACAATCTTTGAGTGCAAAGCTTATCAGCATTCGAATAGTTTTACAAAACGCGTTTTTATCTAGCTGATAACTGGCCGATCGTGTGTGGAATAAAAAAGTTAATTCAAGTTGATAGCTCGAGCAAATCCCGCCTTGCCGCGTAATTAATAAAATGCTTTTTTGCTTTGTTTTTGCGGCAAGAATGGCGTTAACAAATTGTAAAGGGCGGGCGTAGTTGTAATTGACGTATAGAGTATTAATTTCTTAGGGTTCCTTAGTCGTTTCCTTGCAATAAATATCTATCGGCCGAAAACAATGTTTCTTTTTTGCATGGTTATTATTGCAGTTAAAGTAATGTTTTTAAACAATTTATTCTGTCTGAGAATGTAAGGAACCCATGACTTTTTACGTTCTTTCACCCCCTTCAATTTTTTCTCTACCACTAATATCAAGTTAGTTGTAATTGATTCCATACACATCCCATACACAGATACGATCGTTTTTTTATTCGCATTGTATGGTCAATGTGTATGGTTTTATCGAAGTATGACTGTTTGTTTATTGGTTCGTTACAGTAATACATTTTTTGCCGTTATCTTTCAAACTGCACTTTATTAGTAATTTACAGGTATAGGCGTGCATTTATTTGCCCATATTAATTGAAAATTATGATATTGCCCACATATCCATTACCTATAATGGAAATAATCTTTTATTTTTGATACAAGCTCGCTATAAGCCGCGCCATTTTTATTTAAAAATAGAACGACGACAAAAAACACGCGCGTATTTTCGAAAAATTCAAATACTGGCCGATACCACCGCCGTTTAACAGAACAGTTGTTTGCCGTTACGAAACAACAGTAGTTCCCATACAACATCCATACGGCTGTATAGATTGGATGATTGTCTATCATTTTCCCGGTACGCCATCAATTTCCTAGTTTTCCTACTTCCCACGGACAGAATAGTCCTGTCCAACGACGTTGTGCAATCTGGATGTGCGTGTAGTACGTATAGTACATTGACAGTTCACGCACGCACCGTTTTATACTTCTCTGATTTATCTACTCTTTTTGTATCCGTCTTTGTTGCTATAGGTCTCAGTTGTATATTGTGTTGAAATTATTAAATCTAGATTCAAATTACGACCTCAGTTCTTTCAATCATAACTAAACATGTAGTGACATTAAAAAGACATAAAAAATCAAATAGCAATTGTAATTTTCAAGATCAAATCGTACAAGTTAGTACTGATATTATTAAGATACCTAATGTAACTTCCATGTTAATTCTCTATATTCTAGTTCTTATACTCTAAGGCTTTACCTTGTTGGTTTTTTTAACTATCTTACGTCAGTAACCAGCCATTAAACTTAACCTCACATTTTGAGAATAAGAGGAAAAACGCCAATGGACTATGAAATTCGTCTCATGACGTCGCGTGGGTAAAAAAAAAACAATACAGCCTCTCTTACGTGACGTTTTAATATTCCACACTTGCAAATGACACGCTTGTATGGCACCATACAAACTTGTATGGTCGCACGGTATTGCGAAACGGTCAGAGCAATTTTTTCGAAAATCGTATCTCATACATAACGTGACTAGGAGTTTGTATTACTGTTTTTTGTTATAAGATTGGGAAATTAAGTTTGTGGGTAATTGAAAATTCATGTCACTTTTGTGTTGGCACACTCAGAATATTTCTGTAGGTCATGAGATTAAGGCAGCAATTTGAAATTCAATAGTTACTTTTACTTTAATCAATCTAGAATCGCAACTCTACTAGGAAAATCTACCAAGAAAATAGAAAAAGAAAACTCACAAGTCGTTAGTTTCAAAAATGGAATATAGCGCCATCAGTCAATCAGTAGTTTGATCGCCAACATCCGGTAAACACCAGTAGTACCAACCTGCATCCTCTAATAGCCAATAATGAGCCAGCGCTGGTCACGGCAACCGATAATCAAAGCTTTCGCAAAGACACGTCGTGGGAATCTTTCACTGGCTGGAAATAGGCGCGGGGCTTTGTTTTTCCGACCATAACATGCGTTTGTTCTTTATAAGATTCGAAATTCAAAAGACCACCACAGCCAACGTTTCATACTGACTCTACCGTTTTTTTTTTCAGCCAGTGTACATTTTTTACTTTTTTGGTATTTCTTTTCAAAATTAGAATGGAGCGTTTATCAAGTATCGACTAAACAACCGATTAGACCAGACAATCGTCAAATCGATCGGCCGAAAAACAATACACAACCGGGAACAATTTGGCGGGAAATAAGAAAAACGGAACTCTTTGGAATTATCTGAAATTCAATCTATTTGAGCTCATCCCTTCGACGAGACAAAGGCTAATGCACACCGCTATTGTCTCCGCGATTTATACTTTGTCCTGCATTGTCATTAATGTGTACATTGCCTTACAATGAGACCGAACGAGGCGTTCCTTTTTTAAATGTACCGAATTTTCAGCGTTTTCCTTTCATGCTTTCCGAATTTTCAAATGACGTATTACGTATTGTTGGCAAAATCACAAATCGCTATCAAACCATTTTCAAAGCCTAAAAGAACTAAGAAAAATAGAAAGAATTTAGGCTGAAAAAAGAAAAATCGGGAGTCATAACAGGATATGCAGTTTGAAAAAAGAAGGTTTGATTACGAATAGAGGTAATGAAATGACATAGTAAGTCTATTTGTATTCGCAGCGTATAACGTGACCTTGGAAGTTTGGAACTAAGTTCAAAAGGTCATGCGCCTTCGGTTACCATGGCGACGGAAGGGCTCTTCTCTATTCAAAGGTAAACATTATTGCAACCTTTATTAAATTATATTAAGAATAAGAATAATTGAATCTTTATAAAAAGCTAAAAAGTTAGTAACACTAAGGTAATAATTGGTAAGTACTGTGCATACATTCCTATGCATTATAGTGTTAGCCGACGCTCAGTGCGTGTCCGCTTACTTTTCTATTCTCTTTTCAAATAGATCGTCAAAGTATTGGTCAGTGAAAATGAAAAAATAAAATACGAACATAATTTTGAATTTGGAATCGATTAAAGCAACTGCAGCTGCAGTCGGCAGCCATTTTAAGAAAACTAACACGTATTTGAACTATAAATCGATGTCAGTACGCAACTTCAGTTGGACTATTTCCTCCCACCCCCCACCCCCCGCCTTGCAGCGGGAGGGGGTGGAACCGGCATAGGAGTGAGAGCTTCTGGAAATTATGATAGAGTATTTTATACTGAGTAAAATTTTGTATGCGACACGAGTTTAAAGTAAAAATGCTTCCAATTCAAACGCAATCATCCTTTGCGAAATCACTTGTGATCATGCTTACTTACTTTACTCTTCTTGCACAGAATTTTGGAAACAAACTATAGAGAAAAGAAAAAGGTTATAGATGAAAAAAATACTAGAAAACCATATTCAAAACTGCAAGTATAAAACACCCGTCACAACCCCGCCAGCTCTCATCCCCCAGTTCTCTGAGGCTCTAGTACGGAGTTACATTGTGGGGTGAGGGGGCCGACGTCGCTTGACCAGAACCCCCTCCCCCCAATAACAAGGGCGGGACAGTAATAGTAAGTTTCCGCACGCGAGGAAGAAGACCGGGAAAGGATACAAGGCTAGGGCAAGGTGAGGAAAACAAAAATAAAGTAAAAATGGCGAGTTCAGGGTGAGAATGTCACTTTTCGAAATGCACTTTGGGCCATAGTCTCTGTACAAGTAAAGGCACTTGTAAATAGACTGTCGCTCTAAGGACATTTCAGTAGTTTAAGGAAAAAATAATGGGAGAAAGACACTTAGAAAGGGACTTTAACGTAAAAGACGGATCGAAATATGTTTTGGAAAGGGACATTGTTACTCTGAACTCATTAATGTGGCTGTTTTACACGATACGACATCATCCAAATAGGCCACTTTTAAGGTGATTTTAATAAAAGAATTCGCGTTGGCACAGTCGTATGTATGTTAGAAAATAATGGCCTATCGTGTAAGGAAGCCTTTAAAATAAAAAGTCTATAGAATAAAGAGTGCGGTCACTAATGATAAGCTAGTTAATTTCGTGTCAGGGTTAGTTCAGACTGAAAAACTCTGAATGCACCCCTAGTTCTTAGTCATTTGTGAGTTTCAGCAACAGAACTTTCAACAGCCTTCAAGTATAAAAGGACTCAGTAAAGCAAGGGTGCAAGGGCTGTCTTCAATTATATCTTTAACAGAATTGCGTGATCATTAAACCGGTACATTTTAGAAGAAATTCTGTAAAATGATACTACTTCACAGGTTTTAGTTGCCTTTTTTGTATCTACAGAATCGCTTTTAAAACTGTTCAATAGTCAACCTCTACAGCGGGGGTGAACTCGTGCGATCGTCTTTTGTCTCCTGCCTAATGAGCCAAGTAATCGTTGGGCCAACTTGGCAGAGGTTGGCGAAACGCCACCGTGATTGATGGGCCATTGTCAGGTGCTGATACCGCGCCAAGCTATGCGAAAAACGGATTGACAATGCTTTGGCGAGCCAGAGCCATAGATGTCTGATAAGCAGGACGAAAATAGAACGGAACGAATTTAGATTTAGCAGTCAAATTTTGAAAAAAGAAAGTTTGTGTTTTGACGTCAATGGCAAAGACTCGAAATAGAATGAAATGAACTGTGTACCTTTTTTAGGAATGAGCGACTTGAGGAGCATGACTGCGGCTTCGTCGCACGCCCACGCGTGCATCTTGCGGTACGAGTCCCGGCCCTTCTCCGTCAGCTTGTCCCAGGGCTTCGGCTTCGACAGCAGCTCCGACACCGTCCCTTGCGACAGACCCAGCACGTACTTCGCAAACAATCTCTGCCCGATATTGTGTACAGATAGCAGCTCGCGAACTCGCCGGCTTATGTGCAGCGTGTCGAGGTTCGTATTCGCGTATTTGTCCATGTTGTATCTGAGCATCTCTTGCAAACGCGCTTCCATCGGATCTCCTTTGGGTATTAGGGAGTCTCCCAGTCTGCCGACTAAAGCGCCGGGCGGTAGGGGTCCCATGTCTTCGGCGAAGCGGTACGGGCGGTGTTCGTCGAAGCGGAAGGGGCTGGGCGGCGGCAGCGGCAGCGGCGTCGGCCCGTTGTGGTTGTGGTGTGTCGTGTTGTTGTTCAACGGCGGCGTGCTGGCCCAGTCCTCGCCACCTGTGACGATAATCACGTTACGCGGGAACACGAGGAGCGGGGAGGGGAGGGGAGCACGCACGTACGTAACCATTACGACTTTACGACGCACGAATTTTAAACGCGCGGCTTTTTTTGATGTGCGGATTCTGCAAGACCTATGAACGATTACGCGCGCCTGTGACCGGAATGTGTAGTGATGTTGGATGGGAACTGTCCTCGTACTCCGCGCGGTAAAGAAAAGTGAAGCGAACACGAACTAGCTACGGACATACACATTTGAATATCGAAAGCTTCGATCTTCACACTTGACGACATCTATTGAGCGCCCCTTGCATCTAGTCGCATCTTGCAATGAGACTACATGCAAAAAGGCAAACCAGTTTAAAAATGTTTTCTTACTTGGCGTCTAGGGCCTAATAGTAAGAGTATTTTTATTGGTCGAGCTATTTAAGGATTGTACGTACCTCATTACTCAACTCGTAGTTAGTCTTTGACTTAACTTCAGATTTGTTGGGTAGACCGACAGAGACACATAAATAGAGTGACAAGAGATTCAGTAATTCAGTAAACCAATAACCTCTGTATTGTTTAGAATTACTGTATCTCTACATCTCTCCTGAGAGTAGACTCGACGTAGACACAATTCCTGACAGAGCCAATTCTCGTACCATGCATGAAAAACGGGACGAACATCCGTAAAACGGATAGAACAAAAACGGGCCAACAAAATCTATGTACGTATCTGTCAAAAACTGTGTAACTGACCAGTTACTTGGTACGTACCTTCCCGGAGTTCGCGGCGCTCGGTGCTGCGCGCGCGCTCGGGCGAGCGGCTCGGCGGCGCGGGCGGCGACCGCAGCGGCTCGGGCTTCGGCCGCTCGGGCCTGTGCTCGGGCCGCTCGGACGGACCCAGGTCTAGCGCGCGGAGCATGCTGTAACAAGGGTAGTTCGATAAGTGAAACAGTACAAAAAAGGTTACGTAAGGACTTGTCTAGAACTAGGTGACGTTTTTGCAGATTGAGAGATTATCTGACAGATAGTTCAGCGGCTTAATGGAAAGTAGTGAGTAGTGATGAAACTTAAAAAAGCTTTCATTTAAAGCTGCGCCACCTACTAGGAACTAAACGAACAGATAAAAAATTTCCATCGAATACATACGTTCATTAACGACATAATCATTGACCCTGGTGTCAAAATTAAAGCAAAACTGTGGCACAGGATACTTTTACATAGATAAATCAAATAGTCCAAAAACTAATCTATTACATCTGCGTATTAGTACTTGCAACAATCTTGCAATGGAGGCAAGTAAATTATCCAATCACTCAACATTCTCCAACATATAACTCGCGAGAAACATCTAGAAATCAATTTCAACCATCGTTTACAGTTACAAATATATACCCGCTAAAGTATATATATGCAACTATTGGCCACGATCGCCCTAAGGCTCGGCGAGCGATTAAAAGTAGATCAGACATTCGTTTCCTTCCAAGTCTAGATATATTCTAGGACTTATAGCTAGCCCTAGCCCAAGCCTAGACAGGTTTTGCTAAGAGGTAAATCAATTTTACAAAGAAGATGGCGGATCGATATTTTGTACGACGATTTCTTTTCACACCTTTGCTATTTTTGAAACATGCATAACGTTTTCTTAAGGAAAACAAAGATTTGCCTATTCAATAATTTGTACAAATTCTCCGAAAAAAAATAATTTTGCAACTTTAGGAAGTGTCTTACCTATTAATAAACCAAAGTCAACTTTGAGATCGATCTCAAGAGCGATATTGTTAAATGTCAAGCAGTACTAATGACATCTCAAAGTCGCACTCAAGATCGATATCAAGGTTGAGTGCGATTTAATAAAACGGACCTTAAAATAAAAATGGCTGATTATGAATTCCATATTCAAACCAGTTTATCCGACACCACAGATTATCCTACGTCGCCTTACATAAAGAAGGGCTAAATTAACAGAGAGCCCTACCGATACCTTAATAAATTGAGCAAAAGGGCATTGATTAAAGCCATTCCAGGTGAATTAATTAGATATTTTAATTAATAGGTCGGGCCCTTATTGGCAATACTGCTTTCATAAATTTATTGAGATCGGGCCCTTAAAGGTAAAGGTAAGATAAGGGACTGATAATAGCACTTGATTGTACGTAGCAGGTTGGAATGAAAGGGATATCAAAATTGGTCTAGTAATTTCAAGATTTCGACGTCAATCGATTACAAATATTTTAAGGTCGTGTTCTACTTAAAAAGTGGTCAAATAATGTCTGAAACATTTTTTGAAATATGAAAATAATACCATAGCTTGTAAATCGTGAACATACTACGCCAGAGATTTTTTTTATCAATATTGACGTACACATATCACTTCTTTATCCCCTTGCGGGGCAGACAAATGGTGTGATGCTATTTCCAAAATATTTTACTTCTTTTTTGGTTGGAAGTCGAGAAAAAATTACCAAGACAATTTTCCACGGTATGTTTTTCTGCTAAGATACAGTTTTTGACGTACGAAGCAACTGAAAACTTAGCCGAACTTTTAAACCCCGTAGCTTTTAAGATTTCCTCCCATATCGTAAGCCAAAAACCATCAGAGGCAGAATTACGATAATACAGGTAATTAATCGAAAAACTTGGTCGTGTAAAGGCTGCGCCACACCGCGAGCGTCATAAAGTATTCAGTGTGTTGCCGCCTTTACTCGCGACTTGCAAGACAAAGATGCTTTTAAGCTTCCGGCAGGGTTAGAGACAGCTGTGGAGTCGGTGTCTATTGATTTTTGTTTTTATTCCCTTGGGGTGTAGGCAGAACTTTAAGAGCCTTCAAAATAATACGGTCGGTACCGCCACGTCCGACAAATATTGAGGGTCCTTTTATGATTCGTGTATCACTGTATTGACAGGTTGTCGGCCTGTCACCTAATGTTGCAATACACATGAAAACACGGAGTCTCATAGGCGCCTCTTACGACACCCTCGGCAAAGAAATGAGGTGATGATATTATAAGCCGGCATCACACGGCAATGTAGGTATGTATGTACCAGGCGCATCAGCACCGATCTGATTAGGAGTTGAAGTGGTCGCCATGGCCGAAATCGGTCGGAGAGATCATCATCATGTATCTAATATTGTCAGGATGCCACCGATCAGCCATCAATACTTTTATCATATCAGTAGGTAAATACTAGACAGTAGGCTTGTTAGACGTGGCGATAACGACCGTAATTTTACGATGGTTATAAATAAAGGCGTAATTTGTGTATGTGTGTGTGTATGTTTGTGTAGGTAAGTTGAAGTAGCTTCTAAAACCTCCCACAACTGCTATCCACTCCACTCCCTCCCGTATTCCTCTACCTAGCTATTAAAACTCTGATCAGCTGTACTCTACTACTTACTAAACTGTGCCACTAACTCCCATTTAGCTAAGTGTGTTTATGACGTCACACCACCCACTTTATATATCGATAAATGTACGTTATAATAACCTTTAAAGCACAAGCGAAACAGATGGGGATAAAAGTTTGCCTTGAGGAAGAAATGGTGTTTCGTAGAGCAAGATTTTTATGCTATAACTAAATACTATGTAAGTATTCTAAGCCGCACTCAATTCTGAGATCGATCTTGAGCGCGACTTTGAAATGCTGTTGGTATTGACTGGCATTTGTCAAAATCGCTCTCGAGATCGATCTCAGAGTTGAGTGCGGTTATACGGGCCATAGTGTATGTTGATTCTTCAACTAAAGCTTTTTTTTTAATTTAATTCGTGCAACATTTTAATGTCTAGCGCAAGCTTGACCAATCAAGAGCTTCAAATTTTTGACAGCGGTTCAAAGTGATTGGCTAATCGAACTCTCGGTGAGCGCTAAAATGTTACTCCAAACATTTGTCATCAAATTCACATCGAAATTGCCGTAGTAAAGTAACAATATGCTCAATTCCCAAAGTTCTCAGGTACTTTGTGCTCAAATCGATTCGCCCGGGGCCCGACATTTTCACACCTCCGCCGTGGCTTAATTACAATTTAATATATCACCAATTAGGTTTGATCGGGAACAATCTACTAAATTCGAACCACCCCTTTCCTACTGCATCTTCCGAAATAAACTTGCTACTGAATTCGGTCGGGTTTTACGTAAGGAGCAGCACTTTGATCAAATTTAGAAGTCCTCCTTTCTCATGTAGTTGCATACAATATTGTAGCTCTTGAACCTGGTCGGGTAATAGGGTAGCAGAAGGAAACTGTTGAACAGTTATTGTTGAGCATTGTTCACCGTTTTGTATGAGTTCCCCAGACGTTTACCAGGTGGAGGCTAATAGTCCCTCTGTCCCAACGCTTAATAGCTATCGATTTTCAGATTTCAGATACGAGACGACATTGCTAGGTAAACGGTTTCATTGTGACCCGTTCTGTTTTCAAACTGCTGAATTTTTAAATGAGGAATAAAACGACCCCTGATTTATTTCAAAGTCATCTCGCGTTCGCATTTCAAAATTATCAGTTCGACAAATTATCGGAAATTTCGCAACAAATTTTTGATTAATGGTTGGCAAAGCTGTTCTTTAAGGGTTGGTGGAGGGAACGACGCTCTCAAAGCGAATCAAAGACATATTTCTTGGAGAATCTTCGATATTGATTAATAAATTACAAATTCCTGCTAAATTTCTGAACGCGCGGATTACATCAATGAGTTGGACTGGCTGGCAATAATTTTGAATTTGGAAGTGAGCGCCATAAAAACAGAGACATATTTGGAATCAGAATAGGTTATTGCAATTTTATGGATGTCAGTTCTCTAAGGCTATTAGTAAATAAAGACAGAATATTTCTACTTTGTTTGTAAAGTATTTACCTACTAGGTAATAGTATACTGTTACCTACATCGTTTTTCGAAGACGCCCAACCGTATCGCGCTTACTCATCCGTCAAATAGATTTATAAGCAATCTCGACCAAACCTTTTTATCGCAACAATAGCGTTCCAATTTCGAAATACAATCGAGTATCGGCGATCGGTTATCATCGTCATCGGCCGATCGCCCCGCCCACACGCTAGCCGCCGGCCAATCGCCGCCGATCGATTGGTCAATACGATACGCCTCACGTGCTCGCCTCGCGCCCGCTCGTTACCTTCGACAACCGATTTTCCGATTTCCGATTGGGAGTGGCTCTACATAAACCTCGGCTGTATATGGGCGAGGCATGTGCTTCAGTTGCTGGCCGTAAAGTTTACATTCGATTTTTAAACGGTCACAGTTTGACAGTCAACAATTAAACTTTAACTTCTAAACTGGCGTGGGATTGGTCAATGTTCGATCGAGTGTTCAAATAGGAAATATCTTCCTTTTAAATACACGTTTTAAGTTTGGAACGCAAATACAGAGCTTGTCTGTCATTGGCTCATCGATGCTTTCTTTTTAAAAACGTGATGACATGTAGAGTTGTGGACATAGAGCCATTCCGTTTCCTGGTTCGAGAGTCACCTACCTATTCAAATTTTCTCAAAGACAAACATTTACAGACTAAAGCGAACTAAAGTCAACACTTGTAAAAAGCTTGTGCCCGTCTATTCTTTTTATGGCATCAAAAAACGGTCGGGAAGCGTAAATTAGTTGATAATTTGTGTGTGACAGTGTGGGCTTAAACTTTCGTTAAATGTAAGGCAAACACCGCCTAAGCAAATGGAGACAGGTGTCCACGATAGGCCCTTGTATTGATATATAGAACACAAACAAACTTACACTATATCAAGTACATACGAAGAATACTGTTTAACTTGCCCGAGAAATATGTAAATCGTGTGTGCATAGTTTTTAATTAAACAAGAGATAACCGATGTTTTCTATTTGCTGTTTAAAAATTAACTTGGAATGTCAACAGTGCATCTTGCATCAGATAAATCTATGACGAAATAAACCTTTAACTAATAAAGAACTTTTGAAATATTGCTGGCAGTAAAAAGTTATCGCTGCGATTAAAAAGTTAAAAAAGAAAAGGAAAATAAAAGGGTTCTTTAATTCAATTATGCCGCGTTCGAAGATTCGGTGTTCGAAATTCCAAATTTGAAATTCAGAATTTAATCGCAAGGCAAATAGCGCAATCCGGAGCTAAGACTGCCGCGTTCGGGAATCAATCTATGCGCCCCCATTAAGCTTTAATCTTCGGCTCCGGCTATAACTTAATCCCTACTTGAGCAACATAAATAAGGAATAAACCGCCACCGGTTATTGGGAATTTATGGCTTCTTATTGGATTTAGTTGCCGCCCTTTTTGATGCAAATACTGAGACCACAGATTAAATTAATGGATGGGTGGAAAAGATAACGCCTCTACATAGCCTTGTTAGGACATAGTTTGACTAACAGAGTCTTCTACTGAATTATCTAAATTTTATTTATTTTCTCATCCGTTTTATTACTTTTTTATTTGGTAAGGGAATTTGTCAAAATGTGTCTTCTCGCGTGCACTCCGCAATAATTGAAATTGGAACGCCCTGCGATTATACTTCCGTTTTCTATCGGCAGTTGTCGTGTTTGATGGCAGTAATCGTCTTATGACTACTTCAATTGGTCGGTTATTATTATTTTCTTATTTTTAATGTAGTTTTTCGGTTCATTGCTTACTTTTATTATATTTTTCTTTCGTCGATAAAAAACTACACCTATACCCCTCTAAGTGACACTAGTAGGTAATTTGATTTAAATGTCGTTACGTGGATGACTCACTTACTCTTCCTCTCACTTACAAACGTTCCAATTGACGCACTCAAAGACTTTCAAAATAAACTTTCTGACCGACTTAACATCTTTATCCTTAAAACGTTGTAAAACACCTATAAACAATTACTGTGAACATTAAAACGGTCCTTAAGGAAGCGGCGAGGTTTTAAACATGTTGTTTTGTACAGCTTTTTAAAATTTTATCCTTGCGTAAGAGGCAAAAGGATCAAAGCGCATACGGCCAAGATTTTTTCTTGGCCATAAGGCTGTGAAAACATTTGCTTCAAAGAAAACTTGATTGTCTATTGTCGGTTTAGTTGGTAAACGGTTGTCAGTTTTTGTAAACTCTATTGTCTTTTCGAGATAAAGTCGTCAACTTGACAAATGAAAGATTTTAAGCTATGATTGAACAGAACACTCGCACACACTAGATAAAAGATATTTAGTAAAACGTTTTTGATTTTGTTCGTTTAAACAATTGTTACTGTTTAAACCCAAGATTCGAACACGAACTGTTTACTATTTACAATTCATTCGTTAACTTTCATTCATCTGATCCATTCATTCTCTGTCAAGCGCGAGCATATTCTAGTCTTCGATGCCCAAATATAGGCCATCGGTCTAGTGAATGAACATTAAATAAAGAATTGTTGTGAACAATATGAACAGATAAGTCATTCTCTAGCGGTTCACCAGCGTTTTACTTTTGTAAGCACAACAATCCTTCGGAAAGCATGATTATCTACTGTCTACTTTTAGAGTATAGGTGCGTTTTATCTCTCCCGTAATGGTAGAACTAGATCTAAGAGACTATACCCGCCTTTCTTAAGTTTACTAAAAATAGAGCTCTTGTCATATTTTGACGTCGAACTTCAGTGGCTTCAGCCCTCACTCTCTGTACACTATTTGGACAATAATCTCCCAAGCATGATTGATATTTACTCAATCAATGACCGAACAAATAAACCAATACGTTCACCACATAGGAGCCAGGTCAAACACCGATTCCAAAAACTCTTCTTTTCGGGAGGTCCATCGATACATTTTTTCCATTTTTTTTTTCTATTTGGGTCGACAATCACCACTCATGTCCCAGGCCCAAAGTCGGACCGCTAAACGGTTTCGAGATATGGAATTTAGCACCACCCCCGAAAGTCAATATTGGTTACAGACGTACACGGCATCACCGAACAAAACTAAAACGTTGAAAGCGAAAACCACCTTTATTTCAAGGAAGATATGAGTTTGGTAGTGTGTGTTTATCTGGACGATATTGTACAGCTTGAGAACCATTTTGGGAACAGATCGCTTTTTGACTTTTTTGGAATTGAGATTTTTTCTTATTTCCTGTCAAATCAGTGGGAAATCCAAATAGGATTATCGAAGTCTTGACATTTTTTATTTGTGGAACATTAATTTGGTTATCATTCGTGTTTCTTGAATGATTGGGATTGTTCTCATCAATGTTTGATTGTGTGTTAGCATTGCTAATCAGGATGTTAGCTTTTCAATCCGTATCCGCATTTAATTTTTTGTTATCAATAAATTGGCTAAAAGATATATTTGTTATGCCTGCCAAGCTTGTTTAAGATTGAGATGTCATTAATATATACGTAAAACGAACTTACAACTTCGTTAAGAATTTTTTTTATTTCGATTGTCAATGTCGTTAATATGCTTTTGACGTAACTACTTTTGGTTCTCAATTTTGGATAGTATTTTGGTGGCTAAAAGTTTAAGCCTCTTTTATCTATCGGCTGTGATATGTGATGCTTTCAATTTCACAAGAGTTCGCCCTAAATGCGGTAATACCTATCACTTTCCCACGCGAGTGTAATCTACCGGAAGGAATCAGTCAACATCCTCGCCACAGATTATAGCTATCAATCATTCACTAGCTAATTATTGGGAGAGTACAGTAACGGTGCAGAAAGTGATTGCAAGATAGACTCTTTAGACTATGTGTTGCATAATATTGAATTGGATTTTTGAAGAAGATCTATCTATAGCGAGGATGATTGGCGACTTGCTGAAATACGACTACTTTATAAAGAACATAATTATAAAAGGGAACGTAGAAGGAAAGAAAAAAAGAGTCTAACCTAGACGCACTTACTTTACCCAAATAAGGGAAAAGTAAACGTCATATCAAGAGGTCATATTCAGTGGTAGAGAGGAGGGAAGAATGGAAATTACTCCACCGATAAGAGTCTAAGTCATACATTTGAAGAAGAACAATGTCATCCACATAGGTATATTTTTTGTCAAACTGACTAGTAAAAGAAACTTTCTGACTGATTTCATGTTATCTAACTCGGGATGAAGGTTTAGGCTCATTCTTAGAAAATTTCCAATAAGCTATGTCATATAAGCTGCCTTTGAAATTTGAGCCAATCTCGTCTTTTACCGAGCTATTAATACCGATGACTTGTCATCTTGACAGCAATAAACGTTCAACCAATGTTTTCCATAGTTTAATGTGTTATTTTTACCAATATGGCGACCGAGGGTCGGCACCTTTGATCTATCAAAGGGTGGCTTCAAAAGCGCCGACGTGACATAAAATCAAGTTAGTGCAAACACGGTAAACAAAAACACACCTTTTGGGACACCCTGTGAACTATTTATAGAGTTCGATCGATTGCTTAATTTGTTAGATCTTTCTAATAGTTTCACATCCGTGAGAATAGCGCATGCTATTTGCCGTGTGATGCCGGCTTAGAATAGCATCACCCCATTTCTTTCCCGTGGGTGTCGTAGAAAATGACTAAGGGATTTGAGGATTTATTATATACGACTTATCTGAAAGGACCCAAACATTTGTCAGACGTGGCGATGACGACCGTAATTTTACTGTCGTTAACGCTCTGCCTACCCCGCCAGGGATATAGGCGTGATTTGTGTATGTATGTAAGTATGTAAAATAGCGCAGTAATTATAAAATCTTATTTTTGCCTCAATCGAAAAGAAATCAGATTGTTTAATGGTTTTTCGAATGTTTGTGAGAGAAAATTGAACTTATTAAACTGAAATAGTAGTACTTAAAGCAGATAAGTTTCGGAAATTCAGGTTTTGTACATTTCCTGTAAATACTCGATCAGCTAAAAACTTCTCCTAACAGTAAACACCATTGTTTTGACATTTCTCGTATATCATTTCACTAGCAAGTAGCAACTGTATCGGTCTATATGTGCGTAAGCACGTCTAGCCAGGCCTTTATAAGACAACAATCCTCAAGGATTATTCCATTCACAGCTCACACAGACTTAATCCTGAACCAACTGGAAGTAGAAGACAATCATAATCACGCAGGCGCCTCATTATCAACTAAGTTATCATTATCAGTCAAAGGTACGGTCAGCAAACATGCTCTTCTAGTCTGGAAGGTACCGTCAGCATACAAAGTCTACAAGTTATTTGTGTAAATAGTGGATTTATTTATGAAGTAGGAAAGTGTTTAGTAATTTAAATAGTTATACTATTCTTAAGAATAGTGTGGGTTTACACTATGACTATAAAACGGTAGATAATATAATTAAAACTGAGAGGTGGAAAACTGGGTCAAAACATTTGTTAACTAGGACATAAACATAATTAATGACGGTAAAATAAAAACGTACCAAAGTAGACGTATGTAACAAGAATATGTTGCTTCGAGTAATTTGATCAACCTTTTTTCATTTTTGGATGTTCCGTCTTTGAATTCCTATTTCCTTTTTTGGAAAACTTGCAAAAAAACCCCCGTGTTTGATATATACATTTTTTAGAAAACTTGCGCTGGAAAATTTTGCGCGTTTTTCTAAACCTACCTTACACGGGAATTCTCATTTCCTCACGAGAACTTGACTAGAATCTGTACATCACTGTACTCGACCGCATTCAAGGCTTGTTGGGCAACCGGGGTCAACGAACCTCTATCTCCGTTATCAAGTTTATTAACGCGTGCGCAGGCGCAAGTGTACCTGTGTTTGTGTGTTCGTCGCTTGTATTGTCTATGCTTCACTGTTTCCTTGTAAAAGAGCTTTCGGAGATAAGAGTTTGATTGAGTGGTAAATGTCTTGTGATTTTAGCTGGAGGTATAAACTTTTCAGATTTTTTATAAACAATTTTTAGATAGAAGATCCATTGATACAAAAAAAGGAAAGAATGTGCGTTTGCGAATGAGTCTGAATGAACTAAAATATAGAAATTATTGGAAACATTTGTGAAAATGATGCCCGCTATTGATGTTCCAGACAGAAAATCTTCAGATTAAACCAAATTTGCTGAATTTTGTTAAGAAACTCAAGATGGTGGAAGAATTTTAGTGGTATCAAGAAAGTTCACGGGTTGCGCAGGACCGGAAAAGTTGGCTTGAAAAAAAAGATTAAAAGGAGGCCTATCTGTTTTTCGCTGATATGCCCATACATAACACGTCTTTATCCCTTATAGTATAGGCAAATATAGTAGAAGAAAAATCCAATCATCTCTTACCTGATCTCCCTCTTGATGTCATCGTAGTCCCGCTGCGTGTCCAGCCTCGCTTCCAGCCTGGCTATGTGCTGCTTCTTCTCGTCCAGCCGCTCCTCCAGCCGCTGCAGCTGCTGCGCGTGCGCCTCCTGCAGCGCTGTCAGCGACGCCTGGAGCCTGCGCACGTCCTCTACCAGTTGCGCGATCTGGGGAAGACGGAGAAACACTGTTAGAATCAAAATTGTTCACAAACATACCTTTTATATAACGATATTTATCCATTTTAGGTTAGGCTAAGCGTTAAATACTGTAAATATATGGTCGCTATCGCCACGACTATTACCAAATATTGAGGGCCATTTCAGAAAGTATAAGGACAGGTTGTCAGTTTGTTGCTCATAGTTGTAATACACATGAAACTCTCGAGCCTTTGCTCTCTCAGTTAACCAAGACCTTTCCACAAGTTAACTTTTCCATTATTTTTGGTTGTAACGTCACTGTTTATGAAGTCTTTTATAAAAATTAAAACCGAAATGAAATAAAAAATACCATCGAACTAGGAGACGCCCAATACCATTAGAAGACTTTTTTCCTGTTTATGCAAAATTTAATTTTGGCTGCAATCTTGACTATTCGCATAGGCTCGTCAAAAGATATCCCACAAATGTTAGCTGACAGATGTTTCTGTTTCTACAAATAGGTAGATAAACTAAAAGTGAGTCAGTGTTTGATACCGAAGGACTGATCCCATGAACAAATACAGTAGAACAATATTGCGCAGAGTATTTGTGTAGCCATGAGTGGTTGTTTAGTCTGAGAGATCTTTTATAGCTTTCTTTTTACTTACATAGACGATATGGTGACTACTCTAGATTACAAATCCTGAAGAATTTATTTCTAGAAATAGGCAGCACTTGTTGTGTTATTTTTTGTATTGTTCTGTATCTCTTATTGTGTGCAATAAATGGTTAAAAAAATAAATAAGAATTTACCTTACATTAAAGTGGTTGCCTTATATATATTAAAACCACTTATATTAGCCTCGTCATGATTCTAACAAGGTATAAATCTGTGTTATCAGTGTAATTGTTATGATCGTCACCCCAATTTGGTTAAAGTATACTAATTGTTTTAAAACATGGAAAAACTCAACTTTGTTGTTAATCATATAAATAATATGGCCTTCCAAGATAGTTCTAGGTTATTAGGCGCATAGGAACTATTCGTAGTAAAATTATATGTTTTTTTTCTAAATACTTATCCATCTCAACATACTGTGCTACCAGGGGAAAATATACTTGTGCAAAACAATTTAAAACCCTGATCCGCTTTTTTAGAAGAAAATGTAGGTTTATTCTACATGACCATTTTGTAAAACAAATAATATTATTGTATGTACCTACAACTAAATCACCGTTTTCAAAATGAAAAGAATTCATAACTACCATAAAACACGCCAGAAAAATAAAAAACACGTCTTGATTAGTTTACATAAGGCTTATTCCATTAATTTGAACGACGTGAACGAAATACAAATATTGGCCTATCAAAGATTTCCAAATGATATGATTGCGGTAAAAAAAATATGTCAGCATAAGTACACATTGATAATTTCAGAGATAAAACAATAAATTTTATAGAGGCAATAGACATTTTCATATATTTTAAAACCCATATAGATATGGGCAATACAATAAGTCTTGGTTAAGCCTATTCGATATAGATAAACGTGTTTTATTAATTCATGTAAATCACACAAGTACTGAGATGTTTTTGGTATAATTTTTTTTGTTAAACCAGTTGTACATTGAGAAGAAGCTTTTAAAATTTAGATACTCCTGAACTTAACATATATAAGTGCCCCTTTTGTTCGGAACCCCTTCAATAGCGAACAAAAGAAAACCTCTTCAGTCATCCATCATACAACCTTGAAGTCATCGCCCATGACCGTAGCATAACCTGCACGTCTGTTATTACCTATACGTTTCCGTCCGAACGCGATCTGTTCATGAAATCTCCTTTACAATCCGCCAATGTCTATAATACTGCTAAAATCCATACACACCAAGCAAATCTCGACCATGTTACCAGTGGAATAGACGCTACAGCCAATTTGATCGACGGCAAAGATGCAGCGTATATGTGAGGCCTCACCAGTGTTATTTGTCGACCTTCGGAAGATATCAATTGTTTGCAAGCAGGTGTCGTCCGCGGCCAACCGTGAAGATACGTATCGGCAAGATAGATGCGACGCTACTCACGCGCCGTGCAATGTATGGACGGAAGATTATAGCTTCAATGTTAGATTCTGTTGTATCATTGATACTTTAGTGTTTATCGATCTTAAGATGCCATGGTGTGGGTAGATTGTGGATTGAAAGCGTTTAATTGTTTGGTGCTGTGTGAACAGAAATAACAAGTAATAAACCTAAACTGCGTTGTTCAGGTTTGAGATATACTCTTTCTTGTTCCATTTTTTCAATCAAATTGGAATTATAAGTGTAGCCATGATCGCTGAATTTTTCTGTCTACATGGATGACATGGTCGCATAATGTCGTCCATATAATATGTATTATAAGATCTATTAAAACTTTGCGCTTATGTTTATGTCCACAACTATAGATTTACTTATATACTGTTCTATGACATTCTTTGATCATTGAATAGTTTTTTCACAGGATATGCTAAATGATGTTCTATTTTATACTGTTTCTTGTTAGGTTGCGTCATCACTTAATGAAGAATCATCTATGATTTATGTACCACGATTGTTTCCGTTCAGTTAATTGTACTTTATATTACAGGAAAATTTTGAGGTAAAGCTTGTTGACGTGTTTTCGAGACATTATGTTTCGTATGATACGAATGAGTGACAGAAATTTGTTGTTTTTAGCTATTCCAAAGACGTAAGGTTTAAAATCAGATATCAATGCCTTGACATCGATTGGGTACCTATATCTACAGATAAACACTTAGTTAAATAGTGTCGGTTTGATAAGACCTTGTCTTTTTGACATTGACGCAAGACACAAGAATAAATCTTACTTTAATTAGGGTTTGATCCACGTAATATTGTTGTAAAACGTTACCCAACCTGTTGATCATTGATCAAACATTGTAAACAGCTTTGAGATATCGCTCGATTAATCTGGGTGATTTAAGGCTGTTGATAATTTTTGGAAATACTTGGAAGGTGTCAAGAATATAGGTGAGGATGAGGAAATGATTGATAGAGTTTAAGGCATCGACGATGATACTCATATGATTTGTCGTCATGATACTCATGAGATCGGTGTCTACTAGGCTTTCATCAGTACAATAGTTCACCTTGCTAGAGACTAGCCTATAGAATTTTAGTAAAAAAAAAAACCCATTAAAAATCACGTTTTTCCCTTGCGGGGCAGACAACGTGTAAACAGCCGTAAATAGGATCACTATTGCCACGTTTGAAAACTATTGGAGGGTCGTTTTAGTATCATCGTGTATCACTGTAGGGACAGACACATGAAGTCCGAAGCATGATATAATCATTCCGAATTATTAAATCATCGAAAACCCTTTTAGTAAGACCTCAAAACAAATATCGACACGTCCTCCGCAAAACAATCTACCTAAGCCCAATCATAGTGGGCAGAACGGGTGAACCCTTTTTACGAGATAATAGACCGAGAACCTTTATAGACCGTGCCGAACCTCTACTTCATTCGCTTACATAGTGTCACGACCAGCGACTGTCAGTACGCGCCCGTACGAGCGTGTATCGAGCACTGAGGTCATGTTACGATGGTCGCGACACTATCTAAGCGAATGAGCTGTAATGTAACCTTTTCCTTTACTTTACCCGATCAATTGACCGTCCCAAACGAGTCAATTTACATCCCCACCCTTGATGGGTGTTCTCACTTCTCTGACTATACAGGGTGGTCTGTAGGCGGTTTAAAAAAGCTGACACCAGGGTTCATCGGGCTGTTGGAGGACTCGGTGTTCGACACAAATAGAGAGAAAGGTGTTAAGTAAAATATCTACATTTCGGACATCTTTACCTACCAATCTGGGCCTTCCATGCTACTCGTGCTTACCGAAAGAGAATTTTGTGTAAAATTACCAATATTCCTTTTTTTTAATTTCTTTTGTCGCTACATCGCTAAAGGTGTCCAGAATCTAGATTTTTTGTTTAGTTTACTTAAAGCGGGACAACCTGTATAGGCGCGTTTCGTTGTACGCATCTCACTGTCCACTGAAACTGCTAGCATAAAAAGTATTAGGCGAAACGGAACGGGTGGAACCGCGAGTAATTATTGTCTTAATTCGGGTCTGTCCTGACCGCCATTACGGGATGGTCTAAAATTTTAAGCGAGAGCGATTTTGAAAATAAATAGTTTTAAGAAAAAATTGCTCAGTATAAATTATGGAGATCAAAAATTTAAGAGACAGTTGTTCAAAGAAAAAGAGTCGAAACATAACGTTGATTGACTCTATTAAAAAAGATAAAATAAAAATGAAGGATAAAGCATACGACGGCGTAGAACTATCTTTCGGGATTACTACTTTCTAAAATTTTTGTTAAAGTTTTTTATAACTTTAAATGTTTGATATTATTTCTGCCATTGTACCTTGATTGGCCATGATAATTAGAAAAAAATATTACCTACTTATGTAGCTACATAATTGGTTTACATAACAATAATCTTTGTAATTATCATTCCTCGTCTGATTAATGAAGATGTTATTTCAAATAGATACGATCGCAAACAGATAATGAACTGAATATTCAATGATGATGTTGGTCTCTGATAAAATGTAAATACTAGCTTGTTACTGATCCTTCCAATGTCAAATGTAGGTACATAATAACTACTACTTTTAGGTACAGTGGTTCACAAGTACCTACCGACAGCTATAAGGTTCTTGCGTCATTTCTATTACGCTTGACAAAACCAAAAATGGTTCGTTTTTTTATCATATTCATAAAAACATATATTAGTTACCAAGCCAGAATTATAACTTTTAAAACTATCACGATTATTTTAACCTTTTTTTATTATGGTTAGCCCGGGTCACTCGCGATATTTTACAAGCTAGAATTGTTTCATAATCTTCCTGAAACACTTATCCTAAATACTAATTTTGCAGCGGCAAAAATTTTTTGTAACCTAAGTAGTGACTACTTTAAAACGCTAGATTTTTGTATCTTGCACCACCAGGAAGGGTGCTTCTTTAGGGTTAAAGGGCTGTCCTACAATTACCAACAATCATTACTACATACAATTATGTCCAGGCCTTTTTACTTGACATTTTTAGTTTAAATTACAAGCCTGTGACGTCATAAAGACGGAACCCTGACGCCGATGAGTTTTGACCGCAACAAGTTAAATTGGGGATCGGCAGGTAAATTTTAAGGTCTGGCAATTCAGGATGGTGACCATAGACAATGGAGTTGGGATTTTTATGGTAATTAGCACTCGCAATTCGAGTTACGGATGAGTTCACAATTTAATGAACTTAGCGAAACGTGTACGTAACTTACTATGTATTGGATCAACGTACACATTTTTTTCCTTCAAGTTAAAGTGATCGCTTAAATAGTTTACCTACTTGAGGTAACCATATTTCACACAAATGAAAGGGCTTGATCAAAAAACCGATTACCTATCTATGTAGACGACATGTCGCTGTTTCAATGTCTTTGATTTACTGACACGGTGACACCTATCGCTTACCCCTAGCATTTCCGACATGAAACCTCGCATAAAGAATTCACCCGTAGTTTTCTAGGGCATACCTTATATTTTTAGCTCTAGCAACACTGGGGTGGCTATAATCGAACTGGCTGATAAACCACCGGAGACATTACGCGCGATATACGACCAGCCACTTGTACAACTATTTGCATTCAGCCAGTAACAGCAAAGCCTTTTACAAAGAGAAAGAATGTCGTCCGCTATGTTGGTACCACTGTTACGTTCTATCTTTAAATGAAAAGAGCATTACTGGGGTGTGTTCAGAAATTGTCTTTAAATTTTTACACGTAAATATATTTTGGTAAGAACATAAATTATCATAAGTTGCGTTATCTGGAACGAAAGAGAAATAAGACTCTGATATCTTGATATCAAAAGAGGATTATGTTATTACGATGTGTTACTAGGGACGATGAATGAGGTAAACTATCTGTTCGCAATAGAAAACAGATTAAATACAGTCTCAATAACTCTCCCTGCACGCGAGCTCTTTTGTTGATTCCAATCTCGCAAGAACAAGACTGCCAACATGACGAACATAATCTCATGTTTCATCGCTACAAAGTTTGCGGAGAAAAATGAATCAGAAAAGGCAAAGCAGAGGACGCCTGTCAATAGAGAGTCCAAAGGTTCAGTAACAAAACCAGTAAAACAGATCCAATCCAGCCTGACAATGAATCGTCACAAAATCGTACACGACTCAATCACAAAAGAAGTGATGAAAGACAAGTGAGCCAATAAAAAAGGCATAATACGCCATTTTGCCGTCAGAAAGTAGAATCCATGTCGGCGATCTGTCAAACTGGTCAAACATGAGGTCGCCCGACCTCGGCTCGGCGGGAAACCTTTATTAATCGGACAAATTCAAAAGCTATTCTCCAATTTGAAAACGCAACGCGCGAGCCGCCTTCACATTTGGGCAGGGTTTCAGCAATACCAACTGTACGGAACAAAAAGACGTTCGGAAAGCTTCTACGGCGGACATTTTCTTTTTTACGTATCCACTGTCTAGTTTGACGTGGAGAGTTTCATTTCGGGGAAAAATGATAAATGACGTGAATGATTGAGCAGCTGGACACGAGTTCCGGCCAGTTTCCAAAAGAGATTTCGTCTACTATTCCGTTTCTGCTCCATTCGAATTATGACGGGCTTTTGAATCAGACAGCCGCGTATCTATCGAAAAATTAAAACGTGAAAATTCATTGGCCATTCCGGCGACAAGCGTTACGAGTGAAAATTCATAAATATTCACAACAATAACCGCAATGCTTTTACAAAACGAGTTTGATTGACAATAAAATGTCATCACTGTCAATCCTGTACGATTGATCGTAAAAGTTAACACGATTTGGTCGCTAAAATTCTGTGTTGTTAGGGTAAAAAGGTTCGGAATCCAATTTGTTTTTGACATTTGCAAATATGGCGTCAAAATTGACGTTGAAAAGCGGCAAAAACTGGCAGTCATGAAACTTGTCTATGAGCAGACGCGGTGTCAGCCAGATTTCGTGTTTGAAACATTGGAATGAGCCAATCATTTCGATTATTAGTTTTTTGAGTGCTAACAGTACGGCTGCGAGCTGAACTTTTTTAATTTGCTCGCTGAGGCATGGTTTTTTCGATACTTCAGGAGTACTGGCTGGAAAAATCAGACAGCACTTCGGTGATAGAAGACATGGATATCCTTTACTGCCAGCAATAAGCTTCTTAATTTAAACAGTTGTAGGAACAATTTAGTCCAGTTGTTTACACTTTTACAGGATTACTTAAACGAGGCCGCGATCCGTGGAACTTTCTGTAATTTTTTTAGGCTTCTCGCCGAAACTAATTATCAATTCTCATATCGTAGACAGTGGTACCGCGGGAGGGTACGAAATGAAGCAATTATAAGTTGTGGAAGCTCAGTTATTGCCTGTCTATCGTCGCAGTTATAAAACCGAATGGAAAACTAAGTTGGTCGCGAAACTTTGTGCGGGTGCACCGATTCCTATACTCGGAATATTGGATTTGTTTATTCGATTGAAGCATTAGTTTTGATTTTGTTTGTTCGGGTTTATGACGTGGAAGGGAACGATAACTTTGACGGCGAACTACTGAGGGTAAAATTATTAGTGAAGTCACTGCGGAATGTGAGGTTAGATATTAAATGTAATCCAACTGACAAGTTTTCAACACAAAATTGTGTGCAAACTAGATGCACGACGTTTCAGCCAAGAATTAGCATGAAATTTCACACAGAAAGCATGCAATATAAAAGTAACTAACAATCGTTGGGCGGACGTCATTTGAGATAAAGAGAAAAAATCGTGCAAAGTTAATTCTTTCCTTCACGTTGTTGGGGGCTATACATCATGGAGTCGGGGTTTTCGCGAAGATATCTGCGCTAGATAATTTTGACTAACGGCGCTGCGGTGGGGGTAGAAATAAAAAAAAACTGCACAGTTGGTAGACTATAAAATATTGTTTTGGTGCAATTAAAAGTCATCGTTTGTGGTAAAGTCGGAACTGTGCGAATTGGCTAGCGTTCCGTTTTACCTCGACGACTCACTTCCCACCAAACTGTTTACGAAATAATACTGAACAGTTTTTAGTTTGTTGAAAATTTCGCGCTACGCCAAGAAAATTAGTTCAAACTTTCAAAGTTAGTACCTTCTAATTATAGCCTCAAAATTCGCCACTAGCCAATCCCCATCAACACTGCAAAACAGTGGGCGTAAGGCGCAAAGAGTGGCTGATTTAGTTCGGCCTTGCATCGCCCGTTGCCTGTACGCCCGAAAACTGCAATCTAGATAATTATTTTAATTTAGTTTCGACTGCTATCGTACTGGCTATCTACTTTATGCAGCCAATCTACTCTGCGACTACTATATCTGGTGTTGTGTAATCAAATTTTCAAATCTGTAATTGCGAATCGGTCTGAGTTTCGGGTTTTATTGTTCCTTTATAAGTTTTGTAATGTTGATTGGGGAGTGATAGACAATACTGTGCAGTTGCCTATTTAAAGCTACAATATCTGACTTTTACATAATCACTAATTTTGATTTCATTCTTACGTAGTCAAGTTTCCAAATCTTACATACATACATACACATATCACGCCTTTATCCCTTACGGGGTAGGCAGAGCGTTAACGGTCGCAAGAATACAGTCGCTATCGCCACGTCTGACATTTTTGAGGATTGTTTTCCAAGGTTGTTTCAGAAAACATATGTATCACTATAGTGACAGGTTGTCAGCCTGTCGCCTAAAAATTGTAATACACTAATACTCTCGAGTCCCTTAATCGCCTCTTACGACACCCGCGGGAAGGACAAATCTTAAGTCCTACAAAATTTTGAAAGATCACGTCAGACTGATTTTCCATACACTCATCTAGAACAACCAGCATAAGCTGATCTCTTAGATAGGTTAGATACTGTCACCTACTGAATATTTAGCATTTTATGACGTAGTTTTGTTACAACAATCCTGAAGCCGAAAACAATAAGCTTCGAAGCGACTTCTGCAATCTCCGGTTACTGCCGATGTTCCCATTTTGAAATGTGCCCTCTTTGATGACAGTTCCCGTTCCCGCCAATCGGGAAGTCATCGACATACGCGCCACCAGTCAAAACGCGCGTTTGCGTCGTTATGTTGGCATCGCTGTTTGATGGAATTGTTTTGAATTTTGAGTATGGCGTTTGTTTTCAGATTTGTCAATAGAAATGATACTTCGCCAGAATAAATAATAGTTCGTTATTTTGGTGTTTAATTTTATTACATATACCGAATAACTACATAAAGCCAACTAGACCATTATTTAGAACTTTAGAAGCTCTCAAAGTAAGCGAAAATTAAGAATAGATCTCAAATACACATACCTAATCATCATCAAGAACCAACCTACTTTGTTCTCCTTCCAATCGATCTACTCAACTAATTAAGGAAGCAATCTCAGGCATTTATCGTGTTCAGATCCTCTCCTACGTATCCTATTGTGCGCTGAAGGTCCCACAATACGCGTTCTGTGTCTGTGACAATACCATGTCGGCCATTACTGTGTATACGTAATGTGGCTAATTGCGCCGGTTGATGTCTGAAGGTTGGTAATACTGTGTCGGGTCAGGTTGGTAAGACTGACAGGGTAGGTTAGGGATATTTGGTGACTCAAAGATTTTAAAATTAATGTATAGATTAGCCATGTGTACATTTCAAACTTTTCAAAGTACTAAATAAATTATATATCTCTTTATAAAAAAAATTTAAAGATTTAAAATGAAAATAATATATTTTTTAAAATTAATTTATGTTTGCATATCTAACCTGTTGTGGAGAGATTTTCCGAGAAAGCTCAAATGTAAATTGTATAAAGTCACATTCAATAGTTTTATTGGAACTAAGAGTTAAGTGCACTTATTTATAAATGTGATATATCGTTTTCCATTCTACTTATCTTGTCATATTATTTGCGTACGAAAGCTTGCATACGGGCTTTTAACAGATGTAAAGCACTAGAAGAGCCAAGATAAATAAGGTAAAAACAAGTTGTCAATGATGTTGAGTTCTGTGGTTGAATTATTCTAATAATATCAGAGTAGAGTTTTATATATTAAGCAAGTTTAAAGTTTTTTTTATATCAAGAGTTTTCGTGACTTGTGCAGAGAAATATTGTTTTATCTTTGGCACTCATATTTCGATATTTTACCTAATTACTTTAGCCCAGATGAGTTCCGTTAACTGATCAAAATAAATATTCTCGATAAATAAAGTAATAAAAAAGGTACTTAAGACATTTTTAACTCCAAATAAAATAGAAATAGCATGTATATTGTGAGTGTTAAAATTACAAAGCTCCGCTCATTTAATTCTATCTCATCCAGTAACTCAACATCTGCGGAGTTTCCCCCTTCCTTTGTATTTGCGCTCCTTAATGCTTTATTTCTGTGTGTTTAGTCTAATTAGAAAACTCCTAATGGCAGATATCGAGTTGTCTGTTTTTACGTCTACATGTACTTACGACGTTTTGTTTGTTGGCTCGTTAGTGGAGTTAGTACGTTTTGGATTTTATCTTAGGAAATTGTGTGCTAGGTGCAATATTGAAAAAGCGGGTTCTAGTGAATAATATCTGATAGTAAATAACTACATATTTCTACATTTACATTTTCTTTCTGTTTTTTATTGTCAGTATTCGTAAGAACATTTATCCATTTCACTACTTTAACACTATCCGTTACAAGTAAATTGTTTCCAAGAAAACAAATACCTTTATTGTAGAAAAAAGTATCCAAGCAATTTTGCAGTCACAAGTAAATCAAGCGAAGGTCAAAACTGTCATGGATCCACCTTCCACTGCGGGTCTGTGAGTGGAAGGAAGGAAACATACTTATGCAAGCGAAAGGATAGCTATCATACAAAGGTCAAAGCAAAAGTAAGTAGATACTACATTCTTGCATTTGAATAAAGAACATCTATCTATCACATGATAGCCAAAGAACATAAAATACACTTAAACGGTCAGAAGGTCCTAAGTATACACAATTAAATCTTATTACTTAAACCCATTTATTTCTCATATAAACCTATCATACAACTATTCATTACCACATATTTAGAGCCATACACGTCTCCCAAGGAGCAATTATGAAAAATAAAATTGACATTAATTGTACGTAATTTCAAATAATTTTCGCAAATGTGGTTTAGTTCTTGAAAATGCGTAGGACACCTAGAAAACGCGAGAAATGTATAAAAGAGTCTTGTAAGTCGCTCGGACGCAATTATAATAATTCTAGATGAAATTAAGTTGAATTATATAGCTATAGACAGGATTTTTCTATAAAAACTGTATAGTTATGTGTGTATAGACAGGCCGGCGGTGCCTTTGATCCGCCTGAGCCGCTACAATTAGGTCGGTGACATCTTAATGGCGAATTAAAGTGATTTAAAGATGGATTGATGAACTATCATGAGTTTGCTATGATAAAACTTGCAGTTGTTTGTTTTTACACAATTTGTTTATACATGATGCAACTAGCAATCTTAGTTTTTCCTTTTATCTGAATAACTACTATTCTACATTCTTACAATTTTAGAGAATGAGGTGACAATCTGTCACTACAACTACCTATACATAGTTTAATGATTCTGTCAGACGTCCGACAATCACTGTTTTACAGCTGTTTATGCTGTGCTTAAGCCGCAAGGGATATAGGCGAGATCTCTGTGTATCTCTCTAATGAAGCCATTGTTTCAAAATAGCTATCACGAAAGGTCCTACTTTCCGCTGACTACAAAAAAGCATAATTTCCCTCCCTATCCCGATCGATGCCGCAAAAACTGAGAAGAAAATTGCGATCGTGTGATCTGTCCTCTGGCTGATAAGGGGAGTGTACAAAGAGCCAAAGGCACCCAAAGGCACCCAAAGGCAGCTATCGGAAGGAGCAAAGGGTAATGCGGGCATAAGACGCGCATCGCCACACACGCGCCTAATCACTCCCCCCCGACTTTTGCATATTGCCCAAATTACCCCGCCCTACCCCATGTGAGGGCATTTTTCACGGATGATTCTTGAAATGTCGAGTTAGTTAGTTTTTTATTTGTTTTTAATTTTATAAGTGACAATATCCATTAAATAGGGCAATAGATGTAGACGATTTTTTTAAAATAATTTCTCTTTGATTTTAATAAAAAAACATACGTACCAGTTTATACCTATGTATACAAATTCCTTGGGGATATATTATTGTTATTTTATAATTGTTTGCTATACATATTATTTTGTCTATACTTTCCTACTCACATAAAAAACAAAAAATCGTAAACTTAGTAGCATTCACCTATCCGTTCAAAATTGACCTCTATTCCTTTGTGATACAGTAGAAATTTGATCAATCCTTCTGTTTTTAGCATTAGGGTGAAACGACACACGACACTCGATCTTGTCATTTGTGACTACTGTCAGATCTGTTATTGATTTTTTAATCTGTGTTTTGTCATTGAGCAAATCCGGAGTGGTTTTTAGTTTTTGATTGAACATAATATTCGTAGTGCTACAAGGTCGCTGTAAAAAAATGTATTAAAATCTTGGTAAAAGATAGAAAAAGTAATGTCAAGAGAATAAAAACAAAAATATGTACATAACTACGTAAAATGGTCAAGGAAGGCCGTCAATAAACGCAAAAACCATGTCAGAGGCCTGCTACTAGAAGTAGATGGTTGAAAAACTTTGATCCCAGGTTTCATCAGGTTGTTGAACGAATCGAAGACGAAGCAGGAAAAGAAGCTATTTTATATGTAATATATCTTTATTTTAACCGTATTCAGAACCAAAACACACCGGCAGTAAAATCTCAAACTCGTTAACACACTTCCGAAGTTAGCAACTACCCTCACTTAGACTACCAAATACCAAATATGGCGCAAACTAATAAACGTGAATGTTTAATATTCACCAAATCTTCGGAGGGGAAGTTTCAATAGCAAGGAATATCGAATTTCAACACGTTTAAGGATTTAATATCTTGTAACTGAAATTCACTAGTAAAATAGCGAAAAGCTGTTTGACCAATCAGAGGCGTTGATTATCGCGTCATTGCACGCGATTGGTTGAATCGATGCTTTATTTTTTGATTTGTTATGTTGGTAACCAAGGTTGGTAATGATGGTATTGCCACATTATGGCATTCCTCATTCAAGCGTTCTAAGCGCTGCATAGCACAGAACTGTCAAACTCTACAAAAATGAAGCGCTTTTTTCCAAGAGCTCTGCAGATAAGTCATTACGGTCCTGCGGTAGGCACGACTCCTCGCTCTGATACAGACGTTACGACCGATCCGGGGTGATTTCCCAAGAAACCGATGTAGCACATAAATACCATTATTCGGGAACAATCTTCCCAACACCCCCGCTATTTTGAACAAACTTCGACTGCTTATGAATATTCGAACGCGTACGTGCAGCGCCCTTTCGATTTTTGAGGTCGTAACTTTTTATTAAAATCTCGTGTGTGTTTTTCAATAAACTCTTCTTACGTTTTTTTTTGGTAGCGCAAATTTGTTACTGGCAGGTTATATTTTTTAAAGAGAAAATTCAAAAGGTTTGCAACATTGAAGTGGTACTACGATAAGCATCGCAAAAACCTCATAACCACTCAAATCGATAACTCCCGAAAAATCCTTAACTTAAACTTTGGAGAGCCATCGAGCTACCCCCTCGACACATACACGCACATAAACACAGACATCTAATGAAATCAGACATCCCGACGCAATTGAAGATTCAATTAGTATACAGCAGTAACCATTCTTATCGAGGAGACGATTTTACGAACGAATTAATCCGAAAACATACGATTCCTATCTCCCCTCTACCCCCTTTCTTGTGTCTATAGTATCTGTAGGTATCGATACAGCCCATTGTATTTGTCGAGAGTAATTAAGTACATGTGGATTGAGACGGAGTTTTCGAGTGATAAGTAATGGAGTCTAAAATCTTGCGAGTTCTCCAATTGTTCTCCCTGTCTCCACCGTATCGTCATAACGCGACGATTAATATTCGAGTTTCTATGGTAACACTTTAAGCAATTAAGAAGAAAATGTCTGTCAAATTTTGAAAAAAGAAGTACTTTTCACTGCGAAAATGTTTAAACTTTTTTCTTAAATTGAAAACACGTGACGAAACAAACGAAGTTAAAAGTTTAAATTAATAAATTTATCGAAACGAAAACAACTAATAATTTATGAATGGAAAGGGATTAGTAATTGAATAGACAACTCTATTTTGATGAATCAAATTCCCAATCAAAACAGAACCAGCCGGAACTGATCGGGAATAACCGATAATGGTAATCGAGGGGTGAAAAAAAAATAGGGTTTTTTTTTACTATCGTTCATTGATCAATTGATCACGCCTCGGTATTGAGGATTATTGATAGATTGATATTAATGCGTTGTGGGTTCCGTGGGGTGGTTTTTTTCAATATGGAACTCGTTGACGTCACCACAATTGGATATTGTGTGTAATTCTGTTCGATATTTTTTTTATTGTGACGTTTTGTTTGCGCCGCTTTTCATTATTGGTATTTTTATTTACATGTTTGATTTGAATGGTTTGTTTATTGAATGTTTGATTTGGGTTAAGGGTGCGCCTTTTTACTTGTTTGTTACGTTTTGTGTGTTTTATTTTTTACATATTCAAATTACCGATCGATCATAGCTAGGAAAAATAATCACAGATGGACTCTGTTTTTGAAAACATAGAATACGAAGCGGAACAATTCAAATTATTAGACAATATAGATCCTGACAATGGTACGTTCCCGCTCACACTTCAATATGCGAAATTGACACCGCAATATTACAAACAGAAATAAGATTGCCTCGAGCCCCACCCCACCCCACCCCACTTTATTATAGAACGTCTTCACGATTGAAACCAATTGTTAATTGAGCCATATCTATGAAAATTGCGTCTGCCGTTCCGATTCTTATCGGAATTCGTCGTTAAATTTATCATCACAAAGGCTTTTCCTTTCTACGTGGAACGGAACGCAAGCGTTATGATCCGATTTAATTTCAATCGTAAAAGTAGGTTTATTATAATTGTGGCGATAGCGGGGATTGATTATGAATTGGCGGATTTTATGCTTCACTAATTAAATTTTGAAACCATCTTAAAATCAAATTATCATAAAACATTAGCCAATCAATATTATTAATAATTATTGTGTGCAGAAGTGTACACTTTCAAAACTCGAACTACAATCACAAGAATAATTTACAAACGCCAATTCGAAATTCGAATTTGCAATCAACATGACAGGAGCAATTTCTATCGATTCACCTCTGCAACCGGCAAGGCGGCCGACCGACAATAGTTAGACAAATGAATAAATCCAAATGGAAATTTCCCTATTCGTGAACAATAGTTAGATTTTAGAGGCTGTATCTCATACAGACAGATTGATTGGGGCCTTCGCAACAGTTTGAGAATATGGACAGAGTTTTCCATTTTTAAATATAACTGGCTGAAAAGAAGTGAAAACTTTCTAAGAGTGTTCACAATCAATGCTGCCATCTTGACGAATAACTTTTTTCTTCTTCATAACGCAACTAAGACATTTAAGTTCTGAACAGCCGTATCGAAGAGCCTCAAATGCTTCCTCAATCCCTCATCCCCAGCATAAGTTTCTCAACAAATCACCGCGTTGCGTTACCATAAATACAGATTCGGTCTCCATATATTGTTACCTGTGCCGTTTGTTACGATTTTATTATGAAAATGAATGGCAGGCGAACGCGGGGGGAAGAGGGCGGTCGGAGGGGGGCGGCGATCAAAAGGGTTCCTAATTCGTACACTATAGCAACTATGAGAGTTTTATGGACCGAATCTTTTATGGGATAATCAAATTTTGTAATATTAATGCTTTCAATTCTGCCGGGGAATTGATTGTACGTTTGCTTTGAAAGTCGCGGTTTTCATGCTTTATTTGAACGCCTTAATACGTCTGGGCTCTTCAAAATGTTTATATTATAAACGAATTTATCAGAAGATATATCTAGAATGTACGTTCATCTAGTTTTCTCACTGATCGGTGAATATTTTAATATAAAGTACTTCTAAGATGGAGGTACGTTCTGTAATGCCAATACGAGTTTGGAAGCGGCTGTTTATCGAATTATTCGCACGTGCTCCTCTCCCACAGAAAACACATCATTATTTTAATTGAGTAACATTGTTTTCTTACAAACTTTTGCATGTTCGACTCTCTCAGTACCATTCGCGGTTTATTCGGTTGCTGTGTACACAAATATATACGAATGAATATAAAATGGAGACACCTATAGCTGTCTTTGTAAACGCCCTTTGCGTACGTTTAGTTCGTTCCATAGAATTAATTGGAGTTTTCATTGTTCAAGAATCCACATGTAATTATAAATACAAATGTGGCAAAGAAAATTCGGTTTACGCTTTGAAAGGTAATTCTAATTTAAAATTGGAACGGTGATGAACATATATATTTCGAATTTCTTCTTACTCAGTTAATGTTAAAGTAATTTACGTTGGCAGCATTGATTACAATTTTGAATTCAAAGTTTTAACTATTCTTGTTCTTTAAATTCGTTCAGAAACGGACTGCACGTTACTTCCTTTCTACATTTAACATCGAAAATGTAATCGTGGAAACCTGTGAAAATATGTAAATTGATCCTAGGAGATGCGAGCGGGTGGTCTGGCTGAAATTTGAATATAAACTTTCCACGGCCACCGTATAAGCGCCATTTATTTCGGGCCCACATAAAATATAATGATTTTTGACGGAGCCCGGCCCGGTGTATTAATTTTGCGGAGTTGAGGGATGTATCGACGGCCTACCTGCGTAATTGACAATTGGCGGGAAACTGAAGAATTCATAACGAACTTCGTAAGGGCTATAAAAGCAAAAGAGATACCCCAAATTTGCATAGGATAGAATAAGGGGAAAACGTTTCCTTTTTTACAAGTCTGGATTTCAATATGTGGAAATTTAAATATCAACCCAAACTTAAAAATAAATCTGAATAATGCATGCGTCAAACCGTTCCAAAATAAAAAAAAATGGCGAACGTCTAAGCGTAGGAAAAGGGGAAAAAAGCCGCAAATGGACGCCACTCGCCTGAATAAGAGATCGGGAATATTTACATAAAAAACAAATAATACACGCCGAGACGGGATGCGCGCATAAAATTAAAATCGATGAGAATTCCTACCCTCCGAATTAAATATCATTGCCCTGTCGCACACACACAGACAACACAAGATCTAGATTAACGAAGGGTCGACGCCACCAACGATCATATTTAAAACGGAACGTCGAGTGATTGAGGACGTCACGTCATACTCGCGACCCGCATCTTTGACGAACGCCATTTTCTGCATGGAAAAGTAAACTTGATACTGGTAAAATACTACTGAGGACGCCATAAAGTAACAGTTGCAGAAACAGGCCAGTCAGAAAATTACGTATTTTTGAGATATCGATACATGCAACACTAAAAAACAAAAACATGCACAAGAACAATCGAATTCTTCCGAACGATAAATGACAGATATTTTTTTGAAACTGCACGATGCCAATGGGGTGTAGCTTAAAATATCGGCCCGTACTTATTTGCATACTAACTAAAATAATTTATTATTTTTTTCGAGGGGCGCTCTTGTGGGGTGGGATACAAAGAATCGGAGTATTATTGGCCTGATCGTAACGTTTATTCATTTGAATAACATTTATTGGAAGTGTTCCCGCAGATATTAAACTGCAGACTTTGAGATAATATTTTAAAAACTTGTGCATACATGAAAATGTAATATCGTCAAAACTTTATATCAAAGCGTTCGGAAATCAGCGTATGTCTGCAAAAGCAGCTCGCATCCTTACAACAGCGTATGATTGCGGCACAAAGCAACAACAGATAAGTTTCCGAACGAGCCCGGAAAAAGTTTGCCGCCACTTTGAGCTCTCTCATGTTGGCAGCACTGATCTGTGCATTTCAATCTCGATGTTCCGATTTCGAATTTTCATTTCAGATTGGCGGCCAATTTTCTTTTTCTTTTTTATGGCATTAGATAGACTTTGTGCCAATGTCAAGTAGAAACCGAAATCTTCGATTTTTGAAAAGGTTTGTTATCGATTAAAAGGCTTTTAGATTAAAATCAGTAGACCGAAGCGACTGTGCAGTGAAATAGACGTAACAAAATACAGTTCACAATAATTTGCAAATTCGTCTGCGATCGCTCCGGGAACGAAATTATCGTCGGAATCAAAGGGAATATTTTAAATATCTATACATAAACAAAACAGCCAGACGGTCTGTCCGTGGAAGATTTACACCCGCCCCGGGTACACCCCAATACACTGCGCGATACAGTTAGAAAAAAAAAATGTTCTTCATGATTAAAAAATAACATTACTTATGTCGAAAATTATTTTATGCATTTGGTTTTAATCGATCTTTCTAGTATTTTGTACCTGGGTATTTTATATTTTACGATCTTTTTAGTATTTTGTGCCTAAAACATGAAATGTTAAAAAAGATATATATCGTACCTATAAATTATTCATTTTCGTATCTTTTTCTCAAGAAGGCCTATTTGCAGAAAAAAATTGTAGTACTCTTTGACTTAGTGAAAGCTCAGCCTAAAATTGTAATACATATGAAACCCTCAAGACCATTAGACAACGCAGCAAAAAAATGGGGCGATGCTATTCTCAGCCGGCATCACACGGCAACAGATCGTTCTGATAAAATCGCGCGGTGTGAAGTGTTTCACACTCCACGTCCGTTACCTAAACAATGTTTCATATGAATCTATTTTATTTTGCTTTTATTGTGCATTTTCGGGTGTCTGCCCCTTTCCAGCCGAATTTTAATATCGAAAAGTTGCGGTCTCTGTTTCTTTTTGCACGTTTTTAATGCATCAGCTATTATAATAGGAAGTGTAACAAAATTACGTTATTCAAAAACGTTGAGGAAAAAAAGGGACTATAGCAACACCTTGAGTCAACCATTAATTGGATCAACATATACTGGCTCCCCATACAGTTCTTAAGAATAACCAGTCTAAACTGATCTCTTAAAATGCGTAGGTGTTTAGATTGCGCTACGCTCGTAGCAGAAGTCTACGAACACTGTAGCAAATCTAAGAAACTTTTTTATCACAACTACAAAAAAAAGTTAGACGTGCGTTGAAAGTATATAATTTTTTTTTGAATAAGCGTTTAACGCGCGTCTAACTTTTTTTGGTAAGGCCCATAATCTTTATTCCCTATTTCAAAATATGACTCCGTACATAAAGACTTTACACACGATAATACGAAGTCTTATAAAAGTAATAGTTTTCTATAAAGTTTTGCTTTTGATATGCAAATGTGTCCTTAAGTACAATATGTAGAGTTTTTAACGAAAATCTATACAAAAGAGTTAATAGTAGGGAAGCTTCAGTAATAGTGCGGAGATTTTGATTGAAATTGTATGGTGTTGTATGGAAATTACAAAGTTTTCGATTCTTGGAATTTGTGTAATAGAAAATGCAACTTTATGATCTGGATGGCAGTGCTCTTTGTTGTGTGGGACACCGAGTCTACAAATGACTCGATGAACTCTGGTGTTAGAGTTTTTGAACTATTTACTAAAAGTAACTCTCTGGCTTGATTGCGTCCTATCAAAACATAAATAATAATCGATACTGGTGATGGCTTAACGTGCCTTTACGCAGAAGGTTCCGGGTTCGATTCTCGGTGGGTCACTTACAAAGTTGATATTTATCACTTTGTGAATTTGTTCCCAGTCTGGTTAGGACATTGCGAACCACCCGATAGTCCGTAAGCAAGATGGTTCCGTGTTTCGGATGACACGTTAAGCCGTAGGTCCCGGTTGCTGTCTATAATTACTTAGACGGCGGTCGTTACACAACCATGTCAGAAGCCTGCTACTTGTAGAAGGCGGTTGAAAAATTCTGACACTAGGGTTCGTCGGGTCGCTGGACGACTCGGTGTCCCACACGAAAAGAGAGAACGTGCCTTTCGAAGCACGAAACCAGTAACAGATGGTACAGCTAACATTGAATTTATTTATTCAGAGATGTGGTGAGTATGTCAAGAACCAAACAAGTCGTCAAAATAAGTGAATACCGAATCACTTAACAATATTAATGAATGCTAAGGCTTCCTTCATTGTCCATATTTTTTGTTTTGCCAAGAATTAATTTTGCGTATTTCACTTAGATCAGTGAAACATCAGAGAGAACAACGAGCAACCGAATTGAAGTCCTAAAAAACTCATCGCAATCATAATACACAGTCCTAAAACACAACAACCAAAAGCCAAAAGGCCACTGCTATACATGGGCTTCCTCATATAAGAGGGTATTCACTCGCAATGCTTGCCACGTTTGGCAAGCGGATTGGCGACAGCAACCGCAAAATTCACAGAAAACTCTTCTGCTCATTTACACAATGAAATACACATATTAACAGACTATAATTATTCTGTATACGAGTTGAAAGAGTAGAGCACTCATTCATACTTGATTTATGTCATAATTTGTGTTTTTTTATTCTAACGACTGTCAAATCTGAGTGCGATGAGTTTCCAAGGCTTCATTCTGATTGCTTTTAAGTCCCTCTGAAATACTTTTTGCTCTGAGATTCCCGTCATACACACGCGCCCTAATGATACCGAGGATTGTTTTCCAAAATTAGATATGAAATTAGATATTTTTTTGAGGTCGTATTGTGGGTTTGATTTGTTTTGTTCGGCTGGAAATTTATTAATTTGCGGTTGGTAAAGAAACGTCAGAATACGTATTGAATAAGGAAAATTAGGGAATCCCGATTAAAATGTAAAACTACATTTTTTTATATTACAGCAACGAATAGTATACAAGGTTAATTTGGGTGATTCTACTTATTTTATTACGAAAAATTTCTGCTGTCAAAGTCCATCATCGAATAAAAAAAAATGCTATAAAGATTCTGCAATTTTTCCTAAGTACCTTTCTAGCCGACATTATCCCACTGCTGGGCACGTTATTACGATATCTTTGTGCGTCTGGGTCAAAGATAAGTCCAAAGAGCATCAAAATCTATCTAACGTTAATTTTTTTGTAAGAAGCAATAAAATTATAATGATCGGTTGATTTTAGGGTTGCAAATAGTGAAACGTCATAGTGACACATCAAAAACCGTCTACTTATCTGCGTGCACACGCAAAACAAAACACCTAGGTAGGGGAGACGACTCGGCCCAAAGATATCGGCCGAGAAGGGGTAGATTTTGATTGAATATCTGTTATTAGTACCCCTCACGCACACACGCAACCCAATACGCACACTTTATGAATATGCATGAGTTTCGTTTGAATTTCTCCATAGGATAACGCCGTACCTTAACTTACGTTTGTGTGCGTTCGGCAATAATTATTTTATGTTTAATTTATGCAATTTATAATAAAGTATAACGGTTCCAGTAGCGTTATGTAGATGTAAGTATTACGTTGTATAATTGAGTGTATTGTATATCGCACGATATATATTATAATAGAATGAGATGATATTTTGGTAAAATTTGTTTCATCAGTATTAATCTGCCATACTAAAGTTTGGAAGATATAAAATCACTGCTAGACCAAAAACACTTAATTTTTTTTAAAAGGTAGGTAGATCAAATATTTTCTGATCTTGATTCTAAATTTAAATATTCATTAGACAAATCTTACGCACACTCTTTCAACTGTCACCGAAGCCATGTCAGTCTATTCTAAAACACGACAATCTATTTTCAATATGACAGCTCAAGAATCGAATTGGCAAACCACTTCAAGATGGCGGCCATTAATAGGCTGTCAATGTCAGCTGTCAAATGTCACTGTCAACCATCAGATCGGGAGGTGACAGTTAGATTTCGAGTGGTTGATGAGTTTGCCAAGTTTTCTGATAAACAGACGTCTTAGTCAATAATAGTTTAGTAAAACTATCTATGGATTTCGCAACACTTCTGACAAAATATTCTTAAAGTAGGAAATATAATGAAATAAAATATGAGTTACAATAATAAAACGCTGTAAACTTCACTCATAATTTCAATGGATCCGCAAAAATATGAACCAATTGATAAATACCAATTTCAATTCGCAACTTCGCGTTGTCAAAACTAATGAAACCCGGGGCGAGTTTTGGACGCGTTCCAGATTTTCTAAATGAACGCAATTTTTTGTACAAATAAAAAAAATGTCGGATATGAATATTCGTTACCACGCGTCATGTCGCCCTGCGGATAATATTGAAGGAAAGGAGTTACAAGCTGAAGCGACAGCGATTTAGAAAGCTATAGACTTGTAAGTAAATATCAACAGAAAAATGATTTGGAAATGAGGCAAATATTAATTTTTGGACTTATTGAGACGAAGTTTAAGAAATCTGAAAGATTTTTTTTTATCCACTGACGGCTGACGTTTTCCTGAATCAAACGTAGACGATCGTGTCTCAACTTCACAGTTTAAATAAATTGATAATCATACTTTTGCTACTGACATTTTATTTTACAAATTTCAAATCCTTGTATACGTAGACGATGTTTTGATACCTAGACGACGATGTAGGTATACCTAGACGATGTTTTCCTAAATTATACGTAGGTGGATGATTTAGTTGCTGCTGAAATAAATAAATTGGTAATCATACATAATATTGTAGGTAATTCTTTTCTAGTTTAAATGTCAAATCGCTGTTTTCTCCCAACTTGACCGCCATCACAAGACGAGCCCTTTTTAAGCAGGGTTGTTCACCTTGCATCGAAAGGGTTAATTCTCCATACGAAGGGTTATTGCAGATACAGACGGACCGCCGATCATTTTTATATACATATTGGGTCGTTTCGCCGTTTGTTTTGTTTTTGTTCTCGGCCGAAGGGATGCGTTTGTGGTTATTATGACTTTGTACTGATATTTAAAATTTACTGATAAAGGACTGCTAGATCGAATTTTGTTATGTTTTGCTTGTTTGAAAGTATTGAAAGAGATTTTAAATCCCACTCATGTTTTCGAGTCAAAATTTATTTGAAACGTATTGCTTTTAAATTCTTCAGTAGCAAACACGGTTTTGTTATCTGAACAAAAATCTAATCATATTTCTCATGAATCATTAGCTTCAATTTTCAGAATAGCTATTTCTCAAGCTAGATCATTTCTGTGTATTTCGTTTATTTTTCAAGGTTCTTCTAAATCTTTTTTTACTTTTGTTTCAGTTTCATATGCTATCGAATGTTGGAACGGATCATTAATCTTCAAGTTTGTGTCATCAATGTTGTTCTCTTGTAGATCGTTTATCATTGCCTCCAACTACTATTACTGGGTCACGTCTATAAGTAGGTTAATAGAAAAAAATCTTTGTCTCTTCTTTTACTATCTAAATAGAAGAAAAAGTCAAATTAGCTAATGACAATTTTGCAATTATGCCGTGTGATGCCGGCTTAGATGCCGGCTTAGAATAGCATCACCCCACATCCTTCCTGTGGGTGTCGTAAGAGGCGACTAAGGGACTCGAGAGTATTGGTGTATTACAATTTTTAGGCGACAGGCTGACAACCTGTCACTATAGTGATACACATGTTTTCCGAAACAACCTTAGTAAACAATACTCAAAAATGTCAGACGTGGCGATAGCGACCGTATTCTTACGGCTGTTAACGCTCTGCCTACCCCGCAAGGGATAAAGGCGTGATATATGTATGTATGTATGTACAATTTTGCATAAAGATGTAGAAAGAGTGTCTCAATACCTATATTGAGACACTACATGTAGCCTACTCCACTATCTATAAAATGTCGTCCAAATAGGTTTCAAGAAATCACATTTGGAACCTTATTTGTAGAGCTTTGATAATTAGGACTCATACCCTCTTATTAGATACCCGAGGGCAAAATAACTTCAATATACATAGAGAATTATTCTCTAATGTATATCTCTTGTATACATCCTAGGGCGTACACCCAGGAGAGTAAGCAGGGGTACAAAAATCTGATCGAACCCTACTTCTTCAAGGGTAGGATGGGGTGACGCGGATTTGGGGTCAACTCTTTTGGTAAATTGCGACAATGTGTGTATCGATTTTGATTCTGTCTGATTGGTTATTGGTGATTTTTTTTTTTCGGTATGGGGAGTATCATGGCTGATGACAATAATGAACGCCCTTTAGTTAGGCTTAGAAGACTAATTGTTATTTAAAAAAAAACGATTGTGACGGTAATTAAAAACTAAGTATTGATAGATGTTTAGTCAACCTCTAAGGTTTTGTTTTTCCAAAAGTTAAGACACAAATCTGAGAAGTGAATGTAAGCTTAACTTTAGTTGAATTAAATTGCAAAATAGATCTTAAAGGTACTCGTATACAGTATGGTACATCATAGAGTATAGTATAGTTCTTACGGTCATCTGGACATTTTCTTGAGTTTCCTAGTACGAGACAAATCTAGTATCAAAACTTTTCCGAAGTATAAAGAAACGAAATATCAAAACCGAATATCAAAAATCGCCGTCACATGATCCAAAATCGGTAAATACGGGGTTGTAAGGGGGTGGACAGACGATTGATCCAAGTAGGGTGATTAGAAAGGGGTAGCTTAAAATATTACCAAAGGGTGTCCAATGTTATCTAAAGTATATAAAATTGTACTTTCTATGGGACATCGGGCGTCAGACGTGATGGGAGAAATTAAAAAGTTACTAGTACACGTGCAGTAGGATGATGCGGTTTTTGATAGGCTGCAAGCAAGGTCAGTCGACTGCCATCATGTAATCTGTTCTGTTGCAACTATTTTTGTAATACGTTCTACTCATAAAACTAAATAACTTTACCCAAGGGACGTAGGTCAAAATGTGAAAAGGATTTTGAACCTCGCATACAAACAAACACATTTTTTGATGGAAGGTCTAGGTTTTACATAAAATAGGCCCGTATTTGTCTACTATCTCATCTAAGTAACGATGCAGACGATGATAGAACATGCTTGACTAGAAAACCTCGCCAAATAAACAAAACCAGTCCGGTGGTATATCGAAAAACTGTGTGGTGTGTGTGAGGGTGATCTCATGTCGCTTGTTTCTTTCTATATAGCGAAGTAAAAGTCATTTAGTTTTAAATACCAAAGCCATTTTGTTTAAAAAACTTTTGAAAAACCATTTTTCCAAGGGCTGTTCGCTCAGGAAGCGACAAGACTCAAACAGCAACCCTTCCGCCAGTTACACCAATTTACGACAACTAAAAAAAAGCTTAAACGGCCGGTTAAAGTTGATAAACAGTGTTTATTGTACGATGACATGCGATACCTCTGATTATTTTGCGGATTTCAAAATGGCGGACGCTTTAAACAATGTAGTTTCGGCGTTTAGCACGAATCGGTTAACGTGATATCGAAAACCGAAAATTTTCAGGCAGATAAGGTGTTAATTTAGGCTGATTCTACTAAACCCATAAAAGGACTTTTTTTAGTGAAAGCGTTTACAAAAAATCATCAAGATATAGACGATTTAATGAGCGTAAATGTTTACACATGAATCATCTGAAAGGACCTTCAACATTTGTCAGACGTAGCGATAGCGATCGTATTCATACGTCCGATAACGTCCTGCCTATCCAGCAAGGGATGAAGGCGTGAATTTGTAGATCAACTATGATCAGGTTTTGCTTCCTGAAGGCCTATCTTATTCTACATCATCAAGGTAGACGATTGAATGAGCGTAAAAATCTTAGAACGTTTCAAATGTCCTCCAAAAGCGACTCTAAGCGCGATCATTTCAATCAATAATTAATTGCATACAAGACAAAAAGTCGATGAGCGACCCTATCAGTCACTATAGATGGATCATTATCTTAGCTTGATGAACTGAAGATAATGCTTGTTAAGTTGGGACTACTTTTTTAAGGTAGCCAAGACTCAGTCGAAACAGAGACACCGTGGGAATCCCCAACGCCTCGACCGCTGCAAAAAGCTTGGCTCATTGCTGGAATTCGGCTACTCGCGTGACTACAGCTGTTGCTTGCTGTAGCTTTTGACACGGCACCGGAGTTTTCACACTCAAATTTTCGCGTTCAAAGTCCCGCGTTTCGGCCTGCAATTAATGATTGTTATCTACCTTCGTTTTGTTATGTTTATGGCGAGCCAAAAAATAGGTTTCAAGTGAACCGTAGTTTCGGATAGATAGCGGTTGATTTATTTGAAAAAAGAGCCGGAAATGCAAGAAGTGTAACTGTAGCGTAGCATGAAAATACAAAAAATTGCAAAAAAAAAATCTAACATCGGCCGGGGCTCGAACCCAGGACACATGGGTCCGTCCTACTACCATGCCACTGAGGTATCATCGTCTCGACTAGGTACCAATTTTTCAATCTCTTGATGCTCCTTTCAAAGCAAAGACTTAGCGACGTCTAGTACAAGATCCCAATAAATTGTAACACAGCAGTTACATTATCAAAAATATCCATCTACCCTCATTAAACATGTACCGTTACATCTCAACGATCAATCGTGGTAGCCTTACGTATGCAAAATAAATATTAATGACATACACACGCACACATGCAAGCAAAACTAACCCTTTCTTGTGCCCCTATAGCCAAAGTATCGGAGCCCGAATTTTACTAATAAATGTATGCAATTAATCATTGAAATGTGGGCACGGGCGGTCGCGAAATATTCGACTACCCGACGTAAAAAATACCCTTTGTACTTGAAGGGTTACTTTGAGAAAGGTTTTTGTAATAACACGAACGTTCTGCCATGCCGTGTGATGCTGGCTTAGAATAGCATCACCCCATTTCTTTCTCGCGGGTGTCGTAAGCGGCGACTAAGTGACTCGAGGTTTTAATGTGTATTACAACTTTAGGCGATAGGCGTACTACAGTGATACGCGAATCATCTGAAAGGGCCCTCAATATTTTGTCAGATGTAGCGATAGCGTTGATGCGCTGCCTACCCCGCAGTTTGACATATGTTTGTTTCTACAATTTGATATAATATGGTCTTTCTGGGTTAATATGCTACAGACTAAACGTCCATGTCGTTTCGAAGCATCATACAATCATGTAAACTCCACAGTCATCAAAAATCAATGAGCCGTTCACGGAGATAGCTGTACACATTTCAAAAGACGTCCACATAAATCATCTCACACGATGTACTGACAATAGCCACCTCTATAAACACACCCCCACACTAAGTAATTAATTAAAATTATTAATGACAGCGCGAAATAATGGAAAATCAATAACGGTTACAACGTTAGAGAACGTAAAAATAAGCACTCAACGGGTTATTAAACTTTAGCAAAATATTTTTTTTCCTTTTGTTTTTTAAATGGCGCAAATATGCAGATGGCAGTCGTTTTAGCTTTTTTATTGACAGTTTATGGTTCGGAAACTGGAAATGACTTTCTAAATACAAATTCGATACGAACGTCGGAAGACGCCGCGCCATTTTCTTGGGCGACCAATCAGGGGATGGGGGAAAATTTGGAATTCGAACGGCTTGCCAATTCACTGGCTGGAAAGAAGCATTAAACTCTAATGTCGTTCCATTGGTCTTTTTATGTTCCTCTATTCATTTTTAACTAATCGGGCAATGACAGTCGTTTAGTCAGCCATTTAAAGGATTACGAAGAAGTATTGCTTCGTTCAACTGCTTATCTTGAAGCTGGCAGTCGATAGTAGTATTTTAAAAATGGAAGCTTTTGAATAGTCACGCGATTGTGTTCTATTTAAAACCAATTTAATCCAATATAAGTAGAGCCCTGTCAGTCAACAATACCTTTAGTTTTAATTTCTCTGGTGCAGTTGTAGATAGAAAGTTTCAGGGGTCTTTCAAAACTTGTTAGAATGTTTTGACATTTCAAGATTACGATATTTAATGGTTCGAATGTATTGACAAATTTCGACTATTTAAAGTTGATTGAGCTTTTGTGAATAAATAGGATGACTGGTAATTCTAAAGTGGGTTTCGTAATGGTGATTGTCTTCATATCTGTCATTGATACTGTCAATTTTAACGGTTACAATGTAGGATGTTCTGAACTTGCGCTTATATTGCGAAGTACAAGCAAGTTTGTCGTAAATTGGATGTCCCTTACCTGAAACAGAAAATGAATTTATTAAGAATACATGACAATAAAATAAAACAACACAAAGTAATAATTAATACCACAAAATAGGTTCTGGCTGGTTGCAACAAAACACGTTGCTTATAAAAGCAAGCGCCATTTTAAATGTGGAACGGTAAGCTCGCCATATTTAAACGCAGAACAAGATCAAACCATCTGGAAAGACGGGAGTGCAATTTGTTCGAACAAATTATCGACAACACGACCGAATACAGAAGTACGCAATGTAGAGACGATGTTTACTTTGAGGTGGCATTTTAAATTGGTTGGTTTATAATGAAAATATTTCGTTGGTGTTTTTTTTTATTAACTTAGGTGGTAGTTCTTAACTTTCGTAAATAAAATTCTTAGATAAGTAGTAGTTTTAAACCTGCCAGTAAACTACGTTCCCAAAAAAGTTCAATTTCAATTTCAAAATATATCTCCAAGAAGAATCAAAACACAGACAACGAAACGCAAAAATATGATACGCACCGAAACATACCCCATCCACCCCACCCCACATAGCCAAACTCTACACAACGGCACCGCCAAACCGATACACAATTAAAGAGGAAAACAGAGAGACTTGTAAGTACTAATGCTAAGACGAATGTTGCGGAAAATCGAACCCCCCACCCCCGCCCCCTCTAGGGACGCCGTCGTCTGATTTACGGGAACGGGGTGCCGGTATTTTATATTTCTTTTTATTTTTAACTTTTTAATAATGCATGCTGTTTTAATTTTATGCCAGTGTTTAGTTGTTTTGCGAGTTGAATTGCGAATGCAGAAGCAATAATTTTCGTCCGGTTTTAAATTGATTTGTTTTATTTTTAGGTTTTTAATTACAGCCAGCCAGCACTTTCTATTTCATAGATATTTTTATTTTTAATTACGAATGTTTGCGACAGGCAGATACTTTGATCGAATACAGCCAAACGATTTGAAGTAGGTACACACAGTCCAATTCATGGAACAAAATACCAATAATAATGACAGAATTACAAATTCTTTTGTTTCTAAAGCACCTTTCACACGCACGCGTCTGGCCCCTCGGCGTTTCTTCTAATTGATAATTCTTCCGATCCCTCATCGGAGTAGGAATAATACAATTAATTCCCTTATGCCGGGGCCTCGCGGGGGCCTAGCGGGGCCTTTACGGGGCCCCAGACACAATGCAACATTTCAGAAGGAAAACTGTTGCAAATCAGAATGAAGCCGTAAAAAACTCATCTCAGTTGAATTGCCATTGCTGTCACGTGCTAGAACGCTAGAGCTGATTAAAAAATACATAGTTAACAGAAATGTAAGATTGTTTCTACCTGTCGTTTAATTTTATTTTTATTTAACGTCTGTGTGAATAGGTACTTAATTGTTCTGTAAATATAATAAAAATAGACAGTTTTTTAAAATCTACTATACCACTGAATATACTATTACATACCTACTAACTTGTTGTAATGATAGAATGGGCTGCTTTCCACGTCTCAATGACTACATTCCCCTTTGCGAGCAGTTTTGTTAGTGTTTAGCGCGCGCTAAGTTTGCGAAGAGTCTTCATAGCACAGTTCTCTCTGAAAAATACACTAGCTCTGCTCCCTGGGTCTACTTATAAATTTCTTGCGCGAGGTATTGGAGGGTTCTACATGATACTGACAGATAGCTGATTCGCTTTATGCTTAGATATCTGACTCGTGCTCATTTGGCGGTGACGGTAATAAGAAATGAGACGCCATCTTGGAATTTTAAGACGTATGATTGGCGTGGCATTATTTTAATTCGTTAGATCTTAAATTTACATATCGGTGCCTACAAAGACAAGCATAATTATTGAAAAAGCAAATATCTTATTTAAGTTTATTATATTTTAAGGTTGCAATCCGCCATTTTGTATTTATGAGATTTTAAACATGTCGTGTCACCCGTCCTGATACGGTTTTCTTTTTAAACATACCTTTTTTCTGAGATCGGTGAAAATGGGTATAACAATCCGCAAAGAGGTCATAATAAAAAAGTTTGATTCCAGTACGTAATTTTATAATCATCTCAACGAGAAAAAATATATTTGTAGCACTGATTTAAAATTGATTATTGATGACATAGATTTATAGAACAAATCCGTTAATTCTTCAGTATTTATCCCGAAATCTCATTAATACTCATTAACAGTCGTAACGAAACATTTGTTTGAGACAAAAGGTATGAGTCTCCCCTCCGATTATTGAAAGGGGGTCTTAATACCGATTATATTTGTAAGTCTTTACCACCTGAGCTATTCACAAAAAAGACACAATTGTGAACGCTGCTTAAGTTTGGGCAAACCTGAAGAAAAATCGGAACACTATTTTCAAACTGAATAAACTTTCTGAATTAAAAATTATGGAAGGTTATTTGCCATTTTGTTAATAAGTAAAATCGAAAATTCTGCGGCTACACTTTCTATAGGTCACTTCGGACGCTCAAGACCTTAACATATTAGAATAATAAAGAACAAAAATAAAAAGTTTTAAAACTTACATGATACTATTAAACTAATATGACATGCTTGCCTGTTTCCCAAACTAGGTTACTCTGTGCTATGGGATGCCAGTCTTTTATCCTGGATGTAAAATACTACAATACGTACGATTGTATCAGTGAAACCCGCAGACAAATAACCATATATGCCACTACACATTCAATCAGTAAATACACCAAAAATTGTACCATGTTCCACTTTGCTAGGAGATCATCCACATAGGTACATTCAGAAAACAAAAGCAAATTGTCTTGTCTTGTTGTCGTCTTGTTCTCCCAATATCGAAAGTGGCCAAAGTATTTAAGTATCTTCCAATGAATTGCCTAAAAATAACAGCTAATTTCGAAGGGTCACTTCCACCCCGGATTTTTGAGGGAAAGGATTGGAATTTACCGGGGGAGAACTTTTTCGGGCGTCGGTTTCGCGTTTGATGTTTTCTTTTGGCTCAATTAAGACATTGGAATCGAAAAAGCGAGAAGGTAATTAGATTTTGGTTTTTCTTTTGTAAACTTTTCGACTTTGAACGGAATTGGGGTAAGTCTTGATCATCTGCTCTTTCTTTACCATCACGTGATTTCTCATTGAAAAAAAAAACGAGTTACTTAAATATATAAGGGACAGGACAGGACCCGGAGTAGTGATAGAGTATATGCAGACCATAAAACTGAACAACTTTTCCTGAGATTACGTGAGGACACGGCAAAAAAAAAAACGATTTTTCATAAAAAAAACCAGGCTGGCTGCATCTACTACGGAAAGTCAAAAAATTTTTGACGTTTACCGAAATATTTTTATCAGTTTCATGGCCTGAATGCACTCTATTAGTATTCGAAGACCTGTCCTAACATCCTGTATATTATTAGCGTCTTATGCATGTCAGCTTCATCAGTTCACCTACTTATCTCAGTCTCCATACAAAATCACGTAACGACATAAAAAAAAATGTCAGCGATTCGCTTTCGTCAATTTGCAATAATTTCCATCATACAAGTATGCGCTTCAGTGCTCGCAGTTGTCATGCTAGCGAGGATAATGGGTTCGATTCCGCGGGAAGCAATTTTCTCGTATTGTAACATTATAGGTGATTTTTTCTATCACATGATTGGACAGCCATCAACATGTTCATGCATGATTGTGATTTTCTAGCCGTGGGATGTAATGTTGAGGCGATTTCTTTTCGTTTTATTTTCAAGTAGGAATAAGAGTTGCCAAGTGATGCCGGCTTAGAATAGCACCACCCCATTTCTTTCCCACCAATTGATTCGAGGGCTTCATGTGTATTACAATTTTTGGGCGACAGGCTGACAACCCGTCACTAAAGTGATAGATGAACTATCTGGGACAGCCTTCAATTTTATTATTGGTCAGACGTGGTGACAGAGACCGTACTTTTTTGGTCGTTAACGCTCTGCCCACCCCTCAAAGTCTTATGTGTATGTATGTACTTACTGGTAAGAGCTAAGTATTTTTCTACTGCTCAAACTAGTAGGCAACATTATACAGATATACAAAGAGATAATAATATAGTCAAAATCGAACTTCTCCAAGCTTCACCTTGCGAACTTCAAATTTCGAACAAAGCAATTCATCCAAACAAAGATGGCACCAAGAAATAAGCTCTCAACAGAATCCAATTACAGAAGTACTTAAAATCAATCCATCCTCCAATAGTCACAAATGGCGTCGTCTCAAAACAAAACATTTCGATACACCATCCGTTTGGAAGACATTAAGCAATTTACCTAATACCTATTATCTTCACTCCACTCACCATTGTATACCCAAACTATTAATTGATAAGATTGACAATCGATTGGACTAAGACTGCCATCCTTCGAATGAAGATGAAAACGAAACATCCCATACAGAAACTACGACAATCAAAAGCGAACTTAAAACTAATACAGATGAAGTTGAATTAGGTTTGAAAGGTGTAGAACTTAAGGCGTCGATTACCAAAGCACTCGCAACCAATCTATCGGAATAGTTCCCTCAGGATAGCAACTAGAGGATAGTACTGGAGGATAGTAGAATGCTGTTGCTATCTAATGCCGTCGTTAAATTAATGCTACGATTTATGACGCCCGGAATTAGCCCGATGGATCCCTGTTTAAGTTTTATTGATGGATGTCTTACAATGACGTGTTGTCTTATGGTTAGTTGTTTATGGGGGTAGTGGGATGATGTGGTTCGCAAATACTTGAATGCATATTGACATTAGAATGTGACTTTTAAGAAGATACATATTTAAAACTAGTTAGAACCGTACCTACTGTAACTATGCCGGTGTGTATGGATTTTGAAGAGTTCCCTATTTTTTTTCAGAATCCCGATCTTTAATAAAAATCGGTTCAAGCGTCTTTGTGTAGGTGCCTAATACGAATCAAAGGTGCCTAATACGTATTGAAACTTCCGTGTTTCTTTTGAAGTCGGTCAAAAATTACGAAACGATTAAAAAACTTGTTTGTTGCTAACTAATTATGATACGAGAAAAGTCCTGATGGAAACGATGAAGAAGCACCATCACAGCACAATAAAAAAAAATCGTTAAAAATATACACTTACCTTGAAAATAAAGGATATATATAATCGCGAACCACAAATATAATCAATATTACACTAAAAATATATATTTTTGGAAACAAAATTCACTATCACGCGGCGGATGTGTTCAATATCCGCAAGCCAGCTTAGATATGAATATATCGAATATATTTCGTGCAAACTTTGTTTTGGTGAACTTTATCGCAGCAAAATTGTGTAGTTATCCAAACAATGTGGCATCGATCAATTGTTGCCCACTCGTTCTCAAAGTTTGCAGACGGCAACTAAATGTTTTTGTCAAAAGGTTTTTGTTTCTTGAAGCCGTAAGTTTTGCTACTGTTTTTGAAAGGTTCGGAATGTTTTCAAATAAGTTCAAATATGTAATATAATTTTTTGTCACTTCTAGTTATTATGTCAAAGTTTAAGTAAGTTTGAACACTCTATGAACTAATTGGTGTAATTTTTCCGTTTCACAATGGGGCAACCATTTCCAAAATTTCCGTAGTAAGAGATAAAATAAACTCAATAGCATCGGGTCGTTGGACGACTCGGTGTCCCACACGAAAAGAAGAAGAAGAAGAATAGCATTTTTTGGTTCCTGTTGATTCTTGATCAGGTGTAACAGCTTCCACAAGTCATCCCTACATTTAGTAGTGATTTTTTTTACATTTTGAGCGTCACTGTCTTTATGATGACCACGTATATAAAAACAGTTGAATTTGAGAACTATCGACCCCAGAGATAGCCGGGTTATTGACTTGAACGAACTGATCAATTGTTTTCATTGATTTATCTCGTATTCGATTACTTTATCTTATTACGTCAGAAAAATTATCATTATTTAGGCCTTTAGCATTTTTTTTCTGCAAAGTTGCTAGTAGGTACGGAAGAGTTCGTTAGTTCATCAAAAATTGTTTATGTGGATGGTATGATGATAGACCTCTAAGATGGTTTTTCTTGGTAAATGTGATTGCAAAATAAGCTCGCTTCACAGAACCAATATTCTTTCCGGTTGTCACAAAAGATCCATGAAAATTCAAATTTCAGTCACTCAACGCTACCGCAGTTTGAAAAATAGCCCATTCACTCGCGATGGTGAAAAATATTGAATTAAATTGAATATTTTTCCGGAACATTGAGACAAAGGCGTCAAAAGAAATGTCTCTGCATAAATTATTTCCTTTTTTTACTCCACTTCATTGTGTTGAAGATATCGTTAATATTAATTTTTTGACGCGAACTCAACGGATCCGGTTTTAATATTTTAATACTCGCGTAATTCAGCCCTTTGTTATTGTAATCAGTTTTGTTCGATACGAGACTTCGGCTATAGACAATAAAAAAAAGTTGATTAGAATAAATTTCACAGCGTTTTGGTACATTGATTTTTTTACTGGCAACTCGCTCAAATATTCCGTTACGCTTTTTCTAAAATTCAAATATGGACGCTTCTATGGTCCCTTCCCTGTTAATCCATAAGAATAATTGCCTAAAGAAAGAAAGGATGATACGCAATACCATAAAATCAGAGGGCGATTCGCCATTAAAAAAACTAAAAAGGTCCGTATCAATAGATTTGACTGGTTCGATTAAGTAAGGGCAGCTGGACATTCAAGAGATTTATATCATGTTCATGAATGGACCGAATCGTACACACTTCCAATTTATCAAACGCATACTACGCAAAATCTCTGTCACACAAAACTGAATTCTATTCCCTCGAGATAAAGTCTACGTTTATGTGGATGATATGGTCATAGTCGGCGATACTTTTGACGAGTCGTGTACGAAATTCGATTGAAAGGACTTTTATTAAGAACCGGTTATGACTAGTTCGGACGCGACACGTGGTCAGTTTTGTCATTCAAAGTATTAAAATTATCGGTCGTTTTGTTTGGCTTTCCTTTGTGAGTGTGACCGATGATTTTATTTTTGCATCTGGAGCTTTTATTAGTATTAACAAAAATATTCTAAATTCTTGATTTTTTGTATTTTGGGTCCTACTAAGGCTAATGATAGCAGATGGCGACTGAGGAAAAATGCCGAAGTTGAAGATCTAGTGGCTCAACCTAACGTTAACATAAGACGAAAGCTCACCCACTTCGCTGGCTCGGCCACTTAGAAAGAATGGGTGAGTATCGGGGCGTCAAAAGAGCGTATGTGCCGCACCAGGTGCCGCTGGAAAAATATAGTGGAAGCTGACCTGGGTCATCTCCAAGTCAATAAGTGGACGAAGCTCGTTACGGAGGCCAAGATCGATTTCGGGTCACTGAGCCAGAGAAGTTAGTTTTTAAAGTTAGTTATTGATCTTTTTGTAAACTTTATTACTATTTCGAAGTCCCGCATCCTTATTTTTTTCGGTAACTTATTTTCACTAACGTTTCCTTGAAATTCCATTAAAACTTCAGCAAACCTGCACCTGATCTCATAGCTTGTCCAAAACACTCAACTATTGTTTTTATGAAAATTAATGCAAAAATCAATCACACTCCCCTCCTTGATGGAATCAAATTTTTCTTCTCCCCCCATTTGAAGGTCCCTGAGACAATGCGAAAATGGTTATTAATATTCTAATACAAAAACGCCGCGGTTTGGACAATAGGTGCTGTTAATAAACTCATTAGACATTCATGGGGTGTTGCAGGGTTCGAAATTTGAAATATTGATGCCTTTCAACGGTTTTTTGTTGCGATATTTTTTCGAACCAGGGATCGATTTGGTCAAAGCTTCCGTCCGAATTTTTGTGTACTAAGTTCAAAACGTTTATTGAATCATTGTAAGTATGGATTGTTTTTTTCCCGTGGAGTCGTAAGGTGCGACTAAGGGACTCGAGGGTTTCATATGTATTGCAATTTTAGGCGACCGACTGACAACCTGTCACTAAAGTGATACACGACTAAACTCAAACGACCCTCAAACATTTTTGTAAGACGTGGCGATCACGACCGTAATATTATGGTCGTTAATGCTCTGCCTATCCCCCCAGGGATAAAGGCGTGATTTGTGTGTGTGTGTGTGTGTGTGTGTGTGTGTGTGTGTGTGTGTGTGTGTGTGTGTGTGAGTGTGTGTGTGTGTGGGTGTGTTAATATGGATTCTGTTCTCCTAATAGCACAAAGTAAATAATAGAAGTAGAATACTAACCCGTGCCTTTAATATTTTTTAAAATTTCTTCTCGTTATCGCTCTTAATGACGCCAATAATATACTCAATCAAATACATGAATCTTATGCACTATACTGTGTACTGTATTGTGTATGTTGGTGTTAGATCCATATGATTTATCTGATCGTGTAACATGTTTGACATGATCATCTCATCAATATGCAGGAGCAATTATAACACCTTCAGTCGTAATACTATTAGTTCCCTGTCTATAATCATCTGCTTCTTGTAGTAGGAAGTTCGGTACTGATTCGTTGATGATATGCTCAACATCATCATCATCACTATCATCAGCCACTACAGTTATCTGGTAATACATATATCACGCCTTTATGCCTTGCGGGGTAGGCAGAGCGCTACCGGCCGTAAAAACACAATCGCCAACGCCGCGTCTGACAAATTGAGGGATGTTTCAGATGATTAGTGCTTTACTATAGTGACAGGTTGTCAGCCAGTCGCCTAAAAAAAAGGAAACCCACATGAAACCCTCGAGTCCCTCAGTCGCCTCTTACGACACCCGCGGGAAAGAAATGGGGTGATGCTATTCTAGCCGGTCTTTAGTGACAGGTTTTCAGCCTGTGTCTAAAGTAGCAACCCACGAGTCCCTTAGTCCCTTTCGACACTTTCGGAAAAGGAATGAGGTGATGCTTTTCTCAACCCTCATAAAAAATATCACGTGATTAAATCATAATCATTTGAATGGACCTGATGATATTTTACTATTCATTATACACCTATAAATACCAATAACAAACCAAAATCCATAAATAAATTATTGTTTCATCCCAATAACTACACTTCGAAAACTTCTAATAACAAAATCAGCCTTCAAACCAAAATCAACTTTACTCCTATCGTTACAAAGTACATTTTCGTTTAGAACACCAAGTTCGTATATTATAGTTAGTAACACGTGTGGTGAATATGTCAATTCATTATAAACTTTGAGCCGCATAGGGCCGAGGGCTGTTCCCGCTTCGTCCCAGGCCAATTGGTCACGACATATTGAAAACAGAAAAGAAAGAAATCAGAGGTGACACAGATTAAGAACACATTGTGGTTGGGATGAAAAGAAGTCTTTGCTGTGTCTATCTTTGATATAAGTTGATTTTTGTTTGATATGCGCTCTTTACTACTTATAAAATTAAATGATGTAACGTACAAATAAAATAAGTGTACCTAATTAAAATATACCAACTAGTTACTCAAATATACTTAAATAAATATACGGATTCAGTATTATTAAAACTTTTACTAGCACTAAAACTGTTCTTCTAATAAAACTTTTACTAAACTAATGTGATGACCCCTATGTTTTTTGCAATTTGGAAGTTATTTTAAGTATAAGGAAAAATAGGGCTCATGTTTCCCGTAGTAGGAACAACCCAACCCAGAAGATGATTTGTGACATATTATCGGAATAATGCCCTATCTGTTTCTATGTTCTATGTTAAGGGGGTATTGTGGTAGCGGGTTCAATTCCAAGTAATTGACAAATTTCTTGTCAACGCCACAATGTGCCACTGTTCGCAATCAACTATTCGGTACATTGTTTTTGAATCATTTATCACTTCTGGTTATATTGTTATCGTTTTTTTTTAATTACAGCAAATGTTTATGTTATCGATTCCTTATCTCTGTACCCAAGCCGACTGTTTTCATTGATCTTAATATCGTAAGATTTTTCGTCATCCAAGATTGAAAGCAATTAGCGAACGATTCTGGAATCTTTGAAAGTTCAAAAATAAACCACTCAATCCGAAACCGAACACCACCGATTTTCCTCCTCAATATGACATTTCAAAGACGCTCCCGAAATATAGCACTAACAGATGTATCGTATTAAACGAAGCACTCCGGACAAAGACATGAGAAGAAAAAAACAGTATTGAGGACAAAATTCAAGTGATTTTATCCAGTGACCTTCTTCGAATGAGTGAAAACGATGATAGACAAAAAGACACTTTTATAACCAGACAAATAGACGTACAAATTGAACGAATTCCTGAAATCAAAGAAAAATAATTCTTAGCCGACTAGTTTATTATTCTTAGAACTGATAACTGAAACTATTTGAACAAGTATATTCGAAAATGATAATGCCTGAAACAATGTGTCATTTAGAACTGATCTGAGTCAAAGTAAACCTTGACTAATAACGTGACTAAAGTATACAATGATATCATTAAAATAGTTCAGTTTAATCGGCTTCGCATCACTGTCGAAAATTTGTAGGAGAACACACATGCCATGCGATATTTCGGATTTTGACAGGTAGTTGACAAACTATGATAGCAGCACGCCGATTTGCGTAGTGAGCTATGCAGTGTTTCTATGCGATTTCATACAACTTCTTTAATTCATAAAATAAAAGTCGGAAAAATCACCAGGTGCGTGTAAGAACCAGCTTGCCACGCTTATCTTTACGTATGTACTTTTAATACATCAAATCAAACGATAAAAGAACCAAAGTTTACTGAATAATAACCTGACGTCAGATGTAAAGAGAATTACAGCACAGAAACAAAAGTTCGAAAATAAGGCGAGTCTTTGAAGATAAATAATTTATCGCCACACTAAAACCTGCATAAGAAAGAAATGTTGATAAACATCGAACATTAAATATGTAACTGTTGACGATCATAAACGCATGAAGCCAGACGTAGTACATACATAAATAAATATCACTTCGTAGGAAGCGCTACTTTTATTAGTTTGGCTCGGCCGTACTTACGCACCTAGGGGTAATTTAAAAATGAAATTCCACGCGCAATTTGCAAGGGAGAACATTCGTTTGATCTGATATCTGACGGACTCGTAACCGGCGTTCGACTCGAGCGATCACTCTGATTTTTAGTAACGCATCGCGTACATTGATTAACGACACATGGGCTGTTCGAGAGCGCACGCTCGCTTCGATTTTATCTGCTTTCCGCGCTCTAATGTCCGCACCGCCGCGACCGCTAATAGAATCAACAGGTGTGCCTCAGGGTGGTCTCTTTGCCCTGGTACTCTTTTTATTTACATTTTCACGAATTTATCGCCAACGCTGACGTCTCGAGGCGCACGTTTGATTCATAACCACCCTGTCGCTTTTTAATACTGATTTACAATAAAAACAGAACTGTTTCACCGGCGATTGATGTGAGTTATGATTAATGTTGCGTCTTTGATGTTCCACGCTATGAATCTATCAAGTCAGCTTCTGAATATCGACGCGGGCGTGTATAAATAAACCGGGGCGAATCCGACGAGCGCCGTCTTCGTTTTAGTTAATTATGAGGTTATTAAAGATACATCGCTGTCACTGACGATCGAACAGCGTTCGGATACGTTTCGACACGAATCTACGCCTTCCGGCCATTATTGACGCACGCTAGAGTGTTGTCACGATAAGGTAGTATTACGTTTTTTTGGCCTTCTCTAAAATTAGGCTAATCAGCCAGCATCGAGTACAAAGCAGCAGATCGCTTTCATCATCGACAAGATGATGTTTACGTCGAATCTTCCGAGAAGCGAGCCCCAGCATTCAATACTTGGAAATAAATATGTGAGTTTGACATTTGCTTTCATGTGTTCCCTCGCGTGATCCGTCTGTAATTACGGCTGCTCGGCGGCGGTGGTCTTTGCCCCTCTGTACGTTGAGTCCATTTTGTCGTTTTGTGTTCTAGTGAGTTTTTTGTTATTAAATTATCGTGCGTGCCGATTTCGGGCAAGATGATAGGTTGCGTCTGATGCTGTCTGATTGCTTCTCTTGTCGACATTTCGGATTCGGTGCTTTCACTTTGATTGACGCTGTTTAGAAATCACCGTTTGATGTCTCGAGGTCGGCTGTGTCAATAGTTTTCACGCGATTATGTGTATCTAATTTTAGTTTGGTTTTGTCTATCAAAAGGTCATTGAAGACGTACATAATCACAGCAGATAAAGAGTATTATAAAAGTTATTTTAAACTAAAACAATAGATCAGTATCGTAACTTGACGTCCCATTTGATTATCAGTTCATTTTTTTATCATAATTCTTATACAACTTGTATGTGTACGATCTCTCAGCGTAAACAAGATTTCCGCAAACACAAATTCTAACCCGAGAACCGATCGATAAATCTCCTTTAATCTTTCAATAACCATCGTCAATAAACGTCAATACGTTTTAAAATACTCCATAATCCCGCCTCGGGATCATTAGTCAACTGTTCACAGATAATTCACTGTCGAAGCGCAGACCGAGGAAAATATAATACCACTACGCAACAAGAACTGACACTCACACGTGTGTGCGTTAGGGGGGGAAAGCTTGTGTGCGTGAATGGAGTACGCATAAGATGCGTATGCGCAGTAAAAGAAACTGGCGATTCCGAGAGCCAAACGTTGACAAATGTAGTAATAAGCTCGCCCGAGACGAAAATAACAAAATTAAAATAAATCGAACGACAGACGTCGTCATAAACTAATTTCGACTGTTTTCCTTTTGGTTATACAAAAATAGCGCCATCACTTTCATGTCTACCGAGTGACATTAAAGAAGAATTTACTGTTCAGTTTTACTACAACGCCATCTATGAGATGAAAGTTACTTTTATTACTAAAAAGAAAGGTGTTTATGATTTACTGTCGCTTATTATTGCATTTTGAAATTGAATACGCGCTTCTGTTTCAATCATTATATTTGGATCGTTTATTTATCTCCTTGTTAGTGATTCTTAGAATGTCACAGACACAAAGGGATACGAAATATTTTGAATTCCTTGTTAATATTTCAACTCGCACTTGACCAGCTATATTGATGTTTACGTTTCGAGATTCAGACGTTTGGGTAACACACAGAAGTTTGTTTGTTTGGGAACGAATCATATCGATCTTTTCCAGGTTTGTTTTTGTTTATTGAGAAAACAAAATAAATTTAATAGCCCTGAATCAGGAATCAGTTGAATATCTGGCGTGGATATTCATAAATGGTAGTATTCTTTCAATCAAAATGTTTGCTGAAATAACCCCAATTCTCAATTTTAATCTGTATTTCGACTCCCCTGTGGTGACCGAAAAAAGCGAAAGAATTTCAACGACTCGTAACCAAACTTTGAAAAATAATCAAGAAAGTTGTTTCAAATCGTTTATCGAATGTCATCAAAAAGAAATAACGTCCAAAAGTCACCCTTTCTTAACTTAATTAAAAGAAAAAAAACGTGATCTAAAACTTTGTCCCCCTCAAGTTAATAAAAGAGATATTTAACGGAATATTCCATCGGAACTTGTAAAAAAGCCTCGACTTTTTGTTTCGTATTGTCCTTTAAATCAACCCTTTTCATAAGTTTTTCTTAAATAATGAGTGATTTGAGTAGATTTGTAAGGTTTTCGGAAGTTGACAACAAATTGCTTTTGTGTTTCGTTCAAAGTTCGATTTCTTTGTTTTCCATCGCGTGGGTTGTAGAGTCACTAAAATCAAGGTCATTTTATTATATTTTCGTGTACCTAAATCATTTCATGTACCGATCACAGTAGACAATTCATTAATATTATTTGATATCTAAATGAATAAGATTGCCTAGTGGCGTATCTATGGGTCCAGTACATGTGTAGGAGTCGATTCTTAAGAAGCTAGATTCGCTACAATTTATGATGATCTCGTGAATCTAGGTCTTTAAAGTAGGTACATGTTATTTGCACAATACGCGACTTCGATTCGAAGATGTTCTTCTAAATTTTCAATTGTTTACCATTCGTGTAATAAGTAAAAAAAAACTAATTACGTTTCGGACTTTATTCATTATCAACTGTCATTGACTTAAAATGAAGAAGAATCCACTGATGGACACATGTTGCCTTAGTGAAGATTTTGCATCAACAGTAACTGCTTGTTTCTAACTACCTGGATGATTTTATCTCTCAGATCCTAAATTACAGTCAAACTATATAGTACGCTTTAATATGTCTAAAATAGCTTGGTATACTTTTGTATAACATTCCGCTTCAGTAGCTAGAGTTTGCGTTCCATGTCGTCATATAATAGCATCACCCTATTTCTACCAGTGGGTATCGTAAAAGGCGATAAAGGGATGAATCCAAGGTATGGACAGCAGCATTCCCTGTTAACATCTACAACACCTGCCTGACGTCTGCCTCGTGGTGAGCAGCACTCTTCAATTGGAAGAGGCTTGCCCAGCAGTGGACTGTTGTGACTGTAGTAGTATCCAGAGTTGGACTCAACATTAAACAAATAGACGTGTTAAGTCATCGCTCAATTGAGCTCAGCGATGGTTAATTGAGTATATCGATACTGGACGATAGATTGATCGATCGGTGGGCGTCAGCAATTGATCTTAATCGATTTTATAAACGAATGGGTTGCTCGATAAGATTGCGTTGAATGCTAGTGTTGCTATTATTATACGGGATGTTAAAGTGTCAAAATCTTTTTGAACAACTTCTTTCAAGAAGCACAATTTCTGAAATAGCTGTATATCTATCTATTCATTATTGCCAAAAAGCTGTTCAATTTAGTTTAAAAAGTGCAGTTTTTTTATATCTTGACTAGTATGGTTACTTGGAGACAGTTTTCTTTGTAATCATGACTGGGTTTTAAGTTTGTGTACAAAAAAATGCACCTTTGCAGTTTCGCGCTAAATTATTTCTCAAATACTAAAATTTTAATCATCTATTACGTAGGTAGTTCAGCACAATGAATAGAAAATACACGAGAAAGCCCGTTCAGAAACCGAATTTCGCGTAGAGTGCTTTAAATTTGGCAATTCAATGTACTAATGACTACCGGCTGAATGGGTGCATTCAAAAACCTACTTGTTTCGTTTTCATCTTTCAAATAATCCGACCGGCTTTCCCGAATAGGTTTTCGAGTGTGCTCGTAACGGGTGATTCTTTTTTCGAATTTTTTGGATGTTCTTTGTGCGATAGTTTTCTTTTATGCCAGCGCTTTTCGTTTCGTACTCTGTGGTGTTTTAATAAAGAATGATAATGCGTAAAAGGGAACTCTAGAATGGGCCAGTTGTATGTGTATCTTTACAAAAATATATATATTTTCGTGAAACTAATTTATCAACTGGTGATTAAGTATTATTATTATTAACCATTTGTTGCACACAAAAGCATAATCAGAGATACACATACAAAGAACGCAACAGGTGAGCTTATTTTTACTATGAAATTTCTTCCAGCTGACCTACAAAAGAGACCTCATTAGACTGGCGAATGAGGCGTAAACAATAAAATAAAAAAAAACAGTGTATCCAAGATAAAACAACAAACTTGCTCTTATAAGCAGACAAAACCGATCTCTGTCCGACCATTAATCCAATACTAAATTGACAGGCAGAGGTGACCTAGTCAAAGGATGCAGTAGCCTTGTGGTTAACTGGCCGTGCGCGCGCGCAAGTCATCTCGGATCGAATGTAACGGACGATCAATAAATCAATTACGCGCGCGGGGGCATCGCTGAATTGGATTTGACAGGCTAGATCTAGGGATGGGATGGATGTTGAAATAGATCCGTTGTCGATAAGAATATTGATGGGATCGGTCGATGTTTGAATCTAGTCAAAAAGTTTACGGGAAGAAAGTGACGGGATGATAAGTAAAAACTTAATTTTAAACATACATTTGATGATTATGTAAGCTAAAAATGTTCTGTTCTAAATTCGCAATTGCAACAAAAATATCATACACATACTTTGTTTATCATCTTCATCGCCATCAAGTCAGAAGTCTTCTAATTATTTAAATGTCTAGAAAGTATTTTAAAAATCACTGAAACCACGATTAAAAAGCAAAAAGTTAACAACTTCGGTATCGAATGATATGATATTGTCTATTTTCTTTGTGTTGTCCTGTAACGTTGTTTTGTGTACATGGATGATTCAATAAATCATAAATATCTCTGTTAGTATTCCCGATTTTTATATGCTTTTCTAGGGAAAATACATTACTGTGCGTAAATCTCAAACATATAAAACATATATTACTGGGTGTGCTAATGTTCTAACTCCCACACGCTGGTATCGATACCGATCGGTTTCCCCACTAGTGAAGGAAACAGGATACATTCAATGGGATGATTGATCGGCTACGAACGACCGGTAATCCTTGCACTAAATAAATATCGCCGTTAAACACCGACAAGCTTTGTCCACTTATTAAAGAAGGGTTAAGGATACCAAGAGTTATGGACGCAATTGAAGATAGATTTTGTATTGATGGATATGATTTTAGAACATAATTGGACGTGGGCATGCTTGGGTACTCTTTGGAGTTGACAGTAATGTCATCAAATAAGATACACGGAGAATCAAAAAAGTCTCAAAGTTGGAATCTGGTGGTGCATTCTCAAAACTTAGTCCTACATGAAGATGCAAAGTTACTAACGCTAAAGAATCTGTGTCGATTTCGTTCTGGTCAGTGTTGTATATCGGGTGTAAGGGACGGTGGACTTTTCGGACTTGATTAGGCTGAACAACTTTGGCTGAAGCTGAATAAGTTTGCTAAACATAATGTCTCCTAGGAAAAGTTGTTCCATCTCATGGTCTGATCATGCCTGCCATTTTTTATGGAACACTATCCTTTACACCTCAAATATCAATGACCTGCAGCAACCAACTCTCATCAGGCAGGTTGTCTGTTTTCCTAAGCAAGATCATTGAAAAGTTCTTCTATCTTGTTCTAGTGGATAGAAAAATCCACCTACCTCCTTCTCTTTGGCAGCCAGCTCGCCTTCGAGCCCCGCTGGCTGGACAGCTGGGCTGCTGCGCGCGGAGTCCGACCCTCGCCCGTCAGCCATCTTCTCTACTTCCTCATCAATTGGGGGAGTCTTCTCCTTTTTGATGTCGGGGCTGAACCTGTAGGAAAAGACTTTGATAATTTTCTGCAACTGGATTTATGTTAGGGACATTATTTAGTAGGCTAAAAGAATGCAACGCGACGAAGATATTAATACCTATTTGGAATGGTCAAATAATCTTTATTGTCAACTCCTAAACTCGTAAAATTACTCAAACACAGCGTGGAAAGGCTTGCTACCAGGTGGTCTGACGACCTTGTAAAGGCTCTAATCAGTTCTTAGTTATAGTCTATCCAAAATCGCGATCTATGAAGGCAAAAGGAAAGGTCCACGTCCAGAAGTGGACATTAATAATGATGATGCATGATATAGCTCATTCGCTTACATAGCGTCGCGACCAGCGTAACTTGAACTCAATGCTTCATACACACACGGACGGGTACTGACAGTTACGCTGGTAATGTAATGTAAGCGAACGAAGTATACTTACCTATCGATTCTGGTCTCCGTGGCTTGATCCCTGTTGGGTTCTAAGTGGGAGCCATTAGTTTTGGGCACGGCTGCGGCCAGCGGCGTGGGGCTAGTCGTTGCCAGTTGCTCCTTAAGCGTGGTCACCTCTTTCTCGGCCAGTGTGGCTCTCTGCAACAACAGAAAAATAAAGTCAAAGATGAAGAGGTCGAAGTAGTTCGCCAAGCGAGATGTAGATGGCACTAAATAATTTAATTTAAACATTAAAAAGTTCGAAGTAGTTCATTAAGCGAGATATAGATAGCGCTGTTACAAATAGGTAGTTTTTAATACTGTTCTAAAACTCGCACATAGAGATTTCGGATTGTGTCAAAGTTTAGAAGTTCGTAGTCGTAGTAGCAAAATGATAGAAAATGATAAATAAATATTTCTGAATCTAACCACAATTTTGATACAATACTACGACACGCAATGCGTATATATTAGAAAAAAGAAAGTAAAGTACAGCACATGTGCCAACAAATTAAAAGATAATGTAATGAACGATCATTTTTTACAGTAACACAACTTCACGCTATTGGAAATCAGCTGAGCCGTGCGTCCTTTGCCGAGATCATTAAAAAAGTGATACGATCGAATCATTACAGGCTACAGGAAACATAGTTTTAACGCTACAACAACTCTACCCAGCAAGTCCACTAGTCTACATACGATCAGTATGAAAACCGCGGGACTTCCTGACCAGTTCTGCGCTCCTGGTACAATTAAACGCATTGAATTTAATCTAATTATCAGTTCCCATAGTTTAATGGGTACAGAAACAATGGTTTCGCTTCCTGTCGCATACATTACGCGGTTCATTCAGGGCTGGTCGTTATCAGCGCCATCTGTACGAGGAACGGATGTTGGACAGTCGATATGTTCGGAAATACTTCGCATTGTGGCGCTTCGGGATGTGTATTGAGTTTCTGTACCTAACATAATGAACGGTGGGTCAACATCTGTTTTATTGCTATTATCGTGCTGGAATTGTAATTAATGTAGTCCACAATGTCATTGATGATTATGTGTTTGAAACTCGATAGTAATTACACGTTACTAATTTATCCAGTACTAGTCAACGCGGTCTAAAAACCCTATATTCCAAAACCGAAACGAATCGGCTAATGGCCGAAAACATTCAGAAGAAAGTCATAAAAACTAAAGAAGAGAAATAATAATTTGAAATAAGAACACACACGCACCCGAACGCCAGCACGCGTGACGGCTGATAGCATCGTCTAGTCTACGCAGATATTGTGGGGTTGGTACGCACTGGCGGGCGCAATGTCACGGTTAAACCGCAAAAAAAAAAGTTTTTATGTCTATTTTTTGATTTATATTTTGAGATTTAATTGGCATGTTACTAGGTAAGCGACACTGAACCGAGGCGATCAAATAATATTTTTTGTCATGTTAGTGATAGCCATATGGGCTTCGTAAGTTGACACAAACACAAATCACGATTTTATTCCTTTGCAGGGTAGGCATTGCGTTAACGGCCGTAAAAATATGTTCGCCAGCGTCACGTCTGGCAAATATTGAAGGCCGTTTCAGATGATTCGTGTATCACTGTAAGCTGATTATAACAATATTTATGTTTCGTATAATTGTGAACTTGTAGATAGAATACAATGATTCTTAAATCACATAATGGCATCTGCCTTCACAAGAACACATCGTTCGTATGATAAAATATCAATTTATTTTACAGTCTTCAGAAAAAGATCTTTACAAATAGATTCGATTGAAAACGCTGCGTTTTTGCCGTCAGTGTACACCACACTTATCTCTTCTATTTATACACGTATCTCCAGATTTTTATTAAGCGTAGTTTCCCGATGAAAACGAAGATTGTGGGATTAATGATACATTGTTTAACATATAGATAATGTCTACGTGTTTGCCGTAAGAGGTTGTAAATATCGCGTTTTATTGACTTTGCTTACAGATGCGTTTGTTAAGAATGTTATTTAAAAGATAAGTTAGAAATATTGCTATCTTTTCTACGCCAATCAGAAATTCTTTAGCGTTGCAAATGGGTTTTAAGTTAAGTTCATTTGAAATATGCCTAGATGGCTCTATGGAGTTCCTATTTAACATCATTCTCCTTGCTTTATCCTGTTTCCTGTCGAGGTTGGCTACCTAACCTAGGAGATTTGACATAGAACCAAGTTTTTACACATAGCGACTGCCATCTGACCTCTGAAAACCCGACGGCTAACCTCTGGTCCGAATCCTAGGTTAAGCCATATTCAAATGTAATCTGAATTCAAATTCTATTTGAATATGCGTTTCATTACGATGTTTTTCCTTCACCTTTCTTCCTTCGATTAATTTTGAAACTAGAGATATGATTTACAAAATTTTTCTACTTTGATGGATAGCCAATAAAACCTAAATATATCAACTTATCACAAAAGATAAAGGTAACCAAGCCTGCTAGAATAGCCCATTTTTTGATTGGCGATGAGTCAACCGCAATCAACTCACGATCAATCTCCGTCAATTGACTCTGGCCAAATCACTCTTGCGCAATCTCGAGATGACAAATCTTTACTCTAGTTACATCCTACGGGTTAGGCAGAGGGTGTAGTGGAAGAGGTAGCGGGAGCGGAAAACATAGTTCGATGACTCCTGTCTAGCCTCAAGTAATATTAGAGTCAAACAGATTAAAGTCAAAAAAGAAAGAAAGAACAAAAGAAAGAAAAACATACTACAAGTGAAATACACCCAATCCAACCCAAAAGAGCATAAATATGACGAAGAATCATAAAATTGTGTTTTCTTTGTAAATACTAATTAATTGTGGAACTATTTGACTAGATTACAAGAAAACACAAAATTATTAGAAATTGATGCATAGATGAGAATACTAACGAGAAAAGAATCAAAGAAAAAGTTTTGAGGCCTATTAAATATAAAGAGGTAGTTATTTAGAATATGTTGATTCAGACTGATACCTGAATTTGTCTAGATAAGGATACAACCGATAAGCACTTATCGTAAAAAGCATTTGAACGCTTCCTTTACTGCTGAATTGCACATTAAGTAACTTGTTTTTAGCAATCAAATTGCTTTTGCAAACTTATGTGTTACTTCTTGACAATTTCAGATGGCTGACTAAGTCGACTGTTTAATTTTTCGATTGACGCCAAAACTGCAGAAAAAATCACGAATTTAGTAAAAATCATTTTCAAAATTAACAAATTCGATTTTGTAAATGTATCATGCTCCATAAACACACAAGAAGACAACTCAAATGACAAAGAATATAAATTAGAAAAATCAGTACAACGTCGAGAAATAAGTTATTTTCTAAATACTGAACACGAAATGCGTTTATAATTGCGAATGTCGTGCGTCCGCATAATGTGAGAAAGCCAAACAAACAATGATTAGAAAGTCCAAATTAAGATTAGCATCTCGTTTGATTCATGTACAGACCGATGCCGTGTGATGCCGGCTTAGAATAGTATCACCGCACATCCTTCCCGTGGGTGTCGTAAGAGGCGACTTAGGGACTCAAGAGTTTTGGTGTATTACAATTTTTAGTGCGACAGGCTGACAACTTGTCACTATAGCGATACACATGTTTTCTGAAACAACCTTGGAAAACAACCCTCAAAATTGTCAGACGTGGCGATAGCGACCGTATTCTTACGGCCATTTACGCTCTGCCTACCCCGCAAGGGATAAGGGCGTGATATATGCATGTATGCATGACGACCGATGGTTTTGTTCTATCTGCCGCTGCAGGCTCTGCTTGCGAGGTCTAGTATCAGAATTCGACTCTTTGAAAGGAACACACGAAAAATTTAAAATTTTCACCTTGTAAGGTTGCAAACTGTTTTGAACTTTGCGGTCCCACGTGATGACTATAATAATGTAATATCAAAATGGGTTTTCTCTGCGATACACTATTTTGTGTGAATTGTCCGACTTTTTGGCAGTTTTTCAGGACCTTATCATGGAAGAACTGAGCAAGCTTTAAAATTTCGATCGTTCCCAGTTTGGAACCATTTAGTCTAATCATATCTAATTGTCTGCAATAAAATATTACTATGGTTCCGAGAGCTTGAAGCTTTTGGTCACAGTTGCTGTATATCATCGATATAGAATTAAACCTTCGTACCAAACTCAACCATTAGGCATCCGAGACAGTCTCAATACTAGCTTCAGACTATCAGAGGCAGACACAACACTTTGTCAGTTACAGATATTCGCTACGGAAGGACAACTATGAGCTATGACATTGAAGGATTTGTCTGAAGCGTTTGACTGACTGACTATTGCACGGAAGATTCATTAGTAAGACATAACGGACTTAATACAAAACGACTAATCAGACAGATTCATTGACCTTAAACCAACAGATATTATCAATACAAAAGCTTTTTTTACCCAATTCCGTAATCTTTACTCCTCAATCTAAGATTAACTAAACAATAGTTAATTATAGTTCTTCTGTTATTTCTCCTATAGCCGATTTCTGAAAGCCACCAATGGTTGCCCAAATTATGACAATTAAAATACTATTGGATTCAGTAACCGCAGCTTTTGGAATGGAACAGGGTTATCTATCGGAACCATCGAGTAACAAGTACGCAATTAAAAACAATATAGAAAATGCCCGATTACTTTATGTTGATGATTGTCTACTTTGTAACGAGCAAGCAGTCTTCCTAGTATTAGTCAAATGCGATACTTATTATCTTTTGCCAGGTGTATTACCTAATAATAAGCAGGAAATAGTAATTTAATTTAATTAAGTTTTTTTTCGAAATATCTGAAGAAGTCAGCCATCCCACGAAACTGAACATTTTTCTCCAAGAAACACCTAAGGTCAAATTGTGAAAAGTACAAAATGTGTCTGTCAGCTGTGCGTGTCATTCGAGTGGTCTCGGAAGATCTATTTTATTTTATTTTATGGATTAGTTGCAGATCTTCCTAACGTCCTGGTACCACCTTTTTATTTTCACTCAGTCAGTTAAGTATAAAATTCGAATTTCGTTGTTTGAGCAACAATTTAACTTACTTTTGAAATTCGAAGCTCTCACGCGGTAATTATAAGTAACGGTCGACGATTCAATGAGCGATTACCCTCTCACTCAACTAGTTCTACATTTGAATTTGAAATTAAGAATTCAATGTTTTTATTCTTTGAATAATAGGCGTTTGTTTTCGGCCAGGCTGTTGGTATGTGCAAACGGATTAATGAAGAAATAAAAGTTTTGACGCAAAATTTATGGATATGACTGTTCCATGATTATCTATAGTCGTAATTGTAGCGGAAATAGGCAATAAATAGAGCTGCCAAATCGAATCATTAAAATGAGCGAATTTATTGAGTGACTCACTCAGTGACGTGGCAGAAGTGTCATTGTGAACTTGTGCCAATTTTGAGGCCGTCCCGTCAGAAATATGGCGAGATGAGTCGAATAATAGGTACTTACTACAAATTAGTTACAAATGTCTTTCAAGCCGGTCTTTGTTGTGTGTATTTGTTTAATTTTCATGGCCACAGAATGAGTCTAAATTTGAATTAAGATAATGTGTTGTTGAGAAGAATCTTTGAATGCAAGTCGAGATGGTTTTTTATATGTGGACGACATTTTATAAAGTCATCGAGATATGTGAACGTATATTTTGGAGGCTTAAATTTTGTATGTAACACCCGCCAGTCTTCATTCAAGTTTTTTTACCAATTGCATCACCATAGTTTACTGCCGGAAATGGGCCTTCCTACTCATCAATCTTGCCAGGTGATTTAGCTCATTTTGCATGCCAAGGAACGCTGCTGTCAATTCCCTGGATTCACCCTTTTTTCGCCTATTACGATATCCACAAATAGAAATAGACATTGGCCTATGGCTTCGGGAATATTGTTCTCAAAGTTTTCAACAATTAGCTCAAATCTGTAGATCCAAATTGATTAATTCTCGTGACCGAGTTATGGCTCTGTGATTGAAGGGACTATTGTTGATGTTTTTGATTGATCAATCAAGTTTGACTCTTAAATTACTAGATTTGTTTTCTATGAAAAGTATGTCAGTATCAGTTAATTCTGTTGAAGATTGTATTATCATAATTACTTATGTAAATTTTTAAGACGCAAACCAGTCAACTTCTTTCATGGTAATTTAAAATATTGCCAAAATCTTAAAATGAAACCTGTTCTTTAAGATAACAGCTAAGATTTCCCAACACAACAATAGTTTAACATTTTATCGTTGAAAAAATCATAGACGAAAGAAACTCAACACCGGAGCGAATTAATTATGCGTTATAGCGAATTTGCTAAATTTTGTTCAGTAAAAGCATCATTATTATCTACATTTTTAACGATTGTATCTACCATTAATTTTAGAAAGTAAGCTGTTTTGTTCATCTAGTTAATTTGGATATGATCTCGTATTTGGGCATAAAATGTGGAAATAAAAAGTGTTCTTTACGCGTGGTTCGTCAAAGATGGCTGCCACAGCCCCGTGTGAAGCTCTCACTGTAATTTATACGTGTGCCTTAATTATTGTTGTAATTCGGAGTTGGGTGAAAACATTGTTCAATGTGTTTGGAGACAAAAATTGTACCAGCTGCAGTTAAATATAGGGAGTTTACAAGAAACCGATCTTGAAACCTCAGAATGGGATGGTAATAAGAAACAATTTTCTCCTAGGATATGTGCCGGCATCTCAGCTGGTACAGTTTATAAGAGAGCTCCATCAAAAAAAATATTTTCCAAATTTTTTACTTGAGAAATGCTTTTAATTAAATGGGGAATTTCGCTTCTTAAAATATTTTCCCCTGTTACGGGCTCGTATATTGGAGGCCAAGACTCACTTTTGATCGTCAAGCCGGCGAAGTCAGTAGTAAGTAAGTAGTAAGTAGTAAGTAGTACGGGCCACACACTGTACACAAAATTTTGCCAGTACTCATTCCAATATACTTACCTGCGTCTATGTATTTTTATTATGATTTAGAAACGGATGCGTATTTTTAAAACCTCATTGAAATTCACGCGGATATCAGATCTGGTGTTCATGTATCATATTAATTGACCATTTCACATTGTTCTTAATTAGATGTGTAATTTTTATTTCGGCCATACGATTTTCGGTGGTTCGAATGGCTTCAAGCGTGGTTACTGTTATATTTAACTACAGTTAGTGTGGCCATTTGTGTCTGACTGATTTGTGTTTTGTGTGGAGCACTTTTTTTTTGTGTGGGACACCGAGTCGTCCAACGACCCAGTTAACCCTAGTGTCAGAGTTTTTCAACCGCCTTCTTATGTAGCAGGTTTCTGACATGGTTGTGTAACGACCGCCGTTTAAGTGATCATAGACAGCAACCGGGACCTACGGCTTAACCTGCCATCCGAAACACGGAACCATCTTACTTACGGACAATCGGGTGGTTCAGCCCGCAATGTCCTAACCAGACTGGGAACAAATTCACAAAGTGATAAATATCAACTTTGTGAGTGACCCACCGAGAATCGAACCCGGAACCTTCTGCGTCAAAGGCAGTCGCACTACCACTGCGCCACATCGGTCGTGTGGAGCACTGACTTTCATTGACCACAGTTTACTGGAAATTAAGCCTGTTACAGATGAACTCTAGAACTCTATCGCAATCATCTGAATTCTATTACATCCTAAATGGTTGTAGTATGGTCACTCCCAAGCCTGATGATTCGAATTGAAGGCGAAACAACCTGCACCTTTTGTCTTCGGTATTACGGTACTTATCGTTTCAGCTTAAATGCTGACTAAGTAAGCCTGTTAAGTTACTCATTTCGGTACTCAAAATCAAGTTACTAATAATAGTTTTTCTTAGTTAACAATATATGTGTAAAAATTGAATCAAATCAGATCCTTTGAAGTGAAAATTTATTGCATTCCGCAATTCAATTTTGATAATCAGCTCGCGATTTCCTTAGATAAATAATTTTCACTTAAAGAAACCTAACTTGTCATTCACAAAAGTCCAAATCACAATATTTCTAAAAAACAATATATGCAAATATTTCGTAGGTTAACCCCCTAGCTGCCGCTTGAAGAAAAATTAACGAACTCTCCCCCCCTCCACCCGCGTTATACCAACGGTCACTAATTAATGGAAAAGGATTAAATTCGCGGCACGGTCGTGAGTGATTTTGAGGCACACTTTTGAGTGATATGTCGAGCGAAGTGAGTTGACTCAGTTTATAGCATGTCGCAGCTTGAAACATGTTTTGAGAGGCCCTAGGCTTGTAAAATTAGTGTAATTTTACACAAAAAAGTTAATTAAAAGTGATATGTCAGTCTTACTTATTAATTTGTTTGGTCAGAAAAAAAAGCGACTGTGAGCAAAAAAACAAGTTCTAGTGGCTATCGAATCGACAATCGCTTTTCGATGAACTTGCTTAGGGTATTACCAAAAAAAGATAGACTTGTAAGTTTTTTTTCATATAAAATTGTTCAACCTGCTTCTAACTTGTTTACAGTAAAGCCCCTAAAGACTAATTAGTTGCATTGACTTGACTCATTTGAATCACCTGCTACATCACGCGATCCCAACACGCGTCGAATTGAAATAAAATAAATATGATAAAGGGTCTTCTTGGGTCCGTTTTTTGTTTCGTCCACACTCGGTAGCGGTAGGTAGCAGTAGGTAGCGGTAGCGGTAGCCGAAGGGTTGATCGTAGACGAATTATTTGAGGATTAATTTGCGAGTGTATTGTGATTGGGATTCGGACATTGGGTTTTGTTTTAGATGGAAAAAAAAATGCTTGTGACTGATACTCAGAGCTGACGGGTCGTTGGACGATTCGATGTTCCACACGGAAAAAGATATCAATGTAGGTCGAAATAAAAAGAAAAGCGCCGGTCGATGGTTTTAGTGTAACTATGGTAGCTATTATTTTTAGACTTTCTATTTATTTTAAAAAAATCACTGAGCATCAAGGTTTCAGTATGGACCCCTATCTCATTTCGTGTGGGACACCGAGTCGTCCAACAACCCGATGAACCCTAGTGTAAGAATTATTCAACCACCGCCGTCTAAGTGATCATAGACTACAACCGCGACCTACGGCTTAACGTGCCATCCGAAACACGGAACCATCTTACTTACGGACAACCGGGTGGATCACTATAGTTTCATGTCAATCAGTTTTTTTTTAACAATCTGCTATCTATACCATTATTTTAATTTACATTATTATGTTCTTATAGGCAATAGAGACAAGACGAGAGACCCCGACAAGGGACAGCGGTGTAGGTAAATAACCTTCACAGAAAATATTATACAAATTAAGAATAGATAGACACGGCAATGAAAATAATTTTTACTCCACGTGATAGTAGAGTTTTGAAGAAAAAGTTTGCTACGAGGATGTGGCTACGTTGCTACGTCGTAGCTGTTAGTTATCAACTTGGCTTGGCATGACAACGCGTAGTTTTTTAACCTATAAATGTAGGTAATAATGAAATGCTGTTTCTTCATCCATCACCTTTGTTGTATGTATGTATTACAATGGTGTAAAAGTTGCTGAGGCTCATAATCCTGAACAACGGTCCTAACAAACATAGTTCAAAATATGATTTTTTTACATATTTTGACCTATTTTCCTTAGTAACCGTTATTTATTTAACTTGGTAACATTTTTAGGAAATTTTTACAATACTTGCGGTTGACTAAACCAAATACTTTGCCTGAAACACTCGTTCCCCTACTGTGTGGGACATTGAGTCGACTTCTAAATTCAATACTTTTTTCATTCACTTCTAGACATTCCTAAGTCCTAATGTTGTGTTCAGCAGACCGATCTACAATCCTTTAAGCCGCAAACCGATTTTCAGCCGATGCCTTCATTTTGCCGCCAAAAAAAGGACCGCCTTTATAATAATCCCTCTTACCTTCATACAAAACATGTAAAAAACAGTTATGTCTGAATAGAATTGTAAATCAAAATTAATTTTCAATTTGCATTTATCATGTCGTCGACGTAGGTCATCGTAGATTTTCGGCGCGAGTGATACAAATAAAAATGCAATACAAATTGTCATCATCATCGTCACATCATATCAGTGTATATAGCAGTCCACTGTGATTTTTTCATGTTCTAATTAAGACTCAAGTTCTTTATTTGATCACAAAAATCTGGTTCTAAATTAAAAATTCCTTCCCGAACATCAATTTAATCAAATGTCTTATTTGTTCAAACTCGAGTGCTAATCAGATCATGTCAAGAACACTCTAAAAATAAAAATAAATCGCGCAATAATGAAAAATAATCAAATTACGTTATTAGATAAAAGTTAAAAAGAGATGGATATGAGGTGTAAAAATAGTAACTGATAATTTTTTAAAGGTGAACCAGGCCATGAATCTGAACAACTTTCCGCTAGGAACAGTTCAAAAGATAAAAAAAAAAGATTTTGGATTCCCCATACATAGATATCGATTTGGTTAGCTCGTAAATTTTGTATGGGAGGATCAAAAGTTTTTTCATATGTCGACCTACATTTCTAAAAAAATGTCACCTATTCAGTTACATGGACTGTCTGACCCCTGAAAATATTTGCAGTTAATATTTTTACATCCTGTATTTTTCCCGCTTTTTCTATCCATCTTTCTATCTACCCTCGATATACTGCTCTTAATCTCTCACTGTCAGTACTAATTTGCTTCCAGCATCGAATTACTTTCTGAGACTTTTATTTTCGAGACGCTAAGGAAACATGTTTCGACAGCCAAGAGAAAAATATTAATCTCCCGCGAAAATATAAACTGTCGGTTCGAAATTCAAACTGATAAAGTTTTATTTTTATACACAACTAGTAGAGCTTCGTTCGAAAATTTTGAGCTTTGAACCGTCTGAAAATGATACTGTGAAACTGAGGTGAAAGCACTCTTAAAAGTCGAATTTGTAAATGGAACGTTTATATTCAAATTCCAAAAGTGGATCAAACGTGGTTGAAAAGGGCGCGCGTACTTATATTGACGATATTCGAATTTCAAAATTACACATGAAACGAAACGTATTGAAGTCCGCAGAGCGCAAACTTGTTGACCGCATAGAAATCAGGTAGAGCCCTTTTTGTAAACGACGAAATTCCAACATAATCATTGCGGTTTGGCTCTTATTGAGCTATAAAATAAACCATAGACAAATAGTAATGGATTAGAAAAGTCACCAATGCGATGGAGTGAGCCGAATCGCAAACAAAACCCGAACGAGTCCAAACAGAATCCAATCGAAAACTAAATAATTCAATTCAAACTCAAAGTCGGATTGACAAATTCTAAATTCAAATTGGGAGCTCAAATAGGAACTTCAAAATTTGTATTGGCAGGTATCAGGCACGAGCTAATCATTATTAGATATTGGATTTTGTAACTTTGGACTCATCCGGTTTCTAATTTACTAATGAATCCGAGTACTGCCATTAGGTCCCTCCCCCCACCTCTTCCCCCCAAAGGGGTAAGAACGCGCGAGAATTTTCGTCTTTTATACATGTAGAACGATAATCCGATTGGTGATTCGGGCGTTCCACATTTGAATTTGAATTTTCGTGTGTTTTCGCGTGCGGTTTGACTGTGTAGTGGGCCCTAATTTTGAAGATTGGTTCGTTTATTCGTATTACTCATTAAGAATTCACGTACTTCATGTTTTGTTCTTTAATTAGCGCGTTTGATTGGCATGCATGTTTTAATATAATTGAAAAGGTTTCATAATCTTCCTTTTATGTAAGGAAGTTTGACTTTAAACTCTGAAACGTAAGTATAATCAATCGCAGAAACACACATTTTTAAAACAAATCTTTTTTACCTATCCTAACTTTGCCTCCACGCGTCTGAAATCTGTTCGAAGTTCGAATTTGGAACAAGTCTAGGCCCCATGTGTGGTAGTGCATTAATAAGCTAATATTGAGTTAGCAGGCCGAGCCGCAGCCAATATAAGCCGAATTGGAGTTCGCACCTGCACGCTTATTGGGAACTTTGGATTAGGTAGTTTAGTTTCTATCCATCAGATTTGTACCTTCTGATAGGGTTTTAATATTTTTAGATAAACATGAGGAGGTTTTCTAAATTTATTCATACTGTACCTATTAGATCCTAACGTCAAATAAGATGAAGGATTTCGTGTTTCTAGAAACGTAATTGAAGAGAACGGGAGTGGATTTGTATGTCATTTTGGGATGGCATTACCTACACTTTAGGTATTTTCTCGCCGCGGTCAACGTACAAAAGTGACTAAAAGATTTGAAAAAATGGTCAGCATCATCAATATAAAGCAATCAACAATCTTTTTGTGAACTGAACTAAAAAGGTATGTAAATTGAAGTTCAATGATTTGTCGCTTCTGCACTCAAACTAGTCTTTGGTAAAAGTTGTGCCAATCGACTATAGGCGTCGTATTGGTATCGGCTGAAAGTTGTCCGTTGGAGGCGCGACATTTATTCGCTTGTTACGGGTTTGACTCCCGTTCGGTGCACAAATAAACCTTTGCTCGCGTTCGTACTTATTGTTGTTCTGCTTTTATTGACTTGAGTTTGAGTTTATGAGTTTTGAGCACTGGATATTTTGAAATTTCATTTGTGGTGAGATTTTGTATGTATGGGGAGAAAAGCAAAGTCATTTCAGTGATACAGGCAAATAAATCGTTATATGCCTTTATATAGTCCAAAGTAAGTAAGACCAAAACTTACATAGACGATATTATACTATAGCCGATATAGTCGATGGGAACTTCTGCTTTGACTTAAAAACGGATCTCACCAAAATAAAAACCTAATTTAAGCAAAAAAAAAATATACCTATTTAAGATTTAAGCTTGAAATGCGTTACTGAAGGTATCGATTCTAAGTAAATGGTTCAAAAACGATCGAATAAGAAGATAGAAAAACTACATTTCATAAAAGACTTTAAAAAGACCCCAAGTAACTCTTTCATTAGCAATAATTACTAGCCATAACGCGGTAGGTGAAATAGGTAGACTTGTAGCAGCTGATAAAGATCTGACCAATCTATCGCTCGGTTACTCCTTTCCTTCTTTCACTACTCATTGTGCGTCTAGCACCTAATTGCTCACTATTACTATACAGGGTGTAAGGAAAACCGAACGATGACGACCGATGTGGTAGTGCGACTGCCTTAGACGCAGAAAGTTCCGGGTTCGATTCTGGGTGGGTCACTCTCAAAATTGATATTTCTCAATTCTGAGCTCAATCTGGAGTGTGATTTTGAGATGTCAATAGTGCTGCCTGACATTTGACAATATCGCTTTTGAGATCGATCTCAGAGTCGTATAAAAAAAACGGAGGTGTCGAAGATATGACTAGGAACTAAACAATATTGTCAATAGTAATTTCGTATAAGAAGTCCATCAAGAATGAAGATCAATCTTTTAGTTGGCTACTGAACTTCGAAAGTCTGACTTTGATACCGCTTTGAAAAATCATTTGACCGTACGTCCCATGGTTTAAGAGATTGTGAGGCTTCAAAATTCCTCGGATTTTTCTTACTTTTCTTTTTATATGATTATTATGATTATTTCCATTATATATTTGTAAAACTTAACTTATTCAACCGAGAGCCCCTGTATACCGATTACTTACGCGTCGAGCGCGCGTTTAAACAATATTTAAAGCTGCTCATTTAGATTACTATCTACCAGAAGCCATTGTTCTAGTACTGTTATGTACCCCTGGTGGTCGTTTCACAAACTATTCACAAGCGGTATACACTGCGTGGTCAAAACTATCTACTTTATAAAATCAGCTAACAGACTACGCAGTGTATTCGTGATTTGAGAATGGACCCAGAAACTACTTCTCGTGTTTCTAAACAACTATTCTCATACGAAGTACATTGCGTAGTTAACTATCTCTTTCTTATAAGACCGGCTTGTTGATCCCGCTATGTACACCGTTTTTGTATGTTTGTGCCCGAAAAACACTGGTTATTTTGTGTCGTAGGAGAACTGTTAGATTCACACAGGTGTTGGACAATCGGTGTGTCATTCAACTTAAGTTGTGGACCCATTATGTCCTAGTAGATACAAAACCAGTGTTCTAGATTTGAAAAGATAGGGTAAGAAAATATAAAATCGTCTGTAGAAGTGTCTTGAAAGAAAGTTGTTTTCGCAAATAACTAGGAAGCATATAAACTCAAAATATCTAAGAAAAAAAAACCATTTCGGAGTTAACCTACTTGTAAACTCTGATACCAGGGTTCATCAGGTTGTTAGACTAGTCAATGTCCCACACGATATAGATGAAGAGGCAGTACTCAAATCCCATTTCCATCCCCAAAATTCGCTAAAACTCCTTAAAACACCCCGTTTCCGTCCCCATAGGTACCAGGAGTGTATCAAAAAGTGGAGATATTAAAGTTCAGCCGAAGCAATTTGCACCGCCTAATATCAGCTCAATAAAGGCTTTATTGAGGCTTTTATCTTTCGCCGTGTTCGACGCATGTCATATCGATATTGGGGGAGTATTAAAAGCTGATCTGGGGAGTAGAGAACGTTTCGTGTGTTTAATTTTATGTCGACGATCTTTTGGTTTATTTTTTTGGGATTTCCTAGATATGGATCCTTTTTTATGTGGTTTTAGGTTTGTGCGTTTTTTGTTGCTGTACTTAGTTGTACTTTGATGTTTAGTCAGTTTGTTTTCATCAATATAGGTACGAATAAAATGAGCTTTCCTTTTTTTAACTTCATGCAACTTCTTATTTGTATTCAAATAGCCCATTTTACCGAATATGGTTTGTACCTATCAAGTGTCACTTCTTCAACCTTTTCTTAATCTTTGGCATAAAGGGGAGGGCGTTTATTGTCTACACCGCTGCTTTTATCATCGCGAGCGTAAAGAACAAACCGACAGACGCCACTTCCCTTGTATTATTAGAGATTTTCAATCACGTCAAATAAAATTACGAGCAAACGATGCTCCATTGAATCGGTTACCAATAGAAATCTGCTCCAATAAGAAATTAGAAGATTGATATTTTTGACAATCGTAATGAAATGACTTTGTTTTTATTTTTTGTCGATTTACTTTGAGAAGGTTTTCAACAAGTCGGCCCAAATAATAATTACGAAAAACAAAAAGAATATCCCTAACAATCAACACAACAATCAGAATCTCATACCCCGAACGACGGATCACTTAAAATATCACTGATTCGAATTTCGAAACAAAGATGGCACTGGTCCAAAATGGCGGATCTTTCCGACGGATCAATGAGTAACGCCCGCTCATTCACATTTGCTAATGTATCAGCGGATCTGGGTAAGGCGTTCGACACTCAGGATCACTAGATTCTGAAATTCAAATTGCTGGAAATATTTAAGAGGAAAATGTAGCCCTTGAAACTAGACAACTTTTTTCAAGTAACATGGGTTAAAATATGTAGACTATTTTAAAGTTGTTTTAGCGTTTCTACGGAGAGTTCGTAATGATTTAATAGATTTTCGTTCCGTGTTCCTAAGGGTACAATGTTCTCCCTCGTGGACTATTCTGGTCTATCACCCTATCAATATATTCCAGCATTTTGTCTTAGAGTTTCGGTTAATTTCATAGAATGCCTTAAGTATTACTATGGTCTCTTTCAGAACATACTTGTAAGTGTCGTGTCTTGTTCTCATATGTTATTTTCTTCATCTATGGACCGTTTGCGCATGCGACGCGATCGATATATTTCAAACATCTGTTCGTGTTTGGGAACTAATCAATCTGCTGGAGATCTTGATAGTAAAGTGTCTTTGAAGTTGATTTATGTATTTTAGTTCGCTGACATTTCATTTCAAGCGATTGCATCGGATGTTTCAAAACATGTTGTTTTTTTTTGTAGAGTGATGACATTTTCATTCTATACTGCCGATCTCAATGAAGCAGAGCTGCTGCTTTGTCTGTCTCATTTGTATTGATGGATCAACTTGATTAATTAAATTAAGAAACTTAGTTACGTTCATTCCATAGCAGCTTATAGCTTCTTCTGTTCAATTTACATCCCCTCTTTGTCCAAATACTTTCTCAAGTTAAATAAAATCGATACCAAAAACGAAAGACAGACACCCAGACGACGATACGAACCAATTAGTCATAATTATAAATTAAAGAACTAAAAGTCGGGCATTGCAAATATTGCCGAAGCGACAGACAAGTTTGCAACTTGGTAAACTTTCGGAAACTTCGGCGAAACTCGATGAGCTACAAATAGGCATCGGAATTAAGTTCCCGTCGGTTTTCAGTGTGCCTTTTAATTATTTCTTGAACCCTTCAGGTGGGCCCCTTCAAGTCCCACTTTTGATTTTACCCCGAATTTTGACTGATAGCCCTTTAAGTTATAAATTGCGTTCGCAGGTTTCGATTTGCTCCAAGTTCTCGGGACCGGCGATAACTTTCCAATACTTAATGAATAGAGCCAGCTGAAATGGAAGTTCGATTTGGAAATTGGGAGTTTTGTAATTCAAAATGGTATCTTCAGCAAAATTGCGGACCGCGACTTTAAAATATGGCTTGTCTTCTGATTCTGACGGGCCGTCAACTTTTTTTGGCTCAAGTCCAGCCGAAAGGTCTCTTCGATCTATTTCGATCACAATAGAGACATAACTTTGTTAACTAAAATACGGAAGCTCAATAAATCAGAGCCGCGCCATGAAAGGCTGACAGTTGCTCATGTCGCAAATAAGTTGATTAAACACGTCAGTAGTTGCTGCGAAGGGATGAAAGGGCTTCTTCGCACCACATTTGCTTCGCGCTTCGATTGCTTCGCACCTCATTGCGTCCGCGATTCGTTTCTAATTGGGATCGGATTCTTCATTTCCTATATTCTACGCAAGTGTCTTGAGATTCTTGGTTTGTACGACAAATCATTTTGCTTACGTGAGTATTTTTTTTCTATGAGGATTCAGCAAAAAATTCGGAAGTAAAATATTTCTCGTCTAATTATATCTCTTCATCTAACAAGATTTCGCTACTTGTCACTTTCGTTACAAGTCTCCGATGTTTACGAAGAGCTCAAGGCGAAAAACCTTTTAATACATTTGTCAATACCCACCCTAGGGCAGATAATTTGACATTAATTGTTTTATAAAATCCCGCCTTAACTGGATCAATATATTAATGGAATTATTGTCTGAGCAACCCTTCGATCGGATTACTAACTTTTCGGAAAATTAACACAATAGGATTAATTGAAAATGGATTCGTAAAACGGGCGATACTTTCTGCAAGTTGGGCGAGACGGGTTAGAAGTTTCTGGAGGGAGTACGGTAATAAGTATCTGTCTCATTTTGTATGGTCGTGAGATGAATTTAGTAATACAGCGTGTAGCAGTCATTCAGCAATTCTGGAAAACTGCAAATCCGAAACCATGGTTTACATTATGTAAAGAATGGAGGTTGCCATAGCAAGTTAAACAGCAAGTTGGATGTAAAAACGTGAATAATAAGAAGAGTAATAATCATATAAATAAGGAGTAGATATGAGGTCTTTTTGGTAAGTGCAAGAGGTTTCAAACTAATTTTATTGTAATATGGTTAAAATGTGCAATAGAAAACATCATGCCAGGTATAGACAAGAGGTTTCGAAGAAATCCAGACCGTTTTGTACCTGAAGTTCGCAAATGGTAACGCGTTTTACAAAGGAGATGTATTTTAATGAAATCTATGTGGATGATGTAGTGTTTTCAGGAAATGGTATGTATTGATGATGATTAATAATGTCATTACTATTACTACTTAAAAGTGAACAATTTTTTGATCACTCGAATACTTGACGCATGACTCGAATCTCTTTATGTAGACGACTTTTTGTTTCGGAAAATTCTTGGAATAAGAATTAAATAGTAAAGTCCTTCCAATAGATAGGTAGACAAATTGTAACTAGATGATCTATGATTTCCAGAACCGTCAAGCCCAAACTCCGGAACTCCGGAATAACGTGTTCATTAACGACATTAAAACATTCCGAAACTTTTCAATTGGCAAAAATCCGAAAACGTCTGATCATAGGGGTGAAAGTTAAGTACACATCCCTTCGGTTAAATCAATTTGGGCCTATAGGGGGTCGAAGGGGGTAGAAAAGGGGTACGAAAAACTTGTAACGAACGTCGTCGGGCCCTTTTTAATCAATTAATTATCTAATTCACACACGTTCTGATTCATTGTCGGATATGAGGTCCCTAAGTAGGTGAGGCGTAATTTGGTTGAGTTCGAACGGCGTTTTGGTTTTCTTGGGTACACAAATATCGGAGGAGGTTAACTTGGTTATAAATGTTTCCATTTTGAAGTCTTTGTTACTTCTGAGTTTCAAATTAGAACAAAAATTGAGCACAATGTTTGTTTTCATTCAAAAGTAGGTACAGAAAAACATGCATAGATCAGGGTAAAACATGTATGGTATCTAGTATTTGAGTATGCTTAGGTAAGTAGTACAAAAATTATTCGTATAAAACTTGGTTCCACGTCAAATCCCCTAGGTTAGGTAGCCAACCCCGACAGAGAAGCGGGATAAGGCATGGAGAATGATGATGACCTAAATTATTCGTATCAGTAAAACAAAATAATTATTAGAATAATTTATCAGCATGTAATCAAAGAATCAACGTGTCATGTTATACTAATAAGCAAAATGTAACAGTAACTCCAACAATTTCATCTTATTTGAATTTCTCTTTTCGCCTAAAAATCCCAACATTTTCGCATCCACTCTTAGCATCTCCTAATTACCTATAAAGTAATTAATATCTCATGCTGTTCAAAGAGAGTTTTTTTTCTCTTTCTCTTTTTTTCTCTCTCTCCTATCGCTTCAGAGTTCGACCTTTTTCGTACGGGCGTACATAAAAACCCTTTAACTTATGATGAATTAGCGATCTCCTAAAGCTTTATGTCTCTGCCGTTATCTCCCCTTTCCCCCCTAGGGAGGAAAAGAGGGTGTGTGCGTCAATACGAAGGAATTAATATAAGCGGAAAAATTAGGAGTCCAGTAAGGGTAAGGTATTAAAATTGACGGGCAGCGATATGAGGATTTTATCTATACTTTTGGGTGATAAATGCTTGATCGTAGCAGATAATGTAGTCTGCGTGAAACGAAATTTTGGTTGCGTAAGTACCTAATACATTGTCACGATTTAAATACACATACATACATAAATCACGCGTCTTTCCCGTTGGGGTAGGCTGAGACTATTTCCTTCCACTTGCTATTTTCATTGATGAAATTTTACTAGTGACCGAGAACTGAAGACGTGTTGGTGATAATTAAAGATGAATTTTCACAAAGGAACATTAGGTCGAAATATTTAGAAAAGTTTGGTCATCATCATCACATACAAAATGTACCAGATGACTGACCTGACCTGACCAAATCAATTTGTATGGCAGGTCCAAAACTTTTTAATTTCTTGGATTATATTCCTTAGGGAAAGTTGTTCCTTATCATATCACCAAGTCATCTTGCGGTTTCGGTATCTGTCACAAGAAAAAAAAAACAGTAAGTTTAGAAAGTAGAGAGCAAAACAAGACAAGATTTTTCGGCTGGGTACGCTTTTTACTCTCTCTCTCTCTCTCTCTTCTTGTGGGACACCGAGTCATTCAATGACCCATGAGCCCTAGTGTCAGAATTTTTCAACCGCCTTCGACAAGCTTTTTTCTTAAGCTAATCGTTTATACTGAAGTTATTTTTGTGGTAAATAAGTACTCTTTGTTCTATCAATATCTTGGTAAAAAGTGGTTTAGAATTGTTAGTGAGATAAGCAAAAACAATTAATTTATTATACATTTAGCTCATTAAAGATATTAATGAATCAAAACTACCTTGAAATTAGTTTTGGAATCGACCTTTGGTACTAATTATTCAAAATAATCATTACTTTAACGGCAATTACTATACAATGGTGAGAATTTTGATATTTTATCATGCTAAGAGACTCTAGAAATCTTTTCGAAGTTGTTATTGATAAATAAGTGGATTTTTTTCGTGAATTGTATAGGAGCATACCCTCTTTCGCTTGACGATCTCGGTTGAAAAATAGCCTTCCTTAATCATCGATATTACTTAAAAACAAAAAGGGCCTTTCGCACGAGTCACGGCCCAAAAATTGTCCACATCAGAGACCCTTGTATTAGCATTAGGTAAATCCCTCTAAAAACTTCCTAAGGGTCGCCCAGGGCTGATAAGGGCTATGTTTTGATAGCCCCATCATTCAGCTATAGAAAAACATCGGTCGAAAAAGATGGGGGGGTGACCCCCCCAACTTGGGGTGTTTCGGTTGGGGGGGTTGGGGGGTTTGACCGTTGTCGAAGTGACCGCTCTGAGAAGGGTAGGCATTATGTGGATAACGACGTTATGTGTTGATCAATTTTAATGTGGAAGGAAGGCCGCTTTTGGCCGAGTAAAAAAGGGTGAGGTGTCATGTTAAAGCAATTATTGATAGCTTTTTCAGTGACTAAGTGGCTTGTACGGTACGTATGTGTTGATAAATTAATGTAATTACTGATAAAAAGGGAAAGATACGAAATAAACTCTTTGGTGATAAAATGTATGATCTATTCAGCATTTATACAGAACTAGTGGGTGCCCGCGGCTAACCCGCGTGTTGCATCCCATAGGAGAACATTTTTTTCGGGATAACAACTATCCTATATCTAAGTTATCCCCTATCTGTGTGCCAAATTTCAAGAAAATAAACAAACATACAAAATTTCGTATTTACTTATAACAAATATTAAGTAGGATATTTATGCTTCTTTTGTAATATTTAACACTATCTGTTTGAAACTTTACAAAGTTTAGAAAATATAATTTGAGATTTAATTTGATTCGACTATTATACCCTAAGGTGAATCACCTAATATTTTCTAAACTATACCTACAGTTTAACAAATAAATTTAAATTTGGAACATTATTCTGTAAAAAGGACAATTCTCTTTTTAAACATCTAACCAATCACCACCGCCAATTTGTACCCTTTTCGGGTTAAAATAAAAATAAAGAACGAAATTCAAATTTAAATAAAGAACACGGCGAGACCTCAATTGCAGCCCGCATGGTCCGGGCGGCGGGAAACATCGTCTTCTGTGTGTCGCTAATTTTGTTCGTTAATTATCTATGTGGGGATGGAGGCTGTATGTGGATGATGTGTTTGTTGTAGAGAAGGCATTTTTATGAATACAAACTTTTTCGTTCATTTCTAAGTTTAGAAGAGATAAATAGAGTAAGTTATAATTAGCTAATTTAGTAAGTTTTTAGTTAGTTTAATGCTTGTATGTATTTTAAACTGATCTTGAGCTACAAATAACTAAGTAAGGTTTCTAACCAATGGTTAATACGAATAAGTAGGTAATTGATAAGTGGCTGCACTTGATTAAAAGTTAAAAGATCGTCATCATTCTTCTCCTCGCCTTATTCCGTTTTTCTGTCGGGGTCGGCTACCCAACTTAGGGGAATTGACGTGGAACCAAGTTTTTACACAGAGCGACTGCCATTTGACCTCTACAATCCTAATCACTGTACACTGGCCCGAATCCTAGGCCACATTTAATTATAATCTGAATTCAAATTTTATTTGAATATGGGTTTCATCACGATTTTGTTTCATTTGTTTTACAAACTATTCAGATTCTACTGCTGGGCAAAGGCATACTCCGCGTTCGAGTTATGTGGTCCTATGCAACCTCAGCCCAAGTTATAAAGAAAAATTCGCAAACATTTGCCGCATCTGCCTAACCCTTCCTTTCGTACTCCGTGTACAATCCTCTCCATTAAAGATTCTCTTTTCATTAGCATCCGAATTTGTCTCAACTCCGGAACAAAGTTGACGCAAACTTCGATCCCCTATCGACGTATAAACAGCCTGTATTTACTCTAAATGATGTTTTGTAACACCCTGTACCGTGTAAAAAAAAGACTGTGAGAAGAGAAGTGGACTAGGATATGAAACTGAACAACTTTTCTTAAAAAAAGGCCGAAATAAGAAAAAAATGGGTTGAACAGCACAAAATGGTTCAGTCGGTGCCATGAGTTAGGATAGGAACAGTTGTTCAGTTTCACGGTATTTAGTTTAGTTGTTCAGTTTGACACCTTAGTGTAAAATGTAAGTACACTCACCTCATGATAATAATTCCTGATTTTCATGTTTCAGATTTTTTGAACTCATAAATCACTGTAACTGTCATTTGTCTATTTTTACACTTATCGAACTAAAATTCTAAAATTAAACACTCCCTGAAGGGGTGGTAATAGCACTTAACCTGAAAATATACGAAAAATCGGAAAGTTAAAGATTTAAATAAAATTAATTTAAAAGTAAATCTTAAACTTTCCGATTAAATCCAAAATGTAAAAAAACAAAATAGTGAAATTCAAAAAATAATAATAATTGAATTTTTTCAAATGTAGCGAGGTTCCAAATTTAAACTCAAATTCCGCGCGCAAAGTTACACAGTTAGGATTCGACGTTCAAAATTTTGGAAAGCAGAGCGCGCGTGACGCTGTCGCATCGGAAGCGCGCACTCGACTGCCAGATAAACGCAAGCGCGCATCTTGCGCGTTATCTCTCATTTACATACGCGCAGTTCCCATACTTACAACAAATCCATTTGCATACTAAAGAAAACATCCAACTATTGACGATATTCAAATATCGCGACCTATCAATCGCCTAAACTGGTTTAAAAAAAATTAATGGCGATGCATCAAAAGGAGATAGGATTAGGGTCAGAAAGTTCTTAAGATTTTCACCCTTTTGAACTTTCGGGCCAAGATCTTTTCACCCTCAGGTGCAGATGTCAATGTCGCATACGAATTGATATTTAGCCATTGTAACCATCACATGGAAATGCGTTTTTTATAAAGCATGTGTGTGCATTAAATATCAAACTTTGCCTTTAGATAACTCGCGATTTCTATTATACGGTTGACATAATCGAAGATTTGAGGATCGATTTATCTGCCTGAGAAATGTATGATTCAGAATAAATTTCGTAAAGTAATTTTTTACACCTTTTTATAAGCAACGGAAGTAGCGCTTGTGATAAGTATCGCGATCGTTTTCGATTCGTTTCGGACGAAATTAGGTCTCGAAAATGACTAAATAAAAACGAAAAAACCATTACGGCATTCGTAATTAAATACGGAATACTCGTTCCGATCAATCAACCCCTTCGTGAGAATCCAAACCCCAAGAAAAAGGAAATAACTAATTATTATTCGCATATTAAGTAGGAATACTGCTCTGTATTTCGGAAATAATGTTAATAATTATTAACCGTATTTTACATATGCAGATCGATGTCAGGAGTATAAATCATAGAACAATTGAAGGGTTCCAAATTCGAAATTTAAATATCGGTCGAACTGGTTTTCGGAATTCTTTTTTTTAATTTATTGAGGTTAAGGGTGAGTTCGGGCGATAGTTTGATAGGTTTTAATGCTTTTAATTATTTGCATATTAAAATGGGTGGACTGGTTTTTTGTGAGAAAGTCTCAGGGATCGATTTTGATTTATTATTTTTACGGGTGATCAAATCTTGTTCTTGGGTGATCTTATTACTGAATCAGGTCAACTTGGGATTTTAATGTGTATGCAAAATATCTTTAGCTTTTTGAACTTCAACTCATTTGAATATTTTGCATACACAACTCATATAATTTAAAAAGGGTATTATTATTTTCGTACGCTTACTGATTTTTATAGAATTTCGCACTTACGTGACTTTATGTGAACTTGAAAGTAGGTATTATAGCTTTTTGGCATATTACGATTTTTTTGAAGATTTGTCATCAATTTCTACTAGGCTAGCATAAGCCCGCAGGAAGTTTATAGTTAGCGATATCCGCGATATAAAACGCATTAATGAATTAGGTTGCACCTAGTGCGACGGATGTCGTTAATTAACGACTGTTTTAGTTATAATTTATAAGCATTTGTTGATATTTCTATTTCTATTCCACTTGATATTTCTATTCATCAGTAAAATTATCAAATTTAGCAAAAACACCATCCAAATGATTGTCAGACACGGCTCTAACTATCGCTTTATATTTACAGACGTATCGTTTTGCCGACCCCGTAAAGGTTAGAGGCGTGAGGAGCGCTGGCAAAATGGGTATTTACGTCATCAAATTAGTAACTTTTTAAGCCAGAATGACTAAAAGTGAATTTCAAAAAAAGCAATTTCACATTTTTCCATAGCGACAAAGTGCTAACGTCCGCCAAACGGAGCGTTTCATACAACACACACACAATGTAGACATACATTTTGTATGGTTACATCCAAAATGTATAATCGTTACGGTAGATAAAATATCAAGCATAAATAATTAAAACTAAGCCCGAGCCTCGCCCGCTAGATCTCTGATAATGACCAAAAAATTCATAATTTTCATTTAAGCTAATTAAATACGCGGCTAAGTGTACCGTGACGGATAGCCGAAAATTTTCACATATGATTATTTTTATCTACAAACAAATCAAAGCTCTACCTCGAAGTCATAAAGTTTAAAATTAAATAGAAAAGTTGTGAAGTAAACGTGGAGTTTGTAATCTGGAGTGAACTGTACGAAAATCCAATGGTTTCGAAATTCGAATTCGTATTTAGTAAAGCGTGAGTCCTAATTCTAATAAAGGGTTCTTTTCGATGTTTTACTTGTAGAATTAGTTTTTGTTTAAGAAGCGTTTTGATATTGCTTTACTTTTTCTAGCTCAATAGGAATTAAAAAAAGAAAATAAATTGATGTAGGTACCTAATAGATAGTGTACACACGTGAAGTATTTTTTTTAGTTTTCATCTGGTTGCCAAAAAGTATTAAAATTGTTTTATACGCGTTCACATAAGTGTTTGACCAAACTAACACAGTTAGGGCCAACGGTACCCTAAAGATAATTCGAACACATTAATTTGAATTATTGTTTACTCCATTGTTTCGGATAAGCAATTCCAAATTCAAATTTCATTAATCTCAACAATGATCATTGCTTATTCAATGGCCGAAAATTTTATTTTTTTCTCATAATAAATTCGGTTGGAAATGGGACTTTATATCTTTGTGGCCAGAGTCTTATTACATTATAATTAACGATTGTGAGTGATAATTAATTAAAAATAAAAATATGTTTAAAACAGTTCGCTTTTCAAAATTGTTTGGGAAGCAACGGTACGTGTGAGAAAGCAGCTATTGTATTTTTTTAATGTGTTCAATATTTAAGATTTTTTTATTGATTGCGACTTTTATTATACATATTTCCGGCAAATTTTACTAAAATGTTTGAGAACTGAAGACTTTTTCTTTAAAGTTACACAAAGGCTGAAACCTAAAGTGGTAGAGGCACTCCCAAAGCAATTTCAAATTCGATCACAGACAAGACAATCTTTTAAAATTTCAAATTTTCCTTCATTCAAAATTTACGAAGGAACGATATATCTTGGGGGCTTACTCGAACTCAATACTCGAGAGCGCCATAAAAAATAATTTAAATTGCTCCTACGGTGACTGCTGGCTGACATTTGCATACGCAAGTAACGCAAGCAACGCGAGCGATGCAAACATGTATGGAGGGTACGGGCCCTTACTGGAGGGATAGGCATTTGACATTTTGTATGGAAAACAATCCAGGACGTAAGATCATTTCAAAGAATTTCGATGTCATAGTTCAGAAATGTGCTTACGTAGATGATTTATTATAGGTTTAGACTTTTTTGAAGCTGTCCAATGCGTTTTGACTGATAGTTTAGCTAAACGCCTTACTACACGAATGAACTATTCTGATATTTAAAAGCTAATTACCCAAAAATAGCTTTAAAAAAATTACCTCATCAATACATCGACAACGCGAACGCGCCCCCCCATTAGACATTAGAGGCGCCCTCAACGATTTTTATGTGTTATTTTTTTCGTTGTTTTGAAATATGCCCGCCGTTTGGTTATTTACGACCTCCTTGGAGGTTATATTCGGGAAGTAATGAGGTTTGTTCGGGAAAGCAATCTAAATGCGTGGATTGAGACGTTCTGGGGTTCAAAATGTTCTAATACAGATTAAAAAGACGATTTCAACGTCTATTGCGATTTTCATTCCGTTCTATTTTTAAAAAGTTACAAAATACGCCGATGGATACGAAAACAGCCAGTATCGTCGCCGCGTCGTGTGAAAAAGTGTGGAAAACCACTTCGCGTTCTTTTTTTGAACGTTCCCGTCTCAATGTGGGTTCAATCATGTGAGGGAATTAAATTACAGCTTCGAAATTTAAATGTGGAAGGTAACGCTTTGAGGGAGTCGATAAAATACAACATTGCTCGGATAAGTGACGACTTAATACTTTTTATGATTTTAAAATTAAAGATTAGGTACCAATATTAAAGAAAAAGTTGAAAAAAACGATTTCGTATATAGTAAGTACGTTATCTGAAGGTACAATAGTAGAGATAACTCTTTTAAACAATCACACTTGGAAGGAACGTACGTAGTTAAACTAGTAGAAACTTAGATAATATTCACCAAAAATTTCCATAAATTTGGATTGATGTACAAAAAACCGTCTTCAATTCTTCAAATAGATTCCAAACAAATCTGAATATCAATCATCCACCCACCCATTAAAAGGAAAATCTGGTAAGTAACTATAAAAATTATCCATTCTTCCATCTAATCCCCGAAACATTTACGAAATGTACAAGGAAAAATCTGATTAGCCCCTATGATATATCGCCAAGAATTCACCGCCTTGGTACCTTAATTTGAATATTAGACGCGTTATTGAAAACTTGGCCCCTTAATGGTTATTGCCTTTGCCTCGCTATCTTATTTCCGAACGCAAAAAAATATTATTTAGTACCGCACTCAGGTGTTTTCGAACGAATTAATGTTTTAATTTTTAAAAAGTACGCGTTCGCTTTTCAAACTTCGACGATTAAACCGATATTATGGAGATATCTTTGAGGGATTTGCTCGGAATTTGAATTTAAACTATTTAAATTATTGGATGTTATCGTCAATTTGGAGCGCGTTCTTAATTCAAACGCTGGAATATCGAACGGAAGCGGAAACGGTACTGATTCTAATTTCAAACGAAATATCGCAACGTTTCTATTGATAAAATTTTGTGGGACAACGATGTTATTTATATTGAACGGAAATTTATGATAATGACTTATAATAGGCCATTCTATTCGAGCAATGTACAATGATATAGTTTCATGTTACATTGTAGCTAGTCAAAGAAATCCTGTCGCAGTTTCTCTATAATGAAGTAATTATCTTTTTAAAGATAACTTGTCATTGAATGAAGAGACTTTTATATTGATCAATGACATACATACCTATATAGATCACGCCTCTCTCCCGTTGGGGTAGGCAGAGACTATCAATGACATGTGACGCATTAAAGTAAATTCCATATTAATTTTGTTTAATTACCTACAGCAGCTTACAAATAAATCTTATCTAGATATTTATTAATCCATCATAATATACTCATATTAGAATTCGTAGGTACAACCATAATATTTACACAATAAAAAACATCCCACAAAAAATATATGAGAATTGCCATTGAAATTGTCAATAAAGGTGACATTTATTTCAAAACACGAATGCCAATAATACTCTGAGCAATATTCGGTACAATTTAACTTTTTACGTTGATACGTGTCAACTGGGGGCCGCCATATTGTGCCGTTTTGGCGGGAAAACTCATAAAACATGATTACCGGCACGTCGTGACTTCTGAATGCTCCTTTTTGATATTATTGGGGGTGCAAAGATATGTCACTGACAAGAGATACGTAATTTATAAACAGATAAAAAAATGTGACTGCTCTACCATAACAAAATGTCATTGCTACCTGGCTGGAATGACACTATACCATGAACCACAGATTAAAAAGAACTAAGATAAAAGGCAAGAGGTGACTCATTCATACAGCCTCATCTGATTTGAAAGTAAAAGCGCGATGCAAATCGGAAACAAAACACGATCGTACGACAATCGAGAATCATCGCTCGCATTCATAATCGATCGATTATGCCCGAGACGAGGTGACGCGACGGGGAGGTCCTCGGGATTACAAGCAACATTTACATACGTAATTTGTGAGTCCAGATGGCCTTACCTACCTACACGTGGGCGACGCTTTCTTATTGTTCAAATATATCATTTCGCTCCTTTGTTACGGCTGAATCGCGTTTCGATTCGAGATAACCCGCTCGGAAGCTGTAACTGTCAATTTGCCGGCGCGAGATCGTGTTCCGCGATATTTTTGTGGCGCTAAATTGATATTTCTTTATTTAAATGCTAGCGACAGCGAACCGATCACGCGCGCAAATAATAAATACGAAACCATGACACATAACTGGCCACTAATAAAATAAAAATCGTAGCGTATCGATGACACTCGATGTTCTGCTCAAATCAATAGTATCCGATTCGAAAATCAAAAATTCAAATCGGGGCGAGACAAAGCGACATGTCGCCTAATGAGCCAATAACTTGTCAGACAATGGGACGTGGGCGTTCCGAATTCGAAATTATCAGAAGAATATTAATGTAACACTTATTCAAATACACCATAATCCCTCAGACTACGAAACAAGATAGACGTAGTACTCTGAACAAAATCAACTGTGTCCAAAAATACTTTCGAAAAGGTTAGAGTAATAAGTGGGCCTAAAACATTTGTGAACATTACGGACAATGGGATACCTTTTAATCTCCAAATAATAATAATAAATATTAGTATGAAGTTTTTTAACTAGGTATTTTTTCTCGCGCTCCTTTTACGTTATTTTTGGTCTAAGCACGATCCATATTCAAAAATGATCTCGTCTCTTCAATTTGAATTTGACGGTGACAGACTTTTACTGGCGTTCTATTTATAAACTTTTGAAATGATTAATTCTGTATGCAATATGAGGAGAACGTTTATTTTGACGACATTACTGAAATATCAAGAGGATACCTATCGTAAAGAAAACTTAAATTTTATCAGTGTCAAACGGCAAAATGTTTTTTTTTTACCCCTCAAAGGATGGTTGCACCTTTAATCGTTGGTCCGTATTCAAATTCGGAATGCTTTTTTCGAAATCATTTATTAATTTTTGTTTACGGCAGCCTCCCCGCTTCCTGCTGTCAAATTGAATAAAGGTACTGATGGGAGAGTTTGACAGGACGCGTGTTTAAAGCTTTGTTTTGAATAAATATTATAGCTAGGTATAGCTCGACTTGCTTCAATGGATCAGTGGTTAGAAAGAACATAGCAGGTCGTGCATTCGATTCCTATTTGGAAAGTAGTAATCAAGTTAGAGGATCATCAGATGATTTGACGAATGACGAAAGATGATTTGACATTTTGACAATAATTGTGATATTGACATAATTTCTAAAGCCTAAGTGGACTAGGAAGTGAAAAATTTTATAGTCGAAAAAAACGAACAAAATAATGTCGATTCGTTTAATTCCAAAGCTCATCAGCCACAAGGATGCCGGAATCAAAATTCCACGATTCCACATTTTATTAACAAAAAACGTCAGTAATCACAACTCAACCGAATTCGTTTCGATCGAGAAACTCAAATTAGACGAATGGCGGTCGGACGATTTCTTTGTCTTCGCCCTAATGAGTTTTTAAGTCGATTATAGCAATTTTTCATAGAAAAACGCCTTTAGTGATGTATCGGTCGAATCAATCACTGTACAAGCCTAAATTGCTCTTTGTGGCCGCCTATTCGATCGTAGGCGACTCGACAAATGAGTGAATCGATTCAACCTTTCATATCGACTTTTTTTTCCACGACACAATGATGGGCACTTGTAGAATAAAATGATACTGGCAGGATAGATGCTCTTTGCCGCTCATTCCCACGATCCGTGTCGTTTAAAAAGTAACCTGACGATCCTTGACGTAGGTTTGATTGCGAAATTCGAAATCCGAACGCACCCGAAATAAACTGTTAAAACGTCGCTGTCAGTCACATTCCATATTCAAACGGCCCAATGGTTGAATGGCGGTATTGTTTTAAAATTCGAACGCATAATGAACGTTCCTTTTTGAAAATCGTTAATCGGGCTTTTTCACTTCATTTGCTATTGGTCTTTTGTTTTAGGCTGTGTTGTATTGTTGGGTCCAACTAGAATTGTTTTGTATTGGTATTGGATTATGTATTGAAGGTGAATTGTTGAGGATTCGTTAGGAATAGTGTAATTCAATACGAATTAACGGAAAGAGGTCTGAAATGTCTGACGTTTGATTTTAGGGTTTATTTGTAGGCCCTAACTCTCGCATGACCCCTAATTTTAATTTCAAAGGGAATTAAAAAACCTTTAGATAGACTATGCTTGCATTCATTCATTCTTTGATACAAAGTGGTAGGTATATTTTATACCTATATATCTTATACAAAAACTTAAAAAATTGAGTTTTTTTTACCTCAAAGAGACACAGCATCTTCAGCTTGTTAACGTACCTGGAATAACAAAGAAATCGAAAATTAGTAACATTCGTTATTAACACAAACAAGTAAGTTAAGAATAGCATCACCCCACTAAGTCGTAAACTAAGGGTTATATCCATGAAATGGACCTTGAATTACATCCTCATAAATAGATGTTGAACTGCGCTCGCAAATCCACCTCCAAGCGTGGTTTTTTAATAGATAGAGTGATTCAAGAGGAAGGTTTATATGTATAATACTTGCCGAGAAAACATCTTATTCCCACGGGAAAATGGCGTAGCCGCTGGGCGAGCCACTTAGTAAGTAATAAAAGTCAGAATTAATTTACTTAAGGAAGTCATCTATGTAAGGTAAGTTGCTCCCATAATGTACCAAAAGAAAATCTCAACAAAGCCTCAGTAAGTACGAAACCATTTTCAATGTCGTCTAAGTACAGAGAACACACTGAGAAAGTAAAGTTCAACCCTAAGGCTAGAAAGAGACATAAAAATCTACCAATAATTCCTTATCAACCATTTACGTCGAAGGAAAATCGCTCCTCATTTTTCCATATATAAGAATTGGGCGTGTCCTTACGGGGCACGCCTTGAAAGCTCCTAGTATCGAATAGAGGTGTTTTTCCAATACCATTATCGGTCTTCGATCGACTCCATACGCCCTCGAACTATCTTTCAAGATATCGAAAACGCCTTCTTAAAAACACCCAAAGGCGCGTTCTGAACCTTACAAGTAGGACGCAAGAGCGAAAATGTCTCGGAGACGCTCGCCGTAAAACATATTGATGCGGTATCGGTTTTCCATTAAACGCTCCAAACGAATCCCGTCCTTATTTCTACCAAGAAGGCTCTACACTTGTGTGTGGCCGGTGCAAGGAATGTATTGACGTGATATCGGCTAGCGTGTTGTCCTGCTCTAACACACGCTTCCCATATATGCGCGTCCTTTTCTACGGCGCAGAGATGAAGACTTCTTTGTCGAATGTCTGCGCATTTCTTTTCTTATCAGCCAGCTATAAGTGTTGTGAAATGTGAAGAATAAATACTAAATTAATTCTACAAAGTAATACCTCCGATGTATTTATGGTATCCTGGTACTTGGTCGGTGTGATTGGATGTTGTTTGTGTAGGATTTTCTTTGTTTACATCGAAGATAATGATGGATTACTAAGAAATGCTTATTGCTTTTCTAATAGGTTGTTTTTACTTGGTCTGAGACGGTTTCTGAACTCTATACATGGTGCTGTAAGAGTTAGAAGCGAAGTTACGTATTCTGAGCTATATGTTTTATAAAACAATAAGTCGTTAACAGCTTTACGCTAACTTCAGAACAGAACATCTTGTACAAAACGCCATAAGCGCTTCAAAGGTAAAAAGCCATAACTCCCAAAACAGCGATTTTCGAGACGTCTTGGGTATTTTATTATGTTATCTTAATTTCGTTGGAATATTTGTGTAAGCGAGTTACGTGTTATTTCGTATCTAGAAATAACTTTTGGAAAACATAAATATGATACACGTGGCCCTCAATCGTCGTTTTGTTTTGATTTTTTCTCTTTGATTTATTTATGTTATGATTTAAAGGATAGTTCTGGAAGTTCTGACGGTAATTTAGTTATTAAGGTAGGGATTACCGGCGTTATTTATATTAAAAGAGTTATTTTATTTACATTCAGTGTCATCACCCTGCTTTTCGTAGTAGTTTGATTAAAGACAGGATCTTGACAACCATATTTCATTAGTTTTTATTAGTAAGGGATGTATTTTATGATAACTATTACATGTTTTTTTATAGAAATGAGTGAAAAGACTGTAAAGGGGGTCAGTTCCTGTTTTAAGTACCTTAATAAAACCTGACGTCGTATTTAGAATCCCATAAAGAATTAACATTACTAAACAGAAAATGTCTCCAATAAAATATTAATTATAAAAATATATAACCAATAAAACGATAATTTCTTTTTCAATAAGCGAAGGTAATTTAGCCACTGTGGGACGTAATAGCATGGATATAGTACCGACTCAATAATCTTTATTGGCAATAGTCCGATTCAGACGGCATTAATAAGCTATATCCGCTAACCTTTAAACAGATTGCACGTGTTAATAAACATGTACACAAAAATGCACTCTATTTGCTTTGCATAAAGAGAAATCTCTAAAGCGTGGTATATAGAGTTATGTCGTTTTGACTCGTAATAGTTTGAATCTCGATCGAAAGAGATCAATAGAATTCGTCGCACGGATTATGTCGAGTGTTCTTTTTTTGAATTATGGCCGAGGACCGTTGAATTTAGTTGGATCGTTTTAATACTGGAACAGGTGGGCTTAAGTCTGAATTATAAACAGTAGCTCGACTTTTTAACAAGTGTCAAACCACGTCAAATGTAAGAGTGGTCAGGTTTGGTTTTAATTAAAAGTCTAAGGCCTGAGCTCAATACGTTTTTACATTACATATCATCTAGATAGGTTCTCATTTTGTGAGGTGATGTATCACTAGGTCATAATAATATAATGTATAAGGAATAATGACGGTGTTTTTTTTATAATTACATATTATATTTTTGTGTCTTTAAAATCTGTACAACTTTTTCTAAAGATTTTGTTGTATGATGGAAGCTGAAATATTTTTGTTACATTTATATTTACAGATCTATGTTTCTTAACAAAAGTTGTTCCTTACCATCAGATCTTCCTAAGTTTTCAATACTGATGCTACATAGTAAAATTTCAGCTTCAATATATTTTCCACGATTTTGACTAAAAGGCTAGTTTAATCCCAAATTAAGCGACCGCCAATTTTCTAAGCCAACGCTGACCCACTATTAGTTAAGAGATTACCAGCACCTCGGACAATAAAGTTCAACTTTAACCGATAGTTTACTTTGTCCGACCCCAATCGAACCGGGATGAACTGGCTGAAACCGGATGACCGGTAGTAACACCCGGATTATGCTGGTCAAATGCCACTTTAATGGCGGGATGTAAAAGGAGAGAATTGGTGATTATCGGGTTAGGTCAGGTTATTCATCTCTCAGTGAATCGAAGCGAATGAAACCAAGAAAGGCGTTATTTTTTTAAACACGTTTTCCCACCAATCTCAATCTACATAAGGTTCAACTGCTATTTTATTGACAAAAGATATCTAACATGACACCATATAAATACTTACTAAAACAAAGCTATTGAGCAAATATAAAACTACTTTGTAACAAAGACAATAAAAGACCATTTAAACTTAGGTTTAAAACAACAAATTACTTCATTTGACTAACAAACGAAAATTCAAGCAACAATTAATACGAATATTACACCTTTCCGTATAACAACCGATGACAAACAATTTTCAACTTTATTGTACACAGATAAGATTAAGATTGCAACAGTCGGTGGCGGTCGGAAGGTAAAAGGGTGTATTCCACAATAAAATACTTTTGGTCAGCCGCAAGTCAATAAATACTTCATAGTAGTAGTTAGGGTTGGGACGTGCAGGGATACTTATAGCTTTTTATCCGATTACTTATAACCAGAGAAAAATAGTATTTGGATTATTATCATTCAATAAAAGTAGTGTGCTTTTAATTTCAAGCAAAATGTATTTTATTTATTGCAAACCCTACAATGCAAATTCTTCAATGTGTAATGTTCATATTTTAGGATAGTATTGTTTCTAAACGTTAAGCATTTTTGTAGGATAAGTCGTTAATAACTTGTCAATTTACCAATGCTTTTTAACAATATATCTGTAATGAAAATTTATTGATTAATAACCAGTAAATGGCGTTATTATAAGTACGTTTACTGATAATAAATTAAAAACAAAGCAGGTACGACTTTGAGCAATTCGTATACAAGAAAGTACTTTGCAGTTCGTATAATATTTGGTCTCCTATGCCGTCACTATGTCCGAAGGGACCTGACCGGATGTCCGCCCTTCGATCTCTAGCCCCCGGCTCCAAGGGTACATAATTTGAATACACTGGCTTTGTACCCGAATTACTGGGAATAAGTACTGACCACGCTTCCATGGAAAGTTACGCCTTTATTATTTTTAAAGGCCCTTTTTCAAAACAATATACACTATATGCTTTACTTGACATTTCGTTTCGATAAATTAATCGCTATAGATAAATTTGTAATAATTTTGATGGACAAAGCAAACAAAATACTAATAATAACTACTTACTTACAATGCTAAAAAAATATAATATGCTTATTTTATCATAATATCAACTGATTTTAGCTCCGCATGTTGTTTGGGCAAAATTATCTCAAACGGCCCTCTATATTTGTCAGACGTGGCGACAGCGACCGTATTTTTGCGGCCGTCAGCGCTCTGCCTACCCCGTTAGTGATAAAGGCGTGATATATGTATGTATGTATGTATGTTGTTTGGGCGCTATAAATATTCAAATCCACCCGGTTATAAATAGTGATAAAAATCCATCACACAATAAAACGCTTTTCCATTCCACAAATAGTCCTCACTCAATATCGTATATCTCACTAATGGGCGTAATCGAAGAGTGTGACAGCAGCAGGTGCCGGGAATCAAACCCGGGACTGCAGAGTAAAGAAGTTTAGAGTAAGCTTTTCGAGTGGACAGTCAGGAAGCACTTTTCTTCGACAGACTATTTTACGAAAAAATCGCGCACAGAAAACATATAAAGCAAATGAAAAGTGTAGTCCTACTTTATTTTTGAGTCTGTTCTTAAAAAACTAGTCTTGCGATCACTTTATTCTTTCATTCTTCACCGTTTTCATAATAACAGTAGGTTGTAGAAAAAAGTGACACCTTTAAAATAGTATTAAATCGAATTTAACGAATTTGCACATTGATTTTTGGCTTTGGTTGGCCTTACTGTGGTTGTTCGTAAAACTCCCTCTAAGCTTATTCTTTTAGTCTAACCTCAAGACTAGACGACAGTTACACACCGCATCTGGAGCTATTGGCGACTACAGATGTAAACTATTGATAGTATAATAAAGTTTATTGTTCGAATATACTGTTATATTTAAGTGCACTTTAATTGCAAAGTTCAGCATAAAATTGGGCGTTAATAGGGCTTTTATGTCATTTTTAATATGACAAAATAATGAATAAAATCACAGATATGCGGTTTTTTATAGCAGTCATGATTGAGAAGTAATAAAAACCTACCTGCCTATATTTGTTAGGTGTAGTATATTGTGTTAGCTGGTAAATCCGTATTTTTTAAATATACTTTTATCAATAAAATTTTTACCGAAATCAGAAAACCAGAATGTTCTTAAGTCCTCCGAACTTATTTTTAAGTACCTTTTAGATTCAAAGCAATTTTTTTTAATAAATGTAATTGTAATGTAAATATATATTTTTTAAATATTCACTTTAATTGGTTGACTTCATACATTGACGGTGGTGGCGTAAGTTACATGCTGTGTGGTCAGCCTGGCCGGCCTCGAGGCAGTGCCTTTTTTATCCCACTCGTGCCGCGTTTCTACTAGGAACATAAAATTGTTATAAAAAAGGGAAAATTTTGCCTGACAATTTTCTCTTTTTTACAATGGCTAATTTATTTTTTAGTGACAGTATTGTACTGTAAATTTTTGACTTTCTGAAAGCATTCGTTGTTAATCTACTTGGAAATAAACGATTGAAATTTGAAATGTGAATTTGAATTAGAATATACACTGAAATAAAAAATAGTCACCAGTTCAAATCACCGCTAAACGATATCGGTTACCCTTTACCGGTAGCCGTTTAGCCATCGACGGCCGGTCAATTTGCGGTCAGGGTCCCGGGTTCGACTCCCGATGTTTGTGCACCTCTAATTGGCTGGACCCGGTTGTAAGTTAGGTGTTTAACGATTGGGGTTGAGCAGTAACTACTGTATTTATAGTAGGTTAAGTTTGGTATAGTGAGTTGGTTTGGTATGGTAATATTTTCACCGACTTTTAAAAAGAGAATACGTTGTGTGGCTTTAATTTTAATCAATATGTATTTATTAACATCAAAACTACCTATTATTATTTCCACTGCAAAGTCGGTTTGATAGTTTCAATTTTTCTGTTCATTTATATTTTATTACAAAAAAAACTGTTTCTGAAATTCAAAATATCTGAGAATAAAAAGATCTGATATATATTTATTTTCGGTAGGTACCCAATTATTTCTTAAATCTCAACAAAATTCCTTCTTATAAAGTTCTATTCCACATGACGTATAAAGAAGCCTATTTTCCTAAAATTCAAGTAGATATTCTATCCATTTCGCGCAATAAAGGAAAACATAACATTTTATTTCCTCACCCAAAAATACTAAAAATATTTCAGACGTCAAATAATCCCGACAGTGGTATTGTATGGAACCAATAAAAATATGAAAAATAGAAAATATGATCACTTTCCCGGGGCTCAATGGGGCGAGGGAGTTATCCCACCTTGTCACAGCACCAGTTCGCCACATTTAAAAACATGGCCGATTCGTCTTAACATTAAACTTAAACACATGGGCCTCCTCTAAATAGTAGGTCTTGCCATACTCACCACACTTAGCGGATTAACAACCGCAGTGCAAGATCTCGTATTCTCTTCTGCCCAGTTATCAAATGATTATCCTTTAGTCGCTTTGACGCCTACGGTTAGAATTTCGGCATGGTATTCTGAACCGGCAACATATAATATTATAATTTAAGAGGGCTTTTTAAGTACATTTAGACCACTTAACACTATGAACAAATACTTTAGCTGTGTCCAGCCGAGAGAGTGTTATTGAGTGACGGACCAAAATCCATGGATAAATTCTTATGACGAATCGGCACTGTGGCCAACCAGACTAACTCAAGGGAGGGATCCAATAGACGTATCTCTCCATCCGATTTCCGACTCCAGAGGTTGGCACCCCTACCGGAAACGCATCGAGCGGGAAAATAGGCGGAAGTCGCGAAAAAACCCGCCAAAAACCTACCCTCCAAATTTGCATTCCAAAAGGGCACTTTTGTATACTTTGCTCACCGATCGGTTGTAAATTTGTCAGATCGACAATCCGCCACAAATGCTCTTCACTTCGACACTTTTGTTATGCTAATATTTGTTTTTGCACCGATTTTCTTCTTTTCTCACTTACCACCTTTCGTTCCGAACCGTGAAATTGGTTTAAGATACTTTTTATTTTTAAATTCGGTAGACGTTCGATCTTTTTAAAAATAAGTGGCATTCGAAATTGGATTCCAGATTCAAAATCGGGCGCGCGCGTAATTAGACAGGTGATTCGCTAATTCGAAAAAGGAATTCGTCTTAATTCCACGGGCCTATCGGATCGGCGGCGGGTCGGCGGGAGCAGTGTGGGAACGTCACGTAGAATAATCGGCATTCGAACAAAAACCAGCCAGTGTGTCTGATTGCGGATGTTTTAAACCTTTAATATTGCCGATGTCTGACTTGATTGACATTTAATTTTCAACTCTTTAGCTTTCAAGGAACGATTTATTTCTGGTAACCGATAATCGTGCAGGATTTACTTGGATTTGTTAGCTGCAATTGCAACAAAGTCTGTAAAGATTAAAAACTGATTTGACGTCATTGCGAAGCCGGCGGCCGCTTTTTTTGTTACCAGATTCCATCTCCGCCCTTTTACGCTAAACGTACTACGCTTCGTAGTGCCAATTACGAAGGCTCGAACAAATTAAAACAGGTTTTTACTTTTTACTTTGAACACTTAAGAGGAAAAGTGCGTTACGTGTTATTACGATCTTTTATATTTCGAACATCGAACGGTGGATGTGTTTCGAATCGAGACAGCGATCGATCAAGTAGCCCCACTTCCTCTGCGCCCGCGCACGAGGTCAGGGCCGAGCGGTGCGCGCGCATGCTATGCATCAACTTGCATCTACATATTACCATCCAACTACCGGACAATTTGAAACGAACTGGCCGCTACACATAAGAATTAAAACGAAAAGTAATTGGCACAAAAACGGCGTTCGATACGATTGAAAATCGAATTCCGCCTTCGGAATTCAAACTTGTCGTCGGGCGGACGGTGACGGCGGCGGCTTCAAAGCAACTGAAGCGCAATTTTGACAATTAAAAGGCTGCGCATCGCGCACATTGTCTCTCAAGACCGCGTGTCCTTGGCAGGAATTTCAAATACAGAACGCTTTTCTCTTTTTTAAATTCGAAACCGGTTTGATTTGTGCCTGCTGAGGGTTTTTTATACACCCTTGTTTATGTTGCGTTTAATTTTTAATTCTGTCACAGTGCGTTTCGTTGTCGCCAGTCGTAGTCTCAGTAAATTTTTATAGTCGTGTTTTCATCATTTTTAAAGCGTTTAGTTAGATAGGAACATAAAATTATAACTATTGGTCGTAATATTGGAATTTAATGTTTAAATTTTGGTTCGATACGTGCCAAGTTCGGCCAAGGTCCGTATAAGTCACATTTTTATTGGTCGTAAAATTTTGTGACCTATCCGTAGGTGACTCTATTTTGTTAGACTATCGATTTTAAGAGGATTTGAATAGGAGTTGATATGGGTTTACGACTTTAAGCTATTTTAAGATTGTAATTAAACGATATTATCTATGGGAATCGATATAAGCATCGAAATAAATCGACGAAACAAAGTGTTTTATCAAAAACCAAAACTTTAAAAGTTTATAGGGTAGTTAAAAATCAGAGTGGAGTCAACAGCTGAGCCTTTCAGTAGGTATTCCTCTTAAAAAAGGACTTTACAATGCTAGAAGAATATGATTTTAAAAGTTGTAATGATGGTCAGTGACAAGGTACAACTTTCGCTAAAGAACATTCGAAATATAAAAATGAACATTTTGACCTCATTAATACAAATCAGCTGACAGGCAACATTGTATGAACGTTCAAAATATTGTTTCGTGTATTACGATGTCTGATTTCTTTACCTTTAATGGTTTGTATGAAAACTGAATTTAGGTTCATTGAGAAATACTACCTATTCTTGCAAACAGCGAAGGAAATTTTCTTACCACAGAGTACTTATCGATAAAGAAAAGTTCCAGATTCAAAACGTCAGTTCAAGGACCTTGTGCGTTGCAGTTGCCATCGTCAGTTCAAGAACTAGTCTTTTGTCGACATGCATCCAGGCCGTGGTCTCCTTGTGCCGAGCACCAATTGTTCGCCTATTATCAGATAATACCGATCAATCTGTTTTGATTGAATAATCAATCGTTAGTCAATTGAACTCGTTGGCCGACTTGACATCGCCAGAGATTGACAAAAGAGTGAATTGACGTGGATTCGCGAGGCTGGCTGGCTCGAAAAAGAAAAATAAACAATACACTGGCAAAAAAGAAAAGAAAACGACTGGATTAAAGAGAAAAATAAAAAGGAATAATTCATCTCCCCTATCTGATTCCAAATTCAAACTACTTCTGCCTCAAGAATCAATAAAGCACATCCAATAAAATTTTGCACGTGAAAATCGCTTAAGGGGCCGTCGGAGACAAAGACGGCTCACTTAAGGCGACATCGAACGTGATCTGTGTTCGAAAAAATACCTTTAAGTACCTCTTTACCTGTTCGGTCCCCTCCGGAGGGTGGAAAGAAACGAAAACTCTTTTGAAAGGAACTTGTAAACATCGGTAAAGATGTTGTCGGAAAATCGTGCGGTTTCGAACTTCGATCGCCCCTGTTTTCTTTTTGTTTCGTGATTTCTTTCGGCGATTTGTTGCCATGGGCACCGCTGCGTTCTATTTTCAAAATTCGCTACCAAGGACTATGGATGAATTTTATTTGGATTGGAATTGAAAAAGATTGAAGTATATTTATTTGTCTGCCAATGTACACTTGTGCATGAAGTTAAATAAATAAATTGAGGTGAGAATTATTTATAAGCCTGCTGTGAATGCGTAGTATGATACTAAATGTCCAATTTAACTTTATAATTTTGCCAACATCGTCCTAGTTGGAAGGGTTTTTTCAGAGGACTTTCCAAATGTAAAGAAGGCTTTAATTGGAAGAAAATTCAAGGAATACTTAATTACGCTAATGAAGACATGACGATACATTTTGTACCAATATAAAAAATATGTTTTATTGTATGACCAAAAATAGAAATAACGGTAAAAAGTGATTAGGGATATTTTAATCTGTACCAGTTAAGCATCTTAGATTTTTACATGACAATGCCACATTTTTATCCGTACCAAAAACACTCGATTGAACATTTTTGAATATATCGTTTTAAATCAACATTCGATATTCAAAAAGCGACGTGGAAGTGCTAAAACCTGCATCGGAACTCGATTTTATTTGTTTACTTTTTTGTTGTTTGAATTTCGAACGCTACGAGGGTGGGTGGTAGAAATATCGGATATTGACAAGTTGAGTTCTGTTCTGATGCTAATAAATTTTACAATGTTCCTTTTATTCATAGGATCATATTTTTTCAAACTGTGATCAAAATATAAGTTAATAGTAACGACATCTTTACAGATTATGGTAAAAGACTGTTAAAAAGAAAGACAAGTAGGTACATTCATAAAAATCTTTCTGAATTGTTAAAATGTCAATTGGCATTGTTTTATCAGGTTTTTTAATAACACACCTGTTTTAAATTGCTCAAAATGCTAAGGGACGCATAAAAAAACCTATGCATAGACCACCGCATAATATTGTGCCAATTTTTTTCTTTTATAATCGTACAAATAAAACACCCTGTAGAGTAGAAGGTTACACGCAGCGTCAATAAAAGTGTGGGTTCCCTTCGATGGAGACAGCTCTTCTGATGTTAGCCGCCCCATGCACTCCCATACAATTTGCCAGATTTAGAGCAGAGTTCATACAATACTCGTATCTACATCCTTCAGTTTTCTTAGATTTTAATAAATACAAAAGTCTAGGGCAAAGTTATTAAAATGAATGACGTTTAAAATAATTTTACTTAAAAAACGAACTCTACACCGGCTGGAAATTCATGCCTATTCCTTATTCAAAGTTTTGGCACAAAAGACCACACGCATTGCCAAGTCATTAAAAAGAATAAATTCAAAAAATATTCGCATGATCACGCGTCCTCCTATCGTATGTATAGCAATTTGTAACGAGCACTGGCCGTCAAGAAAATATGACCAAAAAGAAGAGTTTTTATAAAATGTAGACAAAACACGAATACATGAATGCTACAAACGAAATTGATACAAATTACCTTTCCGATCATTGAAGCGTTAAAAAATAAATTGAAAAAATAAAAATAATAGACAATGCAACACACGTCTCCCCCTGAGACGAGAACATTTTGCTACAAAAATTGGCGAAACCAACTGAATTTCACTTTCATTGCCACTAATGTTGAGATTTTGAATCCAAGCAACGGAATGTAGCCAGCATTGGATGCCAAAGTTGTCGTGTTATCGCAACAGAGCAGATCAGCGAAAGGAAACAAATTAATAATTAATTTTCACGCGGGAAGCACACGCCGAAGTTGGGGGCATTTTGTTCGATCCCGTTTTGTTCCAAATTCAAAATTCATCCCGAGAGTTCTAAAGTTAAAAAAATGTCTCTCTGCTACGTTGTGTTTCTTTTTTGCCGGCCAGTTAGAGTCCTCGACAAATCGATTTGTAAATTAGAAGGTGCGTTTTGAAACTTTAATATAGGAATTTATTTATCTGTATAATATGTATGATTTGCGAATGACTTTGATGTAGTAAGTTGACATGGGTACTCACACTATCAATTTGCTTCTATGCCGTTTAAATTACCTGAAAAAAGAATATGATCATTAATATTACCGCTAAGTAGTTATATCTTTCGATCGGTTCACTCTAGCAGGTGCATTTTTGTGATCCGTCATCTTATATCCCTAGATATTATCTTCAATTAAAATTATTAGTCGCATTTAAAGGATTACAGTCTTGCATACAATGCGGGCGAAACTATAAAATTAAAACTTAATACTCTTACATTAATATTGGTATATGACTTTTATTGCCGTTTTATTTTACAGCGGGAATAAAAATTCAATTGAATTGGAATCGTTTTCCGTTAATTCCGAATTCGAAGTTCAAAAATCGGAATATAATAGTCTAACAGTAACAGTAAGTAGAGAATAACAGTCTACGAGCAAATACGTGTACTTATTCTTTAATTAAGTGATAACTGGAATCGTTTATTTTAATAAATGGGACCCACCTGAGCGGTGCACACTAAAATAATCTTCAATAATTATCTACAAAATGCTCATTCTAAAATAAACCGCAGTCCAACCGATGACATTAAATAAAACGATTTTATTCCTCAATAAATAACAATAAAAGTATAATAAAATAGTTTACTTGACCGTGATCAATACCAACCTTTTACTGCTATTTTTACGACCCGCTGATGGGAAGCCGAAAATGCCTAATTTGACTTCATTAAGTGCTCGGAACACAATAAAATTATATTTTATTGATTTGGTTTCGAAATCTCTTCCCAAAAATGATCAGGAGATTTCGTTCATTGAACACTCCTAACGAGCTTTTGAGATAAGTTTTTTAACGCATTCGCAAATGTCATGAAAAAACAAAAGCTTCTTTGAAAGAACGCGCTACATGTCAATATACAGGAGCTGGATTAAAATACCCCTTTTAAATTTGAATTTCGAATCGATCCTTTCACACTTCGAACAAACGACCACGACGGTTGATTTCCGTTCTTCATTCAAATAGAGCGTCCTTAATATTTTTTTCAATCAAAAAATTTGAATGAGGACCACTAAAGTGCTGGCTCAATCGGTAATTCGAGATTTGATGACATTGAATGAGATTCGAATTTCGATTATAGATTCATTCGATAAGTGACCTCGTTTGGGTAAAGGATATCGCTTATTTATTGATTAAGAATCCCAACGATATCATCAAAAGGGGCTTATTTAATTAAGCCGATATTAAAGCCGATTCCAGGTAAATTTTATGTCATAATACCGTGCCCCGGGATTTTATTAACTGAATTTAATTACCTTAGAGCTATCGATACTTTATCTTTCGCTGCATCTGAAACGGGCTGGTGGGTTTTGCAATTATTTCAATTTTAATACTGGCCATAACGTGAAATATTTTAATCCGCACGGAAAATGTTTATCTTCAGTTCTCTATCGTAAAGTTTCTAAATATAAAGAGTATCCGATCAGTCGAGTGACATTCGTTAGATTAGAGAAATAAAAATCTATATGAACTCATAAAGTGCTCATAAACACGGAGGAGGTAATAAAAAACGGTCCGATGTCGACTCTCAGCTGTCGCGCGCTATTTCAGAACGCACAACATTCGAAAATCGAACGCCATCGAACCACGAGGGGGATATCGCTACGATTTTAAATTTAGAACGTTTCTTTTTGTTGTCATTTATTACATGCCAACTATTCGAAAGGAAATCGGGTCTGATTAAAAAGAAAAGTAAATGATTGATAGTTTTACATTATTTTCGGCCAAATACCAAAGAATGCAGCGGGAAAAATAATGTTAAATAAATTATTCACTCAAGTTTTTGGAAGTAAATGCGTCATTATAATCGCTTTCAAAACTTGTGCCAAGTAGGTGAGTGTCAATGAAACAAAACAAACCTAATTTTTGTTTTCTTCTTTCAAGCGCGTCAGTTCGAGCAAAAATATGATGCAGATAGAACCACTAGAACATCTAGGATTAAGAACATCGATCAGACCTAACCTTAACTCAAAATGTTCCTATGATCTAGTATAAAATTACATACACAAGTAGGTAAATATACAGAGTAAGCACGCGATTGAGGAGCTGAAACTTCTGCGGAGAACATCGTAACACTAAAAAAAAGAAAAAAGGCGTTTTTTAACCGACTTCAAAAAAAAGAGATTCTCAGTTTGACCTGTATGTATGATTGTCCCGCGTTTGGCTGCACCGATTTCGATGCGATTTTCAGCAAAGTATTTGTCAGACTTAGGAGAAGGTTTTAAGCATATTAACCGAAAAAAAATGTAGGTTTACACCTTTACACGTTCTTTGAAGGCGGTTCCCTTAAAAAAAAAGTAATTATTATGCACGTAGTTTCTAGATCCTGAGGCTTGCTCACTGTGACGAGTTGATGGCGGCTTCATTCTGGATATTTCTAGATTTCCTTCTTAATCTCAACAAAAACTGAAACAGTTGCATCTTAAAAACTTTCGTGTTTTCTAAAAGGCGTATTATGAAACAAATTCCACGAGATGACAAAGAAATTATTAATAGCCGCTCCCATTGCAACAGTGGCGACATTGTTTTTCACTTGATTGTTATAAATGATCGAAATTTATCCTCGTTCGTGGAATCGGGAGTTATTTTGAGATCGGCTACGAATCATCGATTTTATTGTGACTGTGAATAGGGCTCCGGTGAACGTCGGTGGCCTAGTGGTTAGCACACCAGTCACACAATTCGTGAGACCTAAGTTCGATCCCCGCCATGAACCAATGTGTTTTTACCTACTCATGTACATTTACCGACTGCTCTTACGGTGAAGGAAAACCATCGTGATGAAACCCACATTCTAATAAAATATGAATTCAGATGACATTTGAATGTGAGTTAAGCTAAGATTCGGGCCAGGTTAGCCTTTGGATTGCAGAGGTCAGAAGGCAGTCGCTCTGTGTAAAAACTTGGTTCCACGTCAAATCCCCTAGGTTAGGTAGCCGACCCCGACAGAGAACGGGATAAGGCAAGGAGAATGATGACGTTAATAGGGCTTCTAACGTTATTACGTTGGGGCTACATCGACGGCTCCAGTAACAAATGCTAATGTGGTGTAACTCCTCAGACCATGGAACATCTCCTGCCCTGCTCCGCGTGCCCCAATACCTGCACGCTTGATAACCTCATGAAGGCCACAGAGTATGCTGCCTGGGTTGCTGAATTTTTGCCACATAAAATCTAAATTTATACTTATTTATACTATAGTTACTTGTATTTTTAAGTATCGGAAAGTTGACCTAAACAAAATTACCGAGATTTTGACTGGTTCCCCATCAAGCAAAGTTCTGGAAAGATCGATTTGATCACGTTGTATCGGCACATGTTCGGCGGAAAATTTTTCGCGGGTTCTATTTTCAATACTGTTCGATATTAAACACTAAGGGTGGGCTCTCTTTCTTTCTTTATGCGTAACTGACGCGCTATGAATATAAGAAACAACAATCCAACAGTTTTTAATTTATTTATCTGTAATAAAGCATTTTTATTTACTTACTTCCACACGGATCATAGGTCTATCTATATGGAGATAAGTTGTTGCTCCATATAGGTACCTATACTCCTTGATCAGCTGATCTGAATTGCTTTGGGAGTTTTTTTAGACTCAATTTATTTGGTAAGAGTTTTCCTAATCCCCACCTCACGCTAAGTTTTCAGAAAAATAATTATCGTTATTGAAAATATAACGTATATTGTACCTCAAATCATCAATGTAGGTTACAAATACAAACATCAGAGTAATCCCAAAAGCCATAAGGTAACTTAGGCTTTATGAATAGTAGTTATCCATTATTCAAAACCAATATTTTAGTTGACAAGTAGAACCGCAACTTTAGGGTCAATATCGTCTTATTCGACGTCAGGGACGTTTGCTGAAATGTCACCTTACAAATCCACAGCTCAGATATGGCTCAGATACGTCAAAATCGAGACGGCATTAAAATGTCAAAGGAAATGCCAAACATAACCGACAAAATAAACCGACTTCCTTCATCAAGAATTCGATAATTGAACGCGACTCTAGGAAAATATAAATTAAATAAATCCTGCAATAAATTCATATTTCCAATCCAGTTTTGTGGGGAAAATCATTAAATGACAAACATCGTAAAGTGGCAGCGAAATAGAACGCATTCTCCCAGATTTAAATTTAAAACTGAACGAGCGACATATTTTTAAAGTTCGAACGCCGACACTTAAAACTAATCGCTGTTTTCGATTCGAGACACTCTTTTGAAAGAGTTCGAAGGCACGTTCTATATTTGAAAATGCTTTCGATTTTCGAACGGCTGCCAGTGCTAGTCAATTGGGTAGTGAGAAATGGCGGGAAATTATGAAATCTTTTGTGGTTTTCTTTTTTCCGAGAACGTTTCAGTAAATAGTGTTTTGTCTCTGGCCGTTTAGATTGGAAACAAACAATGTTTTGTCTTCGCTGCCAGCAATAAATCACAGCTTATTGTAAAACTGAATATTCAAATTCCGAAGCGCATTTCCAAACACTATCAAAGTTCAACTCGAAGAAACACGAGTTTCCGGAGTTGTGGGAGAGAGCGATCTCAACGTCATTGTATTGGAGATACCAAACTTCGCTTGCAGCTGGCAGTATCATAACTTACGAAAATTAAACCGTATTCACTTGTCATACGGATTAAGCGTTAGAAATGAGCGGGTTTGGAAAGGCAAAGGGAAACTGGTAGCGATTGTACAACGAAAATGTCATTCAACATGTTGTTTGACTGATCGCTATCGAACTGCGAAATACTGAAATACGGTCCGCAAAAACAACAACTATAGACAACGGAACTTCTTAACAGATCAAAACTGTTTTTTTTTTTAATAAGCAGTTAATTTTGCCACAGTTTGTGATAAACTGGAAAATATTACTTTATTTTGTTAAAAAATATTGTTAACTATAAAATAAAGTCCCCTTTTTTCAACAGCATCACAAGATCGATGAATTGCAACAACATTACACCGCCTATCAAATTAACACTTGCAAAAGCACAATAAAAAGTCGGATTACTGTAACACATAATCTCAGGTATTTAGCGGCTGAGTAAAAAAGCGTGTTGAGCTGAGATCGTGTATGTTTTTGCCGACGTTACTGTGAGAGTGCGCGTAGAATCGGCTATTGTTTGAACGATACGCATCGCGGCTGAAATTGCTCGCACGCTTACCGAGATTCTACTACAACCAGCCAGCGACATGTACAGCTTCATAATGTAGAAAAAAGAAAATAAATAGTAAAATTACGCAGAAACGCGTACTACTGAACGAATGTCTTTGTCGTTCTTTTTTTAATTTGATAACGTTTTAGAAGAAATTGCTCACACGTTTACCAGATTTTTATACTCAAAAACCAGCCAGCTACATACTTCGTATATATAAATCATCAGAAAAAATAGAATAAATATAATTTACGCTTAATGCGTGCTATTGTGCTATTGTTCTTCAATTCAATTGATGAACACTGTAAGTCAACAATTTAGATTTCTCTGTAAACTATAATCTTAAAATATGCGTCTTGCCTATTATGTGGCTTTGGTGTTTCAATTTCAAAAACATACCGTTTGAATAATCTTTAATAACCTACCTACGAACTAGAGGTACAAATAAAGATTTATTGATGTGACCAAAACCCTACACCGACATCCTGTAAACACGTAAAACCAGCGAGCACTTTTCATAAAACTTTACGATTAGTTATTTCGGTCGCGACGTTCCGATTCACCTTTTAACTTAGCGACATCTTTACTGTCGTTTAGCATAATGCGCTCGTAAATCCGAACACGATACGGAACGGCCATTTGTAACTGTACAGATGCAATCGCCATCGATTCGTAATTAATCGCCTTTGCCACACGTAATAAGGACGCGCAGGTGAAAATTGAAATTCAAACGTCGAACGCTTTGAATAATATCATAGAGTAGGCGTTCTTAAAACATAAAAAAAAAAATTGGACAGGTTTAAGACCATACAGCTTAGTACTATTTTTAATTACAAAAAGCCTCTATAGTGTTTCCAAAAACAGTACAGGGAACTTCACGTGATTTCCTACAAGTTCTGAACACGTGGCTGGGCAAAGAGCGCAGGGCAAAAAGTTTAGCCAACAAAACAACAAGCGACACAAAGAGGCAAGTGGTCCAAGGGCACGCAACGTATCATTACTGTGTTCAATAGGCTGCCTTCATTAGAACGTCGGCAACATATCGAGTTATCCAAAGAGATCAACATACGCTGGTTGTTTTTAGTAACTGTACTGAAAACCAGAATACATCGACCCTTTTATTTGTTGAGAGTTATCGATTGTACTGACAAATTGCTAAGTGACATTCGTTCACACTTCCAACGGATAACACAATACAGGATTCTGAATAATTTTTCATTGAAATATAGGTATTAACTTTGTGATTGTATTTCGTTTTTTTTTATTCTGGTGGATAATTGGTTTCGAGTAAATGCTTGTTATTGGAAAACCAAATGACTCATCAAACCCGGCTCTTAGTCACATTCATGTAAAAAACTCATATTATAGTAATTTCAAAATACCTCAGACAAAACATTCTAACGTCACTTTCTATCCGGCCAGTAACCCAGTCTGTGGCAGTCACACTATTTAAACTCTGTGGTAGAGTCGCGACCTTTTCCGCCAAAGCCACGAAAAAAAAAGAAATAATTCGATAGACGTCGCGATCCATCATCATTACGATGTATCGATATATCGCGTGTCTAGCTAAAACTATACAGAAATTATTATGCTGGATAATGTTTCTAGGGAGGTTGATAGATTGTCTTGGGTTATTGGCGAACGGAGAATCGAAAGCAGTTACGCCATAGTAGCCAGTGTAATTTTAAGTACATTATGGAATTGTAGAAAAGGTAGCTTTACATTTTTTGTCCATGTTAACTTGTTACACCATAATATTAGGTGTAAAAATATTAGCTGCAAATGTATTAAGGGGTTAATCAACCCATGAAACTAAACAGCTTTCCCCAAGAAACGTAATTTTTTTTGGACCTCCCATACTTTTTGGTCAGGAGGTAATTTTGTATGGGATGTCCAAATTTTTTTAATATTTCGACCTATGTTCCTTGGGGAAAGTTTTTCAGTTTCCTGGGCGGGTTTACCCCTTGAAATATTTGCAGCAAATATTTTTACACCTTATACATGTCGGTCGATCCTTTAAAGGGATAACTTAAAGTGCCGCTTCCAAGCCCAACTAAGAAGAATCTATCTATAGACACACAGGATACCTATAGCTATAGCTATAATAGATATACCTTGAGACTCGTGTATGCAATCCATCTATTTGTTTATAAACAAAGCGAACTTGCGAAGCACGAGCGAATTGAAAATTAGCCGGTGGAAACCGGTCATAATAACCAATTCTAACCGGTTAAGATTATGCTAATGTTCCACCCGGGCGCCGCCACTACAATACTCCAGGGTAGACGCGTTTGTCTAGCTAAGTAGAATAATAAGCTAAACGAAGAAATACTTAGTAGGTACCGTCTTAGACGAGCGGTTTGGAATTTTAAATATCGAACTGTTCAAACATTACCTACATGCTGGTAAGTTTTATCACAGCACGAAAAACTTTCAATATTTTTGAATTAAGAACGTCATCTGACGCGTTCATTTTATTGTAATTTATAATTTTTCTGGCCAGTCTGCAACGAATTAAAGGTTTTTCTTATCTCGTGAAACGTCATATTCGGAAGTTGCTGGCTGGTTTTTGTACGTTGTGACATTTTGACATCTTATTCTGATTCAAATCGAAACGATTATTCGATATTGCCGCGATTAATACGTTATGTATGGTAATGGCTGTCTATTGCTCGACAGAGATTAGTAATGTCATAGATCAGAATGTATTATGTATGGCTGTCATTTGAATACTATTGACAGTTAAGTATTACTTCCTGGTACGTAAGTTCATTATCTATACCAGGTGTAAGGAAAGCTACTTACTTCGTTTCTTGAGGTAAATCTGAACATGAAACTGAACAACTTTTTCAAGAGCTAAGGTCAAAATATATTATGTAGTTTAAACTATTAGTGACAGGTTGGCACTTCTAATAAAGTCAATTTCATAGAAAAATCGATTTATTATGAATTATTTTGTATCAAGGAGTAGTTTTTTAAATCACTTAAAAGAGATAATATGCTTTTACTTTTAAAAGAAAAATAATCGATCAATATAAAGATAATCGATTATTGAAGTCAGATACAAAAAATGATCGTTACTGCCAAAGTCCTTTAATTAAAGGAAAACCAAAGGACCATAGATTATGTAATAATACTTATTTAATCCTATGTAACTGAGCGCACCAAAACGTTTTTATTCCATAGTAAAATGCCATCAAAACTAATAACAGTACTAAGACCCACCCATCTTGAAAGAACTTCGTTTTAAAACAGTATTTATCGAATTTTATGATAGTTTATTGTATGAAAGTACCGCGAAACCAACTTCAAAGGGCCTTCCGTTGGATTCAAATAATTAAACACTATAAAAATCAATGTGGTCAATAGTAGTCATCATGGTTCATTCCTTTAATAAAATAGGTGTATAAACGGTTTTATTACCGATTTTATTAAGTTAATCGATTGATTTTTATAGTTTAATCGATAAAAGACGTTGTTTAATTTTTTATCGTATTCGTCCATTCATGCAAAGGTCTCAGATCATACTGCCTATAGTCTATAAAATGATGCGTAAAAAGGTAGAGAATATTTTTTGAAATTGGAACTGCCTTTAATTAGGGTTGCCCGACGTCACCAAAAGTATCCGAAAGTCGGCGTCGTAATTAATCAAGTCGATCCATTCGATGGTATCGGTTCGGAAATGCAAAAAGATCGCATTTCCCTATACGCTACGATCAAAATAATAGGTTTAGAAGTAGCTCTTTGAGCAACCAGTGAGGCCAGTACACAACTAAGACCACCAGTTCACATAAAAAAGCGTCTCATTATGTCATGACGTCATAGTGAAAAAGTTATTTCAGGGTCTTTGTACCTACTACGCAAAAAGACGCGTGTAGCTACTTTGTGTTTGACCTGAAACACAAATTTAAATGCGGTTCATTTTAAAACTTATCTATGGCTTAGGGTCCATTTTGATTTGTTGAGATATTTCGTTTTGGTTATAGTATGAGATAGCTTGGATTTGACAGCTATCAAATGAACTTCAAAAAAAGAGGTACTTTAGACTATTACACTAGACTAATTCACTTTCTATTACTAAAACAATAAACTAAATTGGTCTATAATTGCAAGACTTAGACCATAGTTGTACGATTTAACGCACGTTTTTCGGTACCAAGTTTTGTAATTGTATGGTTTTACGGTACCAAGTTTTCCACGCATCACTGATCCTGTACCAGAGATCCCTCTGAAAATATGTACGCTCTAAGCGCAGAGAACGACAAAATGGTTCCCACAGACTCCACAGAAATATTTGGTTTCGTGCAAAAAGTCGCGATCTTTCCCAGTGAGTTGGAGCCATTGGAACCCATTCCAGCCAGTGTCAATGGGTCGAAGGACAGTGAAGTGATGCAAGGACGAAGCTGTTTTGGTAAAAAACTGAATTTAGACCTACATCGCCTAGAGAATTTCAAAGGATCATCTTACGCTGGTTTTTCGTATTAGCGGTATGAAAAACTAGTATAACCTGGGTATAAATACTACTATAAAGCTGAGTACTAGCACGCTTTTGATGTTTGACTCTGAGTCGCTGAGTTATTCAACCGTTCTTGCAATGCAATTATCGTATTAGCAAGCAAAAAGACAAAAAGCTACACTTGACTTCCCCCAAACCTGGAGTTTTCGACGTAACGCAAAAAGTCTTAACCTGTATTTAAAAATCGATCGCAACCAAAAAATTGTCACTGACAAATGATTCGAACGCCTTGCGGTTGGAATTACGAATTCAAATCTTTGAATTTCGAACAAAAACCTCCATTAACGGTCGGTTGTTACCTTTTTTCGGCTGTCGATGATTTTCGGGGCTAATCGTGTTTTTTGTCGATACGTTTTGAGGATAATCGATGCATTGGGCCTCACTAATTCGATTTGCGCCCCTCCCCCTTGCCTAGCGTGGGCGGGATCTATCGATCGTCGGCCTAGATCATTAGCATTGTAATTTAAATCAAATAAAAATTCATCGATACTTAAATTCCGGTTGCGAGACTAATCTAACCGAAACGAATTCGAATGAAGATTTCGAGCAAAAAGTGCCTAATTCGCGGTACAGTAGCGCGTTATCGAACGGTCGAATTCAAAACCGCAACTAAACGGCCGGACACGAAGTCCGATAATTTAATAAATGAAAAAAACCGGGTATGGGAAAAATTACAGAATCGATTGTGGTTGATGGCCTGCACGATCTGTGGACGAACTGACGAATCATCAGACTGGCTGATGGTTTTTTAATGATATTTTTCACAATCGGCCCGATCATTGATGGTTATTAGGTATAGGCGAGAGCCTCGAGACATGTACAGCCTTCCACAAAACTTTACACCACTATTTGACTCTTCATAATGCAGGTTACCAACTTTAATGACGCGGTGTACCGTCGACAAGTACAACTGCTCACTCAAGTTGCAACTCTATGTTTCTTGCTTTCAGTAGCAACTGCTGACAAATCTGATTGCATCGGTGTTCAAGACACATGACATTGTGGGAACAGCCGCGTATCTAGACGCCAAGACAAATGTATGAAAATTATAGACATTAAGTGAACGCATTGGATTATCTGTGTAAGTTCATTCTTGAGATGTAAGTAGAGTGGGTATTGATGGAGTTGACATGATTTTAAAATTATGTGGTGTTTCATTTCAGATTCCTACATTCAATGATAAAAAAAATAGCTAAATGTTTGCTTGACATTGGCGAATTTGGTATTGAGATGCCATTAACTCAAAATTCATAATAAAACAATATACTACAATTCTAATTTCAAAATACAGGCTTATTCTGATCAAATACGATCTCGATATCCGACTCGTATCGCAACTACCGTTTAAACTGCGAACAATGAAAATTAAACTCTTCCATTTTCGAATTTCGAAATAAATATTCATTCGCGTTCAAGGAACAGAAGTCCTGATGCGTCGTCTAGATACAGCCATACATTTTCAATGCTGATAGTATTGTTTTATATGCCCTTAGTATTCCCGTATAGGCGAGCTAGTCCAAGTCTTTAACATTGATTAAGCATATTTACATTCAAATTTGCATATGCCGTGCCTCGAATTGCACTTATCGATTAGGTTTTTGTTTTAATTTCAAGGTAGAAATCCGTACACGAATGCCTTTTAGATCGATACTGCTAAGGTCTTGAGGACTTTTATTGTTTGACGTAAGCATGCTTACGACTTGCATTGGATGCTATCGTCTAAGGCAATAATCGTAAAAAGGATACTTCTACATTGTCTGAATAACTTCCAATTGATGCATGAAGCAGGAATCACGAACAATCAAGATAAAAATCTGAACTTACGACCTTTTTGATGCCAGCTGACATCCAATCAAACTATCAACTTCTTAACAATTCATTTCGCAATTTCCTATGACCTCCCGATGTTAATAGCGAATGAACAGATAGTAAATACAGCGGACCATGTCGCAAGAGAACAATGCGATTTGGTCCGATTAGATACCGCTGATGTGGTATTAGCATATCAAACAATAGGTGGTAATAATTGCGAATCATTGGTTAAAATGGCAAAGAGTAGTGATTGGTAGAAGATATAGTTTGATAAGCCAATTGTCAACATCTATGAATCGAGTGGAAAAACGGTTGCGTGGAACTGGAGCTGTAGAAAGATGCAAAAAGAGCTAGAGAAACAAAAACCATGCGAACATTGCGACTCAATCGAAAATAATTGAAAAACATATCCATTAGTCTGAACACTCAATCAAACTCATGTTTCTATCTATCACATAGATAAAAAATAAAAATAGAAATACACAGCGCTGCACAGACATATCGACAGCCAGTGCCAAAGATCTATGCAAAACCTTGCCGCATTCTGTCAAAGTGCCAATAGGAACTCAGTTCCAAGAGTTGGAGAAAACCCCACGTGACTCCGCCTGCGTATGACCTCTGCGCGATCAGATATTTGCATGAGGAACGATTCAGAACAATGGATCTAATTGAAGCTTTTGAGTGCATCTATAGACATGGCATCCGTAAAAAAATGTCAGGTGAAATAAGTAAAATTTATAGAAAACGGCTCCAATTTTTGTACCGAAGGCAGGATTTTAAAGTTTTACGAGTGTTGTTTATCTGACCACAACCGGACCCGGGAAGCGACCTAAAATTGGCATTGAAATAAATACCTAAGTTCAATGATTTCTCTTTCAAAGAAAGACAGACTCTTTTTGGTGGAGTACCTACCCACTACTACATTGCATTTTATCCTTAATGAACTTGATTCTAGCTTTTTCAATTTCTTTTGCTGGAAATAGCTACTATGATGTTGTTTGCCACAACTTCTTAACGTAATTTTATTGTCACTAGACTATGACTTGTATGTAGTAGTATTCTTTACTAGTGTTTATTTTCCCGTTCTTGGCCCATCTTTCTATTAAAAATCATTATCATGTTTCTACTATGTTTATAAGTTTCTAGAATAGCTATCCTGATGTTATTTACCTGATCTCTGACAAAACATTGAAAACCCTCACTATCTCTATTGAACGAGATCGGTACTCTAATATACCTACTCTACCATTGGGTCGGGATAATGACAGTCATAATGTGAAACTGTTAATTGATTTTGTTCATGTATTGCGGGTAGAATCGGCTATGATAAGCCGTTTGCTGCCCCCGAAGGACTGCCAAAGGACCAAGTGCGATTACCGATATTTGGGTCCGGATTATCGTGTCATAAAACGATAATGTAAGTGATAGTGTCATCTGGGGTCTCTTCATTGTTTGCTTCTATAGTTTCAGCTTTTGGGTCGCCTTAATGAGTTACAGATTTGTTGGGTTTACCTGTTGCCAGAACTGTGCGAGTAGATATATCCTCTCTTTCTTGAAGAGCCAGTCCATTGAGTGCATAGCTTGCACCTCTGCCTCTGGTGCGGCGGGCAGACTGGCCGCGCCCGTCGGGTGCATCCGGACGTCCGCCGCGTCAGCAGTCCCGGCACATACTGACCTATCACCCGACCGTCCGGCACGCGCCTAATTCAAACTTCGAACACCACATTTTCAACAGGCCACTAAGAGTTTTCTTAACTTTTTCTGTCGAAATGGCGAATCGATTGTTCCTTTTAGAATTTCACCGATCGCGTGCCGTAACTTTCCTTTGTCTATTCGACGTTTCTTATTGTGTTGCGCCCCTGTTCGACCTGTAACAGAAAAAGAAAAGTATTGAAAGGGGAAGTTTTTCCATCGATTCTTATTGTCGAGCAGACAATCGGCCACTTCGTGTTCGTGTCGAAACTAATTTGGTTATGCAAGCTCCTGATGTTCGCTGCGATAGCGAAAGAAAAAAGAAAAAAGCGCAAGTTCGTGGAAAGGAGCAGTCGGTAGACATTAGCGAACACTCTATACCTGTCAACAGAAACGACCTTAGTCATCGAACTGTGGCGCATTGGCCGCATCGCATTCTTAACTTTTTCTTTTCTTTAAACAGAATATGGGCAGAACGGTTGTTATTTCAAAAATCGAATCAAAACAAACGACAACTTCACTTTTAATTACAACCGGCCAGCACCGATCGATACTAGTTGCCGCTGAATCGAGTAGAGGATCGAGTAGAATCGATGGCGGTTCCGTGCGGCGTGTAATCCTGTTTGCATATCGCCGCACGAAAGTCCCGCACTTATCATGTTTATTGATTGACACGCCAGTAATTCACCGGTTCAACCCCACCGGCCACCGCCTTCGGGAACTGCGTAAGGGATAAGTGATAGCGACATCTGTTGGCGGCGGCTGTATTTTCACTATTTTGTGCCAACGTCTATAAGTTACTTAGCTGTGCCTTGTAGGTAGGTACCAGACTAGAAGTTTAGTAGAAATAGTAAAGATAAATGCAAAACATCGACTTCAACAGGCTAAAAGAACCGGCAGATTTTAGCTGAGTTCACTCCATTCGCGATTCAGTTTCATCTCAGCCCTTAAGCTGGCTTTCCGATATGACCAGAACGATTGGATTTTATTAAATCATAGCTTGCCTAAACATAATTTTAATTTTGTATCGTAAAGATGTAAAATTGTTAATTAGAAATTGAGGGCACACTATAATATAATTTTAAGCTGAAAATCTTCAATAATTTGGTTACAATTAGTTTTCGTCCGCTTCCGCTTATATCTCAGTCATCGGTTTAAAATTTACAAGCGTCGGTTTACGGGTCTTTGTTTAGGTGGCGATAAGTTAGTTTTTAGGTGTTCGTTCGGTCGGTTCCGTATTTCGAACACACGGAATAAGGCGCCGCCAGATTGGGCGATTGGGGGGTCAGAATAGGGAGGCGAGGTGCGATCGGATCTTGAATCAAATAATGTTACTGGCCAGTATGTCTTGAAAATTTTGAAACTTTAAATAATTGATTTTTTTTTCTTTTTAAAGACATTTATCTAAAGAATAGAGCTTTTTTATCTATCTTCTTTTAATATGTAAGTAAAAGGTATGTAAAAGACATTAGTGACGCAATTATTTGTACGTACCTACGTATGTTACAAATTAAAAGTGACGTATACGATTGTTTGTTTGCTGCTTTAGCTCTATTATTGTGTACCTACCTACCTATTTATAATACAGACATTGTTTTGTGCATCAGCAAACCTATCTGGTTACAAAAGCTAAGCTTTAATAACCAATAACTGTCTCTGTAGACAAAACGAAGCTATTCAATAGAACTAATATCAATTCTCAGAATGAGTCATACACGCACACAAACATACTATGAATTACTCACTTTACAGTTTGATATTGGTTAATATTCATTAGGGGGAGGTCAGATAGAAACGATAAGGCTACCTAGTGGCAACGCTTAATACACATTGACAGGGAAAAAACGGACATTTTCTAACTAGGCTGAATAAAAAAGCTTCACGTGCCTCGCTAATTTGTGTAAGGATTAAAAAGATAATTTTGAAATTGGAATTTTCATGCTCGATCGATTTTATTATTCAATAATGCTTGTAAGAAGACTACACGCCACTCATTAGAATAGAGCGGCAAAAAATTTGAAAATGGAACGTTAGCGTTCTAATTAAAACACAAAAGAGGGCATTTCGGAAATCGAACGTCTTGGGGCGAACGACAAACTTTAGTTTGCCGTTGTTCAACCCAATTTCTTACGGCAAATTGAACGCTTATTCTGTTATCAATCTGCAATTTTAAGTTTGTCATCGATAGTGATCGACAACTTTACATTTGCGACTGCAGAAGGGGAGTTTGTTTGGAGAATTCAGGTGAAGTTTGGCAGTTGATCAGCAATATTAAGTTGGTTATCGATAGTATCTCGTCGCGTGAGGGTCGCCGTACGCTCGCTCTATTAACCGACACCGGCTCTTTGTAGGGCTGTCTATTTTTTTAACCCCAGTTAATTAATATATTTATCGGAATAATAGACCTGTGTTTTTAGGGTAATTTTGGTGAGTATTGGCTGTGTAAGTAAGTACTTTATAAAAATGTTCAAATTAGAAACTGAGGGAATACTTCATGTATCTTTTTCTTTAACAAAATTATAGTCGTTCATTGCATTGTAACCCTGCATACAAAACTCAGCAGCGATTTTCCATAGATAAGAGTCACTGGACTTGACAGATAATCCCTCAATCTGCAAAAATGTCAACAGCGTCTCGAAATTCAGACAAGTGTTGCAATTAGCCCAAAAATCCTAATTTCAATCTCGTGAAAAGTTTTGATTTATTCTAATATCTTCACCAACCTTGAAGCATCGACAATAAAAAAAAAACAAAATTAAAAAAAAATACGACAGGTGCTTCACAATAACCAAACGACATCGCCGCAAACATTTTTATCACGATCATAAATATAACAAAACTCTACGATTACGCGCGTAAACTTATAAAACACACCAAAGAAGTAATTTCAAACGAAAATTTCAGTCACCAGTAAATTATTTCACCCGTATTACAAACTAATAGAGTACAAATTGAAAGAATTCTTATTTTTGTAGTGGTGGATGATCGTGGTATTGAAATAAAGCCAATACTTTGGCAGTAAAAATCTATCGTGCATCGAAAACTGTTTCGTGACAAAACTTTGCTAGTTCCCTTTCAATCGATGCCTTTTTACTTCGACATTCCTTTTGCCCCACTTATTTTTCTAATCATTTATACCCATGCGACACGTAAACAAAAATTCAATAAAATCTCAAAGCTCGAATACTGGCAGCCACGACTGCCAATGACGCCAATAATCCGCAGTTTATGATTAAAAAGCATTCCAAAATCAAAAATCGGAATTCATATTCGAGCATTCGGCTGGCGTTCCGTGCGTTCCTTTTTTGAATTCCTTCCCCCGTCTGCTGTCTCCTCCTTTTGTTGCCAGTAGATAGGTTATCGACATGAACTTTGTGCCAGATATTAGTCATATTTTTAGGGGTCCGTCGCCAAATATGCTACTGTAGGTTTTGTGAAAACATTGGAGTTGTGTTGGCTAGTTTCTCTGAAGTTTTGATGTCTGTTATGGCGTCGAACATAGGTTCTATTGAAATATTTTCTCATCCACTTAATTTAAAATTGGGTACAAAACTTGTTTGTATAATTTTCTTTTTTATAAAATGCAATTTTGCAACATTCCGCATACAAAAGTAATAAAAATCACTAGAACTCTACATAAAAACTAAACTCGCGCATGACCACTTTTACCGTATTTCTTCTTTTTCTTCCAAACAGTTCGATTTTTAAAATCTGTTGCGGTTCTCGATCGCGCTCTTTGACCGGCGCTCGTTCTAAAACTCGATTATTTCATTGCCGTTCTTTGATTGATGGGTTTAGCGGATTTCATTCGTTCTCTGTTTGAATTCCGAACGTTAGCGGTTTTTGAACGTGCGCTAAGTGCCTTTTTGTTTACCTGTTCGGTTCTTTCTGTTGTTGATACACTTTTTCTCGTAATTATTTTCTGATACGCTGTAAAATAGAATTTTTATTCTGAGTACTTTTTAGAACAATCAATTGAAAATCGATAAAAAGTGAAATGACGATGCGACGACAGACAATACTAATGACCGCAATTCCAAATTCAAATACCAATAACTGTCAACTGTCAAATTGAACGCTGCAATTACCGTCACAGATAACGAAGAAGCGACAGTTTTAACGTGCACCTATCACGAACGACACTTACTCGATTAAACTTCTCGATTAAGACTATATCGATACAATTGATTCGAATGTTCGCGTGTCAGAAGCAGGTGCGTCTTTATTGCGTTGTTATTTTTTTTTTCTTTTACTTTTTTTCTGACGACTTTGTAGACGGCCAGTGAACAGGTGAATGCGTTTTCTGTATTTGCGTAGGGTGAAACCGATGAGCTATTACTTACAAATTAATATGACGCGCGCGTTTTTGTGTAATAGAAAAATTGTAGTACTTAGATGACGAATTGTAGAGTTTCTGAAGGTTTTAAAATGTACGTGTATATTAGTTTTGTATTTTATAACGTAGCTTTTTATAATTATAATCATGGCGATAGATGGACATCGATTTTTTTATTTGTAGGAGAAAATTTATACAGATACTCTCCTTTTCTCTCTCCTTTCGTGTGGGACTCGGTGTCGATTCGAGTCGATAAAGATACTAGGTATTTAATTTTCGAAAGTTTGAGTACCAAACTTTAGGATTCAACCTGTGTTGGTTATTTTTATTAAAGGTATGACAAATCATTATAATGTGACCTCTTAAACATATAGTTTGCTCTAGTAGTAACTATTATAAAAGACTCCACGTAATAGATTATTGCTACAATTAATAAGAACCTTATAAATGTCGATAAAAACTATTTGCTTTTGCATAATGTGACATGTACTATTTACCCTTTAAGAAGTGTGATAATAAGTATCCAAGTTATTAATTGAATTAAGTCTAGAACGTTGCTTTTTTAATATTTTATAGGGTAATTGTCTATAGGCTATTTATATGCTCTAATTCTTTTTTATATAGGGTATTGCCTGTTTGAGTGGTCCAAAGAGAATAAAAATCTAGATTCTAGACACTGTTAGGTACCAAATTTGGAATACTGTTTTCTAAAATTCGAAAAAAAATTGGTACGTACATTCCATACAAAATGCTTTTACCCATCAGTCAGCATTATTAGTATGGGAGGTCCGACTTTTTTCTTCGAATATTAAAAAAACATAATGCCAGATTTGTGCCTAAGTCAGGTCATAGCATAGATATGATTTTGTCAGATGCCTAATACTTTCTCAAGTAAAAAAGCTTATGTTGCCAAATATGGTCTTTTCGAGCGGTTACATACTATAGAAGTCAACCTTGGCAAACGCACTTTGGACGCCCTCCGGCCTGATGGACCGATGACTTAAAGAGAGCGGCTGGTAGCGACTGGATGGCGAAAGCGGGAGATCGTGCCTTGTGTTGTGGCGTATCCTGGGGGAGGCCTACGTCCAGCAGTGGACTGCTCTAGGCTGGAAAGTGAAGCGAAAAAATATACGGTCCTCCGTCCGTGGCAATCGAGTAAAAGCAGTGCTTTTTTCAGCCTACCCAATATTCTTGCTCCAAATAAAAATGTCATTGCCAATAGAATAACAAACGAGGTGATTGTTCTGTCGTTTCCCATTCGATTGTCTCCTGAAGAGGGGAAAAAGACATCTAGAAACAAAATATGACATTTGAATGTTTGCTTCCCCTGCCGCGAGAGCGGCCATGGTTTTGGTAGTTAGGGGGATAAGTCCTAAGACGTTGAGGTTGAGGATCACTTAGATAAAGCCTGTATTTTATATTGGGATGCCAAGGAGACAAAGAATTCAATTAGCCCTATATAGGGGATTGAACTCAAATGAAATTAATACCTATTTTATTTCTGAAAAATGTTATATATATAACCATGAATGTGACAAATTCGTTTTGTAGGTATCATGGCTTAATTATGGCCATGAATTTTGGTTGCTGCGTTTTTTATGACTACATTTTCGTTACTTGTAGAGTTTAACCTAATAGATTTGCTTTTTTTAAATATCAAATTGCGTCTCAAATTATGCACTCTCCACAAGTTACAAGACACTCGATGTTTTATTATGAGTCTGCTCTGATATCTCTTGAGCTAGCCGCTCAACTCATGGGTTAGCCAAACGATGAGGAATAAGAATAGAACTAAAACAAACTATCCACGTTTTTAGTAATGCATGGTCACCCTACCACCATTGGAACACCGTAACTCACGACACCCTGCGTGGGACCGCGTATTTCGGGAGCGCCGTGACTTATCGATATCGATATAAAAAACTTAGACGAGGAAACATAAACAAGAGACAAAAAAGTGAATACTCATGTTTATGCGTTTACTGTTTATGATGGCTTTACATTGTGGAGTTGTAATCAATAAAAAAAGCTTCTTAGAATCAGAATCAGTGCTTTAAGTCCTTATGTGTTTAGGTCGTTTTTCGTTTAGGACATTTTTAGGATTTAGGACATTATGCGTCGAGAGGTGCTATTTTATTTGTTTAATTCTAAAGAGTAACTAATACCTGTGCTAATACTAAACTATCAAAGTTGTAGTCAAAAGAAATATGTATGAGTCTAAAAAAAGTTAAAATAGTTTTCGCTCATTACAAGGTCTAGCTCAAGGCTCAGTTTTTTTTAAAGTTTTTGGACTACCTTGTAACTACAACTTAGAATATAAGGTAAGTAAGTCGTTTATAGACTCTATGTCCCACAAGACGGTTCAAACAAACAGTCTTGAATAGCACTTGAAATTATATAAATATATTATCAAACTACCAAAGGAAAGTAGATTTACTATCTCCAAAGTATTATTTTTAAAACAAACACAAATATATCAGAACGCCCTCCAGGGGGATCATAATTAGAAAATATATAACTCATTAAGGATTTTAAAACAGAGTTGACATAATTATGTGGGTAAAAAGTCTATGGGTAAGTGATATAAAAAAGTCACCCTGGGGAATGACAAGTAAAAAAAAGTTATATGCACCTTGAGGTAAGAAGGATTAATGTGTATTGACAAAGGCGAGTTCTAGATAATTATTTTCTGGTGACGATATATTAATTTATTGCTCGTTATAGTCTTTGTCGTTATAAAAATGATGGACACCCGACAGGTGTCCTTAGAAAGGTAGGCGGACTTTGAAAGAAATATGAACTTATACATTTGAAGTATGTATATTAAGTATAAGTTGGATATATATAAAAGGTTAGTGATAACGGCGACTGTATCTTTTTCTGTAATATGGTCAAAAAAGTTAGTACCAATAGAAAAAAAATGTGAAGGTAAAAATAAAGAACATGTAATATTAGATAGGGATTGAACCACAGAGCAAAAATGACATTTGCGTGACTCGCTACGGCGCACGCATGACGTCTGTTGTCTGTGTATTGAACCCACGATCAACCTTGATGCCAGTCACTCACTACCAACTGAGCCACGCGTCCAAAGAATGTTACTAATCCAATCATTACACCTTATAGCTCGATTTTATATTTTTTTTGTGTCTGCGTGATTGAAAACTATAGAAAATAATTAAGTTTCCTTAATCACGATAATCATCGCAGAATTATTGGAGTGTTCAATCGATCGAAAAATTAACGACCGTTGGTAACCGTTATGAGAACATAAAATGTATCAGTAGGTAGGTATGTGAAAGCCGTGTGATGCCGGTTTGGGATAGCATCGCCCCATTACTACCCGAGGGTGTCGTAAAAGGTGACTAAGGGATAAATCCAGGGAATGGGCAGCAGCGGTCTCTGTGAATATCTACAGCATCTTGCACTGCGCTCGCCATTCCGCCAGCCAAGCGTGGTGAGTATGTCTAATTCTCCCCAATATGGGGGGATATTATACTAGTTGGTGGTATTGTACTAGTAGTAGTATAAGATCTTGGAATGCATGATGTGTTTTTTGCCTGTGACTGCGAGATTCCGTGTTTCAGAGGGCATGTTCTAGCGTCTGTAAGAGCCGTCTTTGGATGCCTTCTGTTTTGATAGTGCACTCCAACTCAGGCTTAGTTTGACAGTTTAGACTTTGAACCGTTCTTGTCTCGCATTGATAGTTTCAGCACCAGGACTTAATTGGGTCGTTGGACGACTCGGTGTCCCACACAAAAAGAGAGATTGACAGATCGAGTCTAACTCGACGTGAGCTTGACAGTAGAGAACTTTTGCCACCATTAAAAATACGACAATTTGTATGTACAACTTTGAACCTTATCGCTATAACATTAAGACACGTGAGATAATAATCGGTGACCCTGTTATAAATCGATTTTATCTAGATCTGTCAAGATCATAACTATGCCAATGCATCATACATACAACTATAAATACTTCAATACTGTAGATCGGCGTCACCTGTTCGCATTTAAATCACAAGCAAGCTATAAATGTGGCTGTACTGGCCATAAAAGTATAGGCTGCCACGTTTCAATGCATTTGCCTCGATTGAGCGCTTGGAAGAAAAATATTCGTGATCGAAATTTGAATTTAAGAGTTAGCGCGTCTGAAGTTTTAAGTAAGGAATGCATCTAAATAAATTATTGGGTTAGAAATCTATTAATGGAAGTTTTTGTTTGTGTCTATAGATTTTCTTTTTGCCAATGTCAAGTAAATACTTTACCTATTTTAAAGCCATTTTTAGTACTGTATTATATAGGTAACTTGGTCATGTGATGCCAGATTATATATATTTCTAGCCGTTGTTACACACCACTAAAAAGCAAGGTCTATGTCCAGCAGTGGACAGTTAGGCTGTTAATGTATATTTATTATTCAATTTTTTTTAATTCCAACGATCATTCAATCATCAAAATATAGAGATACTTTCTCATAGATCCCGATACTAAGAACTGTCTGACCTGAAACTATAAATCCACCCAAAAATAAATCGTTCCTAATTACGCGCGCACTGACAATAATTATGCAATAATTTACAGTACACGCTCGCTTGCATATGTCAATGTATTCAATACACTGCAGTCCTAATAAGAACTAGGTACTACCTGGAAAATCTAACTCACTCGGCGTTCCTTTTTTTACGCCTCCATAGATGGCGTTATTAGTTTAAAAATAACTTTCGAAAAACGGGTGAAAGAACGCTTTTGGAAGATGAAACCAGCCTAGATCGATTTATCGCTTCCAAAAACCTCCAATACGGTATTTTGTAAAAATCATCAGCCATCTGACCTCTGCAACCCGAAGCCTAACCTGGCCCGAATCCTAGGTTAAGTCACATTCAAATATTCACTGAGTTCAAATTTTATTTGAATGTGGGTTTCGTCACGATGTTTTTCCTTCACCATAAGAGCAGTCGGTAAATGTACGTGAGTAAAACACATTGGTACATGGCCGGGATCGAACTCGGATCTCACGATTGTAAGACGGGCCACCACTTGGCCACCGACGCTCCGACGGGTGCCTAAGGGCGGTTTAAAAATCTCTTGAGTTCATTGGGTTGTTCGTCCACTCGATTTCCCACACCTAAGGCCCAGTATACATGCGCAAGAGCATCTGCCAATGGATTCAATCATTTTGACACGTTGCCAGCTTTTAAATGTCACTGATGTTCTTACACGGTGCGGGACATAGATTTTAATACGCACTTATAAGCTTGGAATCGTGCTGGCAATCTGTCTGGAAATTTGACAGATATGACAACATTGTTGATGGGTGTCATTTGGGGAGTCAACTAATAGTGGTCTCTGTAACATTGTGTATGAAAAACCAGTGACTAATGATCCTTTAAATGAGTAACTCAAAATTGAGACTACATACTTTTAATAGGCATACAGTGATACAATTTGCTAGTGTATTGGTAGCCTGGTTTCACTGGTTTGACAACCTGTCAGGTACATACCAGTAAAAAATATATCAAAGGAAATGGCCCTGTGTATAGGTAGCATCATTATCAATTCGAAAACTGTCAAATCAGGCTCGTTAATTGGCGTCACTGTAAACACGTGAATGAAAAGTACCAGGAGATCAGAAACGCATAAGAAGTTTAAAATTACTCGATCCCACCCTCAAGCACTGGCCGCAAATAAATTATAACAATAATCGACATCAGTTCCTCGTATCCCATGCCGATAAATAAAACTATTAAAAAAACAATATCCATTGATCGCAGGCGGGAAACACATGTGCTGTTAGAAAGAGACAGAGCTATAGAAGTAAGTGAGGAAGAGATATGTTTTTCTCTTTTTTCAGCCATCGAAGGCACCGATTTCGCCACATGTTCGGCCTTTGATGATTATAAAATTGGTTACTGGAGCTTATGAGCAAATAAACGATTGTAAACGACGCTTTTGGGACGGGGCTTTTGTTTTTTTTTCGTGACATTGACTGCAGTAGGCAAAGGGTTCGATGTTATACCGCTTTGGAATGGTTAACATGCTAGTAAAAGTTGTCTTTTATTGATTCAAATGTCTTGTACATTATTATGTCGGCTGAGGAACTCGAGGGTTTCATGTCGTACAATTTTATGCGTTTGTTTGACAATCTGTCAGACTGATAAGTAAATAAGTAGGTATTGTAGGTAATTACATAAAAGGTATGTCAAATGTGACCAATATAACCAAGCTTCACGGCCACTGATGGTCTGCCTACTCCACTAAGACAAAGTATATCTGTCTAGATTGGCCCATTCCTTCAGTTACTTATACCTACCTATCATATTTCCTTACTCAGAATATTATGTTATTGACCGAATTCCTAATAAATTTCTGCTATTATCAGCAAAATAAAAAAAAATCCCTAAGTCAACAGTTCCCATAGAAATTCGAACCCTATTCTTGATCTAAGATCTAATTCGTGTACTCGATTTACAAAACATAAGTCGACATCCAACGGAAGTCGGGCAAAACATTCTTATTCTTAGAAACATACATAAAAATCATGATAGACATTAAAAACAAAGCGCGATTTAGAAAAAAAATTACCGACTCAGATTTGACCATCTTTTCATACCCATATACATATTACATACATACTATCACGCCTTTTCCCCTTGCGGGGTAGGCAGAACGATAACGGCCGTAAAAATACGGTCGCTATCGCCACGTCTGACTAATATTGAGGGCCGTTTCAGTTCAGATAATATGTGTTTCAATATAGTGACAGTTTGTCAGCCTGTCGCCACAAAAAATGAGGTGATGCTATTCTAAGGTGGCATCTTACCGCAATACCCTGACACCCTATGTCTTAAAACTATTAGGTAAGTACCTATTTATTATAACGAGTTTTATACAAAACTGTGATACAATAATTTTACATAAGTATAAAAGAAAAAAAATAATAGAAGAAGAATATGAGTCAAATTGATAACCTTCTTTAGTTCAAGTCGGTTAAAACATTAAGATCATGTTTCGCTATTAAGGACACTTTGCTATCAGTTGATTGACAAGTTCGGAATAATTTCTCACGGGTGTGACATGCGAATTTAGGCCTTATTCATATCAGCTGAGATGCTAAATTGCTAACTATAACGTTTCTTTAGGTAAGTTGGGTAGTGTAAGTCACGAGCGGTAGCGGGGCAGCGAAAATGTATTTTTTTATTTGCGTTTCGTCGCAGAATATAATACTAGTACACTTGATTACCTGCTTCTTTCGAATACCTAATATTATGTATTTAATACTATAAGTAATTATTTTAGGTACGAGTATTAAGTTGTACCAAAGATTAAATCAGTAGTATAGTAGCACTGAGTTTTTATTAGTAGATCCGTCATCATCGTTGATGAAATATTTTTGACTAAACTTTTTAAATATAGCTTTGCTCTCAGCAAAGACGGCAAACATCTTTTGAAATAAAAAAATACCTATTGTTTATGCTAGCCATGAATGACTGAGAATTCAAATCTTTCGTTGATCAGGCCGGCTGATAAAAATCGTCCGTAGATATTCTTTGTACAAGTAAAGCTTACCCGCTTATCGCTCTTACACTATACCATACGGAGTATCATATCACAAATATTGCTAAAGTAAACAATAGAGTACTAATGCATCAATTATCGGTGTATAATTTCATACAACGCCATCTAACGGCCGACGAGGGAACTAATAATGAATGAACGGATTGATCATTTGAGATGCGTCAGCGGCTAAGAATGAGAATGACAGGAAGCTGGGATCAGCTTAAATCTTTGTATCAAATAGATGACGATCTATTTGTTCTCTTTTTATTATGCCTTCCTTTAGGTATAGTAATATTATCTTTGGTGAACTTAAATTATCTTTACCTTAGTTAAGCCACAAAATATGATCAAAGTCCAGTCAAGTCCTGCAGCCTTCTTTGATTGTTAAAAAAGAGAGTAAGTAGTGGTAGAGTTCAGAAAAAAATAAAGTTAAAGAATAATAAGTGCTCTAAATGAACAATATTCTAAAACGTAAATCATCTTTTTAGAGTTTTTAAACACAAATTGTTCTTTCAGTACAAAATGCCTAAGCTGACTGTACCATTCGTTTAAAATAGTTTCTTATTAACCATTTATTGTACACAAAAGCATTCTTCATGGGACTTCTTCTTTTACTCAAGGGATACATGAAACTTACGTGTTAATTTAACAAATCTAAGGAAATATACAAGGTGTAAAAATATTAGCCGCAAATATTTTAAGGGACATAGGTCGAAATATGAGAGAAATTTTTTGACCTCCCATACTAATTGACTTGGTCGGTTGGTAATTTTATAAAGGAGGTCCAAATTTCATACTTTGACCTATGATTCTAGGGGAAAGTTGTTCAGTTTTATTTCATGGTCTGGTCCCAGCCCTTAAAATATTTGCAGCAATTTTTTTTACACCTTGTATACCTGTATTCTGTTCTCAATGAGTTTGAGTTTTGAAAAATGACTTTAAATTTCAATGTTGTAACTAGGTATCGTACATACAGTCCCTTTTGCTGCGGTCTCTCTCTTTTCGTGTGGGTCACCGAGTCGTCCTACGACCCAATAAACCCTAGTGTCAGAATTTTTCTGGCTACAGTACTGATTAATATACTATAAATATCTGTACCTAATCTATCAATACTTAGTAAGTTAGTAATTTGAGGAAATGCTGACTATGTACTTCTAACACGATTATTTCAAAATTATGTAACAAGAGGAGCCAATTGTATAATAGCTTTAGGTTACTTTAGTTACAATAACATTTTTTTTGTAGAAAATTATGAAACTTAGGCATTTTTTACTTACCTACCTGCAGATATACCTACGCATAGGTAAAAATATGCAGTCGTTGCAGAGTATGAGGTATGCCTATTGATATTTATATGGGTAGGTACTAGGTAGATACCTACTTAAAGACGTGACTTGAAACTCAAATTGCAATTTGTCAATAAAATACAATTTTATTTACCTACCTTGTACAAATTAAATAAAAAAATGCACTGGCAAATATCTATCTATTATAATTTTAATTATTATTATTAATCTTTTAGAAAAAAGGGAATACATTCTAACTTTAATGTAGTTTTTTTAAATATTATTAGGTACTATACCTACTTATAAATTACGAGTACCTACCTAGTTTTTTTTATGAACTCGTAAAACTTACCTTCCCACAGCGGCGCCATCTCGTGTTGAGTAGACGTTATCTAAGGACCCTAACTTTTTGTGCCTGCTAAGTTTTATAGTGCCAAAACAATTTAATATAAAAATACTAATATTTATACAGAACGTGAAAAAAAGATTTTGTGTGAGTTGCTGCTCAAATAACATTTTCAGCATTTTTTTTACATTCTGTTATTACCGAACAGGGAATCAAACCCGAAGCTTTGCAGCAACAATGCACAACCAACTACTCTACAAAACGCTCAATATGAAAATAATTGAAATTATTGACTCTAATTATCATCTGAATAAATAGGGTATGCGTACCGATCGCAAACCAGGCACTATCCATGGACCGATTTCTTTTAATACATATACATTATTAGGTACCTGAGTATTTTTTCTGTTATATAACTATGTATTAGTGTTTGGTTATATATTTATGCGCCCGTATTTATTGCTATTTCAATATTATTTTTCGTATTTCGTATTCTTATTAGTGTCTTTTGTGTACTTATTAGTTAATTTAGTGTCTAAGTGCGCCTAATCTATGTTGTACAATTTTATAGCATAAATTTCTTAAGTAAGTGAAATGAAAATTTTCTTTTTGAGAAAATAAATTTCTTTAACCGTATAACATAATTTAGCATTAGGTATACAACATTTAAAAAAAACTAAAATTTTCACACAGCAACAGCCTAATCGTAATCAGTATTACTAATCTAAGCACAGTATATCGTAGATCATAGCATCATTAGAATTACGATAACATATGGCGTTAATAGGATCTACGCGTCAGATGACTTCCGCAGTCGCTATGACTTCATTCACACTATAGTTTTATCTACATACATACATACATACATATATCACGCCTTTATCCCTTGCGGGGTAGGCAGAGCGTTAACGGCCGTAAGAATACGGTCGCTATCGCCACGTCTGACATTTTTGAGGATTGTTTTCCAAGGTTGTTTCAGAAAACATGTGTATCACTATAGTGGCAGGTTGTCAGCCTGTCGCCTAAAAATTGTAATACGCCAATTACCTCAAGTCCCTTAGTCGCCTCTTACGACACCCGCGGGAAGGATGTGGGGTGATGCTATTCTAAGCCGACATCACACGGCGTAGCCGACATCACACGGCGTTTTATCTACACTTTTTGTAAATAATTATCTGATATGTAGAACAAACTTCTATGTGATGCTAGCTACAAATAGCATCACCATATTTCTAGATAGGTATTATACTTGAGAGTTGCAGGTAAATTACAAGATTTAGGCGACAGATTGATAACCTGTCACTATAGTGATACACAAATTATCTCAAACGGCCCTCTATATTTGTCAGACGTGGAGTTAGCGACCGTAATTTCACGGCCGTTAACGCTCTGCCTACCCCGTAAGGGATAAAGGCGTGACATATGTATGTATGTATTATACATTGCCGTGTGATGCCGGCATAGAATAGCGCCATCCCATTTCTTTCCCGTGGGTGTCATAGAAGCCGACTAAAGGACTCGAGGGTTTTATGTGTATTGCAATTTTAGACGACAGGCCGACAACCTGCCACCATAGTGATACACGGCTTACCTAAAACGATCATCAAACATTTGTCCGACGTGGCGAAACGACAGTAATTTTATGGTCGTCAACGCTCTACCTACCCCGCCAGGGATATAGACGTGATTTATGTGTATGTATTATACAAGGCAACAAAGGATAAATCTAAGAAATGGGCAGTAGCAATCTTTGTATTATACTCATCTACACAATTAGGGTAAGTGAGACAGTTCCAATCAACATTTTTATTAAGTACCTAAGTATTTTCTCAAGAGAGATGCAAGTGCCACTTGAAAATGTTACATGATTCGAATTTAATAGTTTTAATTTATTTTACTAGTATTTTTACGTATTTTGGCAGTGGTTGAGCAAGTGAGGAATTTCTATTTTAAACTCTACGTATTGTCATTAGTTCATAGCGCATTTACAATTTCCTATAAGTATTTTAGAACCCGCCACTAAAATAGTTATTAGTCGAAACTGACATCTTAACTATAATATACGAAGCAATGAACAGGTTTTCTATTAGTTTTCGTCCCAGCCCATAAAATGTATATTATTGTTTCACGTTTATGGGAAAATGTATATTAATGTAGCGTCCATTATATATGGACCTGTTATTTGCTATATTAGGGAAATATTTGCATTTAAAATTATATAATTTAGCTTTGATTTTTACAACTTTATCATAATTTTGTAAACTTAAATTAAAATTATAATTATGATATAACTACTTTACGAAAATATAGGAAAGTGAATTAGAACAAGTGTGATACAGATTTATATTTGGAATTATTAAATACTCAAAAAGATATTGCCCTGGCATTGATTAAAATTATATAAAAAATAAAATCTTTGTACTTGCTCTATAAATAACTTTTTCCAAGAAAAGTACGAAAAAAAAATTGATTCTGTAAAAATGGTGCTATACAATAAATCGGACTTAAAGATACCTCAGCAAATCTAAAGGAGTATCTCCTGCACACGTTTTTTAACAAACAGAAGACAAAAGCATACAATGCGGCGTGGACTTACACATTTATCTATGATTTGTTTTCCAAGAGCAATGTACAAACAAAATAGCTTTTATCGAATGGTTGAAAAAATGGTTTAACAATCATATAACAAATCTCACGAGCTGTCATCTCGTATAAATCGATACACACTCGATTGCAGCTCTCGATTCTGAGTAGTCGGAATAGCTGTAGCCGACAGCACTAGGTATGTAGGGTGCATGTGCCAGTGATCGTCTTGCTGCCAGATGTGCGATAGAAAATGTAGTGTAAGATGTGAATTCAATTTACTAAATTGGTACAAGAACAACTAGATTAATAAACCTGAAATGTCTGCGGTAATTTCTTGTAAAAGTGAATTTCATAATTTATTACCTATTAAAGAAACTTTTATTTAATTTCATTATTTCTATTAAAAATACTCTTACCCGTAAAATCATTTAAAAATAAGTCAAGTATTTATGCAAAATGTTTGATATTGTTTGCAATAGCAAAACAAATATATACCTGAGTTATCGGGGCGTTCGTGGATTAGATGTGTTAAAATAAAATAGACCATTATATTTACAATAATGTTCTAATTCTTGTAACGTTTTTTTGTTCTGGTAATTTTTTTATAAATTTTTACCTACCCATTTTTACAGTCAGAAAACGAAATAAAAACAGTAATAAAATCTTAAATAATCAACCAAATTAATCAGTGTTTTAACACGAAATGTAAAATTAATATCTATTCACCTAAGGTCAAGAACCTCCGGTCGCGCCCTCTGACCAAAACTGGCGGAACTACTCCAAATTCGGGGCAAATGAATAATTGCTCTTAATTATTGTACCTATCTAGTCACCGATTAATAAAAAAAACTTTTTAGTTGTTTTGACTGGGTACTGAATAAATGGAAGCATTTTAGGGAATATAATTTAAATCTTGAAAAAAAGTAGAAACAATATCTACCAGTGTTACTGCTAACTGGAATACAGATTTTAGTATATTATCTCATTACTCACTATAAAGTTATTTTAATATAAGTTACATGTAAATAACTTCCTATTCTAATATTAATAAGTCAGTAAAACAAAATATCAAATATTTGTGTAAGTATTACTTACTTCTCCTCCTCGAAGCAAATATTGTAGAAAAATTCACATTCTATCGTTCAACTACCTAAATTAACTACCTCCCACAGATTCAAACAATTTTCCGGGCGCTGAAGTAGCAAAAGAATTAGGGTAAAAGTACCAGTGGCAGACCAAGTAATCGGTCAATCACGCGTGATCGACTGGCGGCCGATCGCACGCGTCCGGCGGAAGATCGCAAGACAGACGCCGCGTTCCGAATTCAAAAAACACGATCTAATTAACAGCCATTCTTTCTTCTTCAATTGAATTATCGATCGGAATTGCGTTTTCAGATTTTTACCTGTCAACGATACGTGTCTAATGAGAAATTATTATCGATTTTTCTTCGAAATATAACTCTCGGATCGTTTGATGTTGCGAGATGATTCGTTTTTATGGAGTGTATCGGGTGATGATCTCATTGTAAGAATGTAGAGTCTGAAATTAATTTTGTTTTTTATATGTTTCGAAATAAAATTTGGGATCTTTTATGCATGTAGGTACAACAAAAATATAAACATGAACTTTTTCAAAATATTGTTTAAATATTGCAATCAATTAAATTCAAATTATTTCTTGCTCTTGCTATTGCAACCGGAAAATTCTGTGACTTGACATTTTCATACTTTAAATTCATGAGATCCGTTTCCCTATTGAATGTTCTGAAATCTTTTAATCCTACTTGGAATAACTTTTTTCCCCATTCTTACTAGACTCTGAATTAAAATTTTATTGGAATAAAAAAAAGTCCATTTCAATTTATTAAAGAAAAGCGCCTATACGATAAAGGAGAATGTATCACACTTGTTCCAACTTTAGTTCACATACACAAACATCAACTTGGGGTTTAAAACACTTACGTTTGATATCAGACGAATGATGAACAATCACAATATTTTTCAGCGTATGTCCACATGACACTGTCAAGTCAAAATATTTCACAAGAACTCATATAAAGTCCAAAAATTGTCGTTCGTCTTGAACTCACAAACGTCTTGCAAACGAAAATGTTACCGAATTATAAAACGAAAACACAGTCAGCTACGCCCAAAAATAATCTCAAGTCCGAGCGAAAACAAAACAAAAACATGACACAAAGTGCACATAAACTCGAGTCCTCAGATCGTAAAAAAAATCCGATGATAATTCAAAATCACAATTATTGAAAGTTCACTGTTCGCGATCGATTATTCGGTTCCGATCCGATTATTTGTTATTACGTAAGTAGATCCTCGGGGAGCGAGCGCGCGTAGTCGCGAGCGCGCGTCGTGGCCGCGACACTCGACTGCAGTGCGATCCTTCGGCCGGAGCCCCACCGCCACCAACGCGACGCGCATCTGAGGCTCGCTCCTTAGCGCGGCCCCGCCCAGTGGGACGCGACTCGGCAGCTAAGATGACCGTCTCCCTCCTCGTCCCTCTCTCTCGGAATCGCGCGCTCCGTCTCGTTCTGGCGCGGCGACAGTGGGGCGCGCCAATGGGATCGGTTCGAATCGAGTCGAGACGATGAATCGAGATGTGTACTTAGGTATCACTGCAAGTCCTTTTGTTGTAGTCGATAATAGGATGCGCTTTTTTTGCGGCGCAATCGGCCGCTCCTTGAGCCGGTGCAACCCGTTGTTGCATTTGTTTACGCCAAGCAGGCTGCTAAACACGCCTTACATTTTTTACCGGCGAAACTTATTGATCTCCTTTACAGTGCATTGCATCCTTATGCATTTTTATGTATTGCTGTCTCTACTTTTATCCCTAAAATTTCCCCCTTATATGAAAAAATTACATCTTCATTTCATCTCAAAAATTACCATGACAATAAAACTTTTGACAATACAAAAGAGGAAACGCATCTCACATTGCGTCGTCACCTTGAAATTATCGAGAGTGCAGTACGAAAAGGGCAATCCGCAAGACGTAGGGTAACAGCCCCGTACACGCCGGGGTGGCTGAACTCGGGGGCGCAGAAATGGGTCAGTTTTTGTTTCGCGCCCCCGAAATTCGGTTAGTGGGTCCGCGAGACATCACTTTCGGATATTGGCGCGTATTGGCACGTTTACCTCACTTTTTTGTTGTTTGGAAAATAATAATTGTTTATAAAAAGTAACTTAAACCGTTTCTAATTTATTAATTTAATTATTTTTCTTATCTACTAAGCCCACTTTTTACAACCATCACCAGGCTATAAAGAATAGAGAACATTTTTAGACCAAAAATATTTTCGCTTTTATACTTAGATCAGTCAATTAAATAGGTATAATTATTAAATTATACCTATTTAATTTTATAACTAGGTAATTTAAGCAAACTCAATATTTAGTTACATAGTTTTTAAATACCAAATTCACGTTTCCAATGACAGAAAACCGTAAAATCCAAAAACAAACTCAAGTTTCTCAACTTTCCACCATACTAGCTTCTGAAGCGAGTTGCTCGCCCCTCACCAACAGATGGCGCTGAGCGGCGCTTTTCACAATTTTCACGGCATTTTCCGATAGAAAACTCAGCGTGGCTGCGTGGTAGAGTTGTTTTTATAAGTTACGTAGTTTTTAGGAGTGAATTTTGTAGAGAAATTGATGGAAGAAGGCGTATTCTTCTTATAAAGAGTAGAACATCGAGATAAACGCTGATTTCAGAGAAAAGTAGTGATTTGATTGCATATTTTGGTAAAAAAATGTGAAGCTAAGTTAAGCCGGCTTGGATGGCATCACCCAATTTTACTCCTTTGGATATAGAAAAAGTGTTTAGGATTCCATGTATAGCGAGAGATTTTGCTACATGGGTCGGACTAGGTTAGTATTTGCCTAGTAAAGCCGGTAAGTTGGCGAATCGCGATGACTGACGAAATGAAAAAGTAGGCATAGTTACTAACGTCTTAAACTTATCGGTCAATCTCTCCTTTTTATATTTTTTCAGATTCTTGTTTCAAAATCCATTTCACAAAAGAAAAATAAAATACCTTCAAAAAGTCGTTTCTTCGACTCAATAAATCACGATATTAATAAAAGAAAAATATTTTCCCAGTGAAAAAATCCGATGTCCCCAATTTCTTCCCCTAATTAATTCTATTGAAATAAAAAGAAAAATCTCAGAACCCTTTCAATGAAAATCACGTTTGTGTTTCTAATTAACTTTTATAGAATTTCTCCAGAAAGGAAAGCGAAAGAAAAAAGTGTTAATAAATTGTAAGAAAATTAATAATTAATAGCCGAAGCATGCTGAAGCGACGGTGCTAAAATCAAACGTAAATATGCGAAGGAAAAATTTGCATAAGAACGGATTTAAAGGGGTTCACTTTTTTCTTAATTTTTTGTACAAAGCTTTTCGATTGGTTGACGAAAGATTGCTGTGGATGTTCTTGGTGCTTACGTTAATAAAAAGAATTCAGCAAAATTGCTAATGCGAATCTGTGAGTCATCGATCTCATGAGAATCTTTGACGACCAATGTGGCGCAGTGGTAGTGCCCTTGACGCAGAAGGTTTCGGGTTCGATTCTCGGTGGGTCACTCACAAAGTTGATATTTATCACTTTGTGAATTTGTTCCCAGTCTGGTTAGGGCATTACCCGATTGTCCGTAAGTAAGATGGTTCCGTGTTTCGGATGGCGCGTTAAGCCGTAGGTCCCGGTTGCTGTCTATGATGACTTCGATGGCGGTCGATACACAACCAAGTCAGAAGCCTGAACGCTTGCTTCTTGTAGAAGGCGGTTAAAAAATTCTGACACTAGGATCCATCGGGTCGTTGGACGACTCGGTGTCCCACAGGAAAAAAGAAAAAAAAAAAGATGAGAATCTTGACTTGACAACAATTCGTATGCAATTTTTTGAACACTTTTAATCCCTATGCAACCAAGAGGCAGACGAAACAACAAATAGATAGGTAAATAGTTTTTGTTAAGCTTTCTAAAGCCCATACCTACTTATAGCTGATTTACCTATGTCGTGAAGAAAACGCTATTCCAACATCTTTGAAATTATGTACCTACTTATAATACTTTGCCGTGTGATGCCGGCTTAGAATAGCATCACCCCACATCCTTCCCGTGGGTGTCGTAAGAGGCGACTAAGGGACTCGAGAGTATTGGTGTATTACAATTTTTAGGCGACAGGCTGACAACCTGTCACTATAGTGATACACATATTTTCTGAAACAACCTTGGAAAACAATCCTCAAAAATGTCAGACGTGGCGATAGTGACCGTATTCTTACGGCTGTTAACGCTCTGCCTACCCCGCAAGGGATAAAGGCGTGATATATGTATGTATAATACTCTTTACTCTTAAATACTCTATTTATTTTTTATTTTTTTTAGTGTGGGACACCGAGTCGTCCAACGACCCGATGAACCCTAGTGTCAGAATTTTTCAACCGCCTTCTACAAGTAGCAGGCTTCTGACATGGTTGTGTGAATACTCTTTAATTAAGTATAACGTCTGGAACATCCATACAAAGATTTCCATTATCCTTTTAGTGTAAGACAGGCTAAGACAGGGTATCGACTTGAACAGATGTTTTTAATATCAGAGGAGTCTCAGTGTTTGCTGATGTTTGTTTTGTTATTGTTTGCTATAGAAGGGGAACAATAAGACCCTTTATAACGCTGATCGGAGGTATTTGCTTACTTCTTCTTCTTCTTTTTCGTGTGGGACACCGGATCGTCCAACGACCCGATGAACCCTAGTGTCAGAATTTTTCACCCGCCTTCTACAAGTAGCGGGCTTCTGACATGGTTGTGTAACGACCGCCGTTTAAGTGATCATAGACAGCAACCGGGACCTACGGCTTAACGTGCCATCCGAAACACGGAACCATCTTACTTACGGACAATCGGGTGGTTCAGCCCGCAATGCTTTTTGCAGCAATTTGCTTACTGGTGGTGTAAAAAACAAGCAATATCTATATACAGTCTTTCCGCATCACTCATCATGAAGAATCCAAAATTGATGGTTGTGATTTCTTAAGAATATTGCATTGATAAGTAATTAAATTAGTACATTTAACATTAAGGTACTGAACGTGCGTTATCATTTTTATCCGGCCTGTTAGAAACGATAAAAAAAAATTACGACCAATGTGGCGCAGTGGTAGTGCAACTGCCTCTGACGCAGAAGGTTCCGGGTTCGATTCTCGGTGGGTCACATACAACGTTGATATTTATCACTTTGAGAATTTGTTCCCAGTCTGGTTAGGACATTGCGGGCCGAACCACCCGATTGTCCGTAGGTAAGATGGTTCCGTGCTTCGGATGGCACATTAACCCGTAGGTCCCGGTTGCTGTCTATGATTACTTAGGCGGTGGTCGTTACACAACCATGTCAGAAGTCTGCTACTTGTAGAAGGCGGTTGAAAAGTTCTGACACCAGGGTCCATCGGGTCGTTGGACGACTAGGTGTCCCACACGAAAAGAAGAAAGAAAATCGAAACCTTAAAAACTTAATTTGCTATGAGTTACGATCACCGAATGTGGGACCCGAAAACTGAACTTCGACAGACGATACTCCGGCAAAACACATGTTCGACATAACTAAACTAAATTTTGACATTAGAGATACCTAGATTAATAAATAGATTTTTTTTTTTCCTTTTTTGTTTGGTCTATTGGTATATTTTTGGTAGATAGGTACTTACTAGTTAGGTGCTTGTTCTAGGTATGCGTCTACTTTTAAATATTATTAAATTTCTTTTTTAAATATTAAATCAACATTATCAGAAATCAAGGTAGAAAAATTAGGGATCATCGGGTCGTTGGAGAACTTCATGTTGCAGAATGTATTCAAGTGGCAAAACAAAAAAATATGGCCCCACTTTAACTGTACTTAAATACAAACGCATCATTCCTCTATCCCTAGCAGGGCAGGCAGAGCGTTAGCGGCCGTAAAAACTGTAAACTACTGCTGTAAGTACTATACTCGTTCGTAAGAAAAAAAATTTATAATGGAATGCCCTATGACTCAACAAGTAAAAGTGCTGCCACCTACCTACGTAATACAATCATTAGTCGTGATAAAAATATCGTCGATGAATTTAAACACGAATTAACATAACGTAATCAAGTAAAGGGTATAAATAATGTATAATTATATATTACTGGTGACTGATTGTACGGAGAGACAGTAGCGGCTCTTTGATCTACAAAACTTGTTTAAGTTAAAAGATGTAGCGGGTAAGAGAAAACATGAGAAATAATTCTGATTCCTTTTGCTTCTGCAGCTACTTGCAAATTGTTGTCTCTGTAAAGGTAGAGGTTGCCTGGAAGAGATCGCTACAAGCGATAAGGCCGCCTTTGCTTACTCTTAGTTATAGTTTATTGTACCGTTTTGTATTTTAATATTGTGTTTGTTGTAAGCAATAAAGAGTTTATCTATCTATCTATCTATCTGATTCCCTGAGTTTTGGGCCATAACATTTCCAGCTAGATACAACTGCGATTCTAAAGCTACTACAAAACACGAGTTTAGCTGCCGTGTGATGCAGCTTAGAATAGCAGCACTCCATTTCTTTTCCATAGGTGTCCTTGTAAGAGTCAATTATAGTACTCGAGGGTTTCATGGGTATTACAATTTTAGGTAATAGGCTGACAACTTGTTACTATAGGGATAAGTACACGGACATTATCTAATCTGAAACAGACCTCAATATTTGCCAGTCGTGGTGACAGTGACTGTATTTTTACGACCGTTAGCTCTTTGCCTGCCTCGCAAGGAATAATGACCAGATATATAAATATATATATATATGTGTGTGTGTGTGTGGGTCGGTTCCGGAGGTCAACGGTTGTAGACATAACTCATTAATTCGGCTAGATGTTTTTTTAAACAATCGCTTTGCTCATGAAATCGCTTGCTCTCATAACTTGTCCCACACATGTAGTACCAGTGGTATCGCAGTGGGTGCGACAACTGTCTGTCTGTCTGTCGCACGTGGTCCATTGTGTGTTTTTTTACGTTGTGTAGTCGTGGTGCTTTGGGTCGCGTCGAAAGGTCCCGATTGTGTTTTGTAAGAAGCTCTGACCGGGGTTAGGAGGTTAAAGTAAAGAGTTGAGGGATTTCCACGTCTTTTTATAGTTTGCAAATTAGATTTACGAAATACGTAGGTAATAGTTAACTTCACTTAGGGCAGTTTTTTTATTCATCCTTCTCTAACCTACATGGATGATTTTCGACTTTTCGTGTTGTAAATATTGCGATCTTTTGTTTCACACACACACACACATATCACGCCTTTATCCCTTGCGGGGTAGGCAGAGCGTTAACAGCCATAAGAATACGGTCGCTATCGCCACGTCTGACTTTTTTGAGGGTTGTTTTCCAAGGTTGTTTCAGAAAACATGTGTATCACTATAGTGACAGGTTGTCAGCCTGTCGCCTAAAAAATTGTAATACACCAATACCCTCGAGTCCCTTAGTCGCCTCTTACGACACCCGCGGGAAGGATGTGGGGTGATGCTATTCTAAGCCGGCATCACACGGCTACGTAGGTAATAGTTAACTTCACTTAGGTCAGTTTTTTTTATTCATCCCTCTCTAACCTACATGGATGATTTTCGACTTTCCGTGTTATAAATATTGCGATCTTTTGTTTCAAGTTTTCAACATTCTAATAATCAGCATATCACTGCTGGATATAAAGCCTTGGCTTATTGAAGGTTGTTTACGGACCCACTCACTACTCTTTGGCATTAAAATAATGAGACTATTGATTGATTGGTTTGATATTGGCACAAACTGGTTCGCAACTGGTATTTTTCGCCTCTATATGTACAAATTGTTGCAAAAGAACGACATTGTATATGTAAACACGAACGGAACGCGTGTACACCTCAATAATTTAGACACGGCACATCTTGAATCTTTGATGGGTGATACTGGAATAGAGCAGTGAAAGATACAGAGACATAGGCTGCCCCCACATTGGGCGTTGGCCGAGCGTACGCGTTTCCTGAGCGTACTGTCGGCGTCGGCGCGGCGCGAACGTCGCGTCAGCGCACCGTCTGCGGGGCGCAGGCTCAGCGTTGTCCAGCGCCGCGCAGACGCCGAGCTTACGTCGCGTTCCACAGGCGTTCGGCCGCCCGTGTCCCCCGCGCACATTCCCCCCCGCGCCCGCTAGCACCTCAGTTGCGGCCGAACGCCCGTGGAACGCGACGTAAGCGCGGCGTCTGCGCGGCGTTCACGCAGCGCCCGCGCAGCGCTGGACAACGCTGAGCCTGCGCCCCGCAGACGGTGCGCTGACGCGACGTTCGCGCCGCGCCGACGCCGGCAGTACGCTCAGGAAACGCGTACGCTCGGCCAATGCCCAATGTGGGGGCAGCCTTAGAGACTTAAAAGTAAGTATGGCCGTTCAAATAAGCCACATTTGACGGCTGTTGAATTGATGTGAATGCTGTGACATAAGGTCTATTTTTCTTTGTTGACATTTTCTTTCGTATGGCCACGTAAGTCATGATCAAACCTGGAAAAATCTTTACCCACGTAAAAAAAACACGATTTCTCTAGACTGAAACCGACAAGCTCAGGATATTTCTTCAGTCAGTACCTCTCAAAAAATTCTTTGTACAGACTCCAATATTAGGCGACAGGCTGACAACCAGTCACCACAGTAATACTCGAATCATCTGAAGGGGCCCTCAATAATTGTCAGAAGTGGCGATAACGACCGTAATATTACAATCGCTAACGCTCTGCCTACCCCGCAAGGGATAAAGGCGTGATTTAGAATTTGAGTATGTATGTCACTTTATTTTTACTTAATTTATATATTTAGTAACTACGCTTAGTTTTTTCAGGAAGAAGTCTTTTTCTTTTTAACAGAGTTTAATTTAAATCCCTGAATGTGGTAAAAAGCATTTTTTTAACAATTTCTCATTAAGTTTATAATATAAGAAGATTTTGGACCTACTCTCTCTCTTTTCGTGTGGGACACAGAGTCGTCCAACGACCCAGTGAAACCTAGTGACAGAATGTTTCAACCGCCTACTAAAGAAGGTTTTCTCTGTCCCACACATTAGTCTACGATCTATTATCGAAATGCACATCGCGGTTTCTAAGGGTTGAATATTTCCATACTACCGCCAACCTATCTTTGCGTTCCCATAACCCTTATTCCCTTACACATAAGGGCTAGAATCCCTTAATTCTAAGGTCAGATACGTTGGTTATTCGTGTAGGCAGTTACAATCTGCATTACCGAAATTGTACATTCGTAGATACAATGCCGATGTTTTTTTATTGTGATTCTTCGTGTGATGCCGTGTGATGCCGGTTTAATGCCGTGTGATGCCGGTTTAGAATAGCATCACCCCACATCCTTCCTGCGGGTGTCGTAAGAGGCGACTAAGGGACTCGAGGGTATTGGTGTATTACAGTTTTTAGGCGACAGGCTGACAACCTGTCACTATAGTGATACACATGTTTTCTGAAACAACCTTGGAAAACAATACTCGACAATGTCAGACGAGGCGATAGCGAACGTATTCTTACGGCCGTTAACGCTCTGCCTACCCCGCAAGGGATAAAGGCGTGATATATGTATGTATGTATGTATGATTCTTCGTGTTTTTGTACGGTAAAGATATGTGACATAGTTGTATGGTAAGATATTTGGGCAGAAACGCTCATGCGTCGGTGGCCAAGTGGTTAGGACAGCGGTCTTACAATAGTGAGACCCGAGTTCGATATCCGCTGTGAACATATGTGTTTTTACTCACGTACATTTACCGACTGCTCTTACGGTGAAGGCAAAACATCGTGATGAAATTTGAATTCAGATGATATTTAATGTAACTAAACCTAGAATGCCGTGTGATGCCGGCTTAGAATAGCATCACCCCATTTCCTACCTGTGGGTGTCGTAAGAGGCGACTAAGGGACTTGAGGATTTAAAGTGTATTACAACTTTTAGGCGACAGGCTGACAATCTGTCACTATAGTGATAACCAAAATTATCTCAAACGGCCCTCTATATTTGTCAGACGTGGCGACAGCGACCGTATTTTTGCGGCCGTCAGCGCTCTGCCTACCCCGTTAGGGATAAAGGCGTGATATATGTATGTATGTATGTATGTAAACCTAGAATTCGGGCCAGGTTAGCTTTCGGGTTGCAAAGGTCAGATGGTAGACGCTCTGTGTAAAAACTTGGTTCCACGTCAAATCCCCTAGGTTAGGTAGCCGACCCCAACAGAGAAAGGGGATGAGGCAAGGAGTGATGAAATGGTAAGATATTTAGTCAGATATGGTCATTAAGGTAGGTATAAAAAGATTCAAAAGCTCTACAGGATGGAAAAAATTAAATATCTTCGGAGACGAACCAGTTTATGAAACTGAACAACTTTCACCAGGAAACATAGGTACAACAATAATAATACAATAGGAATACGGAAATACAATCTAGACATCTTCTCAAGTAAATTTGTATGGGGGTCCAAAAAGAAATCATTTTTCTGTATGTCTTCAAGTGAATCAAACGTGACACTTTCGTTTTTACGGTTTGAAAAAACACGTAACCTATAAAAAACTATTTCGAATTTGCGACATTTTCATTAACATTTACGAACCTCATTTTACTAACTATTACACGATATCAGAGATTTATACCAAAATAAACACACTTTTCAAATAATATGATAAGTATGAAACATAAATGCCGTGTGATGCTGGCTTAGAATAGCATCACCCAAACAAAAGGCCCCCTGGATTCGATGCCCCGCGCTCAATATGGGTGAGGCTGAATAGGTTTAGAACCGGACACGGGCGATCAAACCACCACCTCCACAAATGGGGACTCAGGGAGTCGCCATCCTGCGAGTGCGGAGAGCCTGACCAAACCCTAGCCCACATTGTGAATGATTGCCCACTGTATCGCCTACCTGGCGGCATGACCGAGCTGCACCGTCTAACACCAGCGGCCGAAGACTGGCTCAAAAACCTAAAAATTGACATATAGGATCCTGCGCAGAGAGATGCCATACGACATGATGATGATAGCATCACCCCACATCCTTCCCGTGGGTGTCGTAAGAGGCGACTAAGGGACTCGAGAGTATCGGTGTATTACAATTTTTAGGCGACAGGCTGACAACCTGTCACTATAGTGGTACACATGTTTTCTGAAACAACCTTGGAAAACAATCCTCAAAAATGTCAGACGTGGCGATAGGGACCGTATTCTTACGGCTGTTAACGCTCTGCCTACCCCGCAAGGGATAAAGGCGTGATATATGTATGTATGTATGTATGTATGAAACATAAATTTGCAAAGTGTACCGGATTTTTTGGTGATAAGTGTAGTTGGTATACACATCGACAAAATAATTTCAATGAATTTGCTGTTGCACCAATCACTTATTATCATATCACATTTAAGTACCTACACAGTAAGTAGTCAGTAGTAGCAAGTAGGCTATGACGTGTGATGCCGGCTTAGAATAGCATCACCCCTTTTCTTCCCGCGGGTGTTGTAAGAGGCAACTATGGGACTCGAGGGTTTCATGTGTGTTACAATTTAAGGCGACAGGCTGCCAACCTATCACTACAGTGATACATGAGTCATCTAAAAGGGCCCTCAATACTTGTCAGACGTGGCGATGAAGACCGTAATTTTACGATCGTTAACGCTCTGCCTACCCTGTAAGGGACAAAGGCGTGATTTATGTATGTATGTATGTAAGTACACAGTATTAAGAAACGCAAGAAAGTGCCGGCCAATAAAACAATAAAAAAACCTCCGTAAGTAGCTGCCCCCATAAACAGAGTCATTGAACCCATTGTTGCGTCCATTGTCCGCCATTAATTAATCAACATTCAACATTATTATATTCTTGAAAAAATGCCCCCGAATTTTATTGATGTTATGTGAAATGAGTCAGCAGAGTTGGGAAGGATAGAGGCGGCAAGCGAATTCAGAGAAATGATGTTTTTTTTACACGACTGCCGAACCAAAAAAAGGAGTGTAATGTTTTTAGGGTTCATGTATGTATGTATTTATGTGCGTTTCTTTAAAGGACTGCAACTCGATAATGACTGTACAGATTTGAATGGGAATTGTTTGAGAAGAATCCTTGTAACATCTTGAGTGACATAGGCTATGTTTTGCCTAAGAAAACATAATGATAACAAGAAAATTATCAACTCTTCTTGTATAACGGATAGAAAAAGAGCACTTTACTACCATCGCAGGCGTGTTTTTTAATTTTTTAATTATATACTTGTTGTTCTGGGAGCATAAATACTTAGGTAGTATTCATTTTTTGTGGTGTAATTCTTTTATTGGTTTCGTTATAACCATGTCGAAATAAAGAGTATATTTAATATGTAATTTTGAGTTGTAAAAAAATAGTGATTTAAGTAATTTTTTGGTGGTTTGGTCAAACTTTTGTTATGAATTTGAAAAACTAATTTAATTTCATCAACAGTGCATTGACTTAAACATTTACGTCGTAATCCATAGGTGGGTAGGAATTTACGTAAGGAACACTGCTGTTCATTTTTGGTTTATTTACTTGCCTTGAACCAAGTTTATTTTTGGTTTATCTAGAAAAGAAGTGAAACCACTCTAATCCAGATTGAATTCGCTTATCAAAGAACATTGTTGTACCATTTGATACCGTAGACACTTTATCTACCCCAGATGGTGTAAAGACAAGATTTTATGAGTCGAAGTGTTTAAAAAGTCGCCTCCATATTATTTGTAGGTCTATGACGCGCATGGCGTCGCTACAATTAAAACTTGATGATGCGGGCTCTCTGTTTCCACACACCCTGTATACACTGAAACACTCTGTATATGCAGTCTGTTGATGTCTTACACTTGTAACCGACTTCTAAAAGAGGTTATCAATTTGACCTATTTCTAGTACTTTCGCTGGTTTTACTGCGACTCCGAACAGCGTCCATACGGTGCTGTACCACAGAACATGACGCACCTCCTTACTTGCCCAGCGTTCGATGACAGATGTGACGCAGTGGTAGTACGACTGCCTGTGACGCAGAAGGTTCCGGGTTCGATTGTCGGTGGGTCACTCACAAAGTTGATATTTATCACTTTGTGAATTTGTTCCCATTCTGGTTAGGACATTTCGGGCTGAATCACCCGACTGTCCGTAAGAAAGATGGTTCCGTGTTTCGGATAGCACGTTATGCCGTATGTCCCGGTTGTTGTCTATGGTAACTTAGACGGCAGTCGTTACGTACACAACCATGCCAGAAGCCTGCTACTTGTAGAAGGTGGTTGAAAAATTCTGACACTAGGGTATATTGGGTTGTTGGACGACTCGGTTGCCAACACGAAAAGAGAAAGAGAGAGCCCAGCGTGCCCCGACACCTGCACGCTAGAAGACTGTGGCAACTGATTGGGCCGAAAAAATTTGATTCGTCGCGACAAGCTGTCACAATGTTAGTCGTGGTAATGGCGACCGTATACGGCCGTTAGCGGCCTGCCTAACCCACAAGAGATAAGAGCGTGATATATGAATATCGATTACGGTGACTCTTTTTTTTTCAAAGTAGCTACAAGATTAATCAAAATTGGTTCAGATGTTTTCAAGAAAAAGGCTAGGAAATGTTTAATACTTATTTATTTAACAATTTACTGTACACAAGAATATTCATAATAATACAAAACATAAGAAGAAATGGTACAAGTTACAACAGACACTGCTTATTTCTAAAGAAATTTCTTTTTGCAGACCCAATGAAGTGTGAGTCTGAATGTTTTCCTCTGTGAAGTCGGTATTTTTATTTTGCAATTTATAATGCAGTCTACCGATGTCTTTACATTTCATGCACTTATAATACTATACGCAAGTGCATCTCAATTGCAGTAACAATGCATTCGGCGTTTCGAGTCCTTCACAAGAAGGGAAAATTGGGGTGTTCAAATATGGGCGCAAAAAGTGCAACGGAAATTTGCATACAAGACGTTCTGTGCCCTATTTGGATGATTTTATTTTACTTTTTTGTTGGAATAAGTATACCAATAAATGAAAATTGTTTTAGTTGGATGTCGATTAGATCTCATTTGGATGATTTTAGTAGTTTCGTAGTCTGCTAACGGTTTGAAGTATAGAAAATCAATGGACTGACAGTTGAGTTTCGATAGCGTTACAATAACAAAAAAAACAGAATTGGGGCCCAGAGATGTAGGTAAGGTGTATTAGTGACCGTGCCGTGTGATGCCGGTTTAGAATAGCATCACCCTTTTTCTTTTCCTTGGGAGTAGTATGAGGCGACTAAAGGACTCGAAGGTTTCATGTGTATTACAATTTTTATGCGACAGGCCGACAAACTGTCACTAAGTATAGGGATACACGAATTAATCAAACTGCCATCAACCATTGTCAGACGTGGCGATAGTGAAAGTTTTCTTACAACCTTTAACGATCTGCCTACCCCACAAGAAATGAAGTATATACTTCAGTTAGTCAACTGAAGTAGATATATGTATACCTATACGTAGATAAAACTCTTGAAGGAAAATGGATTAGTTACTGCAGGTACCCTGTGATTATATCAAATGTCCTATATTTTATAAAACTCTAAGAAACGTTTTCTTTGTTTATTCGGCCTTAAAATTTCATGATCTGGTTGGCCAAAACCTTTAGCAATTTGTCCTGTACATACATACATACATATATCACGCCTTTATCCCTTGCGGGGTAGGCAGAGCGATAGTGGCCGTAAGAATACAGCCGCTATCGCCACGTCTGACATTTTTGAGGATTGTTTTCCAAGGTTGTTTCAGAAAACATGTGTATTACTATAGTGACAGGTTGTCAGCCTGTCGCCTAAAAATTGTAATACATCAATACTCTCGAGTCACTTAGTCGCCTCTTACGACACCCACGGGAAAGGTGTGGGGTGATGCTATTCTAAGCCGGCATCACACGGCAACTGTACAACCATTGAAAATCTAGCACTATGAGTTAGTTTTTGTATTGAGCATCCAAAAGTATGTAGGTATGTAATTTTATTTGTAGCTTCCTGAACCACAATAACTGTTAATTAAACACCATTTCAAATCAACACCAGATACAAAATATTATAAATCAAAATCATACACCCCCATACATCGTTCACAGACACATTTCTTTTTTTTACAACTTCCTCCCATTCGATCTTTGGACAGATGTCCCCTTTCTCATTCAAATCGAGATGTTATTATATTTAGATCAGTTTTTTTGTTAAAAAAAAGTTGTATGAGTTGACAGCTTCTGGGTTTAACAGCTGATGTGGTGATGTTGTCATAATCGGTTCAAATGAGGTCTGAGAGGGTCAACATTATTCTTTAGTGGGTCCTTTTGTAGATGATTTGTCGTCGATAGTTCTCTTTGAAAAACAGTATTGTAAGCTTAAAGTTGAATTGGGTACTTGTTCCAAGGAAACAGTTCGATGTTTTTATATATTTTACATACGAAATGTGTAGTATGTATCTACATAATATTATGCGTTCATCCCTTGCAGGGTAGGCTTCTGCCTGCGTTAGCGTCCGTAAAAATACGGTGGCTATTACAACGTCTGACAAATATTGTGAGCCTTTTCCCCTCGAGTCTCTCAACAACCCTTTGTCGCTTCTTGCGACACCCGCGATGCTATTCTAAGCCGACATCACACGGCATACCCACGAAACTGAAAAACTGTTCCAAAATAAAATTGATCGGAACACAGAAAAGTTTTTCAGACCTCCTATTACTCGTTTCAAACTTCTCCTAAAACGCAACATCTCAATTTACACCACTACCTACATCACGGTTCCCTAATCGGTAGTAAAGGGGAGAATAAAAAAAGTATAAATGTCACACGAATGCGCGCTTCCTTCCTGCGCACACGCACCTTGGGGTTTTTTATCGCTTTGTTCACTTTCTAATGACGAAATCGAAAGTTCAGCGTTTTTATCGTATCCTTTGGCAAATATTTTCGTTTTATGGTGTATTTCCTTTTGGTATTAATGAGCTGGTCATTCAAATGGTTAGTTTTATTACCTAGGCTCTTAGTGTTGACGAAAGTAGAATGCTAGGAAAAAAAACAGTTGTTAGAAGTAGGCTAGAAATTTAAGATGTAACAAATTCAATCAAACAATCGTCGAAATAGTCGCCTATATATATATAAGCAGTTATTTTGTAGGTAAATATCTTTTCTTTATGACTGAGTCAAGGTCAGTTAGTGAGTACACATGGCTATATTTTAGCACGTTCCTAGTTAAAATTCGGCGATTTTTTATGGCTTCATTCTGGTTGTTTGTTGAGTTCCCTCTTTGATTGGAAAATCTCTTGAGCAGTTGGTTCAAATGTAGTAAAAAATACGCACATTCAATCACCATTTCGCCAACAAGCTTACAACACGATGCACCGTCAAAAATAATTTATTATCTATCAAAAAATAATTGTTATAATTACTTATGCACGAGTGAGCCCCATTTCTCCCCTTTGGGTACACATTTTTTTTATTATTCAAATCTCTTAATGACTCTAACCATTGTCGACTGGCTTACATGTGATCGGACGAAAGTTAAAATATAGAAAGGGGGTAAGTGTGTGTTTGATTCGATTGTATCGGGTCGTTCGGCGACTCGATGTCCTATACGAAAACATACGTAACTCTGGGAAAAGAGTAACAACTTTAGCTACCATTGTAAGTAAATTCGTGAAAAAGATCGTCTATATAGCATCATTTCCATCCTTACATTTTCTCTCGAAGAGGATTGTAGGAACACTATCATAAGAGTTTTTGGCCAAACATGATCTGTACTTTTGATTCTGGTACCAGGGTTCATGGGGTGGTTCGTGGGTTTGACTACCAGTCAGCGTACCCTTTAGAGGAAGTCAAATAAGTCCTGGAAGAAGAAGAAAATTGGATTAAAGTTAATAGCCTTTTAGTATCTAACGACTATCTACTTTGATAGGTTAGCTAGGTACCTGTATTGACCTCTGTTTAGATAAATGATAGGTAGGTACCTATATTTAGCTCTGTTGAAGTAATATTTTATCACAATAGGGATCCAGCGACGGACCCCTAAACTGCTCTTATTATTAAAATTATTAGCTCCAAAAATCGAACATCCATCGCATTGTTTAAATATTTGAATGGTGTTTTTCAATATGATCCATCTTTTATGGTCACGTCAAATTTTTGGGTCTACTTTGCATATGAACGGGCTCAACTTTTGTTCAATGTTTTCGATGTTTGGTTTTCGATCCGATTTTTTTATAATGGTGTTTAAAAAGGTTCGCCTAACAGTTTAGATATGGTGTGGTCGCTGTCACTACGGTTTTGTAAGTTTTGCATCTGGAGTGAATGGGTGAATGGAAGAGTGAATGATGGATGGAAAATATTTGATATTATTAGTAGAGTCCGCGCCGCGAAAGAAGTCCCGCGAAAAAAGTTTAAATGGCTCTTATGGACGTCAGATTAAGAGTCATTCAAACGCTTTTCGCGGGACTTCTTTCGCGGCGCGAAGTTTAAGTATTCGCTTTTACAGGGAAAGATAATTTTGTTTGCGTGTGTGAAGCAGGATTCGAATATAGGCGACCGATAGGTCCATGTGATGCCGGCTTAGAATAGCTTCAACCCATTTCCTTTCCATGGGTATCGTATGAAGCAACTAATATCTCGAGGGTTTCATGCGTATTTCAACTTTAGGCGACAGGCTGACAAAGTGACAACCTGACACTACAGTGATACACTACTCATCTCTCTCCTCAATATTTGTCAGGTGGTGATAGCGATCGTATTTTTACGGCCGTTGACGCTCTGCCTACCCCGCATGGGATAAAGGCGTAATATGTGTATGTATGTATGATAGACCTAAGGAATGGTCGGCACTTGGCCGCATGTCTGTGAATTTAACCATTTGCGCTGTGCTCGCCATTCCGCCTTCCAATCCTAGGGAGGTGCCTATATCAAGCATAGACTATGCCTGTGCCTGATGATGATGATGATACATACATAAAATAGATCACGCCTATATACTTGGCGGAGTAGGCAGAGCGTTAACGATAACGAACGTTAAATAAATTGATAACGACTGTAAAGTTATCGCCACGTCGGATAAATTTTTGAGGGTCGGTTCAATCAAGTCATGTGATGGTCATTTAGTTATTTTTACGTCAGTGTTAAAGATAATTGTATGTAGATAGACTAGCTTTTTTGGCGCCAAACCTAAACAAACAGATATCAATTTAACGAAAAATTACGAACGCCATCGCCAACTTTCCTACACAATGGTTGACATAAAAAAAACACGTCTTGTAAAAAAAAGTACAATAGCAAACAAATCACAGTATCGCTTGGTAATGATCTTGATGCGTATGCAATGATTGTAGCAGGAGACACCCTTTACACTTGCTGGCAAGATTAACGGGACACACTGTATTTATGCAGAAAAGTGTAACAACCCGGAGTGTAGGTATTCATGAAGCTGAAGAATTATATCAAAAAAAGATAAATCGAAAAAGTGTTTTTTTTTTAGCTCTATTTTTGCCAGTGGAAAGAACACTGAGAATTTATTCAAACTCAAACTCAACTCATTTATTAAAAAGTAGTAAATTTTACATTTAACTTATTGATTGTCAGAATTTAATGGTAACATTCTTGAAGTCTTGATTATGTCATTTTCCTGTGATCGAAAAAATATTTGTGTTAAAACTGAGTGACTAAGATTTATTTCTAGATACTTAGGTGTAACAAAGTTAATATAAACGAAAAAAATGGAAAAAATCACGCCGGTGATGGGATTCGAAGCGAGCCAGTATTTATTTTGTGTGCGAACCCTCGTTTTTTGACTTGCCGGGTCAAACGTGTTAACCGCAACACCACGGTTATCTGCCCTAGGCAGCTTAGTTGTGAACCACTTGTTTCGTTAGAATATTTTTTAAATTAAATATTTATTTTTGAATTTGCAGGTTTTCATTTTTGTCCCTATTTTGCTACATATTAGATAATTTTGTACGTCCAGGATTTTTCATGAACGTTCCAGGTGTTCCCTTAACACTGCCCGCGTGTGTACCAAGCCAGAGCGAGACAGAAACACGTGATTCCTCACCGGAAACAGTGTAATATATGGCGCATTGTTAGTAATGAGATCGGTTTGTCCGTCCGTCCGCGCGTGGGCGCCGCGCCGCGCGCTGTGTGCGCAGGCCCTTAAATACTATGCTCTTTTTAAATCTTTATTTGCCGGGTAATCGGGTATTCTGCGTTTTGATATATATTGTTCTCTGTATGGAAAGGTAATGTGTTTTAGCAATTTAATAATAGCAACAAAACAGCTTGCTATAGATGTTGCAACTTTTCATCAACCTAGATAGGTTAGTACTGCTGGACTTGTAAATTATCCGATACTCTCTCTCTCTCTCTCTCTATCTTCGTGTGGAACACTGAATCGTTTAACGGCCCAATGAACCCTAATGCCAGAATTTTTCAACTGCCTCTACAAGTAGCAGGCTTCTGACATGGTAGTGTAATGACCGCCGTCAGTAATTACTAATCATAGACAGCAACCGGGACCAACGGCTTAAGGTGCCATCTGAAACACGACATCTTTCCGACATTGTCCGACTGGCCTTCGATTGGTCTTATTCAGTTTTTATTCCGATCATTCTATGAAGCATCCCCTAGACTGAGAGTGTCCTATATTTTTTTTTTGGAGTCGCAGTCTTCACTCAAGAACTTGATAATAACATAACCAAGTAGAAATTATAAACCGCACTCAACTCTTGAGATCGATTTAAACTGCGATTTTGAGATGTTATTAGTACTGTTGTCATTAGTATTTTTCAATATCGCTCTTGAGATCAATCTCAGAGTTGAGTGCGGCTACGAACCTAAAATCAACTCGATATTTTACCAATGAATTGTCTTAAATTTTAATTTTTTTATTCAAAGTATCTCAATTACACAAAACATGGTTGAAACACCCATCGACGCGAAATCCTTGCTGATACGATGATAAATGCGCACACGCATAGGACACGCTTCACGAGTCATTTGTCAAGTGCTAATGACGTTTGGGATGCCATAGATAAAAAAACTCGCAGCTTTGAAGGGCCAAAGGGTTGGTAATACTACGAGGTTTAGGGCTGGTTATCTTTGGTCAAGGGATTTAGCGTCATCATTCTCCTGAACTTATCCCGTTCTCTGTCGGGGTCGGCTACCTAACCTAGCGGATTTGACGTGGAACTAAGTATTTACACAAAGCGATTGCCATCTGACCTCTGCAACCCGAAGGCTAACCTGGCCCGGATCCTAGGTTAAGTCACATTCAAATATCATCTGGAGGGATTTAGCGTGAATCCGACTAATGGTGGTACTACTATCAGCTATTTGGTCCCTAAGGAATACCTATGCAAGAAAAGGTTGATGAATGTAGAAGTAGCGACAGAACTACGCAAGGATCGTCGTAAAGATGTGATCTTAGCCAAGCTTACCCCAACGGAATATAAGCATGATTTCTTTATGTATGTGGTATTGGTTTATCTGCTGTTTGCTGTTAAGCAGGTACTCATAATCCGGTACAGTCATCAACAATTTTTAGTCTAACTTAATCGAAACACAACAACTTAAAGAATTGCCATAATATCAAGATTTTCCAAAATATTTGCTTTGCTTGCGTTGGAAATCGGGTCGTTGGAAAATTCACAGAAGAAGAAGAAGAAAAAAGAGATGGTGAACTATTTTCGTGTCTTTTTGGAACTCTTTAAATTCTAGACTGGCTAAACTTAGACTATCGTGGAATTTATCGATTGTTCACCGATCCACATTAATTCACAATAAAAACTGTGCCGTGTGATGCCGGCTTAGAATAGCATCACCCCACATCCTTCCCGCGGGTGTCGTAAGAGGCGACTAAGGGACTCGAGGGTATTAGTGTATTACAATTTTTAGGCGACAGGCTGACAACCTGTCACTATAGTGATACACATGTTTTCTGGAACAACCTTGGAAAACAATCCTCAAAAATGTCAGACGTGGCGATAGCGACCGTATTATTGCGGCCGTTAACGCTCTGCCTACCCCGCAAGGGATAAAGGCGTGATATATGTATGTATGTATGTATGTAAAAACTGACTATGAATGCCCAGTGACTTCACACTTACGCGGAACCAATGTAATAAACCATGGAGCCGGTAATTATAACATAGCGCAATAAAGACAATAAAAATTATCAGCAAAAAAAGAACGCTTTACTGACGCCAGCTAATAAGCCTTAGATGCTACGGTGACTACTTCTATGATACTTTTGTTTCCATTGCTAGTCTTAGGATTCTTTTGATTCTATCAAGAATTTAAAGTCTACTTCAAATTGGCTCTTATCTGCTACCTTATTTATCTAGCAGTTAAAGTTGGATTGGGTGTCTTCTTCTTTTTTTTCTAACTGATGTGTCGGTGGAGTAGCTTCCAATCTTCCCTCTTCTCTGCTAATGCTTTGACCTCCTGGTACGTCACGATCATGACATGGATTGGATATTAACATTCTAAAATAAATCGTTCAAGTGTTTGTCTGGGCCGCTTTATTGTTTGTAAGGAAAATGGTACGTTGCTTCGCAGTTTTCGAAGAGTACGTTTAGCTGTCAATCTCGGTTTTCCTCATTCATTATTAAGAGAGACTTTCACTCACTTTCTCGTTTTCGCGTGGGACACCGAGTCTTCTTAAGACCCAATGTAGTATGTACTAGTGTTGCTGATTCTCCACTACGGCTCATCGGGTCAACCATTGAAAAAGGAAGGAAAAGTGAGGTCGAAAGATGTCAAAATATGGCTGATAGGTAACCTCCATTATCCGAACAAAATCTTATTTTCAAATGTCGGTATATACAGCCGTCAGTGTATACAGAATTGGCACTGCATCATAGACTAGTCAATACTCGATATCGCACAGAGGCGCGTCACGGTTGTAGTCAAAGGGGATTATGCCGAGTGTCGATTAAACGCGAGGAGTTTTTGTGACCGGCTCCAATGAAGCGATACTTGTAAACTGTGATCGTAAACAATACACTGTAAGTAAAGGTTATTGGACTGAGACAAGATCTATGGTAAGAGGAATTAGTAGGAAGGTTCTGGAGTTGCGGCAAATTCAGATTCCGACTTTCTACCTTGTAAGGGTAGCGGGCAGCAGTTAGATGCAGTCAGCCCAAAATCGTGGTCTATGGAGGCGCCTGGTAGGGAATTGTGTCCAGCAGTGGACATTTCGTGGCTATTTGGCCCCAGACGCAGCAAAATAGTGGCGTGGTGAGAAGCATTACGAAATTGAAATCTAGATTTCTTCCAAAATGTTAGTATTTTTTGAAATCTCTGTTGTAAACCAAATCAATCTTTCCCAAATGCAAAATCGAGTGCTATCAGCAGAAATCCAAAACAATATTAGCATAACTCTCAATACAGAATCAACGATCAAAGAGTTCGAACCTCAACATCCGTTCCAAATTCAAACGAACCCATTCACTCATTCAATGAATGATACAGACGCCCGATCCTTCCGATCCATTCGAATTTCGAACGTATTTGTAATTCAAATTTGGAAATCCATTAGTGCTCGTCATTTTAATGTGACACAGTATTGAGTTACTCTAATTGATGGCGCTGGTGTTCGTTTTTTGAATCGTCTTTCAATGTTTCGATATGGAATATTTTATTTTTGTTATTGCTCGTTATTTTTGTGTTAGCTGCCAGTATTTCTTTCATTAGGGAATCTAAATACACTCTCAACCAACTAACCATTTTAAAATAGTGTAACTATTTTTACAAATTAAATATCATGATTTTTAATACTGGCCACTGGCCGGCCGCAGAAACATCTTGAAATATTTTTTATAAACATAAGGCAAAAAAAAGAAACTCACATTTTCAAACAGAGAATAGAACACCACTACACTGGCCATTATTCAAATAGGAATTAGCGTTCGATTTTGAATTTGGAATTGAATGAAGAATGATTATCGGTTAGGATAGTTTCTCCCCCGCGTATCGTTCGTTGGGTGGTCGAGGACGATTTCACATGAATAGAACGGACTTTTTACTTTTAGACCCAACTTTAGCAGAAAAAGAAAAAACGAAATGCTAACTGCGCATGCTGAATGCAAAATTTTAACTTTTGCATTTTTGCTTTTCTATATTTTTCTCTTTTGGTGTCGATTAACTACCCGATGAACCCTGGTGTCGGTGTTTTTAATCAACCAACTACAAGTAGCATTCCTCTGAATGGCGCCTAAGATATAAGGCGGCGGCTTGACGATCCTTCCGAAACACGGAACCAACTTTCTTACGGACAACCAGACTGGGAACAAAGTCACAAAGTAATAAATATCAACTTTGTGAGTAACAAACCGAGAATTGAAGCCGGAAGCTTTGTATACCACTGCACCACACCAGTCGATCTAAGTACCTACCTGACCAATTACAAGGTTTTCTAAGGATATTAAATTTTGAATCGATTCAAATCTTGAAACCCATCCTAAAACGTCAGTCCCCATACTGCTATCTAAAAACGCTGTTTAGCGCTACGTTGTGCGTTAAATGTGAGTTTAACTTTGTCCGTCTCGCTCGCGTGTGCAACACCGCCAGATGCATTTTGTGTGTCATCTTTTCATTATCGTCTTCAATTGCACTTCCGTTGCATAACAAAAGAAAAAAGGAATTAAATTATCGACTCCTTATTTATTCTTCCTCCCTTCCTTCCTCATTTTAAAATAAGAGGTGTTTTAGTTAGGGTTAATTTAGAGATATTTAAAATTTATTAAAATAGCAAAAAAGCGTGTGATGCCGGCTTAGACTGGCATCACCACTTTTACCCGTGCGTGTCGTAAAAGAGATGAACCCAAGGAATGGGCAGAAGCGTTCCCTGTGAATATCTACAATATCTTGTACTGCGCTCGCCAATCCGCCTGACAAGCGTGGGGACTTTGGCTATGCCCCCCAATTTAGGGGAGGTTGTCCATGTGTAGCAGTGGACTGTTGCAGTTGTAGGAGTAATAGAGCATTTGATTTTTTTTTTTCTTTTTTGTCGTGTCGATCGGCTTTGGCGTTATTATATTAATTCGGACCAGAACTCAGCCAGACGCACTGCAGAGCATTTGATCAAAGGATATATAGGTACTTAGTTTTTTCTTGTCATGCCTAGAAAAATGACAGGCCTAAATCCTAGTTAGGTCTCAAGTTACATACATTACAATCACGCCTCTTTGCTGGAGGGGCAGGCAGAGACTACATCCTTGCAATTGCTACGATCCTGACACACGGGCTCAAGTTCTAGCTAAAGGTGCCTGGGTTCGATTCTCGGAGGAGACACTAAGTAGAAATATCATTACAAAGATAGTTCGCAGTTTTGTTCGGACATTGCGTGCTAAAACACCTGTTGCAGAAATGATTCCATGTTTCGGAGGGCACGCGTGTCGGACTCAACTATTTTCTATGATTTACTGTTAGGGTCCTGCTACTTGTAGTAGGCGGTTTAAGAACTGTGACGCCAAGGTTTATCGCGTCATTCGATATTATTAGGAATCTTCCTATCCCATATAATAATATCCCATATATCTATGCCTTGTGATGCCGGCTTAGAGTAGCATCACCCCACTTTTTTCCCGCGGGTGTCGAAAGATGCGACTAAGGGATTTGAGTGTTGGTGTATTACAATTTTTAGGCGACAGGCTGACAACCTGTCACTATAGTGATACAAATGTTTTCTGAAACAATCTTGGAAAACAATCCTCAAAAATGTCAGACGCGGCGATAGTGGCTGTATTATTACGGCCGTTAACGCTCTGCATACCCCGCAAAGGAATAAAGGCGTGATATATGTATGGCTGTATCTATCCCATAAAAGAGCGTCGGTGGTTAGGACTCCGGTCTTACAATCGTGAGACTTGAGTTCGATCCCCGCCATGAACATGTGTTTTTCCTCACGTATATATATCGAATGCTCTTACGGTGAAGAGAAAACATCGTGATGAAACCCGCATTCAAATAAAATTTGAATTCAGATGATATTTGAATGTGACTTAATCTAGGGTTCGGGCCAGGTTAGCCTTCGAGTTGCAGAGGTCAGATGGCAGTTGCTCTGCGTAAAAACTTGATTACACGTCAAATCCCCTAGGTTAGGTAGCCGACCCCGTCAGAGAACGGGATAAGGCAAGGATATGACTATTCCATAAAAGACGATTAACAAAATAAAAATTAAATTCTTAACCCTGTCACTGCCACAAAAGAACACAATTATTCGCACATCAGTAACAGTTACAAAACGGATTGTCGTATAAATGTGGATTAATGATTTCCTAACACGATCGATACCCGTTTCTTTTTCAAATATCGAACGCTAGATCATCAATTCGAATTACACGCTCCGATTGGCCGATCGTTATGCACAGAAAATTGCGATTGGTAAAAAAGAGTAATGGACAAAAATTTTATGAAAGTAAGATCATACCGGTTTATTCATTCAAATCATACTCATTTAATCATAATCATATTCAGATCATATATTCAAAATAGTATTCGAAAGGGTAAATCAGCCCATGAAACTGAACAACTTCCCTCAAAAAAAGTGCTAAAAGTTCTTGTACCTTCGAGCTAGATTCGTTTCGAAAAGTTGTTTAGATTCAAGGGATATTTTTTGTACCTTAACAATCATCTTAAAATAAGCTGATGCTAAATGTAATAGGTACACGAAACGTGAAATCCGCGGGAAAGCGATGGGGTGATGCTATTTTAAGCCGGCATCACATGGAACACTGTCAGTTATGGTGCATACTTATCTGACACTGGTGTTCTTTTTTGACCATCGTCTCCTCAACATAGTTTAACCAAACTAGAAACAAAGCATTCCTTGGTAAAAAATCACAATAACATAACCCACAAAAGACATCTGTCTTTCGGAGCTACCTATGTTCAAGTGGCGCGGTGAAGCGTGTCGCGGCCGCAACTGCCGCCTTCGAGGGCAAATGAACCAAGGATACACCTGCCAATCTGAACCGCGTATTGGGTGTAAGTTAGTGTAAGGGACGGAAGGTATGGAGACGGACTTTGCATTTTGACAGTAATTTTATTATGAAGAAAGTCGTAGATACATGGATGGCAAATGGACTAAAGATACGCCTGCCAATCTGTATCGCTTATTGGGTGTGAGTAAGTGAGGGACGAAAGGTATGGAGACAGGCTCTGTATTTTTACTTACTTACTACAGTTACTTTATTATGAAGAAGTGGTAGTTTAATACGATAGCAAATGGACCGCGGATACAACTACCAATCTACTACTAGTGGGTGTGAGTTGATAAGGGACGGAAAGTGTGGATATGGAAATTAAAAACTAGCATTCCATTTTCCTTTCACTACGACCACCGCATTAGTTTTAGTGTTTTCTTTCAGTGTGATGGATAAAATGAGAATGATGATGATGTGATGGATGATCGACATAGTTGTTATACATTTTGTATTATCTATAGTTTTTGATTCAGTATTATATTTTCACGTCCTAGTTTTGTAAAACCAAAGAAATAGTAATCGTACCTATTCGAATATTTTTCTGAAAACTATGATTCTGTTTGATTTTTCTAAATATTAGTAAAGTGTAGATCAAAGTTGCTGAATACATAAAAAACGTGTTCAATATGCATGGCTTTTTAAATCGAAGAAAGGTCATTCATGTATCTTTCCATACATTCTTCTATATCGTGGGATCAGCATAAAAGTACATCAAAATTTTAAATTAAAGTTGAGCAATACTAGCTTCGTGCATGTTTACAGGAGAGTAAATAACAAGCCTTCTCCATACAAACTTTACCATTAAAATGAAAGAAAGTAAATGTCCGTTAATAATTGCAGTAACCGCATACTACTGCTTTCTACCTCGATGATATTGTAGATAGCTTCAATCGATACATTACATATTGACGTAAATGGGTATAGGTTTCCTATAGCATTAGCATTGTTGGAAAATAAAAGGTCTGCAGAATGCTTTATTTGATCAGACCTTGTATAGAAAACATTGTTTTTTCAATACATTGATGCAACAAGATAGTACTTGCTGCTCTACCTAATAAAATTAAACGGTTTGGAAAATTATTTTGCAAGTTGAAAACTATTATATTATGTAACTTGTAGACAATTTCGTTGATCTTATTTTGATCATGGGAACAATACTTTTTTAGGTCATTCTAAAGCTTTTAATCGTTCATTCGAAAATGTTTTGGGTTGTGACTCATTTTGAAAGTGAATTATATGTTTTGAATAAACTGTTTCATCGACATTCAACACTTCTGTTTGTATACCTGTATCTGCCAAGTTCTCATGATCACCATAAACTCAAGCAGACTGAGAAAAATGTTCTACACAATACAGAGATTCGTTCTGCTCATCAAAATCGGTGCAGTAACTTGATCCGACTGCTTTCACTATCTCTGTGCATCTGTCATCGCGTATAGATGCGACCCCTGATCAGATCTGAAGAAAATTTGCATACGCCATTTTAAGGGTTAAAAATTATCATATGATTACTATTAGAGAGGGTTGTGTAGGAATTTGAACCGTCTTTCTGAGTGTTAGAGTAAATTTTAGCTTGAAAGATTTCGTAGTCTTCACGATTGATGCAATTTTTCTGTCATAACAGTTTTAACCAATTTTGAACCTTACTGGTAAAATTTTAAGGTCGTAATTGCTTTGAAATCTTTCTAATTTGTTATGGGAACTTCACATAACCCTTATGGCTTATGATAATTTCCCTAAATTTTTGCTATCATTTTTCAATAGCTCATTAATACCCGCCAAAGGCAAGTCTAGCGTAAGTGCCATAGGTTTTGGATCCACATTGTTGAATGCATTTAGTGTATTGTATTGAAGACCGATTTTATGGTATAAATTTGAATTTGGATGGATTTTTGTATGGTCTTTGAAGGGTGTATTTGCATGATTGTGATTTAGAGCTTATTTTTGAGACATGTTTTGGATTTATGGTTTGGGAATAAATAAACTTTATTTTGAATCGGGTCATTATGGGTTGCTTTAAGTGTTACTTAAATGGCTCGTTTTCTTATTAGAAATATTTTCTGTGTTTCTTTTTACTTTAATTTTCATCAATGCTTTTATCAACAGTTACCACAGTCCACGAGAAGACAAGAAGAAGAGACAGTCCACTGCAGATGAAAGCTTGTCTTTTTTTAGGGGTATTTGCCATGATCACCGGCAGGTTAGCAAGAACAATGCAAGATGTAGTAAAGCAAACGCTTTTCAGGAATTTCTTGACGAATACAACACCCATTAGAATAAATAAGGTGAGCGATGATTAGATGGATGACATTCTAATCTAGGATGACACGGAAAAAATTGTCTTACAAGATGATTCGCCATTTATCAAAAGATGTCAAATTCTCGAGCGGTTAAATACTTGAGTTGCCAATGTAAGTTATGCGCACGGCGTAAAAACTGCCTAATGTCAAAACAGTTTTTTCTTGAGCTTGGTTGTTCAAAACTAGGTTACTTTTGATAGAGAATACCCAAATTGACAGCACTATTGAAATCAATCATTCTTACCATAAACTTAATTTTAATATCTAAATGACCTATTATCTTTCCAAAGAATGACGCATACGCATTTTAACCTTAATTTGTATAAATTGACCGACACAATTTTCAAACCAGCATTTTTTAATTAGTAAAAAAACATTCGACCAAACCCAGTGGTGTGGAACAATCTGCTTCCTATCTTAGTCATATTCTTTCTCTTCTACTCCTTATATACTTTTATATATTTGTCTCTCTCTGTCTTTGTATAGTAATTAGTTTCTCATGTATACCGGCTTTTGTTTAGAATGACATGTGGTTCGTTAATTATTGTCAGTTTTAACGAATCGATTTTATCGATTCGTATCGCTTGTGGTTAACGTTCTTCCTTTGTTTATGTTCGCGTTAATTAGATTTTGTTATTGTATTGTTTTATTGTTCTAATCTAGTTTTTTGACATTAAAGTCTAATTTAGTCTAGGATATCTTTATTTTTATCTTTTGCTCCTATCACGCAAATATTATTAGAATGTGCTATTAATTTTCTAATAGCGTTATTGGAACTAATTTCATTTCCTGCCATGTAATGCCAGCTTAGAATAGCATCACCTCTTTTATACCCGAGGGTGTAGTAAAAGATGACCAAGGATATGTATTTATTTAGGAAATCTGGACAGTAGCTTTCCATGATATTTCACTATTTTGCACTGCGCTTTCCAACCCGTCCATCAAGGGCAATATGCCCTCTAATGAAGGAGGGCCATGTTCTGGGTCCTAAGTCTGCTAAATGAAAATCGTTTCAGTTGGATGTCGATTGGATCTCAGTTGGATGATTTCGATCATTTTGTAGTCTGCTAACAGTTCAAAGTTTAGAATAATCACAATAGCAGTGGAATGACAGTTGAGTTTCGATGGCGATACAATGAAAAATGTAGCAGGCTTGGGGCTTAGTAGTGTCCACTGTTGTGATGTGGATGATATTTTTTCCCTTTTTCTAATAAACCTCTCATCATAATTAATCAACTCCTTGAACTTTTTCTTTCAATAAACTATTCATTCCACTTCATAAAGTAAGTTTATAAAAAACCGAAGTTCATGTCGATAATTCATTTTGTTTTGACTGATTTACGGAGGTACTTTTACTATGTAGCAGTAAGTACTATAAAGTAACATCTGGAGTTACCTTTTTAAGGGATCAACTTACAATAGTCGTGAATAGAGACTGCATGGACAGCCAGTTTATTGTGTCTCTTTGACGTGTGATATCCTATTTTAATTCCTCGGGTGTAGCTATGTGGGGCCGGTTTAGAATAGCATTACCCCATTTCTACGACCGATGTGGCGCAGTGGTAGTGCGACTGCCTCTGACGCAGAAGGTTCCGGGTTCGATTCTCGGTGGGTCACTCACAAAGTTGATATTTATCACTTTGTGAATGTGTTTCCAGTCTGGTTAGGACATTGCGGGCTGAACCACCCGATTGTCCGTAAGTAAGATGGTTCCGTGTTTCGGATGACACGTTAAGCCGTAGGTCCCGGTTGCTGTCTATGATCACTTAGACGGCGGTCGTTACACAACCATGTCAGAAGCCTGCTACTTGTAGTAGGCGGTTGAAAAATTCTGACACTAGGGTTCATCGGGTCGTTGGATGACTCGGTGTCCCACACGAAAAGAAGAACCCCATTTCTAAACGGCTAAGAGATTAAATCCAGGGAATAGACAACAGCGTTCCCTGTGCGCTCGCCAATCCACCTCCCAAGCATGGCGAGTATGGAAGCCCCCCAAATGGGGGAGGCCCATGTCCAGCTGTGGACTGTTGTGGCTGTAGTAGTAGTAGTTAAGATAGTAGATAGAATTTCCCGTTGAATTCTGAAGATCAAAAGCAAGGTTCCTACGTAGATGATTTCGTGAAAGATAATATTTTGTATTGGTACTTTCCAATCTGAAGTTCGTTCATGGACTTTTGACCCTACTTTCATCACTCCATAGTATTAAGCGAAGTCGCTTCCCGCGTCTGTCCCTATGTCTGTACCTACTATGCTTAGCTCTTTAAACCTATGCAATGGATTTTGATGCAGTTTTTTAATAGATAGATAATTCAAAAGGAAGGTTGGACACGAAAAGAAAGAAAGAATGAGGAAGGTTTATAGGTATAATACTTGCCAAGAAAATACTTATTCCCTCGGGAAAATGTATTACAGCGGGTGTAACCTTTGGGTGGGCCACTCGAAAACAATAATATCGATTGATATGATGGTCGCACACTTACCGCACGACGGAGCGCTAAAACATCGCAGCGGTCTGTCATATCCATAATAAAAATGTCAATCCTCATACTAAAACCGCTAGCGCAGCGTCGTCCGTCGAGTGCGGTTCTAGTATGGGAAGGGTCGTTTGTAATAGGGACCTGACAGACCGCTGCGGTATTTTAGCGCTCCGTCGTGCGTTAAGTGTGCGATCCGCCTTTAGGTCCGGCCCTGTTTAATACGCCCTACATAATAAAGTCTAGACAAAGCTGTATTAAACATTGTTGTAGCCATTACTTTAGTTGCCCATCAAGTATTTTTTGCATCCATTATGTCCATTATCATCAATATTAATCGTTAACTTACATGGATGATAGATTTCATTACCATTTTGTGTATTGCGGAAGCTAGCAAAAGCGTTTTTTTTTGCCAAGAGACGGTAATCCCCTGAAGGAAGTTTATTAATGAGACCAATGGTTTATAACTTAAAGGCAACAAAACATTCCCGTAGAGTACAGTTGTATCGAAAGGGTCCTCGCAATTTGATACGGGCTAGCAAAAGCGATTAGGGCGCACATTTAGTGCTTAAAGTAACTAGCTCGTGGACCGAGCTAGCTTGTTTTAAGGGGAAGGCAAGATGATATAGGGATAGGCAGAGCGTTAAATATCGCCACGTCTGACATAGGCCCTTTGATACGATTTGTTTATCACTGTAGTGACGGGTGGTTACCCTGTCGCCTAAAGTTGTAATTTCTTATACACATGAAACCCTCGAATCCCTTAGTCGCCTCTTATACAACTGCGAGAAAGAAATGGCGTGATTCTATTCGAAGCCGGCTTTACGCGGCAAACTTAAATGACTTACATACAAAAATTTTAAAAATCATTGGAGCTGTTTCCGATATCCTATTAAACTTATTATTCGTGTAAAGGTGATGGTTTCTTGTTTAAAGCAATATGTAAAATCCAGGCAAGTAGGTATCAGCTCTCCCTGGACAACATTTTCCCTGCAAAGGGTTCTCTCTTTTCGTGTGGGACACCGAGTCGTTCAACAACCCGATGAACCCTAGTGTCAGAATTTTTCAACCGCCTTCTACATGTAGCAGACTTCTGACATAGTCGTGTAACGACCGGCGTCTAAGTGATCATAGACAGCAACCGGGACCTACGGCTTAACGTGCCATCCGAAACACCGGTGGTTCAGCCCGCAATATCCTAACCAGACTGGGAACAAATTCCCAAAGTGATAAATATCAACTTTGTGAGTGACCCACCGAGAATCGAACCCGGAACCATCTACTTCAAAGGAAGTCGCACTACCATTGCGCCACATCGGTCGTCAAAGGGTTAAGATATATAAGGTGCACTTGTACAATTTAGTGCGCTGCGCTATTTTCAATTAAGGCGGTAATGGCTCACGGTTCGCCGATGCGCCGATTGTCTAATTGTGGTATCGTATAGAGCTGCTACTAGTGTGGCAGTAGGATTACAGATGTGACAATAAATGTGGGAGCCTATTGGTTTGTGCATCAACTGTACTATTGAGAACTCTTCTGAATTGTAATATTATAGATTTGTAAGAAAAAAAGAGCTGTACACGCAAATAAAGACTGATATTTGAAAACTGAGGTTGCAGTTGGTAAGTCTAGACATTGTTGGTGGAGACGAGCCTAGAAGGAAGCTTAGAAAATTCCAGCTGTGAGATTTTAGTAGATGACCGAGCTCAGAAAAGAAATTGTAGCTGTTCTTTTCTTGTTATTACAAAATTCCTTTGATACTTTTAATGTTTATTTATTTTTAATTCATAGAAATAATTTAACAAGCCACTGTCGTTGTCGGCGTTGCTATTCTCTCTTTAAGCTTTGTGGTAGACCAGCGCTACGAAGTAAATACTACCTACTGTTGTAGCATAATCCTGAACGAAGTGCCATTTCAGTGCCATCATTAACAAAAAATACTATTTGCTACTGTACTGCCAAAGATTTTTTTTGTAACATTATTACTGATTCTAGTTCCTATACCGTCAATTAAACTGTATTATGCTGTACCTACCTAACTATTAAGTGGTTACTGAATAAAGTTTTTCTTATTATTAAGTAATATATGTGCTGCTGCAGCTGTTTGTGTTAATTTTTGTTTATTAATAAGCAATACTAAACTAAACTTGCGGATCACAAATATTCAAATAGGTACCTACTGATGTTGTTAATCAAATCTGGTATCATCAACTCTATACAAATCCTCAGCTGCAAAACGATACACCACACCCTTTCTGAAAAACTTTCCTTTTAATCGTTTTACATAACGATCGTTACGAGCCAAGTTCTCCGCTTATTGTTATTGAAAATGTTCCAATATGCCAAGATCGGAGTTCGGAGCACCACGTTCATCGAACTTGGCACATTTGTTTACTTTAATTAATGTTAAGGGTGTCTGGGTTGGTACAATTATGATTATTGGAAATTTTAGCTTCAAGATTCAAGATTCAAGATTCAATCGATTATTTCCAAGTAGATTCACAATGAATACTTTTATAATGTCAGAGAGTTACAATACAATACTGTCACTGAATAAATGAATTAGTCATTGTAAACAATAACAATTTTAAGTTCCTTTTAGATAGTGGTGTGTAATGCTAGCTTAGAATAGCGTAAACCGATTTCTATCCGTGAAGGTCGTAAAAGGCTACTAAGGAATGAATGCAGGGCGTGGGCAGCTGCGTTCCCTGTGAATGCCACACCTTGCTCTGCGTTCGGCAATCCGCCTGCCAAGCGTGATGAGTATGGAATATGTCCCTCAAACGGGGAAGGCCCATGTCCAGCAGTGGACTGTTGTAGTAGTTAAGATAAATAAATAAATAAATAAATATCCTGGACAATTCACACAGCGCTATCTAGCCCCAAACTAAGCAAAGCTTGTACTATGGGAACTAGATAGCTGATACTAATACATATATACTTTTTTTTTTGTAAATAAATACATATTATACATAGAAAACACCCAGACTCAACACAAATATTTGAAAATTGACTTAACAAATATTTGTGTCCGGTGGGGATCGAACCCACGACCCTCGGCGTAGAAGGCAGGCATACTATCCGCTACGCCATCGGGAAAGATAGATGATTTCGTGATGAGTCCTATGTAAATGATTTTGTGATTGAGAATAACTTTGTGTTGCTAAAACTATAAGACATTATAACGGGTTTTTAACTCACGGTAGGGATATATCGAGCACCATCGAATTACATAATCCAAAAGTACTTTCGGCCGAACGCTACTACATACCAAGACTGGTAAGCGTACAAAAATTTCAATAGAGAAGATGGCTTCAAATTGTCAAGTACATGGAATCCAGTGGTAAATTTGTGTAAAAATAAGTTTGTGTCTAAACCTGCAATAAAATCATGCGATACCGTTAGTGTGTGTTGTCGAGATGACTTTCGAGTGAGTACCGATAGTGACCAAAGTGTTCCGAAAAAACGCAGAAGAATGAGGGTAGACAGATATGTTTGCCCTTAGCCGTCACCCGCAGCCGCTCCAGTTTACCCGTGATCATGGCGATTGCAACATCGCCGAAATATTGGGTGCTCGATATATCCCTACCGTGAGTTAAAACCCGTTATAATGTCTTATAGTTTTAGTGATAATAACCACGGAACCTTAAAATCAAGCTTTGTGTTGATATTGTTGTGTCGTAAAACTGATGGACAGTGAAGTAAGAGGGTTCTCGAGTGGAGGATATGCCTCGGCAAGCGTAGCGTCGGACGCCCTCATGACTCCTGTAAAGAGAGAGGCTGGTAGCGACTGGAGGGCGAAAGCGGGAAATCGTGCTTTGCGACATACCATGGGTACGATGATATTGTGATATGTAGGTATATGATGAAATATATTGTTTTGAAATAATTTTCTACCAAACGATATTACAAGTTAATAAATCTGAATGGAAATATCTTCACGGCATTAACTATTTATTATGGCGAATACAAATAAGAATATGAAAAAATCTGCGTCGGCCGGGAGTCGAACCCAGGACACGTGGGGTCCACTGCTCTGCCGATGAGCTACCGCCGCCTGACCGACCTCTGCCAAATTTTCAATCCACTGATACTCGAATCTCCCCGACTAACGGAGCTATTTTTCAAATTTCACTTTTGTTTTCATTAATGGCAATAACTGAGAATGGGCATTTATAAAGCGTGCTTTTGTAACTACGTAGTCGGTCCCAAAGTTCTGTCACTGGCATATTATTTTTGAATTTAGAACACGAATTGTGAAAAGTTTTATTGCATTCCGTTTTTGAATGTTTGACAATTATTTTAAAACAATAAATGATCATTTGGCGCGATTTTTCACGATGGAGTGGACTTTGAAAGAAAACCGAATAGCAGTTTTGACGTTGCATCGCTGTGGGCACTCGCCGAGTACCATTTTCAAGTTGCTCAAAAAATTGAAAATAACGCTTAGGTTTGTGTATCGTACTATGAGTAGGTACACTGAAGTCTCTAGTGTTGAGGACAAGAAAAGAACTGGCCGGCCTCGCTCCGCAAGAACACCAGCAGTGATCAAAGCGATCGAGCCGCGCTTACGAAGAAATCCTGTCCGAAAACAGAAACTTATGGCTTTGCAGATGAAGGTTAGTAGATAAACAGTCAAAAAGGTTTTAAACGAAGACCTTAAGCTGCGAGCATACAAAAAAAAGAGTGGGCACTTACTTAATGCCCGTTTAAAAGAAATTAGACTCAAAAGATCCCGGGTGTTGTTAAAACGGTACGCGAAAAACCGGCACCGCGATATACTTTTTACAGAACAAAAAATTTTTGATATAGAAGAAAAGTATAATAAACCAAACGATAGAGTGTACGCTACCAGCTCTGAAGAAGCAGGAAACAAAGTTCCGCGGGTGCAACATGGGCATCATCCCTCTTCAGTCATGGTCTGTTTAGGAGTCTCCTACTATGGGCCAACTGAGGTTCATTTTTGCGAAAAGGGGGTCAAAACCAGTGCAAAAGTGTACCAAGAGACGGTTTTGGATCGGGACGTCAAAGACCTGCCCAACACACTATTTTCAGGACATCACTTTGTGTTCCAGCAGGATTCTGCGCCCGCTCACAAAGCCAAGACCACTCAAGCCTGGTTTGAACGTCAAAACATTGAGTTTATAAGACACGAAGATTGGCCTTCCTCCAGTCCGTACCTTAATCCTCTGGACTATAAAATTTGGCAGGTCTTAGAAAGCAAGGTCTGTGCTAAGCCCCATAAAAATTTGGAGGGCCTGAAGTCAGCCATAGTTAAAGCAGTCGCTGAAATCGACATGGATATGGTGCGTGCTGCGATAGACGACTGGCCGCCGCGGTTGATGGCCGTTATTAAAAGCAAGGGAGGTCATTTCGAATAGTTTTATGTTATTTTGATTCTTCGATAATTGTATTTTTAATTGATATATAAATTTTTAAAAACGGATTGGTACTTTTTATTTTATCAGTATTTTCATATGACAGAACTTTGGGACCGACTACGTATTTCCCAGTATTTTATTTGCAAGTGTGCTACTGATTATTCTTAGACAAAAGGCTCGCAAACGCCCCCACTTACGTTTGACATATATTAGAGAAATCCTCTGTCTTGCAATAATGAGTCTCATATTCGGTACGGATAGCAGAAAAAAAGTTTATGTTCAAATTTCCTTACCTCGAATTACATTATTTGCTTATGGGAATATAGAAGACGTAAAAATGCCAACTGCAGATATTTTAAGGGGTTACTGGTCCATGAAACTGAACTACTATCCTCAAGAAAAGAGATCGACGGATAAATCGATAAATAAATAAAAATACCCTTGTCATACAAAATAACCCGGCCCGTCTTCATTTTGTATGTATGATCCATATAATACTTTGGAGAAAGTTGTTCAGTTTAATGGAATGTTTCACCTCTTAAATATTTGCCTTTGATTTTTTACACCTTTTATCGTCACTTCGAGATGACGTAGCTGCAGATATGGAGTCTAAATCTAACCTCATTTGAGTTTGAATATCATCATCCGGTCATCCCATTTTACCCCTTTTGGAGTCAATAGGCAACTAAGGCATAAAATATCAGTCATTGAATAGTCAGCAACTTTCTGAAACTTTTTGCACTGTGCTCTACACTGGTGAGTATCGCAATACCCTATGGTTTTTGTGGTTGTGAGTCGAAGACCAAGAAGACAAAATATTCGAAATTCAAATTCTGCTGTTCCATTTTGTTTGCGGCCAGTACGTACGGGCGCGATACACGCGACGCCCGAAGAGTAGCGACGTGTAAAATCTGCATTTCTTTGAGATGCACTTGTCCCCCCCTCTCCCTTGCGTCCCTCACACCCCCTCTTGTGAAGAACAGAAGACGTGGCGGAGAGTTGGTTGGATAGAAGTGACTTGCCCTCTCGATTGAAAAGATATATAAGTAATTGGCTTTTCTTACAGAAATAAATAAATAACTAATTACAAAATCCTAGAAAAAAAATGTCCGGGGTTTATCCTTTGGATGGCTGAACTTAGGAGTTGACAGCTCTTCACCGGTGGTCTTATTGAGCGCTGATGTCTCATACATAAGTTTATTGGCAGTCAGACCTCCAGAACCTTAGAATAGCATCACCCCATATCTTTCTTATGGGAATCGTAAGAGGCGACTAAGGGATTTAAAGCTCGATGTGTATTGCAATTTTAGGGAACATGCTGACAACCTGTCGCTATGGTACTCCACATTCTTCTGAAGTTACCTTCAAGCTTATGTTGGACTGATTTTACGGTCGTTTACGCTGTGCCTACCCTGCAAGTGATCATCACCATCATCATATCAGCCATAGAACGTCCACTGCTGAACATAGGCCTTCCCTAAAGATTTCCACCTCGTCCCATTAGAAGCGGCCTGCATCCAGCATTTCCACGCGGACTTGACCTGATCGTCTGTCCATCTCGCGGGGGGGGATGCCTATCCTACGGTGCGACTGCCGGTACGTGGTCGACAACTCTTCTGCTCCATCGGTTATCAGTCCTTTGAGAAAAGTGAGATAGGAGTGTTATATTATGTAGGTCTTCAAGAGCCTAACCTCAAAGCCCACGGGACCGAAAATGAGCCTTCCGGAAATCTCCTCGTACTTACGCGGTTCATTGAGATTATTAGGAACATGAAATTGTTATTGTTTACAATGACTAATTCATTTTTATAGTGACAGTATTGTAATGTAACTCTCTGACATTCTAAAAGCATTCATTGTGATTCTACTTGAAAACAAACGATTGAATCTTGAATCTTGAATCATACTGAACATTGACTGTCTCGATGGCGTAGCGGATAGTACCCCTTCCTAGCCTTCTACGCCGAGGGTCGTGGGTTCGATCCCCACCGGACACAAATATTTGTTAAGTAAAATTTTCAAATATTTGTGTTGAGTCTGGGTGTTTTCTATGTATAATATGTCGCTATTTATTTACAAAAATTATAAAAGTAATAATATCAGCTATTTAATTCCCATAGTACAAGCTTTGCTTAGGTTGGGGCTAGATGGCGCTGTGTGAATTGTCCAAGATATTTATTATTTATTTATTTATATATGAAGCCAGTTCTATTCTCTTCCATCTCTGTCAGTCAGTACCTCTTGGATAAGGAGGGCTCTACTTTCGCGCGCTTTGAGTCGGACCCGTGTTGTCAGCTAGGTGTTTTGTTCCACGATACATCTGGAGGTCTATTGTGTGCACGTACCCTTAGTTCTGGAGTGTCGAATGCGTTTGAGGACGTGTGCGAAGGTTTGTTTCTGGCTGATGAGCTGGGTTTAAGTTCTGGAATGAGGGTATGGATAAAGAAAGGTATTTTTTTTGAACTGCGTCTTGTGATAAATACTACTGCCAATCTATTGAGGCCTTTTGACCGTGTTATGTAGAAAATTTTAGAAAACTAGCATTTTTTTCCGTTGGCAGAATGGATTCAAAGGTTTTTACACGGAGTAGTGTAACAAATTTTCTGAACAACTTTTTCAAAGACAAGACATGAGACAAAATTTCCACTTAAATTCCCGGTCATCTAACTGACTTTCTATGGAAACTCGAAAAAGCAAGTTGTTTCCTAATATACTTAGCCCCAAAGAAATAAGTTGCTTACCCTAAAAAGTATTTGGAACACCGTCCCTTACACCCAGTATATCATCACATTACATCAGCAGCAGTCCACTGCTGGACGTAGGTCTCCTCCAGAGTACGCCACAAAGCACGATCTCCTGCTTTCGCCATCCAGTCGCTACCAGCCGCTCTCTTCATCGAGGTATCTGGCCGGAGAGCATCCGCTAAGGCGAGGAACACACTTGACGCACGACGGAGCGCAATAATATCGCTGCGGTCTGTCAGATCCACACTAAAAATGTCAGTCCCCATACTAAAACCGCTCAACCGCTGTTGACGCAGCGCTATCGCAGTGTCATCCGTCGAGTGCGGTTTTAGTATGGGGAATGACGTTTCTAGTATGAATCTGACAGACCGCTGCGATATATTTGCGCTCCGTCGTGCGTCAAGTGTGTTCCTCGCTTAGGTCTAAAATGTCTGAATGAAAACAATTAAAAATTGCCATAATATCCTGTTTGCTCAACATCATCAGATCATCAAGATACTATGTTTTTGCAATACGAATTTTATAAGATAACGCGTTCCATTGTAATATATTACCCAACAATTAATTTTACTATTGTTCGTATTGTATTGTATACTTCGCGTGACATAGACAGTCATTAGGTATGTATGTCAGATTTGGCTGTATGTGGTAGCTATATTTAGAACTGTACTTTCAAAGTCAAATCTTTCCTCATCACAAGATACATAGTAAAAAGCAAAGTCGCTTCCCGCCGTCCGTCGGTTTGTACGTCTGCTTAGCTTAGATCTTTTAAACTACTCAACGGATTTTGATGCCATTTTTTAATAGATAGAGTGATTCAAAGGCTTATCGCCAAGTCTGACAAATATTGAGGGATCTTTCAGATGATTCGTGTATGACTGTAATGACAAGTTGATAACATATCGCCTTTGAGTCCCCTGGGTTCCCTTTTACGACACCCATGGGTAAAATTGGGGTGGTGCTATTCTAAGCCGACCCTATACGGCACAAAATCATAAGTACTTATCCAACTGTAAAGACTTTTCCACACTTAACGCACAACGCAGCGCTAAAGTAACGCAGCGGCCTGTCGGATCCAACTTGAAATGTCAATCCCCACACTAAAACCGCTCAACCGGATGAGTTATGTTAGTACTGCGTTGTGTGTTAAGTGCGAAAAAGATCTTAGGATAGATACGGACCATAAGCCACATTTTCGTCATTTTATTTGGAGCCTCCTAAAGCACATCTAGGCTTATATTACTAGTTTTACCTGTACGAATGTTGGTATGTCCCACACGAGAGCCGAGGCGTCTGAGGCTGGATGGCCCTTCAGACTGACAGACACTCAGAGATGACATTTTTATATACGTAGTTGTTCCCATAGCGATGTTAGGCTTAAGGGTTTTGGAGGGAATCACATGAAATAGGAGTTAAAGATAAAGATATTTTATTCACAACCGTACACGGTACATTAAAGATCTTAAAAAGTACAAATAATAAATGTCACAGAGTTTAGTAGAGTGTTAATTATTTATTTATTATATTTGTTCTGCCGTGTGATGCCGGCTTAGAATAGCATCACCCCACATCCTTCCCGCGGGTGTCGTAAGAGCCGACTAAGGGACTCGAGGGTATTGGTGTATTACAATTTTTAGGCGACAGGCTGACAACCGGTCACTATAGTGATACACAATCTTATCTGAAACAACCTTGGAAAACAATCCTCAAAAATGTCAGACGTGGCAATAGCGACCGTATTCTTATGGACGTTAACGCTCTGCCTACCCCGCAAGGGATAAAGGCGTGATATGTGTATGTATGTATGTATGTAATTATTTATGTAAGGTGTAAAAATATCAGCCACAAATATTTTAAGGGATAAATCAGCACATGAAACTGAACAAATTTCTCCAAGGAACATAGGTAGAAATATGAAAAAAATGTTTGGACCTCGCATACAATTACTGATTCAGTCGGTTGGTACTTGGCACATTTTGTATGGGAAGCCAAAATTTTTCTTCGCTGCTTATGCGTCAACGCCTAATTTGAAACTTCATTGTATCTGACTGATCTAACTCGCGTGCGTTACGGATGCGTTTAAAATGCTCAAAGAGAAACGTCAAATGTGATTCCCGCCTTAAAAAGTTGATAATTTATTATTATTTAGATCTTTCTCACTTTCTTATGTCATCAAAGACACTCATCTCATCTGGCAACATTTTCGATCCGAAGATACAAAAGTATAGCTCATTCGCTTAGATAATGTCGCGACCAGCGTAAGTTGACCTCAATGCTCCTTACACGCGCGTACGGGCGCGTACTGACAGTTACGCTGGTCGTGTCTCTATGTAAGTGAATTATATTTTCCTTCGCTCAACTTCATTCATTACAATAACTAAAAATGAATGGCGCGAGGCATTATTCGTATTAATATTCATGTATCTAGATGATGACAATACATTTACATACAAACGTTGATATTTTTACCATACAAATGGGCAAAATTGAACTCTAATTCTAGGGCAGTTAGGCGTAGGAAGTGGCAAAGTGTATGTTGGCGCTTGGAAATGTATGGGAACAAATTGTTTTTTATTGAAGTTTGTATTAATTAAACACTCAATGCTGATGTGATATGACAAGCTCGAAGTACAGTTGACAAGCTATAAATATACATACATCACGCCTGTATCCCTTGAGGGTTAGACATAGCGTTAAAAGTAGTAAAAAGGTTCATTATCGTCAAGGCTGAAAAACCTTACCGTTACATAGGACTCTTACTATTGGGCTGTATTCCCATAATAACCACGCTTCATAGGCGGGTTAGCGAGCGCAGTGCAATATGCTAAATTCACAGGGAACGCTGCTGCCTATTCACTGGACAAATTATCCCTTATTCTCTCTCACTGGTAGAACTAGGGTGATGCTATTCTAAGCTGGCATCACGTTTGAGGAAAGAAGTTCAGAAAACTGGTCACACACAAACCACCATAGCTCAACTGATAGAGTGACGGAACAGAAGTTTAAGGTCCCGGATACAAGCCCCACTCGCAGTCGATATTTTTCGATTTCGTTATTTTTAAGGAAATTAAAAATAAAGTCTCTCTATCTCTCTCTCTCTGAGTCCTCCAACTATGGGTCACCGAGTCCTCCAACGAGCCAATGAACCGTGGTGTCAAAATAATGCCTAAAAGTATGAAACTATAGTCTGTAAAATATAGGATAATCCCTATGACTTCATAAGGTCCATTTTCATAGTAAACAAACGAAAGTGGACCTTACGTCATTTGCTCCAAGGTCACAAACGTCACAGGGAACATCCTTTATCTTACAGACTATAAGTTACATACATACATACATACATACATATATCACGCCTTTATCCCTTGCGGGGTAGGCAGAGCGTTAACGGCCGTAAGAATACGGTCGCTATCGCCACGTCTGACATTTTTGAGGACTGTTTTCCAAGGTTGTTCCAGAAAACATGTGTATCACTATAGCTAAAAATTGTAATACACCAATACCCTCGAGTCCCTTAGTCGCCTCTTACGACACCCGCGGGAAGGATGTGGGGTGATGCTATTCTAAGCCGGCATCACACGGCATAAGTTACAAACCTGTATAATACTAATTACAAACTAAGTAAATTAATAGTAACTTTCTTTGAACTAACGTTGTTTTTTTTATTATTCATGAAGTAAAACAAAGTGAAGCAAAGTATGAGACGTCTAACGCAGGTGAGAGACGTAGTAAGTATAGAAAAGGTTCTTCCTTTATGGTGTAGTGGTAAATGACTTGGGATTTCTACCCAGTGATATTGAATTTGATACTCGCTTTAGCATTTTGTTTTGTTAATTTCCAATAGGAATCTTAGGGATTGTAATTTTTATGGACTTATCAATCATGCCAAATGTACAATTATGTAGTACTAGTAGGCGCCCGCGGCTCCGCCTGCTTGTAAATCGGTTATAATCCAGTATCATCCCACAGGAACATTTTTTCGGAATCACAACCTGTCCAAGTTCTCCTGTTATTTCCAAGTTACCCTGTATCTGTGTGCCAAATTTCAGGAAATTCCGTTCAGCAGTTTTTGCGTGAAGGAGTAACAAACAGACATAAAAACTTTCGCATTTATAATATTAGTAGGATCCATGACGGCTTGGTTCATATCATGAAAACAAGGCTGATAATATTATAAAAGGTGTAAAAATATTAGGTGCAAATATTTTAAGGGGTGAATCAGCCCATAAAACTGAACAACTTTCCCCAAGGAACATAGGTCGAAATATGAGAAAAATTTTTGGACCTCCCATACAAATCGACTCAGTCAGTTGGTAATTTTGTTTAGTAGGTCCAAAACTTTTCTCATATTTCGACCTATGTTCCTTGGGGAAAGTTGTTCAGTTTCATGGGCTGATTCACCCCTTAAAATATTTGCACGTAATATTTTTACACCCTAAATAAAATGTTTATCCTAAGGCATAAAATAGCTAGCCAGAAATTTCCAAATCTAACCAGAAATTTCCAAATCCAGCTGGAAATTTTAAAATATCCGAAGCATGGTTAGCTTTGCAGCGAGAATTAAGCTCTTCATGTGTGCCGATTCGAATTATGTAAATTCAGCACAGACCGACCGACCGAGCGGTTTTTATATATACATTTTATATTGGTTAGTTATATGACGCGGTTTTTAGTGTGCCATGTAAGATACATACATACATACATACATACATATATCACGCCTTTATCCCTTGCGGGGTAGGCAGAGCGTTAACAGCCGTAAGAATACGGTCGCTATCGCCACGTCTGACATTTTTGAGTATTGTTTTCTAAGGTTGTTTCGGAAAACATGTGTATCACTATAGTGACAGGTTGTCAGCCTGTCGCCTAAAAATTGTAATACACCAATACTCTCGAGTCCCTTAGTCGCCTCTTACGACACCCACGGGAAGGATGTGGGGTGATGCTATTCTAAGCCGGCATCACACGGCATTTGGTAAGATATGCGACAGTTTTTCTCTTTACCTAATCTTAGAAGAAATTTTCTTGGTTGATTTCGAACCAAATTTAATTTCGAAGGTTTTTTTATCATTCTGTTTCCAGTTTGGTGACCTCCTTAATTTGTATCGAATCACATGATTTTTCGTAGAGCTTAGAAGGGTTTACCACTTGTCCAGGATGCTGTCCACAAAATCAATTCAGATAATAATAAATCTCATAATTTCGTCCTATGTTCCTTAGGGAAATTGTTCAGTTTTATGGGCTGTTTCACCCCTTAGAATATTTGCAGCAAATATTTTATAACTCTGAAACCATGTTCGATCGGGTCGTTCGTCAACTCGATGTCCCACTCAAGAAGAAACAGAAAAGTTTTCAAATCCATCTCCTTCTAAGGACAGGCGATCAAACACATACAGATCTCTAGATAGATACAAACATATACTTAGATATACTTGTACCTATAACTCACGTAAGGATATCGGTCACAAGAACTAGGTCAGAGCTTTACGATGTAACGAACTCTGATGTCAATATGGTACAATCTTTGTTTGCGTGGAATACCGAGCCGTCCAACGACCCGGTGAACCCTAGTTTTTTAACCGCCTACTACTAGTAGCAGGCTTCTGATGTGGTTGACTAGGTAACGACCACCGTCTAAGGAAGACAGCAACCGGGACCTACGGATTAACGTGCCATCCAAAACACGGAACCATCTTTCTTACCGACGATCGGGTGATTCAGCCTGTAATGTCTACCATACGATAAATATAAAATTTGTGAGTGCCCACTAAGAATCGAACCCGGAACCTTTGGGTCACAGGCAGCATCATCCCTGGGAGATATAGGTCTAAAAAGTAAAGCATATTTGGATCCAATTTAACTCTAGCCGTGAGATGCCGGCTTAGAATAGCATCACCCCATTTAATTCCGGGAGTTTTGTAAGAGGCAGCTAAGGGACACAAGGGTTTCATGTGTATTACCTACAATTTGAGGCGATAGGCCGACAACCTGTCACTTCAGTGACACACGAATCATTTGGAAGTGCCCTCAATACTTGTTAGACGTTGCGATTGCAACCGTAATTTTGCGATCGTTAATGCTCTGTCTACCCCGTAAGGGCAAAAGGCGTAATTTTTGTATGTATGTAATCTAACTCTATCAGGCTATCCTCGAAGAAAGTTGGTCAGAGTAGCTTCACCCCATTTTCCCATGAACATAGTCAAATAGGGACTAAAACCAGGGAATGGGCACCAATGTTCCCTGTGATTTGTGAATGGACTGAGGTAACCTATTAGGGTAGTGATTAGTGGCAAGATTGTCAAGTATGTATTAATTCTCTACAGGGGTTGTTGATCAATACTATTTTAGTTTTCTCTGTTCAAGGAATGAAAACCAACAAATTACTTATAAATATTACTAAGAAATCTTAATTTCACAATAAATCATTTCGGAAAGCAGAAGTGTAAATCCATTCAAGTTCGGTTTCGCAGAAACCACATTTCACTGCAAAAACCATCCCACTCTAGAACCCAAACGAACACCATCTGAAACAAATTAATTACACCCATTCAGTATTCCGCGAACATCGAAGCCACAACACATACACACACACACAACACGTATATACAAAACATCTAAATCGAGCACATAAAATTCATGTATAAAAATGTCAATAAAACCCACACATCGCCAGCACTTTACGAAAAATACAAAACAGACGCAAGTATCACGCTCACAAGCGAACGAAACGCACACATACGGAAAACCTTTCGCTGAAGAAGTATGTATACGGGCTACATAGAGTAATCTTTCACGAACAGAGCCTGCACCCACACTAGCGTGCTCACGTACACAGGGGTATTTTTTCGTCGGTGTGGGTTTTTGCTCTCGCACGGGGGGGTGGTGGGAGGTGGGGGGACGTTGGAGCATACATTTTCAGGAAGGCTCCGTCACAGGGCGTCTTTCAGCGTTTCGAAGCCGCACACATCGGCGGCTATCGGTGAGACGAAGAAGCAAAGAGTGCTGTAGAGTAGTTTGGTGAGGCAGAGGCGAATAATAGTGATCAGACACACACGAGGCATATTTCATATATACGTCACCATATCAAAAGCACGCAGAAGTCTGTCATTAACAAGCATCGGTTTTCTACTTCTACCTTTTGTTACTTATACTGTAAAAAATAACTATAAATTTTACAATTTCGGATATATCTTCGGTATAAATTATTGGGAACATCATGACAGTATACTGACTCAGAATATGACTTAAAATAAACCTATACTAGGTGTCCCTCTTTAACGGGTTCAAAGAAAAAATGTAGTTCCTTGACACCCTTAGCTACTTATCTGGAACATTGTTGTTTTAATACTCGAAAAAAAAAAACAATTTGAACACTCCATACAAAATGCTCTACCAGTCCACACTTTTGTTAACGCTCTGCCTACCCCGTCAGGGATATAAGCGTGATTAGTGTATGTGTGTACCTATAGAATAGTACCTACCTTTAGAATATATATTCTAGATTAGGTTGGTAGCTAAGGGTGTCCAGAATTTTGATTTTTTCTTTGGACCACTTAAAAAGAGACCCTATGAGGACAGTATCGATAAAATAACATAATAGCGGTCTCTCTGTTTGATGTTCGGGTGAAACACCCAAAATTGATATCTGTACATATCTTTTTGTGAGATTGTTCTAGGTTTAGTAATGATTAAAACTTTGCAGGTCTTTAAACTCGTCCTACACAACCACGCCATTTGGGGTTTTTCGTCGGAAGTTAAAAAAAAGCTGAACCAATAAAACATCCTTGCAGTCTCTGTGGTAAATTCCCGTGGCTACTCTGCGGCAGATCGGGGGAGGTGGGGTGGGGCGAGTGTGTTCGGAAAAATGCCTTACGATCCCGCATCAACTGCCCCAACTACCCCCGACTGCCTCGCACAATGTTCCAATGGATTCCAACTGGAAATTTTCAGCTGTTTCGGTTCCTAGATCTGTTTATTATAAACTTTAGTGAAAAGGTAGGTGATATACGCCGTGTGATGCCGGCTTAGAATAGCATCACCCCACATCCTTCCCGCGGGTGTCGTAAGAGGCGACTAAGTAAGACTTATTGGTATTGGAGAGAGTATTGGTGTATTACAATTTTTAGGCGACAGGCTGACAACCTGTCACTATAGTGATACACGTTTTCGGAAACAACATTGGAAAACAATCCTCAAAAATGTCAGACGTGGCGATAGTGACCATATTCTTACGGGCGTTGGCGCTCTGCCTACCCCGCAAGGGATAAAGGCGTGATATATGTATGTATGTATGTTATTGAAAAGGGCCCAATGATGCTCATTACGTTATCATTATCAATTGAGAAAGGCTTTATACATGGACGACTTTGTGATATTTTTTGGCCTGATTGGATATGTTCAATCCGGAACAGGAAACATGTCTAGGAACTGATAAAAATTACATGTTAATTAATCTAGCTTATACTTTTAGTTATAGTTTTTGTGCTGTTTTGTGTTTTAATATTGTGACTATTGTAAACAATAAAGTGTTTATCTATCTATCTATCCATGTTATTTGACCTTTGCGATGGTGAATATAAGTTCGTTTTGAACTTAATTCAATGAAAAAGCAATTCCATTAGAAGTTTTATTTTATTATTTTTCTTGGACAAAAGAAATAAACAAGTTATGACCAATTGGGCAAGTTTTGAAACAACCTGAGATGGTTAATGTTTCAATTCTCTTGACTTTTCAAAAAACTTTAGAGCTCATTAAAAGGTGTCAAATTTTCTATACTCTTTTCAGTAACTTTATTGACTAACATACACTTGTGATGAAAATAATTGATTTTCATGAAAACATCCAGACAGAAAATCAATAAAACCGAATAAGGACTTCGTACTGACTGACCTACTTGTGTAAGGATGTGTGTATGTTCAGCTATAAACAAAAATATCTTTTAATGATTTTTCTTAAGTTTTTAAGAAACTATACGATTTATTTATAGAACGTAAGTGATAGCTGTACTTAGTTATAAATTTACTTTTTTTTAAGGTAGGTACGTTACCAAAAGCTTGTATCGTGACAAATCCGTTCAATGGTTCAATAATGCATTCATTTCATTATTAATAAGGTAAATCTTGGCAACTACATATAACTACCAAAATATTACGACCAAAGCCATATTCTTCATTCCCATTCCCCACCCAATCTTCCCCCACACACGAGTTAAAATAAAACCCATCTCTGAACCAAAACCTCTCTAACATTAAATATATTTAAAAAATCGCTTCACACGTTCCGCGGGGGGCACTACCCTCCCAAGTTGGGGGGTTGGGGGGATTCGCCCCCCTCCCCCGGGGTGACAAGACCGGCTAGCCCAGCAGGTGCAGTGTATTGGTGCAATCTATTCTCTGTTGCATTTATTAGTTCAACTAGATTGGCATGGTCTGTAATACGGGTATTAAATTTCTCGTTTATTAATTGGCGCGTCTGGGAAAACTTATCGTTTGATCTGGACAAGTGTGAAATAGTTCAGCTTGTTTTATGATCGTTTCTAATCACAGAGTCGGTTTAACAATTAGTTAGAGTAGATTTCTGTTAAACTACACACTAAATGTCGTCTTGACTTAAGAAAAGAATTCCGTGGATGAGAAGGAACGTTGAGCCTTCAGATCTACTTGCTGTTTATTTTGATGATATTTTATAGTACGGTAGTAAAGTTACACAACTACTTTAGAAGCCTGCTAAATGTCAGTGACTTGATGTTACCTATTTCTCGTGATTCGAGCATACACCTTCTGTCTGACCTACGATAAATGTTTTCTACCACAGCTTCTATCTACCACACATAAACTTTCAATTCTTCCAAAACCCCAACTTACCATTAGAATTTCCATACCCTGTCATTCGGAAACAATTTCCACACGAAACCCTACCCACATCTGTTCCAAATTTTGAATTTAGAACTAAGCTCAAAAATTTAAAATTCGAACATTTAAGTTCCGCATGTCCGTTATAAATTCCGTGCGCGCGTTCTATATTCAAATTGGCCGACGCTATTGGCTGCCGCCTGGCGGTATTTTACATCGGATGAAATTTCGCTAGTGCGAGGAGTTGGAAACTGGAGATACGAGAGGAATAAGTACCGAACGTCGGTAGTTTTAAATATATTCATTTTATTGGGCTTACGAGGTTTATTTTAGCTTGGCATGTTTTGATAGCAAGAATTGTATGAGTTATAAAAAATATAGTGTGAGTTTCTGATTCATGAATGAAATACAAAAAAAACAATAATTTGAACCAGCGAAGATTCTAGTTCTAACACAATGGTGAGCATGTGATATGAGATTACAGTACCGCCGTTCGAATAGGCCATATTTGACAACTGTCAAAATCATGTTAATGCTATGAAATACGCTGTATTTTTCTTTGTTTACATGTCTTTTTTTATGGGTTTGAAAGCTATCAAATATGGCCTATTCGAACGACCATACTTTAAGCAGTAAGCAAGCATAGCCAAAAGGTAACTGCTTATACTAAGAATCAGTAACTTTTGGACGCATGCAAATAAGAAATTCCATTGGGTCCCACAACAACTAAAGTGGATCGCACATGTATAGCAGATTTTTTGGTTTTTGACAATAGGTAATTAAGTAAAATATGATGGCCACATATGCGGCGTTTTGTAAAATAGTTACACTACACCCCATTACGTACTTGAGGCTTCTGTAGTCACAATAAATTACCACAACTTCATTTGAACGGTCTTCTTAAAATTCTCCTTTAGCCATCCTCAATCTTTCCACGTCAGGTAGATACTGAAACTCCGGTAATGTCTATGCATAAAGTATTTTAAACTTGTTAAAATGCAACGTATTCCGAACCGGCGAAGTTCGCTATCAAAAGGGGTTATTTGGTGTCTTCAGTCTTGCCCTTTGTAAGACTTTGCTAGTTTCTGATGAAGTTGATAGCAGTTTTTCTAATCTTTGTTAAGATGAAACTAGTGTTGATCTTTGGGGTTGTTTTTTAACGGTCTTTTATTTAGTGGTTACTTTAGATTAGATGGAGTAGAATCAAGTTATGTAGGAAAATCTAGTATACCTAGACATGTTTTTTTTTGGTGATATTTGTGTAGTTAAATATCAAAGTACGGTATGTCCAGTCTAAGTAAAAAATGGGAAATGACAAAAGTTTGTTTTTAAGTTAAAGGTTTATTTAATTCATGTTTTTTTTATTTAGGCTACTCGAGGTAGAGGTAAATGTTGAAGAAAATACACAAAAATAACAATTAGTATCTGCTGATGCTAGAAAATAACGATAAATTTTGGACATACCGGACTTTGTTATATACCAGCGTAACATGTCGGTTTTTGAAAAAACTTTTGATACAGTCTTTTTTCGGGCTTTGTCAGGATCCACCACGTGTATTTTGAAGTAATAATTGTCCATTTTAAACAAAGATATTTAATAAAAACTTCGACCGCAAAGTTAACCTCTCGCGAAAGATTGAGGAACTGGTAGCCATCTTGGATGCCATCCTTTACTCTGATTGGCCGACGTGGACCTGCTACAGTTTGATTTATACTTGTCAGTGGACGTGCCGCCGTTTGAAAAAAATCGACTATTTTAACCGTTATTTTCATGAGGATTTATGTGACTTATCTCGTTTTGGATAAAACAGTCGTATACAGTTTTAAATTTGAAATTTGGCGCCATTCATAGTTCACTTTTGACCAGATGTGTGACTTACCGGAGTTTGTTATTTATCTACACATTTGGTGTCTTGCCCTTTGTTAGACTTCGCTAGTTTCTGATGGAGTTGATAGCAGTTTTTCTAATCTTTATTGAGCTAAAGGTGTACTTAGCTGTAGCTTGCATCTTTGGGAATCTTTGTGAACATTTAGAAATTAGTTTTTACTGGGTTATTTAGATTAGATGGAGTAGAATCAAGTTATTTAAAAAACTAATGATGCAGAAATGGCTTTCGCTTCAGACGATTTAATAACAGATATGGTAATTTTTTCTTAATTTTTTTTCACACACCATCAAAGGTCATAGACCCACTTAATGCAAATATTGCCAGATTTGCCACACAAGTCCATGAAGTTTTTGCTGCCATGCCATATTTTTGAGGTAAAAAAACCACAACACTGGTTTCAATAAACAAACATCCCCTTCATCTATCGTATTGTCAGAGGTTTTCTGATTTTCTCTATCTATTACTTTCAGTGCAACTGGTAACGTAAAACTTACAACCTTCAGAATAACTGTAAACACCGAAGTTACAACCCGTACAACCCAGTCAAAACTTAAAGTCGTAACTCTCGCCCACCACCCGGGTTCTCACCGACCATTTCATTTTGCAGTTTTATAAATTTTTCAATAACCCGCTAGTAGCCTAACCGGAACTTATTCTCACCTTGTTTTTAAATAAAATCAAAGAGAGCTCTAAGTTTCCTGGTTCTTTACGGAGTAATAAAAATAGTCTATATTTATGTGGATGATGCTCTGAGCAGAGGGTGGTACTGCGGATGCGGGATAGAGTTTACTACTGTATGTTGATATGTAGGTCGGTTGGAAGGATTCTGCAACTGAGACTTTCACAGATAATCGAAGCGGAGATTTAGTTGGTTGGTTATTAGTTACAGTATTATCATCATCATAATGACGACCGATGTGGCGCAGTGGTAGTGCGACTGCCTTTGGCGCAGAAGGTTCCGGGTTCGATTTTCGGTGGGCCACTCACAAAGTTGATATTTATCACTTTGTGAATTGGTTTCAAGTCTGGTTAAGACATTGCGTGCCGAACCACCCGGTTGTCCGTAAGTAAGATGGTTCCGTGTTTCGGATAGCACGTTAAGCCGTAGGTCCTGGTTTCTGTCTATGATCACTTAGACAGCGGTCGTTACACAACCATGTCAGAAGCCTGCTACTTGTAGAGGCGGTTGAAAAATTCTGACACTAGGGTTCATTAGGTCGTTGGATGACTCAGTATCCCACACGAAGAGAGAGATCGTCATCTTTTTAAGGGCATCGCCCTTGTTGGTGGAGTATCCACCAGGAATCTCTGTCTTCTGTCTTCTCCTAGACTTCTCCATACGACCATTATTTTCTTGTATATTTGATCCAAATAACTCCTTCTTAGTCTTCCCCTTTCTCTTCTTCCTTAAATCTTGCGTTCAACGATGTATAGACGTCCAAAAGTTTTTTTCATATTTCGACCCATGTTTCTTAGGGAAAGTTTCTCAGTTCTTTATGAACTGGTTCACCCTTTAAAATATTTGCACTTGATTTTTTTACATCCTACTTCGATATAATCTTAGCTACATCAACTTAAATAAGCAGCATAATAGAAAATATGAACAAAGAATAATCTACTGAAGGTTTTCAGCGCAACACTATTAATGTAAAATATTATATCGGAAGTGGATAGTGAGGTGCACTGAACAACTTAAAAACTATCGAGAAATGTACCTAATGCCAACATCATCAGTAATTTGTTAGTGTGTTCATCGTGACTGGCTAGCTTGTCAGTTCGATGTCATTTTCTGGTCGCCTAATAAATCATGCTGCTTTAATTTGCTAACAGCTTTCAAGCTCTTCCTAAAAGATTGAGCATTTAGAAGAGTTGTTTTTAAGTACACTACGGCAAAACTGACCAAAACAGCGATGTCTTCCGTGTAGTTATTTTAGTATTGCGACTCTCCAAACATTCTAACAGTCTCTTCTATTCCAACAGCACATTCTCAGAGCGCATTTTTATCGATATTGACATGGTTTATCAATATAGTGCGATGTTTCAACCAGGATCCAGTGAAGGCCATATATTTTGTATATCGACCATATTCTGATATAGCTGCAGACTTATCGATATCGACACTAGCACAGCACTATTAAGGCGATGTTTCACCAGGATCGAGTGGAGGCGACGTGCCGTATATCGACCATATTCCAACTGCAGCGAACGTCATACACGAGACCTGGGATATGTAAAGCTGTAGGCACACTGAGAGCATTATGCAGGGTGTAAAAAAAAATCGCTGCAAATATTTTAAGAGGTGAATCTGCCCGTGAAACTGGACCACTTTCCCCAAAGAATATAAGTCGAAATATGAATGGGCTGATTCAAGATTTTCTTAAAGTATTTGCACCTAATATTTTTACGTCTTATATTATTATTAACAATTTATTGTGCCTAAGAAACGTTGCAGGAGAAAACGTAGAGAAATGGATACAAAAGGCACTACTTATCTCTAAAAATGAAATTTCCTAAAGGGTTTTAATCATATTATCTTAACTAAGGTTTAAAATCACCAAAATCTCAAACAAAATCATCTGATTTTCAGTCTATTCTTAGGGATACTGTCAATCAAGACAGGAGTAAATCGGTAAACTTACTTAGAATTAGCAAAATCTTAAAATTATGGTCCATAGAAGCGCCTGGAGAAAGCCTATGATCAGTGAATTCAGCTGTCAGCTGCTGATATCAATGTGATGACCCATACAGATATTAAGTAACCTGCCTTACCGTTGAAGTGTTATAATCGATAGTAAAAACTGCGTCGAAATCTGTTTAAATCAAGATATATCATGAGACTGTCGTGAAAGTTAAGTATCTGGAAAGACGACGAAATTGGCTAGCAATATCCTTTTAGACCAACTATTGAGAGAAGAGTTTTGTAGGTATACATATACTAGAAGTTTGTGGCCATTTCTGCAACTGGGTGTCCTAAAAACGACTAGATAATAGGGATTAATCTTGAGAATGACTTGCATGCCACTTGTGGCTGCTAATGGTGAGGCTCTCAGTATGACACTAGCCTACGTGGGGTGATGCTACTACCGACTAAACGGGAATATCTGCCCGGTGGCTGATCTCAAACGAACGCTACTGAATATTGCTCTCAGTGTATCACTTGCCTACGTGGGGTGATGCCACTACCGACCGAACGGGAATACCTGCCCGATGGCTGATCTCAAACGAACGCTACTGAATATTGCTCTCAGTATATCACTTGCCTACGTGGGGTGATGCCACTACCGACCGAACGGGAATACCTGCCCGGTGGCTGATCTCAAACGAACGCTACTGAATATTGCTCTCAGTATATCACTTGCCTACGTGGGGTGATGCAGGTACCGACCGACCGGGGATATCTGCTCGGTGGCTGATCTCAAACAAATGCTACTAAATATTGCTCTCAGTATATCACTTGCCTACGTGGGGTGATGCCATACCGACCGAACGGGAATATCTGCCCGGTGGCTGATCTCAAACGAACGCTACTGAATATTGCTTGGGCTTGCTTGAATTTATTGTTACCCTACTTGGTAAAGCAAGATGGGGTATTCGTCTCAGAATTTAAGAAATAGCGTTTAAAAGAACATTTTTATATAAATATTGCAGTTCCGTGTTTCGGATGGCACGTTAAGCCGGAGGTCCCGTTTGCTAACTATGATGACGTAGGCAGCGGTCGTTACATAACCATGTCAGAAGCCTGCTACTTGTAGAAGGCGGTTGAAAAATTCTGACACAAGGGTTCGTCGGACATCGGGTCTTTACAAGAATTGGTGTCCCACACAAAAAGAGAAGAGAGAATATTGCAGTAGGTTACCTTACCTACCTACTCTTAGCTGATGAAGTCAAAATAATTGTAGTAATTTTTCAAAGATTTTCTTTACTATTTCAGAAGCTTAGGCAACAAACATGTCGGCAGCATACTATAGCAGGTGGTTTAAAAACTCTGACACTAGGTTTCATCGGGTCGCTAAGTGTTACATTCTTACGACTATGTGACAACAGCATAAGAAATTCATTAGTACCATAATTCTTTTTTATGATTCTTAAGCGTCAAATTCTTGCTGGTAAGTAAATTAATTTCACAACAAAATTCAATTTCCAATTTCAGTGTTCCATTTATAAACATGTCTAGTTTCAACACGCGATGAAAACAACATAAATCGGTCTACCTGCGTTTCAAACACCTATTCGCAGACACAAAATGCACGAAAGAAAGAAAGGATATTATTAGTGATGCAACGAATACCACTTTTACGAATACGAATACGAATACGAATAGCATTTTTACTATTCTGCGAATACGAATACGAATACGAATATTTATAAAATAGAGTAAAACAGCAAATAAAAGTTACTTTGATTCATTTATTTAGTAATCAAAATCCACTACAGACAAATTTTTATTTAAAAAACACAATATGCATAAATTTTTAGGCGCAAGACGATTTCTTTTTTCTGTCTGTATATTTCCTGCAGTTGAAAAAAGTCTTTCAGACGATACAGTAGTCGGTTTCAATGAAAAATATTTTTGTGCCAATTTTTTCAATGTCGGAAAATGGATATCTTGTCGCCAAAAATTTAGTGGATCTTCGGACGGTAACAAATTTGGTAGTTTAAGATAAGCATCAACTTCATTCTTAGTGCTTGAGTTATCTGTAAGAAATTAAAAGTCAAAGTTAGTTTTTTAACATGAGATTAAACTATTTTATTAAGCTTGAAATTTAATATACTGCAAGTTACCTGAATATATAGAAATTGGTTCGTCCATTTCCGCTTCTTCAATAATTTCTTGGCATACCTGCCAAATTCCTTTACTTGTGGAAGGTCGAGGTTCTCTTAATGATAAATTCATTTGCCTAGTTGTAGGTCTTTCATTAACAGCAGCATACAATAGTGACCGAGCTGTCTCTGACACTGCAGATGTACTAAAGATTCTCGTTTTAAATCTTGGGTCCAGTACTGTGGCAAGTAAAAAAATTTTTTCTACTTCCATAAACTGAAACCTGGTTTTCAGATCATTAAGAAGATCATCCGCGAGCTTTTTCACACCAGGTTGAATTGATGAACCATCTTTTATTTTTTGGAGACATGTGCCTATACTGCGAATTATTGGAATCGCTTGCGATAATGTAGTGGAATCCTTGCTGAGTTCTTTTGTGGCATCTTCAAAGTTACCCAATACATCAATAATCTGGCATATAAGACCCCACTGTCGGGCAGTGATATCATGGCGACAATTTGTCAAAGATGGCAAAACATCTTGTATAGCTAATCGTTGCTCATACAATCTTTTCAGCATTTGATGTGTAGAGTCCCATCTTGTTTCAACATCTTGAATTAAAACATGTTCTGGTAAATTATATGTCTTCTGAGACATTTTAAATTGTTTTAAAGCAGAGTTAGAATGGTTAAAGTGTGTAACAACACCTCGACAAGTGATCAGTAGTTCTTTTATCTCGTCTTGAGAGAATATACATTTCTTCAATGTTAATTGTAAGCTGTGTATCACACAAGCTACATGTTCGGTTTGAAGATCGATTTCACGAATTGACCTCAGCATATTCGCGGCATTGTCAGTCACTATGGCTGCTACTTTTTCTGTAATGTTCCATTTCATAAAAATATTTTTTAAGTTTAGAGAGATGTTTTCACCAGTATGATTGTCTCCTTCAAATGGAGATACCTCTAAACAAAAAGATTTCAGTTCAAAGTTACTGTCGACGCCATGGGCCGTTAGGCTTATAAAGTCATCGACATGTGACGAACAGTCACTACTCCACATATCTGTAGTAACTGATAGATAGGGAATATTTTCTATCTGTTGTTGAAGTTTTTGTTTTACTCGTTCGTAAATGTCAGGTATAATTTTTTCAGTAAGATGAGTGCGAGACACCATGTTGTTTCTAAAAGAAAAACAAAATAGAATAAATACTTATGTGCATATATAGAAATAGTGTATATATAGAAAAGAGTGCATGCATGGGCTCTAATTTTTTTATTTATAAGGACTAAGAATTAAAAAATAAAAGTACCTACCTTGGAGCAAGTGCGTTTATTGTGCGCTTAAACCCCACTTTATTTACTAAGTCAAGTGGTTCCATGTCGACACAGATTTGTTCTGCGATAAGGTATGTAATTTTAACAGCCCTTGGATCATTTGTTTCAAAGCAAGCTTTTTTTTCTATCACTTCTTCAATAGTAAATTGCCTTTTCGCAGGAGGCGATAATATTTCAGAATCCACCGCATGAACCGAACTGTCAGAAGTGAGTTCTTTCTCGTGAAATCTTTTAACATGAGTCCATAAAGCAGTCGTGGTGTATCCCTTAACTGAAGCATTTTTTCCTCCTCTGGACAATTCACTAGCGCAATATTTGCATTTGGCCTTACTTTCATCACCTAAAAAATAAATGTAATAAAATAAAATATGACACAAAAATATTTACTCTTTTGCTTTATTATAGGTTAAATACCAATACACACTACCTTGTCAATTTACTATGAATTATAAATGAAATAAGTTTACCTGGTTTCTTATCAAAATGTTTCCATATTTCACTTTTATCATGCTTTCGCGAAGACATTATTAACATAAACACTTTATTTTAGCAAAAGAATAACAACTCACACTTTTGCTAAAAGAAATATTATGAAGGCAGTTAACAAGGCAACTTCTTGTCAAATGTAAGAAAATATTACAGATCTTGCGGGTAACTTCCGAAAAAAACAAAATGACAGCTAAACAAAGTTCGGATACACACCAATCTCTGCTAAACGTGTTTTGATACATGATGTCTGAATACAAGTTGCGTTCCGTTTAGCATAAATAATTTGTACGAATATCGTAACCATATTCGGCGAATACGAATATTCGGTGATTAGCTGTTATTCGCCGAATACGAATATTCGTATTCGTATTCGTTGCATCACTAGATATTATAATAATTAAAAAGAGAAAATAAAACACATTTGCAGCCTTCTGCACAGAAGCCGCCACGGCGACGTAGGAAAAATATTTTTCCATTTTAAATAAGTACACGGAAAAGCGCATATATTTGTGTTATCTAGAGTTCGTTAAATATTAGTCGGAACTGAACTGGGATTGCACTTTTTTTTATTAATAGCCCGCTCGTTGATGAGAATGTTCGTTTGAATCAGACAGAGTTTTTCCATATACTTTTTTTTTTCAGCGAAATGAAACGGTACTGAGTGCATAGGTCTTAATTAGTTACGTAAAATTTTCACTAGCTACCATTTCCATCACGGCGATATTTCGAACGCAATAAAAAATACTGGCTGGTTTGCTATATAAATGCGTCAAATCAATCATTCAAATTTAGAATTCGATTGATGGGTGTCCGAGCAACGCGCCAAACCAATCGAGAAGCGAGCACACACGTTCCAAATTTAAACGTAGGTGTTTTCCAAAGCATTGGGCGTCAATCACATATCAATACCAATCGGGGCACCGTAAAATACCTATCTGTCCGAAGGCGGTTTCAGCACGCACACATGCACACTGTTCAAACGTCGAACGTGAGTAAATACGTATCGGTTCGAGTGTGCGCAGTGGTAACCAATCGCACGGAACCGATCAGCCAATAGCGAGGCTTCGTTCGAACTCGATATCACGTTCCCATTATAAGAAGACCCGTCCTATCTTGTCTGTTTGGTAGCGTTTCTTCGTAGGCAGGGCCGGTCTGGGGGTCTATCTCACTGGACGGTAAATTGTCGAAGGTTCGATGTGCTATTGGCTATAGCATGTAACGGAACGTGAATTTTCCGTTTTTTCTCTCCGATGGGAGTGCGTTTACGGACATAGCGCTTATGTATTATCGGTTTTCATACATAGCGCCACGTAGAGGTGGATTGCAATTAATGGGGAATCAGATTGTAGTTTTAATATCTTTGAAACATAGCAAAGTTTTCTTTTGTGTGGTGATTCATGTTAGCCTCATGATGCCTGTTTAGAATAGCATCAACCTATTTCTTTTCTTTGGGTGTTTTAATAGGCCACCAAGGGACTGAAGGGTTTCAGAAACAACCCTCTCTCCCTTTTCGTGTGGGACACCGAGTCATCCAACGACCCGATGAACCCTAGTGACAGAATTTTTCAACCCTCTTCTTACGCCTATAAGACCTGGCGAAGACAACCGTAATTTTACGGCCCTTAAAGCTCTGCCTACTCCGCGAGGGCTAAAGGCGTGATTTGTTGTGTGTGTATGTATGTAGTATTCATTATTATCAATATCAAAATGCCTTTCCTTCACTGAGACCTTTTTCATATCGGTATACTAAGTAATACGTCAGTCGGTCTTATGTCGGTGATACTATGTAGTATCTATTTTACTACAGTAGTAGTACACGTTATAGAATCTCCTCGGATACAAAACACACGATGGCGGAAAAACGTCGTCCTTAAATAAGATATTGAGGGATCATATTTAAATAGGTACAGTTTCAAGGAAACACTTTACTGATGCTCTTAGAAAAAGTAATGGCTTACTATGAAGCATGTTTTTGTAAAATCATAAATGAAGTGGTTGGTGGTAGGTAATAAAAAAGGGTTTTAGAATGTAGAGTCATACATAAGAGTTTCTTATTCCGGGCCGGACCATCCATAGGTAGGTACTTACCCGAAACTAGTTATGGCGTAATTTATTATCAGATGAGTGTAGTGTTCATTTTGCGTTTAGTACATTATGCTCCGAAGGGGATTATTGTAACCTACCGATCTATTCCATTGCCTAAACTCGACTTACTTACTAGCAGCAAATCCCAGAGGCATTTCATTTGGCAAATATGGGCAACGAAAGTTCAACTATTGTCATCACATAAACTTTACGAAAATAAGAAGATTAATTTAAAAAAAAACAATAATCAATATTCTTAATTCATACTAATATTAATGTTTTAAAACAATACGAGTCTGAAGTTTTATTACATTTTTGATGCTAGGACTAATTTTTGTGCCATAGTAAGGAACATTATAGCCTTCGGGTTGCAGAGGCCAGATGGCAGTCTGTGTGTAAAAACTTGGTTCCACGTCAAATCCCCTAGGTTAGTTAGCCGACCACGACAGAGAATGGGATAAGGCAAGGAGAATGATGATGGCGATGACAGGTACATATCAGGCGTGTCGTTGTAATCTCAATACCTCGTCCGCTGCGACTATCAGCCATAGTGTGTCCCTCATCTTATAGCTAGTTGAAAAACGTCTCCCAAGACGTGGTGGATAGATCGGAAGGGGGGTCTGCACCCCCCAGCCGCCCCCCCTGTCGCTTCGTATAGATTTTTCTTTTTGCCGAGGTGCTGCTCCGATATTAAAGACTAGTAGTTGGCGCCTTGGTTCGTTCGAGATTTAATATGAACTAGGTATATTTGAGTTTCTGCGATGAACTTTGTGATAGTTTTGCTGATATTTACATGAATACGTGCATAAATCACGCCTCTTCCACGGAGTGGTAGGCAGAGACAATTTTCTTCCATTTGCTACGCTCCTGGCATACATTTTTCACTTTTTCTACATTCATCAATCTCCTCATGCACGCTCTTTGGTTTAGAGTACGTCTGACCTCACTTTTCTTCGAATCCTCCTCGAATTGGTCCAAAGTCCAGATCACAGAGCAAAAATTACACTTGGCGCGGCGCACGCATGATATCTGTTGTCTGTGGTCCAGGTAGATTCTTGGTGGCCTTCTTTTTTCAATATTTTCACTTAGGCACACACACATACTTCTTATTAATCTCTTTCGTTAATCTCCTTTCATTAAATCTCTCAACGTGGCCATACCATATTTATACTTTCTTTACTTACGTTCTTATCGTAATGTTCCGTCAGTAGCACTGTTTTATCAACAGCTGCAACAGTCCACTGCTGGACATAAGTCTTAAATTAACACGAAAACTTCACTTTGGAGGGTATTTGCCTTAATCGCTTTACTTTGATCACAGAGGAATTAGTATGAAAATTCTTGCAACTTTCAAAACAGTACTAACATTTGAGGAACCTGAAAAGTCTAGATTTTTTAAATGTAACAGATATTCAAAAATTTTGGTCCTAAAGGATAATGATTATAATGATGATTTGGTATGAATATGGTAGAAAACGGCGAATTCCTTAATAGATAGGTAACTAAGTTTGGCCAAAAGCCGATATTCTGATGGTAAAATGGTGACTGCATTCAGCTATTGACCTGAAGTCTAAATAGATCTAGGAGTCTTCCTAAATACCTAGATGACTATGGAAAAAAAACCTATTTTTGTTCTATATTCCGTCATAATGTCGAATTCTTGGGAATTCAGCTGCATTCCTGATCATATGTATTCCTACAACAACTATAAATGCGGTCCTAAATAATTCACCGCATCCAACCGTCAAGATTTTGAAAACTTCTTTTAACTGGACCCTTTCTTCTTCTTCTTCTTTGCGTATCGAGGAAAATCAAACCTTACCAGAACTGGACTCTTTAAGAAATATGTATGATTATGATGAATATGGTGCACAAATATGGCATAATCAAGATCTGAGCCGAATTTAGGCCATATTCCTGTGACAATGAGGATTAAGTACATTCACTTTCTTACGTAAGATGCATTTAGCTATTCCTACAACATTGCCGGCTATTACAAGACGCTTTTCTGTTTTTTTATTGTCGCTCGCGAGATATTGCGTTCTAGCTGGATTTCCAGTTAACTTTCAAGTGAAATTGAAATTCCATTAGACAGATTGCGTTTTAACGTCGACTCTATTGGGGGGTTTTGCCCCCCCGATGGGGGGTGGCAGGGCGTCCGTTGCCGGGACTTGCGGGATCCCGGGATTGATTTATATTTGATCTCTCCTTTTTATTTGCAATGGTTTGATCGTGAATCTAGGTCAGATGTGACGAGATAGTGTTATTTTGTGCAGAAAGTCTATACTTTCCCTTGTTTTAAAACTTCAATGTATAGAAAATAATACTTTTAAAGTTACGTCTACTCTCTCTTTTATGTGGGACACCGAGTCGTCTAACGACCCAATGTTCAAGTTGCGTTATTTGTAAATAACAAGCAAAAAATCGACTGAATGTTGGTTTTTTAATGACTTTCAATGCACAAGTCCCCAATTTCTACACGAGGAATACAAACTTACTACCTATAGGTAATACTTAAATTATATATTGTACCTATGGAAAATTGCTCTCTGTCCTTTTTTAACACTTTGCGAATTCACCATCTTCTACTTCATCTTCTTCTTCGTGTGGGACACCGAGTCGTCCAACGACCCAGTGAACCCTAGTGTCAGAATTTTTCAACCGCCTTCTACAAGTAGCAGGCTTCTGACATGGTTGTGTAACGACCGCCGTCTAAGTAATCATAGACAGCAACCGGGACCTACGGCTTAACGTGCCATCCGAAACACGGAACCATCTTACTTACGGACAATCGGGTGGTTCAGCCCGCAATGTCCTAACCAGACTGGGAACAAATTCACAAAGTGATAAATATCAACTTTATGAGTGACCCACCGAGAATCGAACCTGGAATCTTCTGCGTCTAAGGCAGTCGCACTACCACTGCGCCACATCGGTCGTCAAATCTACTCATCTTCATCTACTTCATCGAATCTATGGGAAACATTTAAATTCTATTGAACCAGTGTTCGGCCACACTGATCTTCATCACAAACTTAATAATTCACCATTTAAATCTGCAATGAATTTGCCGTGTGATGCCGGCTTAGAATAGCATCACCCCATTTCCTACCCGTGGGTGTAAGTGTGAGCCTGGCCGGCCCCGAGGCAGTGCCTTTTTTATCCCACTCGTGCCGCGTTTCTACTAGGAACATAAAACTGTTATTAAAAAGAGACAATTGTGTCTGACAATTTTCTCTTTTTTACAATGACTAATTTATTTTTAGCGACAGTATTGTATTGTAAATTTTTGACTTTCTGAAAGAATTCGTTGTGAATCTACTTGGAAATAAACGATTTATTAATATTAATAATATATTAAAAGTGTCGTAAGGGGCGACTGAGGGACTTGAGGGTTTCAGGGGCCCGAATCTGTTGCAGCATTTTGACATATCGTGAAAGCGATATGCCCTATAAGGCTTCGGTTACGGTTTTTACCATATTGGGAACAGTCCATTACAGTTTTTGTTACCAAAATCATACTCAATTTGCTTAGAGCCAGCAATGTAGGACCTTATCGCAAGCTATAAACCGTAAATACGCGCGTTTAAAAAGTTGTCATCTAACTGCCAAAAAAAAGAATAAGTCAAAAAACGGTATGGGCCTATTCTGGCTTGATTTTGGCGTAATCGGAACCAAATCGTATACACCGTCCTTTTCAGTATTTATGACACCGGTAGAAACAGAAAACATTTCCGCATATTGGTTCTAATACCGGTCACTCATAGTTCTTTCCATTCATTCAATTTCCTGTCCTAAATTTTCTTCTGTCAGTTTTAGCTTTGTTTACTTTGCAATAAATTGTATTTGAGTATGTGAAAATTCGAAATATTAATTATATTTTATAAGTAATTGTTATATAAGAAATACACATGGGTTTCACGGACCACGGATACATACATACGTATTATAATATGTACGTGCGACGATGTCTGTGTCGATTGTTAAAATAGGTACAATTTTTTAAAATTATTTTGCTTTAGTTTTTTACTTATATCCCCCTCATCCATTAACATGATGGAGTGTCATGCACAAATCGAACCCCGAAAAGTATACTCTGAGCAAAGGTTGGTACTATATTGAGCTAGAGCCTGATAAAGTGATAATGATAAGTCACCACGCTAGGATCGGTTACGGAACAAAATATCAGTTACATTTTTTGATATAGTGGCAATTTGATGAAGTGACTGTCTTTCTCACTCTGTATGTATGTAATCATTGAAGCATTGCACCGATTCTTATTTTCTTTGCTTGAGAATCTTACTATGGCTTATAACCCATTATTGTCTCTACCAACTTCAGATATACCTACGCTATCAGCCTGCCTACCTTACAAGTAAAGATAGTAAAGGGAGTAAATTTTGTAAAGGAGAACTTCTCGATGAATAATTTGAAGATAAAATTTAGTAAATAAAACTAATAAAGGTAACTTAAAACTATACGATTAGAATTTCTGAGTAGGAGCACCTGGAGCTCCATTTCTGAAACGTCGTAATTCGATTCATGCTGTAATTTGTTTCCTTCTAATTATGCTTGTATCCCACATTCTACTTTACATATCAATACCCACATATCCTATAAATTCACAGAAAGGTGAGAATTAAATCTTAGAGTAATAGAAATTATAATACATTGGACCAGTCGTTGCGGACTCCCATACACTGAATCAAAATAAGCAATTTATGAAAATCTTTAAATTCTATCACAGTACCAACTGATTTTGATACACACAACAGTCTAGCTAGCATAGTACAGTTACAGATCACAGCGGCAGATAGAAAAAAGAACAAAGTAATAATATTAATTTCTGATTCCATTTTAGTTGTCATAAAGTGGCACGTGCGTTCTACCGATGAGGAAGAAGATTGTGCCGATTTCATTACCGAGTACCAGTTTAAACACAGGTGGTATGGATGGTATTCGCATTTAATCCACCACCACTGCAGCGAACGAAAAGCAGTGCTTCTTTTTACCCGACTACAGCAAAGCAAAAAGGAGGGTTATGATTTTGACCGGAATGTATGTATGTATGTATGTATGTATGTGGCAATAATTCCTTTGTTCCCTGCTAGCTACGAATCTACTTATCGGAATTTGACAAATGAGGTGTCAATAGAAGCGTCTGAACAGTCCGATGGTTATAGGCTATGTCATGTCACAATAAAGTGAACATGGCGCCCTCTAGCGTGCATAAAGATACGAAGAAAATTTTTTTTTTCTTCAAGTGGTATCGTGTTGGGTATCAAACAAAAGGGCTTAAATAGCACATTTCAAAAATATATATAATGTAGGTGAAAGTTTGAAACTTTCTTGCATTTACGCAATGTCAATTTAGTATGAAATTGGTACATCGGTTTTTCTCTTTCTCTCTTTTCGTGTAGGACGCCGAGCCGTCTAACGATTCAATTTCTTTTTTCGTGTGGGACACCGAGTCGTCTAACGACCCGATGAACCCTAGTGTCGGCATTTTTCAACCGCCTTCTGCAATTAGCCAGAAACATGGTTGTGTAACGACCGCCGTCTAAAGTGATCATAGACAACAACCAGGACCAACGGCTTAACGTGCCATCCGAAACACGGAACCATCTTTCTTACGGACAATCGGGTGGTTCAGCCTGCAATGTCCTAACCAGACTGGGAACAAATTCACAAAGTGATAAATATCAACTTTGTGAGTGACCCACCGAGAATCGAACCCGGAACCTTATGCGTCAAAGGCAGTCGCACTACCACTGCGCCACATTGGTCTTCAATGAGCCTTTATGTCAGAATTTTTCAACCGCTTTCTACAAGCAGCAGGTACATTGGTATCGGTATCGGTGTGGTGTCGGTCTTGGTGTCGGTATGTGTCATACTCGTGGAGCTGATCTGATGATGAAAACGAAAGGCAGACAAGGCGTGATAGCACTACATACGCTAAATATCTGTGTATAAGCTATGGTAAGAAAGAGCTGCTCCTTAGGCTCAGATCTGACACATTTTTCATCATATTTAATGGGATCGAAGTAGAAAAGTACCGCGAAAATTATCACATTTAAATTAATTTAACGCGTTAAGAGATCCTACTAATCCTAATCCTAATTCCTTATATAATTTATAAACGCGGATATGTGTTTGTTAGGACTTGGCGCTAAAACGGCTGAATAGATTCAAATGATACTTTGTACAAAGATGAAATAATGTCTAGAATAAAACACAGGCTGCTCTTTACTGTGGTTAAATTTCTTATTTTTAGGGGAACACGCACTTTCCAAAATTTTTGAAAAAGGTAGTGCTATTAAGCCAATTCGCGTTTTAGGAAAACTAACAGCGACATCTGCTTTCTGAGACTTTTGACTTACTCAATTGGGTAGCTGCACCAAAAATTGACGTTTAAGTCATAATACGTACTGCTACTGCATGTAAAATATGTTTGAATAAGGTTTATATCGTGTTGTGTATCAAACGAACTGTCATATTTTTCATCTCATATAACGGGATCCAAGTTGAAGGTACCGCGAATTATTACATTTAAAGTAATTTAACGCGTACATAGATAGGTAGGCAGAGCGAAAGCGGGATAAAGGAGTGATATGTGTTTATATGTATATATGTATAGATAGGTACATGTATGTATGTACATAAAAGATCCTACAACTAATATTCTAAAAGCAGATATTTGTGCATTTTTCTTAGAACTTGTCGTTACAAAGCTTCATAAATTCATACGTAGCTAAAATAATAAATGAAAACATCTATTTTGGTAACGAAACCAACAGCAAGCATCGATCCGGAGGGTGAGGGGGGCTTTCCCCCTCGCAGAAAAAAAAAAATTGAGACAACTTTTTTGGTGATGAAACCAGCAGCAAGCATCGACACGGGGGGTTGAGGGGGGCTGGCCCCCCTCACAGAACAAAGAAAATAAAAAACCTGTTTTGGTAACAAACCAGCAGCATGCATCGACACGGGGGGTTGAGGGGGGCTTGCCCCCCTCACAGAATAAAGAAACTGAAACATTTGTTTTGGTAATGTAATCACACGGGGGGTTACTAGCATATTTTATATACACCTAACAAAATCATAATACAGTTTAAACTCGTACCTACCTACATCTTCCAACAAACAATCGTGAAAATTTAAGTTTACAACCCCAAAATATTTAAAATAAAAAGAAGTCTAAAAACTAAAACCCGACTACTGAGATTTCGCGCTCTAAAAAGTAAGAAACAAGAAATCTGAAATAATCACTACTCACGATTGAATGTGTTTTTCGTCTCCAAAATTCATACAAAGTAAACAGCTATTATAATTTATTTTCATGGCAGTTTAATATAAAGTTCATAGTGGTTTTCAGGTGATAGCTGTGGTCGTTTGCCACGTGTTCTAGTACTTACTATCTAGTTTATAAAATAAACAAGGCAACGTGGCAAACGACCACAGCTATCACCTGAAAACCACTATGAACTTTATATTAAACTGCCATGAAAATAAATTATAATAGCTGTTTACTTTGTATGAATTTTGGAGACGAAAAACACATTCAATCGTGAGTAGTGATTATTTCAGATTTCTTGTTTCTTACTTTTTAGAGCGCGAAATCTCAGTAGTCGGGTTTTAGTTTTTAGACTTCTTTTTATCAATTTAAAGGAGAAGCGGAATGCCTACTGAAAAAGATATCTCATCTAAAGCGTTTTTCGGCTGGAATTGCTACGTGAGGATGATAAGAGAAACCAGGAAGTAATAATAGATTTCGTCGCTGTTGACCAATCGTAGCATTTCCAGTAATCATCATCGTCGCAAACCTTGATTTACTTTGAAACTGTTTGTTTCCTGACGTGGTTTAATAATTCTTCACACATAATAATGTTATTTAGCGTTTGATCTTGTATTTTTTTTTTCTATGATTGTTGGTAACCTGATGAAAATATTTTTTCCTATTAATTTTGTTATTCTGTGTAGTCTCCTATAGTATTCCTCGTAAAGTCCAGATGCTTTTTAAAAGGTATGTCGATCTATAGTGGTGCAAACATCACTTTATAAAGCAACCTTATAGCTATAAACTTGGGCATAGTGTTTATCCTTTAATTATGTAAAATTTTAAAGTACATATCTCGTCTATTAATATTTTGTAGTTCAAACTAAGTAATTAACAAAGGGCTCTGCTGGAACTGCAAGTTTCTGGAAAAACGGTGAGCTTATAAGGTTAATTTTCCATTGTAGAATCATACCTTTTAAAAAGGCATTCGGGCCGTTATATGAAAAATTCTCACGAACTCCTGAGCCTTACGAGGTTAAAGTCCTCCTTTAGTAGCATCATAGATACTACAAACACTTGGTTTTAAGGTTCCGTGGTTATTAACACTAAAACTATAAGACATTATTACGGGTTTTAACTCACAGTAGGGATATATCGAGCACCCAATATTTCGGCGATGTTGCAATCGCCATGATCACGGGTAAACTGGAGCGGCTGCGGGTGACGGCTAAGGGCAAACATATCTGTCTACCCTCATTCTTCTGCGTTTTTTCGGAACACTTTGGTCACTATCGGTACTCACTCGAAAGTCATCTCGACAACACACACTAACGGTATCGCATGATTTTATTGCAGGTTTAGACACAAACTTATTTTTACACAAATTTACCACTGGATTCCATGTACTTGACAATTTGAAGCCATCTTCTCTATTGAAATTTTTGTACTTGGTGATTTCAATAGCCTCGCTTACCAGTCTTGGTATGTAGTGGCGTTCGGTCGAACCACTGGATCTGGTCTGGTCCAAACCACTGGATCGAATTACATAATCCAAAAGTACTTTCGACCGAACGCCACTACATACCAAGACTGGTAAGCGAGGCTATTGAAATCACCAAGTACAAAAATTTCAATAGAGAAGATGGCTTCAAATTGTCAAGTACATGGAATTCAGTGGTAAATTTGTGTAAAAATAAGTTTGTGTCTAAACCTGCAATAAAATCATGCGATACCGTTAGTGTGTGTTGTCGAGATGACTTTCGAGTGAGTACCGATAGTGACCAAAGTGTTCCGAAAAAACGCAGAAGAATGAGGGTAGACAGATATGTTTGCCCTTAGCCGTCACCCGCAGCCGCTCCAGTTTACCCGTGATCATGGCGATTGCAACATCGCCGAAATATTGGGTGCTCGATATATCCCTACCGTGAGTTAAAACCCGTAATAATGTCTTATAGTTTTATTACAAACACTTGGGCTCCTAAAATTATGAGACTACGACAAGAACACGCATTTCGTTCTTTTCCTTTCTCTATCTATTCGTATGCTGCTGGCACAAGGACATTGTTATTTTGAAAAATAGATAACTATGAACAAATAGGCTCCGAAATGAGCACTAAAAGTTTTAGAAACCCCTAAACGATATTCCTACATATTATAAAAATTCATAAAAAGCAATGAAATAACAGCATGATGTGATACATATTATGATTCAATATATGGCACTGTTAACATTTAAAACGCGATATCAAAATCAGTCCTATTTAGAATTATGGTTTCCTTAGCCTACTACAAAGCCTATTATGCTTTAAACCATACTACCTCCTTATAATTTTGTTTGTCTGCCTGTGTTCGAAAATGTCCGACTCCAATTCCTTCGTTAGTTTTACACCTATGTAGTTTCATAAGAATAGTATTGAAGTAATTTTAGAACCGTCAGCAATAAAATAAAAAATGTTTGTTGAATCTTCCCTCATACATACAAGTGTTCAGACGACAGGAGCTACCAGTATTGTTAGTCGATAAGCAGCCTATTTTGTCACGAAGTTTTTTGTAACTTTATCATCTCGGTGAAGGTCGTTGATGGCGGAATCCCCTACTATATAGGGAGGGCAAACAAGGCAAACGCTCTTCAACTCTCCGGTAAAATTGTTGAGTAGGAAAACAGATTTTATTTGAAACAGATTTTTTATTGGATCAATAACAGACTTTAGCCCAAATTAACTTTTACCAGCAGTTCTTAAAGTAACTTCTTTCAGAGAGCAGCAGATGTTTTCTTATATAAGTTTCTTATTATTGTATTTGAAGTACTTGCAATTAAAGCAATATTTTCATGTTTTGTAATAGGAACAGTGCCAGATGTTCTAAGATTCGCATTTATATATTTTTTTGAGGACATCGTTCTGCAATAAATAATTGAAGTTTGTTAATATTTGGTCAATATTCTCACTAATAATCTACTATCCAACAATATATTCAAGCATCTAACCCAGTAGTGATATTTGCTAGCGTTGCTAGCATAATTTTATATTTTTTGTAAATAGGTATAGATACATACAAAACACCCAGACTGGATACAAATATTTTAGAATTAACTTAACAAACATTTATGTCCTGTAAGGATCGAGCCCCCACCCAGGAGGAACCCAAGAGCGTCGGTGGGCAAGAGTTCAGAACACCGGTCTTACAATGTAAGAACCGAGTTAGATCGTCGCCATGTACTAATGTGTTTTTACTAACTGCTCTTTCGTTGAGGAATAACATCGTGATGAAACCCATATTCAAATTAAATTTGAATTTAGATGATATTTGAATGTGGCCCGACCCTCGGCGTAGAATAGAAGGCAGGGGTACTATCGACTTATCCCGATAGCATAGTGAACCACTTCGGTGCTACACCATCGGACAATCTTCACAGCCAGTCAGTCAGCCCTATCATTGTAAAATTCAGCACAAATTTATGGGTTACGGTAGCTTAGCTAGCAGTAGTAGCATTTTGCCATACTAAAGATAAATTTTCACAATTTAGTTTATTTTTTTGTTTATGTTTTGATTTTTTAGACATTATGCAAGACGACAGCTCTATAAAAGACATCAACGTCAATCTTCCTTAGATTTCGTGACACGAAGTTACCAAAAAGTATAAGGAGGAAGTGTCTATGATTTGACAGTCGTGTAAAAAGTTCTGTGGCCACGGTGGTGGCCCCGCCAAAGCGAGAAACGTGATAGTTTCCGATATACTAGACTGATCAAATTCTCGGGATATATTGTCAATAGTAATTTCATTAAACAGGCAAAGTTTCAGTTTTATAGCTCTTATCTTTTTATTATTTCAACGATGTCTAAAATCCGCCAATCCAATTTAGTCATTGACACGCTGATGATCATCAAAATTTTTGAGTACTTCCTGAAGTGCCAGAAAGCTGAAATTCGTTATCGATTGTTTAATCGATGGGATGTTTATCCCATAAACCCTCCACAACCTTCCAAATTGAGGGGTTAAAGTTTTAATGAAACTTTCTAGGATTTTCATGCTAGAAGTTAGATATTTGGTATAAGGACATAATATAATATAGTATTATAGTATAAAATCACTCTACGCTCTACCCTCTAAGAAAAGGGGGGCGGAAGTGGTTCCCCTTCACTACAAAACCAATGAAATCCGACCAAAAACATTTAAATGCCAATTTCTTTTATAAACCCTACATATTTGTTAAATGTATGGTTTGCTGTTTCAGCAGAATGAAGACAATAACAATTTGACTGCGGAAATTAGACTAAATGCGCCTTTTCGAAGGAAGAAGTTTTTCTTTCGTTTGGCCAAGCTGTATATTTTAACTAAGATGTAGGTAAAGTTTGTAAGACAGTTGGTGTACTTAGGGCGCGTAGATTGAGAAGCTTGGCTCTATTTTAAGGTCTGATGTCTATTTGTTGCGCTTTGACTATATCTTGACATGAAAATGTTTTTGGTGGGATTTGTTTTTCGTTATATCATAGGTTTGTTTAACGTTTAGCAACACGCCGGGACTGGAGGCCGTGTTTACCATGATGACTATATCGACGTATCTATCAAGATTCTGGAGTACCTGATTTAGACCATAAAGAAAGTCCACTTTAACAAAAATAAAACAAAAACATATATTTTGATATCGCAAAGGGTAACTGGAAGAGATCTCTTAACGGGATAAATCCGCCTTTGCGCCTTTTATGTTTTACAATACTTAAATTAATAGTAGTAACAGGATTATCACCACGATTATGTTTGTTTTTACCTCGATATTTCGAATCGGTTTCACGCTCCATGGTCACGAGTAGACTGTTTTGGCGAATATTGTCATCCTGCTAGCGGCAAACCTATCTGTCTACCCTCTTTCTGATACATCGACTGCGATCCGTTCGGTTGCTCGTACCACTACTATCTTATGTTTCACTTATTTCATTGCTACTGTTAACTTCTGTGGTACAATAAAGTTATTACATTCTGCTACTGCTACAGCTACATCAGTCCATTGCTGGACATGAACCATACTCACCACGCTTGACAGTCAAATTGGTGAGCGCAGTGCAAGATTTTGTAGATATTCAGCGGAAACGCTGCTGCTCGTTCTTGGATTCATCCCTTAGTCGCCTTATACAACACCCACGGGCAAAAATAGATTGATGCTAATCTAAAGCGACAGCCGATGTTATTCGATTACCTCCATAATATAAAAATGGAAGCCGAAATCAGATTGTCGATCAACTAAACTATCCTACTCTTCTGCGGAGACTCAACATTCAAAGCTAAAGTTGTTCAACATAATGAGATGTTTTTGCAGATACATAGCAAACGAGCATCGTGTTGTTTAAAGTCTGAGAGCTCATCACTTCATAGTATAAAGCAAAATTCGCTTTAGGTGTCTGTTTATTTTAAAAGATAGAGTGATTCATGAGGAAGGTTTATATGGACAATATTGGCAAAAAAACGACTACTTTCAAAGGGAAAACGAGTTACAGCGGGCGGAGCAACTAGGCGGGTGGCTTGTCTTACCTAGAGATATCACTGCTGTCAATAGAATGTATAAAAATGTCTCAGTTCTGCGGAAAACGAGTAGAAGAAAACCGCCGCAAAATCCCTTACGTAGTCTTAAAGACCTCGTATAATGGAACCTTGGTAAATAAAAAGACATAATTCCTACTCAATGGTATTTTTGACGTACAAACAGCTTTAGAAATAAATACATGTCGGGACTGAAGTTTGCACCCATTTTCAAGCAGCACTATTTTTAGTTAAACATTGAACTTGGCTACCAACTTCTACATTTATGTTTGTGGTGGGACTATCTTTGTTTCAAAAAAGCCTTACTAATAACAATTCTCCTTGTTCAGTCGATCTTTTTTGTAAAAAAAATTGCCCAACACTTCGCCATATCGTTTTGGACCCCATCACTAAACGATATCGTTTTTTTGACATAAAATAGCTATTGCAGTGTATCTTATTTTGACGTAAGTTTATGCCAAAAATATGTCCTTATTCGGGTAAATCATTCAAAATTGAGTGAATGATATGAATTTTTTGACCTACGATTTCGAACACACAGACATATGCAAAAAAAAAATTTTGTATACATAGACTGCTATTAACCATATCTTTTTTTTGTTTACTACAAAACTATCAATGTACTGCTAATTCGGCGCGATTTGTCGTCAATTAGCCAGAAACCACCCATATGGTTTTCCATATCGTTTTTTGACGTATCGTTTTTCACACAGATTCGACCCCCAGGTGTATTACAACTTTTAGGCGATAGGCTGACAACCTGTCACTATAGTGATACACAAATTATCTCAAACGGCCCTCTATATTTGTCAGACGTGGCGACAGCGACCGTATTACTACGGTAGTTGACGCCCTGCCTACCCCGTAAGGGATAGAGGCGTGAGATGTGTATGAATCTGCAACATATACGACGCTTTAACGATATTGTTTACTTACATAACATCTTTGCAGTGTGCGCTGAAAATGTAATTCTAAATAGACATAATAAATCCAGATATACAGGGTGACCGGTAAATTGATGCATTCCTTTCAAGGGATGAACCAGCTCATGAAACTGAACAACTTTCCCCATGGAACATAGGTCGAAATATGAAAAAAAAATTTGGCCCTCCCATACAAATTGACTTAGTCGGTCGGTAATTTTGTATGGGTGGGCCAATTTTTTTTTTAATTTGTCGACCTATGTTCCATGGGGAAAGTTGTTCAGTTTCATGAGCTGGTTCATCCCCTGAAAGGAATGCATCAATTTACCGGTCACCCTACATTGGCAAGTAATAAAATAACAAGGACTCGATTCTAAATGTACACTAGCGAGTAATAAACTCAATCCCAATCACTAATCTACTAATAAATCTTTGCGGCTAACAGCTCTAAATACAACGGTAATTTACAATCAAAATGTCAATGCGGCATTAGACATTGGCATTAAATTCGTCTTACATCGACGACATTCTGGGAAGCTACAGACATTTTGCGTCGTGATTTTATTATAGCATTTTCATTAATTTTGTTGAAATAATTTATGTGATGCCGGCTTAGAATAGCATCACCCCACCTCCTTCCCATAGGTGTCGTAAGAGGCGACTAAGGGTTTCTGTGTATTCCAACTCTAGGCGACAGGCTGGCAACCTTGAACCAAGACTTGTCACTACAGTGATACAAGAGTCATCAACCACCCGATTGTCTGAAAGAAAGATGATTCCGTGTTTCGGATGGCACGCTAAGCCGTAGGTCCCGGTTGCTGTCTATGATTACTTAGACGGCGGTCGTTACACAACCATGTCAGAAGCTTGCTACTTGTAGAAGGCGGTTGAAAGATTCTGAAGGTTCATTAGGTCGTTGGAAGACTCGGTGTCCCACATGAAAAGCGCGAGAGAGAACTTACCTACATACATATATCACGCCTTTATCCCTTGCGGGGTAGACACAGCGTTAACGGCCGTAAGAATACGGTCACTATCGCCACGTCTGACATTTTTGAGGATTGTTTTCTAAGGTTGTTTCAGAAAGCATCACTATAGTGACAGGTTGTCAGCCTTTCGCCTAAAAATTGTAATACACCAATACTCTCGAGTCCCTTAGTCGCCTCTTACGATACCCACGGGAAGGAGGTGGGGTGATGCTATTCTAAGCCGGCATCACACGGCAGAACGTACAGACCAGAAAATACTGTGATAATGTCGTTATTATATTTACTAGTTGCACTTCGATCTAATATACCGCTCTAGTTAGTTTATTGCTTGTGGACGGACTGAGGTGGGATCTTGCTTACATTGTAGCTAATGCAGGTATTAATCTATTTCAGGGATCAACTGACCGTTTTTTCTTACCAAAGGGTTCTTTCAATGACCAGGAACTCTGAAAAGTCGTAATTCGATTCCGTGCGCGGAAGTCCGCCACTACTGGAGCTCAATTTCTGGAACGTTCGTTTTCGTTTCATGCGAAAATCTGCTACTTATTATGCTTTAACCACACGTTCTAATTTCTATTACTCGACTCAAGGGTATGTGTGAATTACTAAATACTAAATATTTAATTACGAAAAAGTAAAACGTGTGATACATGCAAAATAAGTAGCAGTTTTTAGCATGAAACAGTAACCAACGTCGTCATTGGAGTCATGCGAAAATTTACTAAGTACAAATTTTGCTTGTAACATGTCACTTTCTTCTTTACTTATCGACTCCCACATACCCTAGTAAACACGCATACCATTGGCTATAAAATTACTAAGTCAAGTAGTTAAGTAGCAGTATTTTAATTTGCCGTGTGATGCCGGCTTAGAATAGCATCGCCCCATGTCCTTCCCGCGGGTGTCGTAAGAGGCGACTAAGGGACTCGAGAGAATTGGTGTATTACAATATTTAGGCGACAGGCTGACAACTTGTCACTATAGTGATACACATATTTTCTGCAACAATCTTGGAAAACAATCCTCAAAAATGTCAGACGTGGCGATAGTGACCGTATTCTTGCGGCCGTTAGCGCTCTGCCTACCCCGCATGGGATAAAGGCGTGATATATGTATGTATGTATGTATTTTAATTACGTAGACCAGTCGTTGCGGACATCCGTGCGCGGGATGGAATTCAGATGTTTCAGAAATGGACTCTTAGATCTGACGACGTGTATCTATATCATGTATAGGGTAGGTATACGTAAATGGCTTTGTATAGGAGAATGTGTGATAATAAGCACAATTAGTAGCAGATTTCCTTCCTATTCCTATTACTTCCATCTATGTGCTGTTGTAAAAAAAAACATTTTTGAAACTAAAGTCTGCTAAGCAAAGCTAACAAACATAATTTTCAGTATTGAGAAATATTAACTCTGAACCCCTGAGTTCGGCCCTGCATCGGAAAGATCATGAAAGCATTCCTCCGACATTTAAATGCGTTCATTTTCATAGATTTATCGACGGACTTGCCTGAAAGTACAGGCATTCTCAAACTCTCCAGTCATTAGCGTTGAGGTGACATTAACCTGAATGTCCCAAAAGAAAGATGGTTTCGTGCTTCAGAGAGCACGTTAAGTCCTCACATAACCATGTCAGCAAGTGCTTGAATAAATTAAAAACAGGGTTCATCAAGTCGTTGGACGACTCGGTGTCCGACACGAAAAGAAGAGTCAAAATACTGTTTTTAGACTATTTCAATAGAGTCTACAATATCTAAATTGTTAGCTACTATAATGTGTTATGTTGGTCCGAATAGCATCACCCCATAGCATACCTCAGGGTGTCGCAGGGATGAATCCAGAGAATGGGTAACAGCGTTGCCATCTACAACACCATGCAATATGTCGCCAATACGCCTGCCAAACGTGGTGAGTGTGCCAAATATCCCTAAACAGGGATAGCCCATTTGTCTTGGGAGGGCCATGTCTAACAGTAGGTAGACTATTCTGCTGTTGTCGTTCTAGTAAACTATGCACGTCATTTGACCCTAAGGTTGCACTATATAAAACAGGGTTTTTTTAGCGTCACAATACAGGTTTTTTTTCAATGAGAGGTGGGGTTTACAATCAAAGTTTGAGAAGCATCAGTCAAATGCCAATCGCTTTGGAAACCGAACCGGCGCGATATTTGCAGCCGCCACCTGCGCGGTCACAAATCATAGCGAGGATATATAAATAATTATAGAAGATATGTTATTTATTATAGCTAAGATATTCGACGATATTGCGAGCGCTAGTCATAGCATATTTGAAGAAACATCATTTGAACCTCGGTGCATCATCAATTTGCTAAATTTGTTTGTCATTTAGGTATTAGTTATTCTTATTTTAACTTAACTCCTACTGTTTGGCAATAAAACACAATCGCATCTGATAAGATCTAAGATCAATAAAAGATTTTTTTACCATGTTTATCGCCTCATACCTAGACAATAAACTAGTCAGTTCAGCACATTTTACAAAGGTTTAAGCAGCAATTTCGGGGATATGAAATACTCTTGTCTTAATCTTTGATGCAAATTAATATAATATGATTATTTTGCCAGCTTTGTAGTTCAACTGTCATGATAGAGGCGTTGTAAACACTTCACATCACCTAAATGCAGCGCAGTACTTTTCATTATAACAAGGATTGCTCACCAGACCCCAAACGCCTTCTAGAAGACACACAATGACCGACTGTCTCCCATAATTCTTTCAAGTTCTGTTGAGTTCGAATAGGTAAGCGTAAAGGCTGAAATGATAAGCTTCTTTTTTTGAAGTCTGTCTAGATAAACTATCAAACCTGAAGATTCAAACCTGAAGATTCAAACTTGAAGATTGGTATACATATGAGGCTTAGCTAAACTCAAAGAGTTTATTTCCTAGGAGTATCAACATAAGTCAAGTGTCAAAGTTTCAACAAGAGCCAATGCCATTTGGTATGCAATTTTAAAAAGAGGTGAGAACTGTCCTATATAAAATTTCTTATTGTAAAGCATATACAAGCAGAGATTGATTCTAACTACAATACTCCTCGAAATAGCCCTTCTTACGCCAATAAACTACTCAAGAGCGTCCCATTTGACACTCCCATACAAAATTAGCATCATATCGTCAATACAATATCTGTGGCTATTTCTTCGCAGTCACATACCAAACATAGAGGGTGCTACAAAATCGTTTACAAAAGCCAGTCCGTGCTTCGAAGGGTACGCTGATCTGTCGGTTCCGGTTGCTGTCACGGTGGTAGTTACACAATCATGTCAGAAGCCTACTAGTTATAGTAGGTGATTAAAGAACTCTTAGGGTTCAGGGAGTCGGTGTCTTACACGAAAAGGGAGAAAACTTAATTTCTATGAGGCTATAGGGTATATTTTAATTGTGTAAGTAGATATTATATTTCATAGCAAACAAACTGACAGAACAGTTGTAGGTATTGGTCATACTAATAGTAGATAACATTTACAAAAAGAAAAACAACCACCGTACCAGGCGGCATTACAGCTAATTAACTAAAACTAATTTCAAATTGATGACCAGAGTGATTGTTTAAAGCTTGGTAACTAAAAATACCCCTTATAAAACAATGAATGAGTTTCAGGACGTTAGCCACCTGTATATTTGCAGACTGACAGTTATTGATTATAATGAACCAGCTGTTTGGCACAAATCATCGTTCTTGCATACATAGTTGATGCTTCATTGATTTTCTATATTTATACCTTCAGCTATTCGCATCCTATTTCTATAGGTACTGAACTGTGCGTGTCTGTGGGTACTGTTTCCGGATTTTCTATAATATCATCCACGTAAACTCATTTGCTTCTTCTACAAGTAGCAAAAGATATTCTGACCTACCCGAAAAAAACGTATAGGTGTTGGTAATGTTATTTAAAGTTTAGAGTGATTATGTTTTTCACGTTATTAAGTGACTTATAAAGGCTAGAATTTAAATTAAATGTAGGTAGACATGTATTTTTAAGTTGTCTTATAAGATGCGCCAGGTGTGTTACCGTGACGCGTAACTAATGTTTCTAAAATTTACAACAAGATTACTAACAACTGTCATTTAAATAACGAAAAAATATGTAGGAAATAACTAAAGTGATTTCGAACAAGCCTGTCATACCTAGTTAATACTTAACACCATTTTCCCCTTTCAAATCAGAGCTAAATGTCCATAGTTCGAAGGCGTGAATATTATAAGTATGACGGAACCTAGTAATGTCATTTTAATACCCTTGCAATCGTATACCGTGACATCATTATCATCAAGTAGAAAACCGAAAGAAAACTTATTTTACCATGTAGAAAAAAATATTTTTTTGATAATGAACCCTGTTTTCATAACAATAAAGATGCGAATTTAAATGAAGACGTTTTACCACCAGAAAAGGAAGTTGATACACATCCAAAGACATATGAAAAAGCAATATTCCAAATTGTTACATTTATGCAACACAATAGAGACTAAAGTTACATATCAAGAGAGTTAAATACAAACCAAAATAAAAAGCACATTTGTAATAGAACAAGAAGCTTATTACATTGAAAATACGGTTGAAAATGAAGATTGAAATAGTAAAGTGACAGTAAATGTAAAGTGGTAATCAGGAAATGATCACAGAAATCGCTCGATTGTCCAACAGGTGACAATAGGTTTTGTTTTCTGTAAACTATTGTAAATGGTCGTAAACATTCTTTTCAGCTAGCTTATGGGGAAACTGAATGGTGATGGCGTTTTAAACTATTTCTGATTTACAAACTACTACATCATTAGATTTGATATGATGAGCAGGCATAGCTTGTATATCAAGGGTGGTAAAAGGTGTAACATTTTTTTGTAATTGCAAGTAAAGTTAGGAGTTTTGAAGTAGAAAACACGTAGGGCCTAGGATTGCCGGGCTAGATAGTGAGATTATTTTTTTGGCTAAAATCGCGTTATGTGGACTTTATTCAGCGATGGACTTTAGCAATTATTTGGTTGCCAGGTATTTTTTGACATCTATGAGATCAAATTAAGCTATAGTTTTATTGCTGGTCTATTCGTGTTTGTTTTTCTAAATAATGGCTATGTTTCTTATCTTTTCTTCCATAGAAAGACCACAGGCTAATTGTGCCGGATGTACAGAAGATAACGACTGGATTTGCACTGATCAATGACTATTCTTGACACCATACATGTATGGAGCACTACACACGTACTTACACAGAGAAAAATTAAAGGAAGGCTATAGAATGAAAAAAAGACTAGACCACAATCTGATCATGAGATCATTTGTGACCTGGATAAATAGTTCAATCATTGGTTTCAATCTTTGAAATAAGTAAAAACTTCGACTGCATATTACTGTTAAAAACCTACATCATCTTCACATTACTTCAGCCTACAGCAGTCTGCTTCTGGACGTAAGCCTCCTTCAGGGTACGCCATAAGACACGATTTCCTGTTTTCGTCATCAAGTCACTACCAGCCGCTCTCTTACTCTCTCAATATCCCCAGTGTACATATTTTTAAATCAATCTGATTATGAATCTGGTCCGTGTGTATGTATAACTCCTGATCCTGATACATGCTCCGCGATATGCGTATACGCAGCCGTGCGTGCGCTTCCGAGCATTGTCTACGTACCTTCGCGCGCATGATTATCTTGCCCACATATCTATCTATCTCATCATGTGGAATAGACTAGTGGACGATTTGTCTAACCCATGGGGCTGGAGTTCGGTGCCAGGCAGTTTGCGAGGACCAATGACGATAACGTTTTTCTTTCTTGATATCGCTATTACGATATCGATATTGCTATGTTTCAAATTGTTTGAAAACCAATCACATTGATCGGAAAATCGAAAGATTTTGAACATGAAGCAACCAACACAATGAACGGATAACTGTGGAGTCAAAGGAGTTGAAAGAGAACAAAAGATACAAAAATATAGTGCGAGATCTGGTATAAATGTGTTAAAGTTAAATCAGCCTGCATGAACGAAATTAATTGCTGACTTTTCAGTTTTCCTTTTCTACTTACAATCAAAACTCGCAAGTAGGCAGCTGCCCTACATACAGTTTCCTGTAATTCTCACCACTGAAGAATCCTAGCCCAAATAAATCCATCACCGTTTACAGAGGACTACAAATATCCTGGATGAGCAGAATTCGAGAATCCTCAGGGTAAACACATAGTTGAGGGTCATGCATCACCGCTGCCGGCAGATCTGGAGACTTTGCTTGTTGTTTTAATCCTAAACGCATGTTTGTGAAGAGTGACGTCTGGTTTGTGGGAATCTTGACTGCGGAAGTGCGAATTGATAATTTCATTGGTTCTGTACATGGTTTTGCAATAAGAAATACACCTGCGTGTTGTTTAATAGTCGATTTTAAATTGTTTGAATTCAAAAATATTTTATTCTCATCATGATAGCGGTAATGATTGGGCGAAAAATTTGAATTTTAAATGGTTTGAATTCAAAAATAATTTATTTTCATCCTGTTAATGGTAATGATTGGGCGAAAATTTTTATCATTATCAAAATTATTTTGGTGTGAGTACTTATACGTATAAACATAGACCAACAATAGGTATATACAAAACGCGTCGATAGGGTTTTTTAAATTGTCATTTCTAACCCACCTGCTTAGATTTTCAATGGGCGGCTTTGATATTAAAATTAGCTTTAACTCTCTGACATAGTATTGTAACAATAATAGTTTAGACCTTTACTTGTCTTGTACTTACATGGACGACATAATAACGAATACCTACAATGTTACTGATTGCCTGATTTTTGTCTGGATACCGTAAATATAATGCTACCTATGAAATGTTTACAACTCTCCTGTTGTACAATTTTATCTTTTACCTATGAGAGTTTATGACTACCTCTGTTTTCCACGCGACTAACATCAGAAAAAGTTTCAACAATACTAATCGTTTTAGGGTCAAATGAACCTAATAAGAGGATATTACAACCAACTATTGCTTGTAAACTGTAAACCACTTCCTTAGTGGCCAAATTAAAAAAGAGAGAGACTGTCTTTACTAAAAACTTAATAAACAAAAATACAATTCCTAAGTAGATGAGGGCAGAGGTATAAAACTATTTACATGATAGCTTAGGTGATCTGTCAAAAGCAAGTAACACTGTAGTATGCAAACCATTCAGTCAGCGAAACGAAATTCACGGACATACATACATACATACATATATGGGCATTTCTACGGCAGGAGTAAATTTTTATCACCTCCGTGTGCAATTTTATTTTTAACATTTTATTGACTTTATAATACTGGAAAATTAGGAAAAAAGAATAGAAACATATTTATGCTTATTTGCCATCATTTGCTTCAGTAGATCCTGAAATAATTAAATTTTAATTTCGAGTGTTCACGGAGTTGAGAAATGTGTTCACGGAGTTGAGAATGCACGTTTGTTTTAAGATTTTCATGCACTCATTCAAAGTGATTTATTGTTTTTTAAATGAATAAACAATATAAGACGAATTTCTCCCCATTTCCACTTGCAGATTCTGAAATAATCGAATTTGAATATTGACTGTTCACGGAGTTTAAAAATTTGTTTACGGAGTTGAGAATTTTTAAAGTGTTATTGTATTAAATATCAGCCGATGGTGTAAAAGTTTAAATTCTTTGTTAATTCTGTATTTGTATTTTTTGAATTCAGTTGTGCGTGAAAATGATTTCTGATTTGGTTTTCGTGGATTGCTTTCATCAGTACTACTGTCACAATTTTTACATACATACATACATATATCACGCCTTTATCCCTTGCGGGGTAGGCAGAGCGTTAACGGCCGTAAGAATACGGTCGCCGTCGCCACGTCTGACATTTTTGAGGATTGTTTTCGAAGGTTGTTTTAGAAAACATGTGTTAAAAATTGTAATACACCAACACTCTCGAGTCCCATAGTCGCCTCTTACGACACCCTCGGGAAGGATGTGGGGCGATTCTATTCTAAGCCGGCATCACACGTCACAATTTTTGGTCATTTTAGATCTGAGTCTTTGGCTAATGGACGATTTAAGCGTACCCTGTTAATTTTGATGAAATAGGACTTGACCATCCGGAGGAGTCTGGTGCTGAGGAACAATGAGGAGTACGAGAAATATCCGAACAAGTGGATCATGCTGTTAAAAAGAAAAATTTTCGAAATTTCAGAAAATCGAAAATAAAATGCTAATTTAGCTGGCATCACTCGGCAAATTTAAATGTCATAAAATATTGTCAAAACCAGTGGCATAGTTTATACTACGACTGCTTTGCTTCAACACACTAGCAGTAAGTAGGTGTTACGTTATTTTCCAAAAATACACCTTTACAGCCACAACAGTTCACAGCTGGACATGAGCTTCCCTTATTGGGAAGGTATTGCCATGTTTTCCACGCATGGTAGGTAGATTGGCGAGCATGAAATACGATGTTGCATTCACAGGGAACGCTGCCAGCTATTTTCTTGATGATTAACTTTTAGCCGCCTCTTACGACACCTACAGGTAGAATTGGAGTGATGCTATTCTACGCCGGTACCACACGACATCATTCTAATCACAGTTTTAGAAAAAACTTCAACTCCGTGAACAAAATTCTCAACTCCATGAACAAATGCACACGGAGTTCAGATTCTCGGAGTTGAGAAAAAGCTGGTTTCTTTGAAATTTCTCTCTCACAGTAAAACTTTGTGCAAATCCAATTTTACCTACGTATTGGTATACTATCGAGGCACAAACTACACAAAGTAACAACCTTTTAGCTCTTATAGTTTCAAAAATATTCATGATCCGGAGTTAAGAAATTACCCTGCACCAAAGACGAAGCAAAATTTCTTACCTTTGAAAATGGTAAATTCCGGCAGCATGTCTCAGATTCACTGCACTCGCCTACTCGGACGCAACTGGCAGTTTATGTGAATCAAATAATGGTGTGCATATCGCGCGTGTTTACAGATGTGCGTAAGAGTTTGTGAGTGATACCGAATTTAGTCATAAGCTCGGGACAAATATTTAAAGTAACATAAGTGGTACAAAATAAAATATTATAGACATCTTGGTAATAAATAAGCCTTTGTCATATATCTATATACATGTGAACATAGGAACATTATTATAAATTCCGGAAATTATCGAATTATGGACCAATTTAGTTTCAATTCCGCCAAAGGGACAGGCCTAAATCAGGTAAATTTGGTGTTTTTTTTTCAATTCGGTATATTTTTCAGAAGAAAGTAATATTAAATTAGTCATAATAATTATGCTCTCCAAATAGAACATACATTAAGGATTATGTGTTATTTTTTTGAGATTTTAGTTTATATGTTCAACACTACTTCTGGACCAGGAGAAAAAAAACGGCGTCTCTGTAGAAATGCCATATCACGCCTTTATCCCTTGCGGGGTAGGCAGAGCGTTCACGGCCGTAAGAATACGGTCGCTATCGCCACGTCTGCCATTTTTGAGAATTGTTTTCCAAGGTAGTATCAGAAAACATGTGTATCACTATAGTGACAGGTTGTCAGCCTGTCGCCTAAAGATTGTAATACACCATAACTCTCGAGTCCCTTAGTCGCCTCCTACGACACCCGCGGGAAGGATGTGGGGTGATGCTATTCTAAGCCGGCATCACACGGCACGGACACCAGCCATATATCTGATAAGGTTTTGGTAGTATCTTTTTATAAATATCTTTTAGGGATAGGAAAACAAACCTCAATTACTTGATATATTCGTTTTCATGCCGCTTTCCGTATTGATGAGACAATTGTACTTTCATCGTCACTTACGACGTTTCGATTATCGTCTAATCGTTGTAATTGCTTATTCGAAAGTGCGTACACGCACTCTCTAGCAAGCATTGTTGTAATATTATCATTCGTATCTAAATTCACACGACCGTCCCCATTATCTGAATCTATAGTATACATAATTAAACCTCTATTTATGTTAGTTACATACATACATACATATATCACGCCTTTTTCCCTTGCGGGGTAGGCAGAGCGTTAACAGCCGCAAGAATACGGTCGCCATCGCCACGTCTGACATTTTTGAGTATTGTTTTCTAAGGTTGTTTCGGAAAACATGTGTATCACTATAGTGACAGGTTGTCAGCCTGTCGCCTAAAAATTGTAATACACCAATACTCTCGAGTCCCTTAGTCGCCTTTTACGACACCCACGGGAAGGATGTGGGGTGATGCTATTCTAAGCCGGCATCACACGGCATATTCTAAGCCGGCATCACACGGCATTTATGTTAGTTCTAGGCGATTTTGTTAAAGCCAGGGGTTTCGGAAGTATGTAATTACTAGTTCACTCTGTTCTTTATGGTTGCTTTGTATGTTCAATTGCAAGAAATATAACGGTACCGACCATACCATGGACTTTTAAAGCTGAGTCAGAAAAAACGTGAAGTGTCTCGAAAGGAGATGTGAGGTAAAGGTTCTTTCAAGATGACTAGTGAGCTTTATATTAACTCTACCCTGCGAGGGATAAAAGCGTGATTTGTGTGTGTGTATATGTATATTTTATACATACATACATATATCACGCCTTTATCCCTTGCGGGGTAGGCAAAGCGTTAACGGCCGTAAGAATACGGTCGCTATCGCCACGTCTGACATTTTTGAGGACTGTTTTCGCGGACGCGGGAAGGATGTGGGGTGATGCTATTCTAAGCCGGCATCACACGGCGTATGTATGTATATTTTATGCCTTGAGTTAATTGAGTGTTGAGTTAGTTTTTTACTTTGCAGTGGGGGCATCAAAAGCTAATAAATGAAAAACATTATATTTTTTAATTAAGTTAGTTAGGATAATTATTTCTTTCAGCTATATTTAGTTTATCCAATTAAAAATCTAATTTTATGTAGTTTTTTATTGCGGCATTTTTAAATTATTTTAATTTTCCTCACGTGTCTTTTTCATGGCTTGCCTGGTTCACGCGTCATATAATTCCTCGTTATTTTTCCTATCTTCAGTACCAACCGATTTAACAACGTAACGACATAATTGTTCAGCATCTTCAAGATCTATACGTTGACAATGCTTCTTATCAGGGTTTATATCTGTCGCCATGGCAGGCACAGTTGGATGATCTTCCTAATAAGCTTTAATGGTTTGTAATTTCATATGGCCTCTTGCCTGTCACGATATATGTGCGGCTAATTGCTGTATTGTGTTAGTTTTTTTAATTTGTTCCTATCCTTGGAAGTCGTTTTTCAGTATGTTATAAAAGGTTTTATATAATAGGTAGCAAAGATTTACTATCAATGGTGACACTCGCTGGAAGGAGATTGAAGTAAGTATTTTATCTGTTCTCTTCTTCTTTGTCGTATACTTCAGGAAGAAGTGTCCTTTATATAATTTCTTCAAGACTTTCAATGAGGCGCTTTCTATGTAGGAGTAAAAAGTGAATATAGATGGCGCGGTTTAGGAGCTAAGTATGAACTTTTTTGTTTATACTGACGCTCCGATCAAAAAATAACATTATATTAATACCCAGAATCCCATTGCACGCCATCTATATTTTCATAAAAAAACGTGGCACTTGATGTATTCTTCAGAACAAATATATTGTGATCTGTGGCCCTAGAAAGTTCCTAATTGTCTGTTCTATTTCTTTCTTTTTTCTTTACATATTAAACAACAGAATTCAAGAAGCGCTATGAATGTCCTAATTTCCGTTAAACGCAATGTTTGACCTACGATCGACCCTCTTTCAAAAACCTCCACGCGTGGCAGCCCCACTAAATGACGATCATTACAAATCAATCAAACAAGCACCTTTCGGTCAGACCTAATGATCCGAGGCACCACAGTTTTGGTTAGTTTAACATCATTGTTATATTGTACTAGGTGATGGGGCAACCGACCGAAGAAGGAATAATAAATTGAAGCATTCGATCGAAATTGTGGAATAATTTTAGTTTTGGTTGGTTGGTTTAGAGCGTGCCTATTAGATTGAGCAACTGATTCTAACACCATTCTCAAGGATATGTAAGTATGTCCAAAATAGTAGACATAAATTGCATGCTATGATTCATTGACGTTGGGAGACTTAAAAGGTAGGTAAACGTTTTCTATAGTGTTATTACAATTTACTGTAAAGTAAACATACATACATACATATATCACGCCTTTATCCCTTGCGGGGTAGGCAGAGCGATAGTGGCCGTAAGAATACAGCCACTATCGCCACGTCTGACATTTTTGAGAATTGTTTTCCAAGGTTGTTTCAGAAAACATGTGTATTACTATAGTGACAGGTTGTCAGCCTGTCGCCTAAAAATTGTAATACACCAATACTCTCGAGTCCCTTAGTCGCCTCTTACGACACCCACGGGAAGGATGTGGGGTGATGCTATTCTAAGCCGGCATCACACGGCAAAGCCGTAAAAAAAGCCGGCAAAGCTGTAAAGTAAAACAATTTTTAAAATAACTAGAAACTGAAATTTTCTTGATCTACAGCTTTAAGATTGATCATCAAGAAAGTTAGCAATACCATTAAAAATCATAATAACGACCATAAAAACTCGCAAAAATAACGACGCAGCACAGGAAATCATAAACTCGAAAGTCGACAATGGCGAACACCAAAACGCTATTACTTAAAGCGGTGAAGCTATTGCAGTATCGATGGTATCAAAAGCTTCAGTCGAGTCAGACAGGAAGGAAGAGCTGCGGCGTGACAAGTTGAGGGTTACATTCTGTGCAGACGGACTGCAGTTTGACTGCAAAACTTCGCCCTAGACTTGGAAGGGACTCGGGAGTGATTTTCAACACATTTCTTTTTATGCCCTTCTTAGGAGTTAACTCCATAATACCGTGTTCTTTAAGCTCCTCAATTTTTTTATTTGTGGAGTTGGTTTTAGTCAATAGATAAACTAATCTACCACCTTTCTATCTCTACTCTCGTGTGGGATCCAATGAACCATGGTGTTAAAGATTTTCATCCCTGAATCTATTTCTTATCTAAATTAAAATTCTGTGAACTACTTAAGTGATAAACTTAAGTCGTTCATAGAATTAGTCAGTGATAAACTTAAGTCAATGCAATCAATATCATCATCAAACTTGAAACTCACAACTGTCTGTCTACTGCTGACCATGGGATTCCGTATTAAGGGGGTGTTTGAACCTGTTAAGGCATTGTTAGCTGATAATTTATTCGTAGGAAATGTTGCTGCTTAAATATATCCCCTAGTCTCCTTGCATGATCCCTACGGGTAGAAAAGGGGTGATCGAATCGCATCGCATTGGCATAGCAAACTGCCTAGGTATGTACTTTTGGTCGCGAAAAAAAGGACCGTGAATCCGCAATTTGCACATTTCCATGCAGCTAGAATGAGGTTGGTCTGCATCAACTCTGACATCATCGTGGTCAGCCACGCGTGGCGCCCTCTAAGATCGAATTGTTTCTTCGGTTTTATTGCTGGTAAGTGTGTGGTTTGGCGTTTTTTATGTGTAAGGCTGTAAATCAATTGGGGTTTTCATTTGAATAAACGATCTTTCTATTTGATAAATCAGGACTGCTTGTTAAAAATAATATTAGTGTGGTTTGCGCCAGCATTAGAGGAAACATTTTCGTGTGACATCCGGCTTTATATCCATGCTTGGTATTGATGAATTCGTCATGATATCCTGAGTCAGAGACAGGAGTCGTCAAGAGATCGTGTGGTGGAGGGGGGCGGGAGGGGGAATCAAATATGGCGAAACATTATCCAAATTATCCTATTAAATACATACGTTATCGGGATATTTAATTTTGCTTGAGGTATTTTACACATACCAAAAAGTAGTAAGTAATCAATAATTTTATCATATAATGATCAAGAATGATGTTGACCTGATAACTTACCTGCAATATCAGCCGCAGACTTATAAAGAAATTAAAAGTAAGTAGGTACTTACCTACTATTGATAGATTGAAGATCTTGTTTTCCTATATGATTTTTGATCTTCAAAGACACTTCGCAAGCGACAATGGGCAAACTATACCCAATACAAATAACAAGACTTTTTAAAGGACCAACAAGTTCTGGGTTTTTGTACAGCTGTACGGAATAACCAGTATAAACTGGTCTCCAAGGTTAAGGTTCTGATAGGAGTAACATTGGACGTGTGGACAATTGAACAGGCCCCCTTGTTACGGTGACCAACCAAGCAGAAACTGATTGTAGCAACCTTACACATATGAGTGAGTAAAGAATTGGTAGCGACGAAAATATTCATAGTTAAAAATAGTAGCAGTGATTTGGTTTTTTTCCATGCGTGTTATTAAGGGTTCTAGGTGAGTATGTATTTTTTTGTGAAGTTAGACCTTGAGATGTAATAATCTTTGCCGATGAAAAAAACATTTTCTGATCGAGACTCTGAATATTTGGGTCTCTCTCTTCTCTAAAGCTTATTTAGTTATTTTCATCGTGCATTTATTGCTATACAGTGCCTATGGATCTTTCTATATATTGGTAGAAACCATGAGACTAAACTCCGACCAGAATAGTACATACGTAGTAGTTGTTACACGCGCCTGATTTGGACCCGGTAGATCGTGCAGTAGAATCTTGCAGCACGTCTTGCTGACTCGGCTTGCGACTCGTTATTCCTGTAGAATCAGCCAGGGAGACCGAGAAAGTGGCGCAGGTCCTGGGCAACACTGTGTTTTTCATTATTGCGTCCCAGGAAACGCAGTGCCAGTGGTATTGCCTAGGACGCTGATTAAATCGTCTATCACAGACGTATAAGGCCAATGATGATGATAATACCTAACGTATTCCTCTTCTTTTCATTTGGTACGTAGAGTCGACATATGTCCCGACAAACCCTGAATGCAGGAGCATCGAAGTGTGCACAAAGTAGTAACAAACTGGGTTATCATCAGACCACCAAGATAATCATCTCTCACGCAATGACGGTCCACTTAGGTTTATGTAACTACATAATCGTCTTTCTCAATACCAAGATTATGGAGTTACATAGTCATAATTTGTAATTAGCAATTACATTTGACGCCATTGTGGCAGAATTAATTGAAAAGTTTTACTGCGATCTCATCTCACTGATGATTCCTTGCAACACTTATTTACTTTGATTAAAATATATGTTACTTTTTCAAAAACGCTTCGTCGTTACTCAGGGTGTACCTATCCGTAAAGATGCAAATATCCTGAATCACAGTCTTTTATAATAATCATCTCATCATCTTCATCATCATATCAGCTTACATCTACTCACTGCTGAGTATAGGCTTCTTTCGTCAAGAGTACGATTATCACGATCAACTTTCCGCAAGGAACATGGGTCTAAAATAAGCCGTTTATCAATAAAGTATTTATAAATTTATTACAGGTTTATTGGGTTGACATTTTATGAAAAAGAGATAAAATATAATGCGTATTTATAAAAATACAAGTGATTAAAAAATTTATGACGTGTATTTTTCATACCATAGTTTTTCGTCCACAAAGTAAGTAAGTAATTGAATGTGACCTGTCTATTCTATAATAAATGATGACACTGATGCATTTACTTGCAATTATTACTATGCATTACTGCAATAGGAGGCTCTACAAAAAGTAATTCTGCAACGGACCGATTGACGTTTCACACTACGAAACAATGTCCCTGCGAACCTTCCGTATTTGCATACTGCTTTGTGACAGCTACGCCAATATTTTCATGCGTCTCTCATACAAAATTATATTCGACTTTAAACTCTACACCTTTAGCTTTAAGGGTGTGAGCAGGATCGTTTGACTGAAAATGTAAACCAGTTTTGTCCATGACAACAAAATTAAAATTTGCATCCGCTGCATTCTCTTTTCCTGCAATTTGGTGTCTATTGTTAAAGAAATACAGTTTGAAATAATTTTTGTTTCTCATTCAGGTGTTTCTGTTTTGATATCATTATAGAATAGGGTCATGTCATTACATCGGTATTTCAATTTGATGTATTGCGAATATTTACATGTTAACGGATATTTAGTGACAGGTAAGAATGGGAGCTGTCATGTTTCAATTTACCTATTAACCGTATAAAAGATCAACACTGATGAAAAGAACATCTATTATGATGATGATGTTGGTGAATTGTTTTCCAATTAGTTTTCTACAATAACAATAGGTAGATTGAATCCTGAAGTGTTACTTTAAAGTACTGTTGGTAAAACTCCATTCACCATTAAAATATTTTCCTACAAGAAACAAAATCGAAGTAATATGTATGTACGCATTTTGATATATTCGCAAGGTTTTCTGGTGAGAGGTTTTTCCGTGTTTTTCTGCACATTCTTTTGTCATTATTTTTCTGCACGAGATGCACTTTTAACAGCATTTTTAATCAAATTTTTCATGTGCTTTTCATCTGTTAATGCGGTAATGATTTGATAATATTGATAGATAATTTTAGGACATTTTTAAAAAGTTATTTGGATCGTGCAATCCCAGGTGGTGTTGCCCGTTCGAAATAAAACTACAGTTCTAGATTTTTCTCAAAGGCCAGAGACAAGCGCTCGCCTAAAATGCTCATTAGAACTATAGTGCTCGATGTAGTTCAGTCTAGTCATCCGGAGACATGTCTGAAGACAAATTACGTTAATTTAATCATAGCTGGCTCAATTTGGTACGTCTGTGCCACAGACTAGGTGACGGTAGACGCTGAGCAACAAGTGATGCTTTTAAAACTGTTTTTGCTTTTTTTCGCTTGGGTCACCGCGTCGTCTAGCGACCTGATGAATCCTGATGTCAGACTTTTTCAACCGCCCACTACAACTGCAACCTCTTGAGTCACATGTTAGGGACCAACATAGATACCTAGTTGCCAGTTTATGGAAAAGATCAGGTTGAAAATCTTGCAGTCGTTAACTGAAAATAACAAATCTAAGTTAATCTCAATCTAAATTCTCCAGAGAATGAGCATCAGCGTTCCCTGTGAATTAAGTATCATGCACTGCGCTCGCTAATTCACTTGCCAAGCGTGGTGAGTATGGCAATACAGGGGGTATGGGGAACCCCATGCCCAGCTGTGGGCTGGTGTGGCTGTTTAGTAGGTAAGTTAATTCATCGAATGGAAACTCGTGATGAATGGAGGCGTGGTCGGTAGGTTCTCGAGTGGCGGTCACGTATCATATCGCTATTGCATTCTTGTCTACAGAGAACGGACGACGAGTTCTACGTCCAGCTATAGACGGTTTATTTTTGATTTCACAAGACTTACAACGATGCAAGGCGTTGCGTCTATGCGTCTTAGTTGTCTGTGGTATCTGCTAATAGACGTGTAAACCGCTTGGGTTGTGCGGTTGGCAGCTCGGCTACGGAAATGATGGTGCTGGGTTCAGTTCTCACGGTGTAATATCAACTTTGCTTGTATGTTTCAGTTCGCTAATGAAATTGCTGGCCATTGTAATTTGGTACTATCTCTTCCTAAGAAATTCTTAAACATAACCTCGAAATAAGAACTGAATCTTCTCTTCTGCATAAAATAAGCGTTTTGCCTCTTTACACTGATAATATTTTTACTCTCATACTTAGCAAACTCTTTTCAGTTTTCAGTAATCATTTTGTTCATCACATCAGCTATAACAGTCCATTGTTGGACATAGGTCTCCCCCAGGGTACGCCACAATGAACGATGTCCCGCTTTTGGCCATCTAGGCGCTACCAGCCGCACTCTTTAAGTCATCGGAATCGAAGCTGGAACCTTTTGCGTCAAAGGCCGCACTGCCGTGTGATGCCGGCTTAGAATAGCATCACCCCATATCATTCCCGTGGGTGTCGTAAGAGGCGACTAAGGGACTCGAGAGTATTGGTGTATTACAATTTTTAGGCGACAGCCTGACAACCTGTCACTATGGTGATACACATATTTTCTGAAACATCCTTGGAAAACAATTCTCAAAAAATGTCAGACGTGGCGATAGCGATTGTATTCTTACGGCTGTTAACGCTCTGCCTACCCCGCAAGGGATAAAGGCGTGATATATGTGTGTATGTATGTGTCGCACTGCCACTGCCCATTCGATACCAGCGCAGCGCTACAAAATACAGAAACGGACAAGATGACGTGTCACTCAGCAGTCTATTAACGACATGTGGAGTGTGGACATTACCATAGCACAAATTGGCACCATTTCAAGAGGAACTCACACTTTCCAGCCGTTTAGCGCCGGTGATGGTGACTCATCAGAAAGAAGTATGCAATGGCGGTTTCCACATCTAACGCGCAACGCACTGTTAAAATAACGCATCCGTAATGCACCGGTCTGTAAGATCCATACTAGAAATGTTAATCGCCAAACTAAAACCGCTCAACTATTTTGACGCAACTGCGTCGACAACGGTTGAGCGGTTTTAGTATGGGGATTGACAGTTCTAGTAATTTCTGGGTCTGACAGACAACTGAGGCTGCGCATTTTTAGCGCATCCGTAACGCATGCGTCTGTCTGATGCGAGAAAATTTTGATTTCCCGTAATAAAAACGGACGTTGACGCAGGAGTAATACATAGACTTGCATTGTTTGATTGACGCATTCGCTCCTGTGGATATGCTAAAAAAAACGCAGCGTCGTGTGTAATATATGGTTTTCCACCTGAGAGATCAGTTAGATTTGGAAGGATGTCTTGGGTTACGAATTAGTGTCACAAGTTACAAAGTGTTACTGATTAGACATTTTTACATGACCGGAAAATACCAGATTAGGGTCGAAACAGTTACTTTTCAATGGTTGGACAAGATTTTCAATCTAATCGTAATTTTTGCAAAGTTTTTTTTTTTTGTGTAGGTAGGGGAGAATACCCATGGCCTATGGAATACACGTAACAACGTCATAAGAAAATACTAATGAAAAGGTTGCTTTTTCGAAAAGAAAATTTAAATTTCATTTGTTTGATAGATGTACGCTGCCGAACGCAGAGGCCAATTATGCTTCATTGTCGCTCGTTCCGTGCTCTCACTTGCACTTCAAGCCTTAAATGGAACGCCTCAGAGTGAGGTCACGCCTCATGAGTCAGTTTTTTGGTGTTTACAGCCGAAGACGTTGTCATGTCAAAAGATGATGAGACAAATCACGCGAGAAATCTTTGATGTCATATTCAAACAACTGCAACCTTAAGCAAGTGCGATCCAATCTTTAGGAAGAATTTAATACCTTAAAAATGAGCATATTTACGAACTAAACTGCCTTATAAATGAGTCAAAAATATCGGTAGATGGCGTTAAAGATAAAAGAAATGACGATGACGCACCATTTGATATCATTTAAATTATACACGTTAAGTTTTATCAAAAGAAAATGCCGTGTGAACTTATTTAAACCTAAGCTTTATGTAGATTTTAACGATTTCACACAACTGCTAATCTTAACACTTAATAACATGTAATTATCACCAAAACAACGATAAGATGTTAGCTGTCAAAACCAGTTCTTAAAATAATTTGAACCTTAAAACTTATACAAATAAAGATGAAAAGTATAATGATGAAATATTTTTAAAAGAAACTTGGTTGCGACACTCTTTTTAAAAAATATGATAAGATTTGTTGATGCGGGAATCGAAGTTCAAGGGAAAATGTGAAAAGCGTAAATTTCAAGTGACATTAAATAAAAATAGTTTTATTACTTGTGACTCATCTAGAATAGTATACTGTGTTCTCATTCTACATGTTTCACATATCAATAGATACCATAAAATGAAGTCGCATTTTGCGTCTCCCTACCTTGGACGGATTTTCATACGGTTTATAAGTTCGAGAAAAATTAATGGGATTAGGCAGGTATTTATCGACGGTCCTCTCCGCGTTTGGCTGGCGTATTAGCGAGTGCATTATTATGGAGTGCATTCGACGGAAACTGATGCCTGTTTGAGAATCACAATAATTATATTAAAGTAGGTAAAATGTATATTATTGAGCATCTCAAAACATCTACGTATATATTTAAAGGATCACGCTCTACATACTCTACATACTTTTTTGTTTTTTAAATGGATCTGTAAAACTAGGGAAGAATTTTACTCTATTCGCTGCTACAATACTTGTCGTATTAATCATAAAAGTCACCAAAAATTGGTGTCATATTTTCTTAGATATTATTGCGGCATATCTTTTTATTTCTTTTACCAACAACATATATTAGAACTGCGAGCCACTTTGAACCCTATTTCTTTGTCATAGGGTGTATGAGATGTGGTAATATGGTAAAAATATCTTTGTTCCGATATAATAGCCAGTGGAATTATGTCAAACGTCAAATTAGACGGTGCCTTCCTGTCGTTTGCATTTTGTGTTACAATAGGAACGCTATTAAATGTAAACGGGGTTCTGTTACACCAAATAAAAAGATCTTCTACTTCTGTAACATCTACGGTAATGTGAAGAAAGAGAATATTAATGTTTGTTATACAATTGCTCCTCTTATTTCGGAGCATTTAAAATTTATTTATACAGAATTTTCTCTCTAGGAAGTAGCTAAGGAAGCGATGATGATTATCCATTCTTAATTGGATGATGGCTTAGGAAAAAAAGCAGAATAGGTAAACTTTGCAATTTTGATGTCAGGACCAAAAGATTTAAATAACTTTCGAACTAACTTGATCGTGGTAACAAAATAGGAAATTTGACAATACTTGCTCCTGTTTATAATTTAATACCGTTCATGCCAGATGGCATTGTGTTAAGTTGAATTTTGTCATTTTAGTAATCGTGATACGCATATAATGATGTGCAATAGTGATACGCATTTCCTTAGAAAGAACCATTTTCAGTTTAAGTAAGCGCCATCTAAGTGTACTAGAAAGCAAGACTTGGTTAGTAAATTGTCCATTATTTTTGTTACATTACGTTCTGCAAGGCAGCCATTTGACTTGAAGGTTTTATACGACAAAGGAGCTTTATTGAATTCTCCATTGAGAAAAAAAGTGACATGGTATTGTTTGGCCCCGTATTATTACTGACGGTTTTGTTACCTATTTGACAGAAATTGGGAAATTGTTATCAAAAGGTTTAATAAAGATTTTTCCGATCAAATATAGGTTATTTGTATAAATGCTGTGTGATGCCGGCTTAGAATAGCATCACCCCACATCCTTCCCGCGGGTGTCGTAAGAAGCGACTAAGAAACTCGAGAGTATTGGTGTATTACAATTTTTAGGCGACATGCTGACAACCTGTCACTAGAGTGATACACTTGTTTTCTGAAACAACCTTGGAAAACAATCCTCAAAAATTACAGTCATGGCGATAGCGACCGTATTCTTGCAGCAGTTGACGCTCTGCCTACCCCGCAAGGGATAAAGGCGTGATATGTGTATGTATGTATGTACATGTAAAATAAAAAAGAAAGTAACAAAACTTCCAAAATTTGACCAACATTATACACAAGTAAAGAAATAAAAGTGTCAGAAAAGCTGTTACGAACCTTAAAACCATCGAAAAATATTCGAAAGTCATTCAAATTAACATATCAGTGGCCGATATCAACCACCATCTGACCAGAACTGCAGGCGAATGGAATATAAAACAGGCGCCATAGGTCCATCGGAATATATTCGAATACATTGGAATATCCGAAGTGGTGGTTAACAATCGACCGTCAAGCTTCAGTGACTCAAAGCATGGAGGGCCCGATGTGGCCAAGTACATCGACGCTGACACACGGAGGGCAACTTTGAATAACTGACTAGTGGAATTTATTATACTAGTTAAGTATTTCATATTTTGCCGGTAGGTATGGCTATTCAATATGCCAAATAATATGTGGCAAAACGTGAACACCAACAGATTGTCGAATCAAAACACACGTATAGATCAGTCATGCATGTGCTAGTGACTAAAGTCCTATTTCATACAAACCGAAAATTCCAAGAATGAATTTCCAAATAAAAAGTTTCGACTCCCGCGTGACAATAAAAATTGATCCTATGTAATAACATAGGTTTTTGTGTTTAGGCTAGTATTCAGAAGACAAACCAAGGTAACCGACATAGCTAAGAGAGTAAGTAAGTTGAAGTAGTAATAGGCAGGCTACATTGGTCGAAGAACTGATAACCGGTGGAGCAGGAGATGATGATTTAGTAGGCTTTATATGACAAACAGACGAAACAAGATCATGAAATCAGATTGTGTATCCTAAGCACCAGTATGTCAGATTTCTCTCACATTACGTGGCACACATCGGCTCTGTCAATCAGTTCACAATTATCGGAGACCACCGGACCGTGGATAACCACTACTGGTCGACGGCTACCACTATTGGGTTCATTTGGAGAATCACACAGAGAGCAATGGACTTGGTGATGTTCCAGAAAAGACCATGACGAAGACGTGATTTGAAGAGTCAGAATGTTTTTGAGGGAATTAGACTACTAATATTTTGAAAATTTGGAAAGATACCCTTAAAACTGATTGTACTTAGGGTCACAGATCCTGAACACATACTTTGAGAAGATGATCGGTGTGCAGATTTTTGTAGATATGGAGAAATGCAAGCTACACCCTCACAGTCCGCACAGTTTGCAACCTTGTTTGACAAAACATCATCCACATAGTTCTATAGTTTACCAGTAAATGCCCGCCATTGGCTGCGTCACAGTTCACAGCGCCTATTCAACCCATTGTATCGACTGATGATGGGGTTGGTGACGAATTGATTGATGTCCTCAATGGTTCCACCGAACCGGCAGTGGTCAACTATATCGAACGGCTGCGGTTAGCTAAATACAGTGATTTCTAGCTTCCTCTTATTTGTGTGTAATGCACTGCCTGTGGTTTCCTGGTTACAGAAATATTTTGAAAAGGTATTTTGGAAAAGACATTCTGTTATGTTGCTTAGAACTTTAACACGTATATTCTTAAACATAAAGATTTGTTACCAGATTTGTGCTATTGTCTCATTTTTAAAATTTCGCAAAATAATTGTATCTACTATGTGTGCCTAGAAATAGAAATATGTATAGTTTCGGAGTTAATATCAAAACCACTATAGACCGCGTATTCAATAGGCAAGAAAACAATAAAAACATTTCTATAAGAAAACCTTGATACAAATCAAAACGACAGACAGACAGAAGTAGATCAAAATCAGAATGGCCCAAGAGATAATGATAGTTCCGTAATACTTAAATGTAGGCGAACAATAGTCGAACTGTCGTGACATGTAAGGTACTTAGCTGCGTATACGCAAAAGTTTCGAAACATACGCGATTGTACTTTGACAATAGATTTCATTATTTAAGTTTCCGTCACCCTTGTGATTTTGTGTTGTCAGAAGATAATTTGCCTACAAGAAGTGAAGTAAACAAAAGAGCATGTATCTATATGTAGAAGTTGTAGTGTTGGCCTGAACAACTCTATGAATAAATGAGATAGGTTTTAAATTAAAACAAAATAACAAAGAAATTAAAAAGTAAAAATTGAATTCCGCATCAGATTATAAAAAAATTAACTCCTTTCTACCTGTAAACTGTTCAGTTCAGATTTTTCTTTTTGTTTTGACTGTTTGACTAAATAACTCGTCAAAATACAAAAAAACTAAATCAAAACCAACCATAAAAAGTGGCGATCTACTTGCAGCTGCAGACATCAAACAGCCATCATAAACCATTCCTTATCATCTTCATAACGGACACGAAACCAACCAAAACTTATGATCCCAACAAAATTTTAATTACTATACCCACCGTTGGTTCGACAGTCGCCTACCTACCGATACATGAAGCTGTTTAGATCAATATCTACCCTCACTAGCGACGCAGCCGGTGCGTAAACGCAGAAATTGAACTGTATGTGACTATAGTTACATGTTGGCTTTGGAATAGAGGTCTTTGGAATGGAACGTTGTGGAGGGTTTCAGAATTTGGAAGGTATAATTAGTGTCGTGGTGGTTGTGAAAACTACTAATTCATCTGCTATGCTTGAATAAATATTCGGTGCGTTTTTTGTTCGTATGGATGTTATTTGGTCTACCACAAGGCTGAAAAATTTTGTCAAAAATGTATTTCTGCATAAAATTATACCAGCATGACTAGCTAAAATTCGAACTTTTGTATCAAATCAATCAGCTAATTTGGGTTATTTCCAAGTATACACTGGCTGAAGGTGGCGCAGGACAGGGATCAGTGAAGGACGCTCGTTTCGGAGACCAAGCTGTATTTTGGATCAATGAGCCAGAGAGGTAAAGTCAATCAGCTGATAGATGTCTAGACAAGGAAATAATAAATATTGATTTCATTGCTAATAATATCAGTTTTTCAACATTTCAATTCATATTACTGTTCTATTCAAGCCAACGTTGCATGCCATTTTCCAGGTTCAATGAACAACAACACCTCAATCCAACCATTGTGACAGAAATTAAAACATTGTGTCAATTCCAGCATAATTACTTCTGCATCCACTTCTCTTGAACTGCCTTCATCTTCAACATCTTCATGCTCAGGGTTCTGATTATTCTGGCGACAAACCTTTGTCTTGCTGAAACATCGGTAGCATTATTTAATATAATTTTTATTAAAGAATGTGTTCAGAGGAGCGGAGCTATCTGGAAGCTAATCGTCGCCACTAATGATAGAAGCCTTCCGTAATTATTTCAAGCGACCGACTGTCTTTTTGTTGATGTAGAGAATTGTGAAGAGACAAAGCTACAATGTATTAACATCAGTATTAAAACGACGACCGACGTGGCGCAGTGGTAGTGCGACTGCCTTACACGCCGAAGGTTCCGGGTTCGATTCTCGGTGGGTCACTCACAAAGTTAATATTTATCACTTTGTGACTTTGTTCCCAGTCTGGTTAGGACATTGCGGGCTGAACCACCCGATTGTCCGTAAGTAAGATGGTTCCGTGTTTCGGATAGCACGTTAAGCCGTAGGTCCCGGTTGCTGTCTATGATCACTTAGACGGCGGTCGTTACACAACCATGTCAGAAGCCTGCTACTTGTAGAAGGCGGTTGAAAAATTCTGACACTAGGGTTCATCGGGTCGTTGAACGACTTGGTATCCCACACGAAAAGAAAGAAAGAGTATTAAAACAAAATGAGGAAATTTGAGGTGTCTGTTGAGTGGTAAGTGGACAATGGTGATTCTTTGAGCTTGAACCCTTGAAGTTCAGGACCTTTGTGACCAGGCTTATTGTAAGTTTATATTTTTTATTCATGTTGAGTTATAGTTACTTTTGAGGGTCTTATGGAAAAATTATTCCTTATTATGAGATCATAATTCGATGACCAGTGCCTCGTTTTTCGAAACTACAGGCTACCATTCTACAGGTGAAATTCAATGTATATTGCGTAGCGGGTCAAAAATCCTGGTTTTATAATGTCCCACCGGGTACGCAATCTACATCGATGTTCACCTGTAGAATTGTAGAGTGTAGTTTCGTTGCATAGGCCACTGATGGTCATCACATTAATCTCGTCGTAAGCCAAAGGGTGCCAAAACCTGTAGCTAGATTTAGTCTTTGTTTTGATATGTCTTTATTTGCTTCTGATATGCTGGACCTCAATATCATATTTGTCATTGTTTTATCTCATAAACTTTTATTTCTGTTTCTTAGAAGCCACATCCAGGCCTGCACCCTCACCCACTATTTCATTACGGTAATCGTAATTTTTACGTAATGGCTGCCGCCGTGATAGTATCGCAGTGATTGCGAACGCTGCTGGTATTGCTAAATGCGCCTGCGCTGCGGCTTGCCTTACCCACGCTCCCGCAGATCTAAATACGCTATTGGGAAAGGACAGTGCAGATTTGTGAAAGATGATGATTTGATTCAATGCGGTGTCAGTTAAGGTATTTGAAATCGTAGCAAAGGAAAATACGGTCTACTTGTCCCACAAAGGATAATAGTAAGAATTTGATGACTCAAATTATTTCTTTTACATTGTCTTCAGGCTAATAATAGTGGGCCCGTGATTCGAAAAGAATACCAACATAATAATTGTCTTTTGCTGTCACCTTTTTATTGATACCTATATTGTGAATAATGGCTAATTACTGAATGTTAATCCAAATTTTTGTAGATTTAATTACGCTGTTGGGACAGTACATATTTATGAAAAAATATATGGTAATTTTGACTTGGAATGTTTTACTTTCCATTTAAATTTTTCTGCAAAACTAGAATTCATAAACTGGAAAAGAAAAGAACCGATCGTTTCTAAGGTAACGATGGTAAAAATTGTAATTTAAAAAAAACCTGTTGAACTCATAACAAACAGTAACACTTAATATGCCCAGCACAGAAGAGAAATGATCTCAGATCTGTGAGACGCATACCGAAACTGTGACGCATAATATTTATCTGTCCGTAAGATCTGCCATTTCGTCTGGCCACAGATAAGATTATGCGTCTGGTGGGCTAGAATGGCTGACCAATGGCCATATTTCACACCTATCAACAGAAACAGGTGTCGATTAACTGTAGATTGCGGAGATACGAGAATGATGAGTCTTGACTCTTATAAGTAGATTCTTATAAGAGCTTTATTTATTAGTTTTAGTTATGTTAAGTTGTATATCATCTTTCAGAGTCACCTGAAAGAGCCCTCAATATTTGTCAGACGTGGTGATAGCGGCCGGATTTTACGGCCGTTAACGCTCTGCCTACCCCTTAAGTATAATTGTATACTGCCTAGACGGCACGATACCTGTCAAACAAAGATTATGACGACTTGAAGTTTTCAGGTTAACCGAAGCGAACGTTGTTGTTGTCGACTCGAAGAAGAAGAAGTAGGCGGTTCAAAAACCCTGACAATTCAGACCACCAGCCAGATGGTTTAAAGGCTTACTGGATCAGCAAAGAAAAAAATTGTAACTGGATGAAACAAAAAACAGTAGGTCTAGTAAAAGCAAGCCCCAAGGGCATTTCAGTTGCCAAATATTGGTCAACGAAAATATAACTGTCATGCCAGCGATTCGAAAGAAGAAAAAGTAGATCATGACAAAATAAACTGCATGTAGGACCCTATATTATGTACCCGCAATATACAAACGATACAATTGATAAACACGCCTGTCAAATGTCAACAACCTGCACTTATATAAATCAGAGATTTCGTATTTTATGTAAGTCGAGATTTTATAAAAATAATGCTACGCTTCTTGGAACAGTTGAGTTGTGTCGCTGCTTTGTACACTGGCGTTGAAAAGAGTTTCGAGAAAGGCTTTCGAGGAAAATGTTGAATTGGAAACAACACTATAGTTTGTTGAGCTTCATGCAACACCATGAAAGTATGAAGCAGTTACAAGGACGTCATTGAACTTTTTTATTATGTCTTTAGTTTTGCAACAAAAAAATGTCAATTAGTTTTTAATTTTTATACAGAACGTTAGTGAAATTGGGTGTACCGAGAGTTATCTTTAGTGCATTATCGACATTGTTTTATCCGGCCTATGATTAGCAATAATTTTCTTTTGGTAATCAAATAGGGCTGATATGATGCTGATGACAATGATGAATGAAATTGTGTTGGGTCAGTTACCGTTTTGTTCCTACTAAATGTGACAGAGAACACTCTAAAAACTCCTTTTAATTGGACTATTTCTACCAATGCATTTCCACGTGGGCATCGCCGTAAATTTTCACGTATTTCATACAAAGTTGAAGGAAATTGCATCCCATCCTATATAAAAAAATACCACATTGTGCAATACACATTGTATTAAAAGAAAACGTTTTTTAACGTTTTGGAAATTTTTTACGACTTTTTTGATCTTCTTTCTTTTCGTGGGGACATCGAGTCATCCTGGGATCCCTATTATGACTTTTTAAATGTTTATTTTACGTATTTGGTAAAATAATAATTTGGAAAAATGATCCGTTTTTTCAATTTTCTCCACGTGTGTACATACACCATCGACACGTCCGCAACACCTTTCGAGATGCCGCTACCGATAGCGCGGTGCGGTACCGCCGCCTCGCCGCGGCGCGCTTATGTGCGCGGTGTGAAGTTACCTTTATATTGACCATGTTGCAACCTGATGGGGAATAGCCACTGGATATCCGCTTTTGAACAACTTATATCACAGTGACAACCGATGTGGCGCAGTGGTAGTGCGACTGCCTTTGACGCAAGTTCCGGGTTCGATTCTCGGTGGGTCACTCAAGGTTGATATTTATCACTTTGTGAATTTGTCAAGTGTCGGCTGAGCATCGAACCCGGGACACATGGGATGGGACGTTCAAATTCCATAGATTGTACACATTTAAAATCAGATAAAAGAACACTTTTAATATTTAGTAGATTTTTGAGTGGAGAGTTTCGTGTGCTTAGAATAGCATCACCCCAATTGTACCAGTCGGTGTCGTATATGGCACGGAATGGGGAGCAGCGTTCCCTGTGAATGCTATATCCACGGAGCTCAGCAATTTATCTGCCAAGCGTGGTAAGTATGACAATACCCTCCCCAATAATGGGAAGCCCATGTCCAACAGTGGACTGTCGTGGCTGTAAAGGTTGGGTTGTTATACGCAGTTTCAAATGCCAAAATGCTTCCATATATACGGCGTAAGTGACAGCCCTCCGAACAAAATTAAACACCTCCCCATAAGAAAGTATGTCAGACATACATACATATAATCACGCCTCTTTCCCGGAGGAGTACGCAGAGACTATATCCTTTCATTTGCTACGATCTTGACATACCTCTTTCGCTTCATCAATATTCATCAGTCTTTTCATACATGCTTGTCGGTTCAGGGTACTTTTGACCTGACCTTTCTTTAGAACGTCCCCGATTTGATCTAGGTACGTTCGTCTAGGTCTTCCCCGTCCAACGTTTCCATTCACACTCGCCATATATACTTAGTATGTCAGAAAACATCAATATTTATGATTACATGTAAAAATCACTTCTTGGATCTTACTGCCCATTTCTATACTGTTAAAATCAAACGATCTGTAATCAAAGCTCATAGACAAGTCAAGTGCTAATTGAACAGAACCCACAACCGATAAAATCCAATAAAATACTGCCTACTTACACATTATCGAGTAGTCAGACTAGTAGCTGGTGGGTTAGGATGGCTCTCACATGCACTGCATGATTCTGCGGTATTTTGCCAGTACAGGTCAGTACAGTTTTATTGCTGGAATTTGGTTCTATCTCTCTATTTTCGTATGGAAGATTTTTTTAGCAAAATCGGTGAAATGGAAATCTAGTTTCAGATCAAAACATCGTAAATGTGTTCTATGAAATACGAGTAACTAGCGGCCCGTCTAGTGATTGCACCCGCTTGTATCAGTTTTTCGTAGGAACAAAACGTTTACACGGTATTTATTACCTATAGACATGTACTGTCTCTTTAAATTACTCTATCTATTTAACAAAGAACCTGAAATAATAAGATCCATTGCTTGTTTTTGGAGGAGTTAGCGGTGTCTACGGCGCAAAAAAATAATAATTTTAAGCTTTGTATTGGGAGTACGAAAAAGCCAAGTGAAGCACCTGACTCGTCACTACATCGTGTCAAAAACCGCAATATCGAGGAGCATGTGTGTGATCTGCTGTAGTTTTACACTTTTCTGAAGACATTACGATTTCTGAGTATTTGTCGATGGTATCAGTTATGGATCATCGGTCGATCTAGTTTGAGTTGAACAAACCAATTAAAATAGTAGTAATTAAATAAGTTTACATGTTAGGAACAGTGTAAACATGATTCTAAAGATTTTGACGTTGATGTTGATTCTAATAGAAAACGGCTTGGAAACCATGTGACTATTTTGGTATTTAAGTATCTCAGACCCAATCTATAATGTAGAATGAAACATGGCCAAGTGGGGCTTCTTGGAGGGTGCCGACGTAAGCTGTTTGTGTGGTGCAGTCCAAACGATGCACCACCTAATATCGTGTCCGGCGTGCCCCAACACCTGCACAAAGGACGATCTTATGACAGCGTCTGCCAGCGCTGTCAATGTGGCCAAGTTCTGGGCTGCGACGGTGTAGTGTCTGCCATCGACACGCTAAGAAGAAGAATGAAATTCATCGTACTCTTAGGCCAGTATTCGGAGTCCTTTCTAAGCCAATGCAGGCTTTTAGGTGTTCTTACTTAATTTCAATCAATGTAGTGCTGAATACAATTTAGGACTTCGGACTTTGAGCATAGTTTCTTTAATTTCTTTTTGGCAGTTGGTTTGTAAGCAATTTTTTACCACAGGAAATCATCTTCTATTCTAAGCCGGCAACGCACGGCATCTAGAGTAGAGTATTACAACATGTACAATCTAAAAAACACTTTAAAACTTACAAGAACACCAAAGGAAGACCAAGACTACTATAGTAGCGATACAAAATCAATTGTCACACTAATAACAAGCATTTTTCTCTTAATATTCCAAACTAGAAGTTTTCTAAGAAAAACTGACCCGTACGTGCACGGAACGAACGATTTTATCAAAATCGGTAAAACGAAAAACGAGTTTCGGATCGAAACGTCAAAAAAATCTTGTCGATTCGACGAATCGTTAAATTTTATGTCTCTATCTAAATGCGTGTGATCGAAAACGATAAAAAATATCCGATAAGATTTTTTTAAAGTTGTTTTTAGTGACATATTTTCACGAAATGTTCTAAGACGTGACCCTGTCAGAAGAAATGGTGATGTAAATAGTTATTTATGGTGTTTTATATGAATAAAATATTAGATATCAAATTTTTATTACCTTTTGATGGTTGTGAAGTGTTTTGATTTTGTCGACTTCTCTTCCTAGCTAGCTATTAGGTATTTTATAAATCGATAGTCAACTACATGGTAGCCGACCCCGACAGAGAACGGCATAAGGCAAGGAGAATAATGACAGTCAAACTACATGATGCCTACATAATTTTATGGCGAAAAACTTTTATATTACTTAGAAAATCTTTTGTAGATTTCTAAAGGTTCCTTTTTTTTTGATGTCCCATTCAAATTGTTTGAATATGACATCAAAACATTTTCACGAGAAATGTCACAATATTTCTTCGTGTAGATTCTAACTGCGTTAGGCCAAAGAAGTTAATCGCGAGCTAAGCAAGTGTTTAAATATTTGTTTCATATGGATTTGAAGTTGTCATAATAATGTGTACATTGTAATAATTGTGGCGAGAAACCGGTCATCTGGCTATATTTCTAGGAACCCGTATGTTTCTCCAACTTGACACTGGCAGAATTGCCCCCATAGACAGAAGCCATACTTAAAAAAGTTGAATTGAATCGAACTTTTTTTTAATAACTCACCATGAAATTCCGCAATATAATTTCACGCAGATTCTTCTTCTTCTTTTTTTCGTGTGGAACACCGCGTCTTCCAACGACCCAATAACTTTCCACAAATTGTCTTTAAAGTCTCCATACTTGATTCAACATCTTTTACCAAAGCATCAGCATACTGTCTTAACTGTTAACATATAGCGGGGAGACCCCAGACTTATAAATAAAAGGGGTCTGATATTTATCGTTTGTGTTTATTACTGCGAAAATTATACCCTTAATGACTTCCCGAATTTCGCCCCAAAGTGGCTGCAAGGAGAAAGGGTATATCTTTGCCAGTGTCGTTTTGGAACCATTGTTTAGCTGGAGATTGGAGATGTTATCTAAGTTTGTATTTAACCAGGCGTTGATTATGATTAAACATGTAGTTTTGGATTGATTTATTGATTGGAAAGGTTTTTTAATAGAAGACAAAATGCACATTCAAACGTATGATAATGCATAAAGTTATATTGACATTTTGTTTTTATCTTACCCAACTTTAATATATCTTAATGTTTCATCTCGTCCCACGTTGTCAACGAATGTTCACTTTGCTATTTTCCTGGTAGTATAGCCGATCAGCAAGTCAAGTAGACTCCTGATGCAGAGACCTGGCTAAAAACCCTTGAAATGGGGTAGAATGAACTAAAATTCTTAATTATCATTAATTAATATTTGCTACTGAATGTCAGTAATCATTTTTTTTTGCAGAACTGCCGAACAACTTTACGTTAAAATAAAACTGTGTAGTCCAGAGATATACCAGTTTTCCACCCACCCCCGCCTAGAAGTTAGAAGCGAGGACAGAAAATCCTATCGGCTATTAACAGTCAAGGAGTGGTAAATTATTGTCCGCAGCCGAACTTGCGGCTCTCCTTATGGTAATGCTGCTGTTTGGTGTTTGTAATTCCTGCTTTTTACTCGCTGTGCTGTTACTGATTACTTTTGTGTATTGTTTATATACCTGTAGATAATTGTACCACCTCACTTTATTTTCATAAATGAAAAAGAGCCAATGGAATGGACAGTTCAATGCAAAGCCGTGAATTTTTTTGTCACTTGAAACTTTTCAATTAAGGGCCTTTCTCTACTTATTCGGCATCCGTCAATTTCCGATCCAATTTAGAAATAAATTACACTACTATACATGCTTTTCTACTAATATACATGGATTCTAACGGCCTGAAGTGACAGACGTACAAAAAGTATGCATATAAAAGGTACTCTTTGAACTCTACCATGACGTCATTCTACTGTCCGTCTTTTACCGGATAGGTGGAAAAGCATGATCCGGCATTCGTATATTGTCGGAAGGCTACTCCCGACATCCGGCAGCCACACCGGATAAGTGGAGAAACGCTGTAATGATACCATGGTCTTGAGGTGTTTTTCGTTCACTTCGTGTTTTAGGAGTTGATCAGAAAAATAACTCGTTTATACTGATAAGATTGTTCCCAGGTTGGTCAGTATTTTGCAAGCTAAACCAAATGAATATTCGAAAAATAGGATTGATTATTGAGCCGGCATGCATATATTGCTATTGCTCCACACTTTTTTGAACGCCACGCCAGTACCTTATGATGCGACACGTGGAGAAACTCCCTCGCGCGCGAGTAGACTTCAGACGTGTCAAATCGTATGAGCTTTGTCAAAACAACTGAATAATTTTGACACAAAGCTGTAGAGAAAATATTTGTAGGGATGTCTATGTGTCATATAAACATACTGGTCTTAAGAACATTAATTTGACATGAACAGTGCATTGAGATGATTGAAGTTGTCATTGTTAGTCAGTCGTATCGTAAACCTGATTTCTTATTCGGGATGTTTTATTTAAATACTACAACGTAACGATTAGTAGCAGCATTTTTACATGTAAAAAAAATCTTGTATTTCAGCTTTCACGAGCATCTTACGCGAAGACCACTTAACCCCCAAATACCAAACAATGACCCCGAACCATTAAGTCAAGTCATTAGAACCGTACAGGCCATAAAACGACTACCGTTCGAGAAATTATGCGTTAATAGCGATACGCGAGAAATTAACAACTAAAAGTCGTTCACTGAATAGACCCAGTGACAACTAGGCACAGTAGGTTCAGTCTGGGGTATCCTTATATTTACTGAACATGTCAAAATTTAGACCTAATTATAAAAACGTTAAATTGCCCTGGAACAGATTCAAAATTTATAGAGCAACTGGGGGACGGACAGTACGAAAAAAGTGTTTTCTTTTAAATGCTTTTTGGTTTTGCTGTGTAGTGTATCTATTATTTCATAATATTAACAGATTTCTACCCGTAGGTTAGGTAAAAGGCGACTAAAAGGAATGAGCAGAATGAGTAACATTATTACTTGTAAATACGAGATCGTGCACTGCGCTCACCAATCCGCTTGCCAAGTGTAGTGAATATGGAAAATATCTCCTACTAGGGGGATGCCAATTCTATAAGATTACTTACCTACTTATTTTGTCTTAATTCGATTATATTCAAAATGCACCTGCTATCTGATCCAGTTAATACTTAGATCTAATTAGTAACCAACTCAGGTAAAGATTTCTATGATATAACTATATTAATACACATACATACATACACAAATCACGCCTTTATCCCTTGCGGGGTAGGCAGAGCGTTAACGATCGTAAAAGTACAGTCGTTATCGCCACGTCTGACAAGCATTGAGGGCCTTTGCAGATAATTCGTGTATCACTGTAGTGACAGGTTGTCAACCGGCATGACACGGCATATTCTACGCCGGCAACACACGGCATTATTATTACGGACTATATTAATGATATAACAATATTAGACCCAATAGGTCTAGATAGCAGTGGGTCCAATAACGACTCTTAATAGCGATACGCCAGAAATTAACTACTAAAAGGGTTCTATACTAATTACTTTTTGGATTCCGATCGGTAGAATTGCGACTCGAATTAGAGAACAAGGGGTCAAAGTGAGTTATGTGACAAGTGGTATTGGAGGAAGGGGTGTAACGGTCAGTGGTAAGATTGCATTGGTTCTAGAGTGGAGGCGACGCCTCAGTAAGCGTAGTGTTGGACGCCCTCCCATTTTTAAAGCGCATCACTAGGACCTGTAAACAAAAAACGGTTACAATCAGATTTGAATGACAAGCAAATTACAGCAAGCTTTCTAACTTATAAAATAGTGTATTGATAAAAGAGTCTCTATCAAAACTACAATTGAGGAGTGACTTATCAAAAGGACTTAATTACATATAACGTCCGTTTTTTCGTAATTGCAATAAATTTAATATAAAATAAATTCAAGATTTTAAAGTTAGTGATTCAACACCATTGAAAGATAGATAAACACTAAAATTTCATGAGTATGATTTATTTAAAATCAATGTTATTTCCAGCCTACCCACATCTGACACATAAGTAATTAGTACTCTAGGCTTGTTATATGCTCGAAGCTCTGGACCTTCTCCAGTCCAGTCAGATGGACTGATGACTTAAAGAGAGCGGCTGGTAGCGACTGGATGGCGAAAACGAGAGATCGTGCCTTGTGACCAGGGTAGGCCTATGTCCAGCAGTGGACTGCAATAAGATAACGTGATGATGTGGTGAAGATAGCGTATCTTTGTCGAGTTACTTAGTAGCATCAAATGTCATCTACTACCAAATTGACTGTAACTAATGCAAACTTGACTTGGAAACATTTTTTGAACCAAAACAAAAGAACCGCTGTTTTTTGCGCCGTGTGATGCCGGCTTAGAATAACATCACCCCACATCCAGCGGGTGTCGTAAGAGGCAACTAAGGGAAGGAGGTAAAGAGTTTTGGTGTTTTACAATTTTTAGGCGACAGGCTGACAACCTGTTACTATAGTGAAACACACGTTTTCTGAAACAACCTTGGAAAACAATCCTCAAAAATGTCAGACGTGGCGATGGCGACCGTATTCTTACGGCTGTTAACGCTCTGCCTAACCCGCAAGGGATAATGGCGTGATATGTATTATGTATGTACGAATGCAAAATCGTTGATCACGGGAAACAACTTATTACACCAGCAACTGATTAAACATGGAAATAAATTTACAAAAATGAAAAAAAACGCGCGTAAAAATATAATTATCGTCAAGTTGCAACGATAATCGAAGTGATCAGAACCACCATTATTGTAAACATTTCACGAAAATATTAAAACAAAATGGCCGTAAAAATGTCTTAAATATGACGGTTCCGACGTTTTTTAAACACCAATTTCAATTATATCGAAAAATGAGGAATAATTACCTAAAAAAATAATTACCGACTGCGTTCTCAATAAAATAGAGAGATACTTGTACGAACCGGTATAAGTAAGTATACTTACTTAAAAATAATATAATATGTTTGTATTTGTATTAGAAAAACGGGACCAAATTGAGGATAGGTAGGTACGAAATAAATAAATGTTTTTTTCATTTTTGTAAATGTCTTCTTATATATTTTATGCTTTCTTTTAAATATCTGATTAATGTTAAATGGACCAAATAAATAAGTTGTTATTTATTTCAAAAATTTTTATTTCTATGAAGGTTTTTTATGAATAATGGTAGGGTAAAAAATAGCTAGATAACCTATTCAAGGAGAATCATTAACAGCTTTACTACATAGTATAAAGCGAATTCGCTTTTTGTGTCTGTATCTATGTTTGCTTAAAACCCTAATACTACATTACTGATTTTAATGCAGGTTTTTTTCAATATATAGAGTGATTCAAAAGGAAGGCTTTTATGTATAATACTTGCCGGGAAAATATCCTATTCCCACGGGAAAATGAGTTGCAACGCGCGTAGCCGCTGGGCAGGCCGATAGTAATGCATAAAAATTCTTCGTTGATTTGCACAGTCGGACAAAGCAATAAATTTATGCAAAGTTGAATATTCAATACTTTATACGAAGACAAACGAATTTATGACATTAAAAAGTGTCATGCTCCTCTTGATAGGTTTGATTTCGTATTTAAATCAGAAAATGTGTTACAATACTTTTTTAAATCTTGGGGTTTCTTGGTTAAAAAGGGATATTCACCAAGAACAATAATTTTGTAGATTTTAAAATAAGAAAAAGTGGACAAGCTTACTTGTGAGAGTATTCAATAGGTTAGCATTGTTTTTAAATTAATATTTAATGTTTCTTAAATTGATCTGTAATTCTGATTAAGACATGGCATGCCAGAAGACTAGGGACATGTCACTGAAAACACTTCAAAATATGGCCGATGTGGCGCAGTGGTAGTGTGACTGCCTGCAACGTAAAAGTTCCGGGTACGAGTCCAGGTTGGGCAACTCACATTACTCACGAATATGATATTGAGCTCTTTGTGAATTTTGTTTCTGGTCTGGTTAGGACATCGCAGGCTGGTTCCGTTTTTTGGAGGGCACCTAAAGCCATCGGCAAGTTGCTGTCTGTGATGACTTAGATGGCCGTTGTTCCTCAACCACGCCAGAGGCCTGCTACCCTTAGCAGACGGTTAAAAAATTTTGACACTAGAGTTCATTTGGGTCCTTGGACGACTCGGTATCCCACACGAAAAGATGGAAATATATACTGAAAACACTCAAAATACTCAATCCGCATTCAAAATCCAAAAACGTCTATTTTCAAAAAGTCAACAGACACCAACAAAGAGCATCGAAACAAACAGCCACTCTACACCCTTCCGACCATAAATCTCCAGTGTGGACGGACCTTAATGGCTTCTACGCCAATATGCATGCGCCTTAATCGAACCATGGAAACTCTGCGGAATACATTAACTGGAATGGTGATGAGGATTTTGGGATTTCGTTGTTAATAGAGAAACTGAGAACCTTGTGATGCTGGCTGAAATAGCATCACCCCATTTTTGCCAATAGGGGGAGGTCCTTAGTATCAGTGGACTTTTGTGGCTGTAGCTGTTTCCGGAACATTACAACTTGGGCCATTTCAAGGCTAGAGTGAACAGGCATTACCTAGGCAAGCATGTTCCATGTTCCAAAATCGTCTGCATCATCACTAACCATCAGGTGAGATAGTAGACAAATGCGGGCGTATTTAAGTAAGAAAAAAAGGAGGAGTAGCACTTGTGTCAATAACTTTTGTTCAACAGAGATTAGGATCTTTTCGTGTGAGTCTCTGAGGCGACGAATGACCCAGTAGGCTGATGATGCGTCCCATAGACTTATTTCGTGCTAGAAAAGACTGCAGACGTGTCAAATCATATAGATTCCATCAAAACAAGTGACGAATATTGACACAATAGTGTAGAGGCGGATCGCACACTTAACGCACGACGGAGCGCTACAGCATCGCAGTGGTCTGTCAGATCCACACTAGCAATGTCAATCCCCATAATAAAACCGCTCAAACACTGTCGACCCAGGGCTAGCGCAGCGTCGTCCGTCGAGCGCGGTTTGTGCGGTTCACATTATTTAACCAGTAAATCAAAGTCAAACAGCAAAGTATGTAGCTTACTCCTTTGACAAGGTATCAAGGTGTCAATTGTTGCAGAAAGTGTAATTCCTTGCGTTTTTTTTTAAAACGCGTAGTTACTGACAGCTGCTTATCGTCCAAATTATCATTTACACTTGTCCAACCACTTTCGCTTTCCCCTATACATAATCTTGTGCAAATACCTACAATACCGGGTCTTACATCAACCCGTAAGTCTAATTTAAGACCCGGTGTCCTGTGTCGGCGGTCAGGTACGCAGATAAACAGAATTAACGATTATATTTCTGTTCTTCGACCGTTAATTCCGATAACGATAAATATAACGATACCGTGCAGCCGATACAACAGGAAAGCTTAACGTGGATAAGACTAGGATGATGTTAATTTGTAAAGCTTTCTATCTGACAGTTTACATCCCTTTTTAAAATATATACTCCATAAATTTTGCTTGATACTATATTTTGTGTCGTTTGACAGATCCATATTAAAAGAGAAGGAAACAAGGGAAAATGGATCTTATGTCAAAGTATTTTCCTGAATCTGACAAACGACACAGGTATCAAGCTATATTTCAAGCACTATAGTGTTAAGTTAAAATATTGATATTTGAGTTTTATTGATACTCGACTAGATAAAACACGTTCCCTTGGAAAGAAACTTATACAGCGCCATTTATGTACCTACACTTAAATATAGGCTAAAAAAATATATTGGGATGTTATTGAAGGGATTCCAATAAACAGATGTGATTAACCAAATCAGATTAGGGTTGATGGAGTTAAAAAAATACCTATGATGTGGATGTGGGATGAATAAATAGGTACCAAATTTTATTGATAGCTAATATTAAAAATGCAGAAAAGACGAATTTTGGCGCAGTGTGAATGTCTGTCAGATGTACAAAACTTTTGTAAATATAAGACAGATTTTTCGATACATTTCAGAACTTAGATTATACGAGATATTATTTATTGCTTACCTAACGAATTTTCATCGCCTGTTCTTTTGGTGTTGCGTAGCTTTCACTATGAAAAAAAAACAAGTTCCTTATATTTAAGGGCTCTTCTTATATGAATATCCCCTTTATTCCTTTCGTAAGACGTCTCAATCGTCCACCTCTTGAGTTACACCCGCAATAACTATAAACCAAATCAATAGTCCTCCAAAACAATACGATTTGGTTTTTTCCAAAAATATATCGATCGAAAAAGAACTTTTGGGACCATAAAGGTGCTTTATATGCGTGTTTATCTCCTAAAGTCTTTGAGGGCTGATGTTTAAGATACTCTTAACGGGGTTTATGGCGTATTAAAATGTGTTTTTGGTTTCTTTATTTGTTTGTGGGTCATTTTTGGTTATGATTTCGAATTTTGCTTCAACTTCTGCCTTCTATAATCTTTATCATTGTTTTCTGTATGATGATTCTGCATGGTGAATGAATGTTTACTATTTTGTAGTTTTTTTTTCAAAATAGTAGTTTTTAACACTTGGTGTTTCAATTAAACACTAGATATTGATATTAACTATTTGTTACAAAGTCAATACATACATACATACATATATCACGCATTTTATCCCTTGCGGGTTAGGCAGAGCGTTAACGGCCGTAAGAATACGGTCGCTATAGCCACGTCTGACATTGTTGAGGATTGTTTTCCAAGGTAGTTTCAGAAAACATGTGTATCACTATAGTGACAGGTTGTCAGCCTGTCGCCATAAATTGTAATACACCAATACTCTCGAGTCCCTTAGTCGCCTCTTACGACACCCGCGGGAAGGATGTGGGGTGATGCTATTCTAAGCCGGCATCACACGGCATTACATAAAAAGCAAGTAGAAAACGTTCACGCTACCGATGGGATTCGACGATTGACCCGGCAACACAAAAGACGTGGGTTCGAATCCCATCGGTAGACATTTTTTCCGTTTGTATTGACTTTGTAACAAAAATTTAATTTTGCTTGGTTTTAGTTGATAAAAAAAGAATAAAATCCACTATTAATACAGTTGGTATGTATTGAACTTGTTGACCATACTCTAGTATTTATGTGAGAAGTAATTACATGTTGTTAAACGATTCTGACACCGTTCATATATGACGTGATAAAGTGCAGTCTAGGACAAAACAAATATGATTCACAGTTTGTTGTATCTCAAATAGTTTTTCTCAGTAGATTACCACAGGTAGGGTGTAGACACAAAATTTGTACTATAATATATGTAACATTACAATTAGTATTAGCTATCATACATATATATACATATATTACGCCTTTATCCCTTGCGGGGTAGGCAGAGCGTTTACAGCCGTAAGAATACGGTCGCTACCACATCTGTCCTTTTTGAGGATTGTTTTCTAAGGTTGTTACAGAAAACATGTGTATCACTATAGTGACAGGTTGTCAGCCTGTCGCCTAAAAATTGTAAGACACCAATACTCTCAAGCCCCTTAGTCGCCTCTTACGACACCCATGGGAAGGATGTGGGGTATCAAAAACTAGGAATCCCCCATAATGGCCTCATCATAAATGTCATAAAGAAATACGTAAATCCAAGGAATGGGCAGCAACTTTTCCTACGAAATGCAAAACCTTCACTAAGCCCTTATTCAAAGCGTGGTGAGTACGGCAAACTAAAGCAATGGTAGGTTTCTGTCCAGCAGTGGACTATGCGGCTGATCATGATGGCAGAATATTCAATTCAGAGATAATACGAAAAGGTGAGGTGGTTTCTTGGTCTGGGCAAAAGAAAAATGTGGATGGATGCAGGATGAGAGGACGGCCCATAAAGGTTTGGATGGATTGTGTAAAAGACGACATGAACAAAAAGGGCATAAATGAGGATTTGACTGCTGATAGAGATGAATGGAAGAATAAAACATGTTGCGCCGACCCCTAATGAATTGGGATACGGGCAGGCAGATGATGATGATGATGATGATGACATGAAAAGGTGAAAGAAATGTTGTCAGTGGAAACGTTGGAAGGGGAAGGCCGCGAAGATCCTTACTGGACCAAATCGGGAAGGATTTGAAGAAAGGTCAAGTCAGGAGTACTCTAAGCCGACGAGCGTGCATTAAAATACTGATGAATGTAGAAGAAGCGAAAGAAGTATGCCAGGATCGTAACAAGTCTCCTACCCCTGCCTACCCCTTCGGGAAAGAAGCGTGATTGATGACTAACAGCCGGACTTTTAAACAGCCGAAGGGACATCGACACTAGCATCCTTATTACGGACTAATGGCGTGTTGGTTATTAATTAAAAATAATTACGATTACGACCGTATTCAATGACTCTGGTGTTACAGCCATTAACACCTTAGGGATGGGACAGGCGACACTTGCAGAAGTATCGATAAAATAGCAGCTGTTCTAAATTGTCAAAAAAAAATATAGGTATTTGCAGTCTTGTCCTAGAGTAGCTGCGATCTGGTAAGCCGAGCTTCAAAAACATAATTTTGTTAATACATTAGCTCAGTTTGGGTTTTAATTATTTTAAGGTATGGGAACTTAGCTTTTTTTATGTAAATCTCATGTTTGTGGTAAGATTATACTAACATTTGTAAGTTTTTGAACATAATTTGCGATTAAGTTCCGGTAGGCCTTATGCTTGCTAGCTTCTTATCCTCATAAAAAAAAAGGTTGGTAAATAAAAAACAGACAGACAGTATAATTCAATATATCTAGTTGTAATACGATTTACAATATTTTATTATGTATCTTTATGGCGTGTAATAGCATCACCCTTGTGCTTTTTTGGACTCAAGGGTTACATGTATAATACAAATTTTACCTCAATTCCTGAAAACATTTGTCAGACGTCCCAACAGCGCCCGAACTGCCGGACAAACGATAAAGACAGCGTGATACCTTTAGAGAGTATCGATATCGATGCCTGAACACAGCACATCACTAAAGACAGTTGTAAATGTTCTAATTAATACATCGGGCGCACCGAACGTTCGCTTAATCAGCCCTGGAGCCGCTTGTTTGCTTTATAGTTGCCATGCGTATGCGCATCGTATCATCATCATCATCATCGTCATGATCAACAACCGTGAGATGTCCACTGCTGGACATAGGCCTCCAGCACAGGCCTCACCCTGGATTAGATTGGACTTTGGACGGTTCTTATGCGAAGCGCATAGGACTTGTATTAATTTGAGTATCTATCTGTAGAGACCGAGATATTGGGCTGACTGCATTTAAAAAATTTTCAGCTGGACAGAAAAGCCCCTGGCTTTTCCTGATACAGTCAAGCTAAGGCTAGGTTAGACATTTTGGACTTTGAACCATTCTTGTGCCGCGTGCATAAGAGACTTCATTGGGAGTTCGAGTGTCTAACTGGGCGTAAGTAACTGCAGGTTAGGTAGGTACTCTTGAGATGAAAATTTTGGCCAACTGCATTGAACAATTATCTGCAACTGTTACAATGTCGTAGTTTCACGAGGGCCCTAAATCTGCTACATAAAAATGCCGATTGGATCTCAATTGGATTATTTTAGTAGTTTCGTAGTCTGATAACAGTTTGAAGTATAGAAAATCACAAAGACCGGAAAGGAGTGACAGATGAGTTTCGATTACTTACAATGACAAAAAATAGTAGACTGGGGTCCTGAAGAAACCCATCCCACACTGCGCTTTCCGAAATCCATTCTTTCGAGCACCAAATAATCAGCCTCTACTATACACAGCGAAAATTTGACCATGCTTAACCTGGGTAATCAAGTCTATGAAACTGAACAACTTTCCCCTTGTAACATATAGCAAAATATGAAAAAAATATGGTCCTCCAAATTGACTTGGTTATTAGCCATAGACAGTAGAACTTGGTACAATGTACAACGAAGATTGATTCCCAACCAGGGAAAGGAGAATGTTTTTTTTTTTGTTTATGGGGTTATAATAATTTGTTTTTGGGGTCATCATAAATGTTTCTATGTCCAGCGGTGGACGTATTCTGCTTCTTGATGGCTTAGCTATGATATAATATTAGGACATAATTTATCACTTTTCCACTTCTCCACTGATAAATTTTTAAATGGGCATATTGGGCATCTGATAATTTTTATAACCAAACCATCTTCTCCCATTACAAAATTAATCCGAATGAAGCAATTAACGGCCTGAATAACAATAAATTTCATCCAAAACACATGTTTGGAATACCTTTTGCAGGTATAATATGGAGGCTAACGTTGATTTTGAGTGCAAACTAAGAAACTGACTGGAAATTAGATAAATTGTTTTTGAACGTAAAATATACGGTCTGGACTAGACGGTCAAGCATGTACGGCAAATGTATGTATGGTGTTTTTGTTTCTGCAATTTTTACTTCGTCGTTTATTTGTATTTTTTTTTCTCTAATATCTAACTCATTGACACAGAACTATAGATTTCATGATTCGTAATTAATCTGTTTGCTATCACGTGTATTTTCAGATGTAAAGCAAATTAACACAGGTAAAAAACTATGTTTGTTTATTAGGATAAATTCAAAAAATTCAAAATTCAAATTCAAATTCTTTATTATAAATAAACATAATTACTAATAGGTAAAACTATACAAAACAATTATGAGGCAAAATTATTTCCTAAACTAAGAATAGTAATTCTTGTGTCTTAGGTAAACACTCAACCAACATAATTGTTCTAAATAAATATAACAATAAGAATAATACTATACAGTTAAAATAAACTTAAATACGCTAAAAATATCATAGTAATAAAATTATACAATATAAATGTAACTAAGATAACTACTATAAATACACTAAAAAATACACTATAAATAGACATTACCAGGAAACCCTATAAAACGCCAAACACCAAACATGGTATGTACGGTACACACCTCCCACATAAGACAAGGACCAAATTATCTATAGTAGTGACAAAGTAGTGGATTAGTGATAGGTTAGTTAAACTGTTGATACAAAAAGTAGAAGAAAACGGGTAGGCTTTTCAAATAAATACCAAATGCTCAAAAAATTGCTAATCATTTCCGTTTTCCGAATACTTCTACCTAGTAATTGTATAGAACTATGGACTGCGCTTAGGAAATAGGTACGAAAATTGTGCACCAGAATTCCTTCGAACCCCCGGTCTATAGGTCCCGTGACGAATGGCAGACCCACACACCTCGTAACTCCTCCGTATCAATACTATCGGACGTTTGAACAACAACCTTTGATTTATATGAGAAACCTTTACTATTTACCATGTGAAATTCAACTTTATGTCCGAGCTTATGAAGCTGAAATTCCTTTAAAAGAATTGTGAGGTCCGGAGTCTGGGTGGTTGATAGGAATTTGAAATTTAATAGTACAGAAATAAAGGTGGATTTTGATACAAAATAAAGTACTGGTATGCCACCAAAGGAGAAGACGTCGGTACTTAGTGATTTATGCCCGATACGCCATATTAAAAGTTTTGTTTTTTAAAGCTTTTTAAAAATGTAAAAATCAGTAATTTATGGCCAGAATCGAATGTTCCGATTAATGCCTGATACTAAAAGATTTATTTGAATTTATTCAAATTTATTGTCTAAAGGTGTTCTGTTATTTGTCGGTTCTATAGATTTTTTAAAGCAATTGGGTTAAGTAGGGATTGATTTAATTTTAACGTTTTGGAAGCTTTAACCTTTTGTAACAAAATATTGTTTTCTTGTCATTTATGTTTGATTTATATCTTACTAAGGAGTATATAATATACTACATAGTCCGTGTATAGTTTTTTAAAATGTTCAAAGTTTGGATTAATAAACACAAGAGAACTAGAGAGACATGACGTCATCTACTCGTATTTTCGTACAAAATATCGTTTTAAAAAGTAGTCTATCTGATTTGCCAGCCATCATGCCTGTTGTATTTTATGAAATAGCTTTAAAGGACACGCTTTTGAAACCGGTAGCCCGCGGCTGTGCCATCGAGGACCTAAGGTGGATCGCACATTTAACGCACGACGGACCGCTAAAATATATATCGCAACGTTATGTCAGATCCGTACTAGAAATGTCAGCCCCCATACTAAAACCGGTCAAAATCGATGCAGCGCTATCGCAGCGTTGTTCGTCGAGTTCGGTTTTAGTATGGCGACGTTTCTAGTATCAATCTGATTGACCGCGCCAATATTTTAGCGGTCCGTCGTGCGTTAAGTGTGCGATGCGCCATAAGCGATGGAATGCCACATGACTCCAAAGATGAGGAATCTGGTCATACAAACTCGTAGTTACTGGTACTTCGAGCAATTTCTTTGGCTCGTGCGGATCGTGTCTTTAAAACTGGACCTCAGCAATGCAGTTTATACCACTTGGCGGCAAAATTAACTTTTTCTCACAACCAACTAATTAATATAGCAACAAAATGTCCACTTTTACACTTTCCGAAACGAATGTTTTGCGCCAAATTTGGATTTAAACGAAAATCCAAAGATTTTTGATAATAAAAGTGTCGACAGCTACCGTTCCGGTATTTATTACCGGTATTTTATTAGCGTTTTTTTTTGCGGTTTCAAAATTTGGTGCAGTTTGGTATTTCACACGATAGTTATCGATCAAGATTCTCAACGATCCATGGAAGTCAACTGACAACGTTTGCGAAAAGTTCGATAACTTTTCCGAAACTTTTGTCAACGCTGCTATTTTATTTTTACACCATTTTGTATAATTTTATTGTACCATTTTAGAAGATCGACAATCGAAGAAGAAAACAATCGATATAACTGAGAGTCAGTAAGCTGAAGGTGGATTGCACACTTAACGCACAACGGACCGCTAAAATATTGCAGCGTTCTGTCAGATCCATACTAGTAATGTCAATCTCCATACTAAAACCGCTCAACCACTGTCGACGCAGCGCTATCGCAGTGTCGTCCGTCGAGTGCGGTTTTAGTATGGGGAGTGACGAAACGTAGTATGAATCTGACAGACCGCTGCGTTATTTTAGTGCTCCGTCGTGCGTCTAGTGTGCGATCCGCCGAAGTGGTAATAGGCAAGTCACATTGCTCGAAGGACTGAAAACCGGTGGAGCAGAGAGTTCTCGAGTGGAGACCACGTACAGGCAGGCGCAGCGTAAGACGGCCTCCCGCGAGATGAACAGACGATCTGGTCAAGTCCGCAGGGAATTGCTGGATGCAGGCCGCTCCTAATCGGACAAGGTGGAAATCTTAATGGGAAGTTTATGTTCAGCAGTAGATGACTTATGGCTGAAATGAAGATAATGATGATGAAGGTTCTTGCATTGGCATCTATGTTTCTAATGTCTACCTCCAACCGATCTCATAAAAATTATAAGTTACCTGCAAACAAAAATTTCTTACATATTCCTCACAACAAATCACTAATAAACAAGCTAGAAATATTAATTACTCGTTCGTCTGATTTAAGCCGTGCGCACACGACACGCGCATTGTAAAGGTCTGCGCACACCGCCCACAGTAGCTGCCCACGACGACGACGCTAGATCGGCCCGCACGCAGGTGACCGCTGCTAGGCTAGTGTGGCATCGGCTTTTAATCTTCTTTTAGTTTGCGAGCTGGAGTGGTTGCCTCATCATAGATTTTGACTCCATCACTTGATACCATCTGAAAAACAAAAAAATAATATTTTTGATTAACTACAGATATAAAAAAAAGTTTATTCTCGACATAATGTTGTAATTTTTGTAAACGGGTCAATTGAAAGTTCTGAATCTGCATGAATAAAAGCTATACTTGTTTAATGTCCTTAAATAACTATGGACATGGTAGCCAAAGCAAAGTTTATGCGGTCAAAATATTTACCTCCCTATTTATTTTTCTTACTTTTACGATAATGAGAGCATATTTATGTTTTTTGTTAAATCTTATTCATACATACATACATATATCACGCCTTTATCCCTTGCGGAGTAGGCAGAGCGTTAACAGCCGTAAGAATACGGTCGCTATCGCCACGTCTGACATTTTTGAGTATTGTTTTCTAAGGTTGTTTCGGAAAACATGTGTATCACTATAGTGACAGGTTGTCAGCCTGTCGCCTAAAAATTGTAATACACCAATACTCTCGAGTCCCTTAGTCGCCTCTTACGACACCCACGGGAAGGATGTGGGGTGATGCTATTCTAAGCCGGCATCACACGGAATCTTATTCATACAGTTTGTAATCCTCCGATTTAATAAAAAAGAATTAAAGAGTGCAACACCATGCGACGTTAGTCAAAGTCAAACATTCTCCTAAAAGTAGCGGCTCATAATAACTATTGCCTGTTTAGGTTGTTGTCGTGTTCAGAGTCTCTTTCCATACATGTCCAACTCATGCATGTAAGGCTTCGACATAGAGTAAGTAAAAGCTCGCCTAACAAATAACGTACATCCATTGAGGCATTGTACAAAACGCTTCAAATAATAATAATCGAATCAGTGTACTTGATTAATACCACCACTTTCTGATGCACCATTGTTGCCTTGATACACGAGAGTTATAGAGGCTCTTTTATTCGATAGGGTTATTTATTGATAAGTGGGTGGATCCGATCGGATATGGAATGCTTTATTTGATTATCTGTGGACGAGTTATTTATGGGGATAAGTTAAAGAGGTCAGTAATTCTGGGTAAAGACCTTCCTAATATGGTGCAGTTATGATACAGTTGATTTGTCTAATTTGGGAGTATTGTACACAAATACAGAGTGTAATAGACGGTGTAACGAAAACTTTGCAGGCGTGCTCAAACCATGAAACTGAACAACTTTTTCTATGAGGCATGTTGGTAAACGTGAATTTTTTTCCGACCTTCCATGTAAAATTTCCGATCAGCTGACTGGCTTTTGTATGAGAACTCGGAAATTTTTTTTTGTTTCCCAACATAGCCTACATAGCAAAAGATGTTCAGTTTCATGGTCTGATCACGCCTGCAAAGTTTTCGTTACACCGTCTTCTACAATCTGAATATTAAAATTTATCACGCTTTTATTTCTTGCGGGATAGGCAGAGTCTTAACGCCCGTATGAACAAGGGCGCTATCGCCACGTCTGACAAACTTTTGACCGTTTCAGAAAATTTAGGTTCCCTGTTAAATATGATCGTAGAAATAATAGAAATCTGTATTATCTAAATTATAGATATTGTAATGAAGTAAAAAATTAGTTTTATTTAATTTACTTTATGAAATATGAAAGTGATCACTGTACATGTATTTTAAAAATGCATTTAAATTATTTTCCCAATTCCACACGTTTATCTTAAAATAAGATAAAGTTATCAATAACATTCTTTTTTAGCATATTTGAGTGGATTTTTTTGTTTTTACACCAACAGCCGTATTTAAATTTCGAATATCTCACCGTTCAATTTGTCTCGTTCGGTTCGGAATTCGAAATCACCGCATTTTTTAACCTTTACTTTACCACTGCTTTTCGAGTATTTGAGAATTTGGGTTTAAAATGGTAGAATTTTTTTTAATGAGTTTTTGGCACAGTGCCTTAGCATATGACAATTATATACCTAAGTTTGTTATTGTATTACAATTTTTAGGGGACAGGCTTGCAACCTGTCAGTAATAGTGATACACATGTTTTCTGAAACAACCTTGGAAAACAATCCTCAAAAAATGGCAGACGTATCGATAGCGACCGTATTCTTACGGCCGTTAACGCCCTGCCTACCCCTAAGGGATAAAGGCGTGATATATGTATGTATGTAAGTTTTTTTTTAAGTCATTTTTTGCACTGTGCAAATTTTGTATACCTAAGTAACTATGTTATTAGTTTGTATCTAAAACAGCTCATATATTTCAAATCAAAAAAAGAGAATTAACCTATTATATGAGTCTTAGATTAAAAATTTACGGTCGGTGACGGTCTTATTTTACGGTCGTTAACGCTCTGCCTACCCCGCCAAGGATATTGGCGTGATTTGTGTATGTATGTATGACCAATGCGTTCGTAATACAAGCATTTCGAAGCATCCCTCTGTCACCAATAGAAACACACTACGACAAGATTAATTGCCAATACAGGCAGAACATTACCAGTAAGGTGCTTGTATCAGTCCCACACCAGATTTTATTGGCAAAACCAAATTCCTACTAACATTTTAAATTAATTACAAAGCAACGGACAGCGCTGTGCGTGTAACTGAGTATTGGTCCAAATATATTTGAGCGTCAGAATCGATTCGTTAAGAAGAAGAATATTTTAAATGTGAAAGTTTGTATGTTTTTTTGTTTGTTACTCCTTTACGATTAAACTACTGAACCGGTTTTCATGAAACTTGCCACATAGATAGAGGGTAACTGTATTAACACATAGGACAGTTGCTATCCTGAAAAAAAATCTGTGGGATGCTACGGGATTAAAACTGACCACTATGCGAGCGGAGCCGCGGGCGCCCACTAGTTAACAATAGTTTAAATTTTGGAATAGCCCATCTTGTGAACGATATTTTTCAAAAAATGCGTGAAGTGCGATTAATAAAAGATTACCGGAACCTAAAAAGGAAAAGTCAACAATATTCCCTGTGAATGTGAAATCTTGAACTGTACTCGACAATACAGCTGCCGAAAGTGGTGAGTATGGCAACTACCCCCCTATTCGAGGAGGGCCCATGCCCAGCTGTGGACTGTTGTGGCTTTTGAAGTAAAATTGATTAACAACAAGGTATTGGCATTGGTTGCTTTCGCATTTTGAAAACAATGGTAAAAATAGTGCCTTGTTTGGGATTGGCTCAACCACCCTACACTGGCGGACAAAATAAACGAAGGCGTGCGACACGAAGCTCCAATACGAGCAATAATTTTAGCGTTTTCTGTTACACTTACGTGGGGTGACAGTCTTATTCTGGCCCGCTGTTTATGCTCGATTTGCATTTATAATAAATCGATATTGCTTGAAAATAAACTTTGTGGTCAGTTGTCAAACAATAAGAAAGTGGTGTGTGCAAAATTATGCTGTAGTTTGTCAAACAAATAATACAAACATACACATATCACGCCTTTATCCCAAGTGGGGTAAATAACGTTTAGAATAATCGACTAAGTAGTAAAAAGAAACTACGTTGGTGGTTAAAGTTTTGACCTCATGGCGATGGTACAAGTGCTAAAACAAAGTAGTAAAATGTTTGATAATGATTGAAAGATAATTAAATTTCACGGTAACAAGCTTGACAGGCGTAATGGCGATCGGAGTGCAAGATGTTGCATTGTCTGTACTAGAAACGCTACCAACATTTACTAGAACCCCCGGTAAAATAGGACGATTCTTCTTAAGCTGGCATAATAATATATTATTTTCAATCGTTTTAATTTTTGAAGCAATTTGAGATGCAGAATACAGCCACCGTCACGTCGTATCGACTTGAGGGATTGGCTTGCGCGCGCGCAACAAATCAAACTGTCGATAAAAAGCTAAATGTTGTCCGATTGCGCGCGAACTCTCTTGCGCATAAATTTGCGCGCGCTGATAAATTGGAAGGCTCGTGCGCGCTGATAGACGAAGAGCTGGGTACGTCACAGGGTGTCTAAATATATGACTCGCCTAGGCAATGCAGTCACACATTTTCAATATTACTGACTGATTGAAGTCTCAACCAACTTGTGATATGGATGAAATCTTTGTCATCTGAACATTGACAGACTAACATTTCGACGACTTTTCTTCTGTATGATATAATTTAGAAAATAGCTCGATGAAGTAAGTAGTGATCATAAACAGTGACAGACGTGGCGATTAATTAATTTACGATCGTTAACGCTCTGCCTACCCTGCGAGGGATAAAGAGGTGTTTTGGGTATGTTTGTGTATTTTATGTAATTTAATATCTGTATTACTACTGGGCTACCTGATCTTATAAAGTAATGTAAACTGAAAATTATTGGACATATTTAATATTAGGCTCCCAAGAAAGGATTTATTTTTTGTTAAATCATACGTCTTCTGACGTATCTATCTCTCCGTCTATGATTTATGTGCGATGTTTATGTTTGTATTAGCTAATTGAATATTAATGATGTTGTTTTGATGAGAGCTTGGAATGTGGTCTAGTAGTGATTGATTTTTTCCGCCATATTTTATTTACAATTTATTGTAAAAGAATGCCTAATACAAACTTATTTTGAAAATAGAATTTTATGGAATTTTATGTTTATTAGAGAAGTGCAAGATATTTTAGATATTCACAGGGAACGCTGCTACTCAATCCCTGGATAATTATCTTTTACGCATTATACGACACCCATGGGGTAGTGCTATTTTAAGCCAGCATCATACGGTAGAGCCAAAATATTTAGGTCAAAATTATTCTTACGCAGGTTAAACAGGACGATATTAGTACAGTTAGACTAGACTTACGGCCCAATTTGACATCAGACGACCTTCCGGTATCAATTGACTTGACATCATCACTCATTTGCGCGCAAATTTGGAGGTTATCTAGACTTGTTTGTACACTGGCGGACAAAATTAGGTAATCATTTTTAACTTTATCAATTTTCTTCCAATGAACCCCGGTGTCAAGAATTTTTCAGTTGCCTACTACTTACAACCTTCTTACTAGCAGGCCTCTGATATGGTTGTGTAACTACAACCGTCGTTATCATTATTAGAGACGGCAATCGTAACGAACGGCCTAGAGTGCCTGAAACCTTTTTTTTTACACAGGTGGTCCAGCCTGTAACATAACCAATTATAATAACTTTTTTTAAATCCATATCAACAACTACAAAACTCCACTACACATAGGCAATTCCCAGTAGGGAATGTTTGTCGTATCTTGGCAGGTAGTCACCACTGTTTGCAAGGGGATTGGTGAATGCAGCACAACAAACTTCACAGGGTTGGCTGCTTTTCATTTTCTTCATTACGAGGTTTAAACTATTTTAAGTGACGCTCTTCCATACTATCTATTCTATGCTGTTACCGCGTGCGGCATATTCCACTCAGTCCGCTTTTATTTCATCCTTTCTTAATAGATTTATTCTAATTCTACATTATCACAAATCAAGTTTTTGTCCGCCAGTGTACAACAAGCAGCGAATACCAGCCCGCAATAAAATTGATTGGTCGCAAACGCCGCATCCTGCGAGTAGTCGCCCACTCGCGCCATGTTATGAGCGGTTTGATCGCAAGTGTACTAAGAACAAAATTACAAGTAAGGATTGACATAGGATTTGCATTAGGTGGCTTTGGTAATGTATCGATGAATCATCATCATACATACATAATTTTATTTTTTTCTGGAATGTAAGTCCTCCTGTGATACTGATTTTTATCAGCCGGCGAAAATATTTTTCTTGCCCAACAACCTCAAAAGTGGGAACTTATTTTGATTCATACTTCTAGTTTTTTAAAGACAATTACGAGAAATATAAAGAAACCACAATTTTCACTAGTTTGAACCTCGAGAATGCCTGAGAATATTGGAGACAAGCACATCTTGATTCTTTTTTCTAGTGTGGATGTGCCTAGACTTTGTTTATGAAATATGTTATAAATGAAAAAAAAAGAACCACAACCAAAATGAACGACCAAACACAACCAAGTGCCGAAAGGCTGGTCAAACATAATTATTTGACATTTAATTAAATTAAGCACACTATTTATAACTCGCAAGTCCGAATGACTGATTGTAAGAACCATATAGATTTATTTTCTTACTTCTCTTAATGGCCCATCGATTTTAGATAAGGCATTTGTCATAGATCAACGAGTAAAAAGCAGCGACAGATGTAGCACTCATGCAAGGTTCTAGAACATGACATAATTTTGCCAGTACTCTTTTTTTTGTGTGGGGTAACGAAGCAATAAAAAACAAGAAAACTTTTAAAACTTGCTAGATATTCCACCGCAGGCCGGATTTGAACCAGCAAACACATTTTTTGTGCTCCATTGTGTCAGAGTTTTTGAATCGTGTCTACTACTTAACCTTCAAAACAGTCAACTGCTGGATATGGGCCTGCCCCTACGGGTCCCCAAGATGTTCAGTTCTCAGGAAACACTACTACCCATTCCCTGAAAAAATATCTCTTAAACGCTTTTTAAGACACCCAAGGGTAGAAGTGGGGTGAGACTAAGTATTCTTAGCAGGTATCATAACGTCATCTACAACTAAAGTATATTTATCCATATGCACCATGGATGACAGCGCCAACCAAAGGGCCATTAAAGTAGCCAAGATTGTCAAAATTTAAGAATATCTACGAGAGAACTCAGAGAACCTACCTTTGCCATTAACACGACACGAAGAAGAAGTATATTTACTCCTTTAATTTTTTTTCTAGTCTAGGCATTTACCTCTACTGTGTGACCTGTAAGTGTACCTTCTGGTACATCCCTCTTAATCTTTGCCAGTGATGTATTAGAGCAGGTGTGCGGCATCATGCGATTATGGTAATTCGATTTAAGTATCGATTTTGTAACCATCTTGATCCCCGCCATAATGTTTTGATAGCAGGAAGCTTAAGTTGATAGCTTGCCATTAATTAATATCGTAGACGTTAAGTTTGAATAGTTTATGGGCTATTATTCTTCGTGTGGTACTCTGAGTTGATGAACGACTCGATAAAGCTAGTGTAAAAGTATCGTTCGTCAACTTGGTGTCACACACGAAAGAAGAAAATTTCAAATTCCCTATACTAAAAACTGACAGATGAACTTGCGTTGTTTGACAGACGCATACGTTGGAACTGTATGCGTCTGTCTAGTTCATGTGTTGGACTCAAACTCAAACTCAAATTATTTATTCAAAGTAGTAAATTTTACATTCAGCTTTTTGGTGGTCAAAAATTATCAATTTTAACAATAACAATTTTATGAAGCTAGTGTAAACGCGGCTCAGGTGGACTAAAAACTTAAAACTAGCCCCTAAAGCACTGCCTCGGGGCTGGCCAAGCTAACCAAACAACATGTAACGTTAGGTGGTAAATAAAATAACGTCGAGTTCATGCCAAGAGAAAATGTTGTGTTACAGCTGTTGTTGTTGCTGCTGCGCTACAATAGCGCAACAATGTGCGTTACGTGCCAGAACCACTTTTATACCTCGGTGGTCTCATCATTAAATGGTATCATTAATTCAAATAAAAGATACACAAGCAAAGACGTGTTATTGGAAAGATATTATGTTTTTTAATTGGCATTGTTAATTATAAATGACAGTCGTATTAGTCACCGTGGCAATGGGTATTAATCTGATAGGAACTGGTTGTGTTGGAAGATTCCTTGCTGTTTCGTATGGGTATGGGGTTCGATTTCAAGTCTCCTATTAAAAACAGAGAAGGTGGTTTCTATCCTTTGATACTGTTATCAACATTTTGCACTGCGCTAGCCAACCCGTTTGCCATGCGTGCGTTTTAACCGAATCAAAAATATCCGTGTACTGTGATGAATCTAAATATTGTTTTTTTAGCATATATTATGTAATGTATGTACCTACTGATTAGTCTCTTTTCGTATGGGACACCAACGGAACCATCTTACTTACGGGCAATCGGCTGGTTCAGCCCGCAATGTCCTAACCAGACTGGGAAAAAAATCACAAAGTGATAAATATCAACTTTGTGAGTGGCCCATCGAGAATTTAACCCAGAACCTTCTGCATCAAAGGCAGTCACACTACTACTGCGCCACGTCGGTTGTACTGACTACTTAAAATACGTAATTAAAACCGGAAACCAAAGGAATTGGTCCAAATATTCGACAAATGTACTTTTCCATCGAATTTAATTTATTTTAATTATTGTAAAGCTCGCGCCACACCGCACCGGTATCCGGGAAGTGAGAATCGGCGATATTTCTGCGTTTTTCAGCTTTAATTGCGGCCTTCAATTAGGACATCGAATGGCGAATAGTTGACGAAATATAGAGCGACATATACTTAGATAGGACATAATTTTGAAATTTTAGTTTTCTAGGTATGAACATGTTTTAAGTTGAATAAACACTTTTGCAGCAACAACTGGAAAAATGCATATTAAATAATGAAATGATATGTAATAGTATTCGTCAAAAGTAGTTTAAATGGCAGATTTATTTTTAAAAATGTCATGAAAGAATCACGACCAATGGTCAGTGGCGTGCAATTGAGCATAATATAAAGCAATGGCAAAATCTAGTAATTTTATTATGACGATGATATATGCCTTCAAAATTCCTAAATACCAAGGATAAACAGCCGTGAAATGCCGGCTTAGAATAGCATCACCGCATTTCCTACCCGTGGGTGCCGTAAGAGGCCACTGAGGGACTTGAGGGTTTCAGGTGTATTACAACTTTTAGGCGACAGCCTGACAAACTATCACTATAGTGATACACAAATTATCTCTATATTTGTCAGACGTGGCGATAGTAACCGTATTTTTACGGCCGTTAACGTTCTGCCTACCCCGCAAGGGATAAAGGCATGATATATGTATATGCATGCCAGGGATTAACAGAAATCAATTCATCAACCGCGTCCTCTCTCGCAATTCTTAAGGCTTCTTCTTAACAATTACCGATTGAATTATGCCCCCAAGACGCGTGCTTGCGTTGCCGCGACGTCCGATCACCTGCCTGTAAGCGAGTGTCACGCGATCGTCGCTCAGTGTAGTGTGGATAAGTCTTTATTTTCATTTTAAAAAGTATTGCCGTCTGATGCCGGCTTAGAATAGCATCACCCCACATCCTTCCCGCGGGTGACGTAAGAGGCGACTAAGGGACTCAAAAGTATTGGTGTAGGTACCACAATTTTAAGACAGCAGGCTGACAACCTGTCACTATAGTGATACTCATGTTTTCTGAAACTACCTTGGAAAAAATCCTCAAAAATATCAGACTTGGCGATAACAACCGTATTGTTACGGCCGTTAATGCTCTGCCTACCCTGCAAGGGATAAAGGCGTGATATATTATGTATGTATCTATGTAAAGAGTCTTGTTTATTCTGTGGCAACTGCATTTTTACGTAGGAATAAGACTTTAGAATAAAGCGTTTACCCATTGTTAGGTTTTGGTGTAAATATGATACTAATAAATTATTTTAAGGTCCTTATTTGCTCGTATATAAATAGAAATCTCAGTATTTTTCGACCTTTGTATTACCTTATTAACATTTTTTTTTAATAGATAGCTAGACTGCATGGAGGCGGCCCAGGATAGGGAAAAGTGGAGGAAAGAGAGGGAGGCCTTTGCCCTGCAACGGGACATGTCTGGCTCAAAATAAATAAAAATAAAATAAATAAAAAGCTTACCTATAAATAACTCCGTGAACGAACACGTCTTCCTTAGATAAAGCTGTTATATTTACCAGAAATGGATAAAAAATTATGGAGTATCCATACAATTCCAACACAAATGATAGGATATCCTGGATGTCCAGATGATTTTTCTCAATACTCAAAACCACTGCTCAAAACCGATCCATCTGCTTACTCAATGACTTCCTCTTATGTTTTAAAGGTATTTTAACCGATCCCAATGAGGCTTATTAATTAGACTTATATGACTAAGATGGTGGTCGTTACGCTACCAAGTCAGAGACCGACTTGTAGAACAACTCCCAAGCTCAGTCTCGCCCCAAGGGTGTGATGGCGTAGCGGATAGTACCCCTGCCTTCTACGCCGAGGGTCGTGGGTTCGACCCCCACCAGACACAAATATTTGTTAAGTAAAATTTTCAAATATTTGTGTTGAGTCTGGGTGTTTTCTATGTATATGTATTTATTTACAAAAAAAAGTATATAAGTAATAATATCAGGTAATTAGTTCCCATAGTACAAGCTTTGCTAAGTTTAGGGCTAGATGGCGCTGTGTGAATAGTCCAAGATATTTATTTATTATTTCCGGGTGAGCCTGCGCTCCCCACCAAGCCGTCAGGCGTAGTTTTGATGACCCCGGTGCCAAAAACTTAGAGCCAACACATAAAAAACAAGAACAAAGTTCTATCTCCGAACCAGGAAAACCTGGATCCAACACTTAACAGGCCACGAACGCAGCAAGTCCCATGAGTCATAGCCAAGTAGGTACACAATCATAACAATTATTTTGTAATACAAGTTGCCACCTACTGTCCGACTGATTGAAATCCATTTGGATACTCATCGATTCTTTTAACTGTGAATTCACACTAGATTCATGGAGGATTTTCAATCATATCTACTTAACTTAAAGTCCAAATTCATAGTCATTGAAATGCGTTGTGATGATGACTTGACAAACTTTAAATTGCGGCGCAGAAAAGCGTTTTCTCCTACATCTTTCATGACGGATATATTTTTTCAAGCGCAAAAGTAACTTTGTATTAACAGCTATAATTTTCTATTAAACCTTCTAATAGCAAAAACCGTCTTCAGTTCGGTTCCCATCGATGTTTTGTCGATTTTTTGATTTGGATTAACTTTTTGTAGATCATCGGACTCACTTCGATTTGTAAGATGATGTGATGACAATTGAAATGCAATAAAAAGCTTTCTTTGCGTGGGTCTGTAGGTAATATTGATAGTTGTATCGGTATTTTTATTTGATCTCTATAATGTAGCCATGGTCATATATTGGTCCAACCAATGAGTAACATTTTAGATACATTTTATTGAAAATACCTAATTATAGTCCAGGATCCAAACTCGTCAAAATAACGCAGCTGCGTCGACACCAGTTGAGCGGTTTTAGTATGGGGATGGGAGTTTCTACCTTTAGCGCTGCGTTGTGGGTTAAGTGTGAAAAAGGTCTAAGGCGGAACGCACACTTAACGCACGACGAAGCGCTAAAATATAGCAGCGGTCTGTCAGATCCACACTAGTAATGTCAATACCCTTACTAAAACCGCTGAACCGCTGTCGACGCAGCGCTGCGCTTCGCAGCGACCTCCTTCGAGTGCAGTTATAGTATGGGGAGTGATGTTTCTGGTATGGATCTGAAAAAAATTTAGCGCTCAGTCGTGCGTTAAGTGTGCGATCCGCCTTAGACAACATGATAATAACTTTTTAAAAACGAATTGCTGGGAACTTCGCTTCCTGTAACAAAATGAAAGGCAACATCCACTTTTTTCACAAAAACTCCCAGCTAACAAATCATACCTTTTTACTGCAATCTCTAGCAAAGGCCAGTGAGCCGAATCGAAGAACCAAAGCGCAGGTGAGCAAAGATAATGAAAGGGACGTGAAAGAGGTAAAACTTTTTCAAATAAATCCACTCCCCCCCCTCCTAACTCCTCATACACCCCTCCATCCCCTAACGAAGCCTGGAGGAATTAATTAGGGCCGAAGATCGTGATTTATACTTCCATTTTTAAGCCCGATGTCCCCTAGACCTGGAGCGGTATCGTTGGTTCTCACTCGAAAGTCGTTTTTACGGTGCCAAGGCATACTCTTGGGTGCTGTTGCGCTATAATTTGATGTAGTATAGTGATTTCAATCAGAAATAGTACAAAAATAACAAAATGAAGGGTTCGCAATTTGTTACTTTTTGGTTTTTTCTCGATGAAGATTATTACGACTATTTATTTTAAATGGCGTAGCTATAGCGTATTTTTACGGATGGTAACGCTCTGCTCAGTGGGATGAAGGCGTGATTTATGTGAGTGAGTGATTATATTATGTGTTTATCTAAAAATACACAGCGTCGATATGAAGATAGTTTTGTGACTCACCTAGTTTTCCCGCGTTGGTATATACCTGTTCATCACCGGCGAGGGCACTACTTACTTCGAGTTTCATGTGAGATGAGAAATGGTAGTAGGCCACAGACTAGTAGTAGCGCATCGCGCATCTGTCATTCATAGCGTTTTGTGATTTTGCCGCGCGATCAGTGAAAAATTTTTTCAAATCGTAAAATCACAAGATTTTTGTTGAAATTCAGTGTTTATCAGTGCGTATCTTGTTGAAAAAGTGTAGAAGTGTCATTATGAGCGAAGGCACTGTGCCGGAAAAGGAGAAAACTCCTGAAAATGATGTTGGAGACACTTCTCATACTTCTCACCAAGAGAAGCAAAGTTCTTCTTCGAGCGACTGCTCTAGGGATGCTGACTCGGAGTCTGAGGGTGAGTCCTCGCGCCCCCCTAACAAAAGAACGAAACCCAATCCACGGGTCCAGAATTTCGATCCACGGGTTGATGCACTTATAAACCATGTAAGTAAACTTTCTAACTATGTCCAAAGCTGCTTGCCAAGTCTAGCAGCACCGCCAAAAGTTACTTCCTCAATTCCATCAGCAGAATTCCTTGTGAGACCCAATATTACTCAGTTAGATTTGGGTGAAATCCATACAATTACTGATAATTCTAAAGTTATAAAAGTTGCGCCTCCTAGTCGTGTTGACGCCCTAATGAAACTACAGCATTTTAATACTGAGGCCTGGAAAGAAGTAAAGTATGCTAAAGTACTCCAGTCTTTCATAGCAAAACCAGGCTTTGTCGAATTGAAAATTAATGATGAGCTGTGCTACCTCAATAAAGGCAAAGATTATTTGGCAACTACAGAGAGAACAATGGCAGGGCTTACTAATGGCTTATTGGAACATAAGGATGTCATAAGATTGAACCTACAGGAATTGATAAATTGGTCAAACAACTCACCATCTGATTTGACTCCGGATAACTTATATGAGAAAATTATGTCTTTATTTGGGCCGACCTCACAACACTACAAAAATATGGAACAATTATTGCAAGTTGTATGTGGAAAGAGAGCAGAGTGTGTGGAGGTGAGAAGAGAACGAATTTTATCAGAAGTTTCCAACAAAAACTTACAAAATACTCTCAGAAGGTTACCTCCAAGTGTGGATCACTTATTTGATCACAATACATTGATGCCTGTAATACAATCTCTTGGAGGGACAAGTAGTTGGCTCAATGTCCCCTCTTACCTCAAATATGGAAAACCAGCTGCGAAGAAGCGTCCAGCTGAGTCAGCAACTTCCACTCACTATCAGCCTGGTCAATCCAGCCGTTCTGCACCTACATACCGGCCTAATAAAAACAGATCATACAATAAAAAATTCAAGAAAGAGACAAAAACTACTAACAACAGTTCCTTTCGTCCCAAAGATAAAAAATGACTACCAGCTACAGGTATTCAGAGGGGGGTGCTTGCAGAACTTTCTGCCAGCATGGACAGTATTAGGGGCCAACAGATTTATTATGAAAATAATATCAGGTGCCCGAATTCCCCTGATAGAGAAACCTCCCCTGAATTACCCTACACCAAATTTAGTAAAGCTATACAGCACAAAAGTAACACCGGACATGACAAACACAATAAAAAAATTAAAGGAGCAACAAGTGCTAGAAAGACCACCGCAAATGGAGTTTCCTTTCAAAGATGTTCCTAGTACCCAAATCGAGTGGAAGTCTTCGACCAATCTTCGATCTTCGAGGCCTGAACAGGTATGTGCATACAAAGCACTTTCAACTGATATCTCATGCCTCCGTACCAGAATTTCTCCAGGCACAGGACTGGATGACCAAGATAGACATCTCCAATGCCTATTTTCATGTACCGATAGCAGAGTCCCATCGATGCTATCTCAGAATAATTACAATGGAGAAATACTGCAAATGACATCCCTACCGTTTGGCCTAGCGTCTGCCCCCCGAACTTTTGCAGCGCTGACGAATTGGATTGCGGAGATCCTTCGTGCCAAAGAAAATCGAGTTCTGGTCTACCTGGACGATTTCGTGCTGGTCCACCAGGACCAGGCCAAGTTGGCATCTCAGACTGCGGAAGTTGTGAGCCTCTTGGAATCCCTGGGTTGGAAAGTCAATTATCCAAAGTCAGTATTATCTCCAACTCAGCAAATCGAATACCTGGGGATCTCTTGGAACACAAAGTCAAACAAAATGTTTCTACCAAGCGAAAAAGTAGTAAAGATCGAACAGTCAATAAACAAAATATTAAGCACAAATTATTGTTATCTAAAGCAAGTGCAAAAGATTCTGGGTCAGCTAAACTTTGCCAACTTTGTGATTCCAAGAGGTCGCCTTCATTGTCGATACCTACAAATATTTCTCAAACGTTTCAAGGGGAATTTGAATGTGGGTCGTGTTCTACCACCGCAAGTGCGGAACGATCTCAGGTGGTGGAACCAAGCAGTAAGGAACCATGCCCTGTTGCACCAACAGCCTTATACTCACTTCCTAACGACCGACGCGGCCGACTGGGGGTGGGGGGCTCAGTTGAACGAGACACTGATGTCGGGAACCTGGACAAAAGAACAGAAGAAATGGCACTCGAATTGGAAAGAGCTGTTCGCAGTATATGCGTCGATCCGGAATCAATCGCATTGCCTTCGGAATACCCATATTCTGGTCCAGTCCGACAATCGGACCCTAGTTTCATACATTCGGAACGAAGGGGGAACTCATTCACTGAGCCTGCTCAATCTGACATGCAAGTTGTTGAGGCTGACAGACAGGATGAACATAGTCCTATCAGCCCACTACCTCCCGGGGAGGTACAACTGCACCGCCGATCACCTCTCAAGGGGACGGCGTCTATCAGAATGGCATCTGTTGCCCACTGCAACAAACCGATTATTTCATCGTTGGGGCACTCCAGACGTCGACTTGTTCGCGTCTGCAGAAACAGCCGTGGTCAACAGATACGTCTCGCTAGACTGCAAAGATCGCTCAGCTCTCTTCTCAAACGCCTTCAGCCAAAAGTGGGACTTTCGTCTCGGCTGGATATTTCCACCTCCCAACCTCATCCCACGAGTTCTAGCTCAGCTGAACAGTGCCAGGGGCTTGTACATAATAATAGCACCTCTATGGGAGAAAACTTTTTGGATGGCGGATCTGCAGTCACGAGCTCTAGAACCTCCAGTGACCATAGAAGGGCTCTCGGAGAGTCTGGTGGACACGGGGACTGGCCTTCCCCCAGCTCAAGTCGACCAACTGAACCTTCAGGCTTGGTTAGTTGGAGGTGGAGTGAACAAATTTCCAACTGGTCAGAAACAGAAAAACAACTTTTGAGTACCAGTTGGAGACAGTCCACTATGGGCACTTATTATCCTGCTATTAAAAGATGGATGAAATGGTGTGACCTTAATAATGTAGATTGCACCAGCCCAGAACTGCAACAGATATCTAGATTTTTAGCCCACCTTCACTTGCAAGAAAAACTGGCCTACAGCACTATTTTAGTGCATAAGTCTGCTATTTTCACATTTTGTAAGATCAAGCAGGAAGATACTGGTGACCACTTGTTAATAAAGCAGATACTTAAAGCAATTGCTACTGCTCAGCCAGCAAAACCAAAACCACCTATATGGGATCCTCAAGTGGTGTTTGACTGGTTGGCCATTCCTTGCCAAAGAGATACCCTGTATGAAGTTTCCAGGAGAACTGCAGCAATTCTGCTCCTAGCATCTGGTAGAAGGGTGCATGATCTTACATTATTGAAAATTTCAGAATCACACATGAGCATTTCTGAGGAAAAAATTATCCTGTGGCCAGCATTTGGCTCAAAGACGGACTCAACAGGACATAGACAATCCGGATGGCAACTGCGGAAGCATCCTGATGAAAATGTTTGTCCTCTAACATGGATCAAGAAGCTCATCACAATCTCACATGATAGAAGATGTGAAGGGGGCCTGGACAATTTGTTTTTAACTATAGCAGGCGTAGTTCGTCCTGCTTCAAGAACTGTGATTGGTGGATGGGTACGATCTTTGTTAAAAGATGCAGGAATTACAGCTTCCCCTGGATCCTTTAGACCAGCTGTTGCATCTGCAAGTTGGTTAGAGAATCATCCTATTGAGGAAATTTTGTCAAGAGGAAATTGGAAAAGTGAAAACACTTTCAAAAAATACTATTGTAGGGAGATACAAAATAAAACCAACAGATCTCTATTACTATTTAATAATTTTCAACCTGAATAATTATAAAACATAATACCTAAATAATTTGTTAATTTAATACTTATGTGTTGATTAATTTTATTTCCTTGTCTTAATGGATGAGGTTAGGAAAGTTACCTAATATTTAATTAAAATTGAGAAAAAAGTTATTTCTTTTTCCATTCTTAATATTATTACTAGCTTATTAATAACATGCATGAAGATTTTATTATTAATGAACTATGTTTCTTTTCACATAGCGTTTTGTGTTCACCACCAGCAGATAACAAACAGGTCTTCATATCGACGCTGTGTATTTTTAGATAAACACATAATATGATATTTTGCATTACAACAAAATAATTATTATGTGTTGAGAAAAATACACAGCGTCGCAGGAATTATCTTCCTGGTGAAGACTCTATGAATGACAGATGCGCGATGCGCTACTACTAGTCTGTGGCCTACTACCATTTCTCATCTCACATGAAACTCGAAGTAAGTAGTGCCCTCGCCGGTGATGAACAGGTATATACCAACGCGGGAAAATTAGGTGAGTCACAAAACTATCTTCATATCGACGCTGTGTATTTTTCTCAACACATAATAATTATTTTGTTGTAATGCAAAATATCATATTTAAAATATCTGCGCAAGGTACGACAGAGGAAGATAGAAGATTTTTTTTACACAATTAGTGCGAAGCAGAAGAAAACAGTTCATTTTCGTAGAAAGTATCAGAGTTTTGTTTCATTTTCACATCTACCCTGTTAAGGTTCGGCTTACCATAAATCTTTATTAGGTATTATTTATTTGAGTTTGATAGTCACCTCTTCTCAAAAAAACATAGTTTGTACATGGATTTTTCTACACGAGTTACAATCGAGGACCATTGGTACCTCAGATGGACCCTGATTAAAAGTTTTCCTGTAAAACCTTTTTATGTTCAAGGGGCTACTCGTGAAGGAATTCGTTTTACTTTGTCATTGGCGTTACAACACTGTACGGCTCGTTAGTAAAGCTATTAGTAAGTAGGCACATTGGGTCGTACGGCGACTCCGTGTCTTACGAGTAGAAGAAGTAGGTGAGGTGTACATACAGATGTAAAAAATCGAGGAAAATGTGAAGTAAAACACCTCCCATGCAAATTGACTAAGTCCGCTGGTAAACTTTGTCATGTCCATGTTTTTTAGGCAAAGTTGTTTAGTTTAGTTGGACTGGTTCACTTTTTTTAAGATTTGCAGTTGTATCTTAAATCCTATAATTACCAAAAAAGTAAAAGCCCACATACACTTTCACGCGTTACTAAGGGCAGGAAGGCAGAGATTCTACAGTCGTAAATATCACAAAATATGTTAGGTCGTCATTTCCGAAATCTTAATAATCATTCTATGAATTCATGCCTTGTCGCCACCCACATACAGAAATTGGGTGATGTCATTTTAAGCTGGCATTAACCAGCTTTTGATTAACACGTCAACGTATAAAAATTTGTGAATTTTTTCCCAGTCTGGTAGGACATTGCGGGCTGAACCACCCGATTGTCCGTCTCTCTCTCTTCGTGTTGGACACAGAGCCATCCAATGACCCAATGATTGTCCGTAAGAAAGATGGTTCCGTGTTTCTGATCACACATTAGGCAGTAGGCCCCGTTTGGTGTCTATTATTACTTAGACGGCGGTTACACAACGATGTCAGAAGCCTGGTATTTGTAATACGCGGTTGAAAAATTCTGACACTAAAGTTCGTTGGGCCGTTGGACGACTCGGTGCCCCACACAAAAAAGAGAATAATATATAGCATACTTATTATTTTGATTAAAACCTTAACATATATTTATCTACGTATCCACATTGTTCTTTTTCAACAGTAACTTTAAACGCAATGTCTCTGCTCCTCAGGGTTGCCATAACTCCTATATTTATGTCTTACTCAGCTCCCAACGGCTCGGGTTACATAAAGTGATTGTTTATTGCGGGTTCGATTCTCGGGTGATACATCGTTTTTTGTTTGTGATCGACCACCGGTGGCTTAAGTTTGTTGTTTATTTTTATTTGGATTTTGTGGTTCATTTGTTGACTTTTCGGTAGAAATACAATGTTTAAGTTGTTGCCTGTCTACTTTTTGAAATCCTGCCTTCATGGCTTTGCAAACACTTTTCCTCTATGGCCTTTCTCACAATTCAGCGCAAAAATATATAGTACGGATCTGACAGGTGCATATGTTAGCGCAGCGTTATTTATGCGCTGAAGTGTGACAGACACCTATTTCATTTCATACCACGCGGTAAAAGTTATCATGTCATCCAAATAAAAGACAGGTCAAATTGATATGAACGAAACTCTAAAATAGAATGCTTTATTTTCATTGCTGGTTAAGAAATCTGATCATAAAAACAAAGAAACTGGTCTCATAACAAGAATAACCTTTAACACGTGCTGATGCGTATACGAAAGTCTTTACACGTTTTCTAGTAAACTAGCCGACACAAACACATCAAACTCAAGTAATAAAAACCGACCAAGAGCGTGTCAGACACGTATATCAATACTTAAAAAGTTTCAAAAAATTATGGCCCAAAACCACCCCTTTTAAAAATGATATTACTTGAGAAAGAAACATTTACTTATGTATATTATTTTGTTTCACGGACATCTTTCACAAAAATAAAACTTCAGCTTTAGAAGAGCTATTAAACAATGCTATACCTACTCAATATAAAAGAGGTTTTTTTAAAGGGGTCTAAAAATAAATTTGTTAATTTTTTTTCCAACATTTCTAGATTCGTGTTTCACTTCACCGATTGAGGTCCAAAAGTGACAAAGTTATCAAAACGGACAGACAGACCTTACGAAATGATAAGGGTTTGTAGTAGACAACGAAACCCTAAAAACACAGTTCTCTGCTCACGAACGCATAACTTAATTCGAACGACCATACCCATGGGCTACCGAATGACCATAAGTTCTGTGAAGACATTACATGGACGATATGGGCCAATTATGGGTCAAAAGCGGCATTTCCAAAAATCTCTTGTAATATTTGTTTTTTTATCTCACATCAGAACTGTTTGGATGACGTGTTTGATGATATCAGTGATTTGGACAAAGACAATTTCACTGTTGAAGAATTTAAATATGATTCTTATGATGTAAGTGATAAAGGTGACTTTGGAGATGAATTTATTAACCTGGATAATTAATTTTATGTGGTAAAGAACAAGACTGTTGGTCAGGAATGAGTAAAGCGGTATCGTTTACTTGGCTACATGTTATTGTAAGTTCACGGTTGAAAGATAAGTCATATTTTGTATTGCCTACCTAGGTACTTACTTTTGACTGTACCGATGGCGTAGCGGATAGTACACCAGCCTTCTACTCGAGGGTCGTGGGTTCAATCCCCACCGGACACAAATATTTGTTAAGTAAATTTTCTAATATTTGTGTCGAGTCTAGGTGATTTGTATGTATAATATGTATTTATATACAAAAAAAAGCATATAAGTGTTAGTATCAGCCATCTAGTTCCCATAGTACAAGCTTTGCTTAGTTTGAGACTAGGAGGCGCTGTGTGATATTTATTTATTTATATTATTTTATACGAGAAGGTAGGAACAATCTGCAAATTGCGAGTATTAGTAAAATATTTGCAAGTTTAAGATCTGTTAAAATTTTACAAGGCCTTTGATTTTGCATCATATACACAGATTATCAGCCACAGGTCCACTGCTGACCAGGATCCTCCCACTATTGCTAAAGTATAGAGACAACGCATGGTAAGTGGATTGGCGACTCAGATTAACTTAGCGAGTATCAAGCTGCATTCACAGGGTACGCTGCCATTCTCTTTAGAAAAGTATCCCTTAGTCGTTTTCTAAGAGACTTAGAATTGCATAATTGACTAAACCGGTATCAAGCGGCAAAAAAGTTTTGCACTAGACAGAAAAGAGGAATCTGTTAAAATGCTACAAAAAAGCGAAGCTACATACGAAAATACAATTCAAACTATGTAACAACTGCTGAAAAATGCCCAATCAAACTTTTCTCGTGCAAAACACGACCTTCTGGAACCTGAATGTCCATTCTGATCAAAGCAAAATTACGAAACAGTTGGAAAACAAAACAAAAAACAAAACGAAAAAACGATACCTGAACAAAACGCGAATTCTTTCATTCGTGTTCGAATTTTTTTGTTTTTTACTTTCAGAAGAGTTTTGTAACCCTTTTTCTTTTGGAAGAATAGAAAACAATCTGTAACAAATACACAGGGGTTTTCAGAAAAAGTTTGGAGTAGGCATTGTTTTGCGTGCTTGATAAAGTTTTAATAATGCCTACGTTATTGGGCTGTTGGAAAACAATAAAACCGACGATTTTTTCCTTTCTTTCTGTCTTTTCTTTATTTGTGTGGTACTGGTATCACTGTTTAAAAGCTATCCTGATATTATTATAGTTATAGCCATCGAAGAAAATGTAGAGAGTTTGTATCTTTTCTAATTCTACGTCAATAATTTAAGCAATAGTATATCATCTTCCTGTACTAGTATTTCGAAAGGTACAATAATAGTATTGTGTTATTTTTTCTTACTTGGCCTCCGAATCATGGAATTATCTTATTACGAACAGTCAGTTGGAAGTGCCTAAATAATTCTATGGACCAGTTGATTAACAAATACGTTTTACCTCAAAAATACATAAAAATGTGTGTAGGTTTAAGAGAAACAATTAGAAGGCGTAATTAATAAGAGTAATTTGATCTTTTATTAGCTGTTACAACAATTAATGGAGGATGTAGTCCCTGCCTACCCGAGAAAGAGCCATGTTTATATGTATGTAAGTATCTAAAACAATCTGAAATTCTGAGATTGACTTACGTTTTGCATTTGTTGCGTTTTGACCCAAAACTGTGCGTATTTCAGCTGCGTGTATATTTTGCCATTTAAAAATTATCTTCACAATCGTCAGAAGTCCGTTCCTCTCAGTTGTGTGTGTTAATTGTTTGTCGTTCATTATTTTCGCCTTCAATTGCCCTTTTGTCTCTATTCTCTCGCGGGCATTATTTTGAAGGCTTTCCTCCAGAACGCCGCGTCCATTTTTCAGACTTTTCCAGCCTTTTGAACGGTCGTAGTGATGTGCTGATTGGAGCAGACGCCCATTCTGCCTTCTAAATTTGAAAATTACGTTTTTTATTCCCATTTATCACATCCCGAAAACTATTTTGAAATGGTACTTACCGAATTTTGACGTTTTAAATAATTATGCATTTTATTTAAATATTTATTATATTTTTATAAAATTATGTTAATTAAAAAAATTTACGTCAAAGCTGATAATTGCTTATTTTTTAAATGTTATGTTAGTTGTCAAAAAAGTTTACGTGAAAAAGTTATGCTCTCTTTTAAACAAATTGTCATGTTTAAGATTCTTCATAATTTTAATTTCTTTTTCCATAACTGGGGTGAGAATGTAAATAGATATTATTCCCTGGTTATCACTTCAATAACTGTTATTTTGAGCCTGTTACATCTCCCCAGCACTACTGGTACATAATTGTTTGGGCGTCATCATTAACTTGCTGAATTTTTTTGCGTATTCTTAACCTCTTTTGTAAGTCATTCTTTTCAATACAATGGAAATTTGGCAGCATTGAATAAACAACCATTTATTATTGTTTGGTCCATTTTTTTTAGAAAAACAGAAAGAATATTGCCATTTATTTGTATTCAATTATGGTCCATAACATCATCCACGTATATTCATTTAAGTTGTGATGTGTGAATTTTAATTGGAACGTATTAAATGATGATGATGATTTTTACGAAGGCGGCCACTTTTACTTCTAATTATAACCACTCCGGCATTGATACACTCGGAGATGGATAGCCATTTTTTCTGAATAGTATTAATTTTTTTTTAGAATAGTATTAATTGATTGAATCCCAAAAGAAAAAAAAATAAACAAAAGAAGCGATTGGAGCGTAGCGAAACGATTTCGCGGCATTACCTTTTATAAGTTTACAAAAAACGAAGTGGGGCCCTCTAAGTACGTCCCAGTGGGCCGAATTTGGCATTTGAAAAAATTGCCGAAAAACAAAATGGGACGGGCTAATCTTAATTAGTATGGTGTGCGAAAACAGTTCATACTTTGAGCAAGAAAAAATAAATTATTTAACAACCTAAATCCGAAAATGAAATAAATTAAAGGAAAACTACAGCAAATCCAAAAATGTTTGGACAATTAGGAAACGAATAAAATATTCATATAAGAATTTGAAATGTAAATTTTAACATAAGTAGGAGTACCATTTTTTAATGTTTCATTTCTTAGTGAAAAACTCTTTGATGTATAAACCAAACATACGTGAACAAAATAATTTTCTGGGTGTGTTCGACGCTTTCAACTTTTTGAAAAAGGGCTTGATAATATTTTTTGCTGACGCTACTCAAATCGGAACCAATACTGTTTGTTTTACTTTTCCTGCTGTAGGTAATTAGTATTATAACGGCAGGGCCATTAGGATTACAATTTTTAATACAATGTCAAAGATTGAGGTTTAAAAAAACATTTTGCAAAGGTTTTTTTTTTCAGATAAGATTTTTACTTCCCTCTTCTTTTCCATGTATAGACTGAGTCGTGCAACGACCCAATGATTTCTGGTGTCAAAGTTTTCAACTGACTTAAAAAAAGGGGTTCTCACTTTGACCTGTAGGTATGTAACTAGGTAAGTTTGTCCGCGTTAATGTCGCGTTTGGGTGAACCGATTTTGATGCGGTTTTCAGAAAAGTATTTTTCAGACTTAGGAGAAGTTTTAAGTCATACTTATTAACTGACAAAAAAATGGAGGTTCGCACTTTTTACGTTCGTTGAAGTTGGATCTCTGTTGAAAAGTTATCCTACCACCTACTACTAGAAGCAGGCATCTGACATGTACAAAGAACCTGAAAGCATATATTCTAAATGTTCGCTCAATTGAAAATCGAACCATGAACCTTAGCATACCAAAGTCTTGAACCAAAGCTTAGGAAAGGTCCTGAACAATGCCGCCGATTTCCGGCTTCAGCATCAAACAAAAAGAAACAAACCCAATCAAGGAATGATCGACTGTCAGACGACAAAGTCGCGACTCGAGAGCCCTTAACACCCTTCTCTGTAGTGTCCTTCGGCAATCTGACGGAAAACGACTGTGGAAAACAAACGTCTGATTCTGATCGAAGGGAGGTATTAGCTATCGTATAGGCAAGTCTGTCTTTGACGAACGATGCAATGAGCCTTGCTATGCCCGTCTTAGTTGTGCCCTTCGGCAATCTGATGGAAAATAAAAGTGAAAAAAAAAACGACTGATTCTGATCGAAGGGAGGTATTAGCTATCGTAAAGTTAAGTCTGTATTAGCTATCGTAAAGGCAAGTCTGTCTTTGAGTTGACGAACGACGCAATGAGCCTTGCTATGCCCTTCTGTGTAGTGTCCTTCGGCAATCTGACGGAAAACGACTGTGGAAAACCAACGTCTGATTCTGATCGTAGGGAGGTATTAGCTACCATATAGGCAAGTCTGTTTTTGATGAACGACGCAATGAGCCTGGCTATCACCAGTTTATCCGAGGGTTCCTAACAACCTTCTCAGTAGTGTCCTTTGGCAATCTGACAACAAATAACAGTGGAAAACAAACATCTGATTCTGATCAAATGGAGCTATTAAATGTTGTATTGGAAAGACTTTCTTCTTTTGTTTCAGCGTAGAGTGGACGTTAGCGAAAAGAATCTCTTGCGCACATGTTTGCGAGATAGTCAAGGGGTTTGACCCTCGGTGCATCGGAGGAGGTGGAATCTATAGGCGGGAGATCTATGTTTAGCAGTACCTACATGTTAAGGTAGAAGATGATGCTGACGTCATGTACACACACAACACTGAACCGCCAGGTCATAAAAGTTCAGGCTTTTTCTAAGGGACGACGATGGAAATCTGTTTTCAATCAACCCTATCCAGATTCTTATTAAAACACGAAATAGTCCCTTGCCAATCAGAAAGTACAAAATCATCTGTTGTAAAATGTTGAAGAGTAACCCTTTGCTGAAGCGCCCTCTGGACGTTCGAGTATCTGTTGTTTTAGCCGATTGTCGCAGTTCGGGCTTTCGAAATTCGAACTTTCGAGACTTCGAGACTTTGTGAAGCTGTTTTGGACAGTTTTGTTCGATTGAGTTGTTCAAACATTTGAATCAATTTTAGCAAAATATAAAGATTGTTTTGTCGATACAGCAGGTTTGTTTTACATTTGTCTATTCGAAGCAGTTCAGGATCAGAAGACTGGTGACAACGAAACATGCGTACCTTCTACCTCGTGCGCCGTTGGAGCAACCACGACCACTCTGCCAAGAGTGTACGACTGAGAAGTAGAAGAAGATTCGAAGCCCTACGGAACAACATCACCCCATTTTATCCATGGATATCGTAAAAAGTGACTAAGAGATGAATCAAGGGAGCGGACAGTAGCGTCATTCGCTTATAATATCTGCAACACCTTGTACTGCGCTCGCCAATCCGACTGCAATGCGAGGGAGATGAATGAAAATGCCCTCCAATTGGGGGAGGCCCATTGTCCAATGGACTGTCATGGGGTCTGTAGTAGTAATACAGGATGTAAAAAAAATAGCTGCTAATATTTTAATGGATGAACTAGCCCATGAAACTGAACAACTTTCCCCAAGGAACATAGGTCGAAATATGAAAATAAATTTCGGACCTGCCGTACCGACCGACTAAGTCAAATTTATATGGGAGGTCCATAAAAATTCTTATATTTCGACCTATGTTTCTTGGGGAAAGTTGTTTAGTTTCATAGACTGATTCACCCTTTAAAATATTTACAGCTATAATACAGGATGTAAAAAAAATAGCTGCAAATATTTTAAGTGGTGAACCAGCCCATGAATCTGAACAACTTTCCCCAAGAAATATAGGTCGAAATGTGAAAAAAGATTTTGGACCTCCCATACAAAATTACCAACCGACCAAGTCAATTTGTATGGGAGGTAAAATAAAACTCATTTTTCGACCTATGCTCCTTGGGGAAAGTTGTTAAGTTTCATGGGCTAATTCACCCCTTAAAGTATTTGCAGCTTATATTTTTACACCTTATATACTGTAAGGTGTACCTAATGCACTATAGTACCATAGAATCTATCAGAAAAAAGTAAAAAAGTCCAGTATTACATCATCGAGGTCGTTCATCGACCCGAAACGCCAAACAATGCAAAACAATAAAATGCACCCAGTAGCAGCATAATCGCTGCAAATATTGAAATGCATCTCCATTAAACCGGGACATAAAAACAAACACACGAATGAAAAAACAAACCAAATCAGAGCCAATTTCCAAACCCGATCGGTGTTTCGCTGCCAAAATCAATTAACCCCTTACAATCATGAACACAAACTTAAAAATGCCGCTACAAAAATCGAAAATCAACTAACCTATGAAGGAAGAAAAGAAATCCAACTGCATTCATAAAGTGGTCACACAGTAATCGTAGGACGTACATGAGACGTTTCGGATTACCAAAAATTGCTACCAAAGCAAAATACTTGCGGTGATTACGAAATTTTTTCTTAGTTTTCGATATGAAAAAAAAGGGGAATAACTTGAGCGATGCAATGACCGCTGGCGGCGACATCAAAGAGTTGAATCACTGGCGAGATTTGGTGTCTCTTTTACTCTCCACAGATTTGCTAAAAAAAGAAAGAGATGGATGTATGATTGTGAAGATAAAAAACGTTCTTTGAGCGCGTATGAAGTGAGCCGACGCATTTGTTGTAAAGTCTGTTTGGATCAAACGCGCGAATTTTGTGGTCTGACTGCGCTACTGCAGGCGGATTTGCAATACTTACTAGTTGTATTATCATCCTTACTATTATCTACCTATAACAGTACCTAAAGCTACAGACAGACTGCTGGCTAGCATACAGCTTTCAGATTTCCGCTTTCTTTTCCGGATTGCAAGGTCCACCCTCTGACCCAACATTTTTTTTATGTAGCCTGTGCTATGTCCCACTGCTGGGCAAAGGCCTTCCCTCTTTCGCACCAATCTCCTCGTTCTCCGACCCGCCATTAAGAAAAAGAAATTACTAATTAATCAACAACCATTTTTTTAATGTCTCTAAAATGTGATGATGAAAGGACCAAAGACTTCTCTTTTGTCAAAGAACCTACAGACGGTAGTATTCTCTTCACTTGATGACAATAACTAACACTCCCTTAAGCATATCAATAAGGCTAACAGTATCGCGGCAGTACTATCCACAAAACCTCAAAATACCAACACAGGAGCCCAGCTTAAACTGGTTTTTCTCAGCAACTATACGAATAACCAGGCTAAGTTGACCTCTTAAGGGTTAACTTGAGTTGTATCTGATATTACAACCTCGTTTGTATGCGGTGTAGAAACTACGGTCACCTTTTATCTTGAAGATATATTATATCGTAAGTGATGGACAATTTGTTTATAGTTGTTGGATGATTATGTATGAGTGTGTTTATAAGTACATATAATTATGTGAAAAAATCAATCAGAATTATTTTTTTCATTCGGTTGCAACAATATCTATCATTATCACAGTAAGTTGATTAAATAACTAATAATTCAAGAAAATATTAACAACTCTTTTCTCTCGATTTGGACCAAAGTCAGTCATTACTAACAGCATCTCAAAGTCGCACTCAAGATCGATCTCAGAGTTGAGTGCGGTTTATAAATACGGCCCCAAGAAAATAAAAATCTATTACGGAGGGACAACGCAAGTAGCTTAAAGATTACTCCCAAGATTTGTACAAAACTTATCAACACGAATAATTCAATCAACAAAGGATTAACAAACTCTATCATTTAGAGAGAGAGAAAAACACAAAACTTACTAAAAAGCTCTATGAGTGAAAGAAATGGAAGATATTAGCATTCAAGACGGTAACCGCAACTTGATCCGATGTAGTCAGGGTTTATGGTTTTAGATTTTTCTGTTAAACGTCAAAGTCGCCGCTGCTTGCGCACGCGCAGGGTTAAGAAAGCACAGAGAGAAAAATTGGATCAAAAGAAAATCAGAGCTATTGCACTTATCAATGATAAAGTTTCTAGCCAACCTTCAAGTGTACATAGGTGGCGCTTAGTTGAGTTAGCGAAAGTTTATTTCAGGAAATGTACTTAATCAAAAAGTATCAATACAATATAAATGTCAAAATTTCAATTTAACACAACGCCATCTGGTAGGAAATTATAGAAAGGGGCGAGAAATCTGGAGGAAAACTTAAATACACTTAATGCAGATGGCGCTTCGACACCGTTTAGAGGTAGCTCTACACTGATACATTTTCCACCAATCAGAAAACGCAAAATTACGAGTATTTCACCTGTGTGCAGGTATCCAAAAAACAAATTAAAGATTGATTTCAAGGTACAAGAACCACGAGCTGGATAAAACTTATACATTTGAGTACGGCTATTTGCCAAAAAGACAGATAAGGCGGTCATGTCCAGCAGTGGGCATTTTGTGGCTGCTGTTAATTTTCATAACTTCATTTGACTTGTGCTTGACATGTCTTAAATGTTCAAAAGACAAAACTACAAGTTCAACAATACAGTTGGCCGTATGTCGCGTTGTCATTGTTTTTACATTATTTATGCTGTTGCACACACCACACGGTACAAATTAAGACGTGCGATAGTGGTGCGTGCTGTGAACGCATCTTTATGACTCGGTGTGGCTTTACCTTTGCTGTGAATTGAGTTGTGTGTGAAGGTTCTACACTTGTTCTTTTGTTATTTAGTCTCTTTGTTCATTTCTGATTCGACTATTTTTTAAATTCTTGACTGAATTCTCTGTCCAGGTTATTTTCTTTAATTACCTATGTCGACTTACCTACAGCAGTTATTACATACATACCTACATACATAAATCACGCCTCTTTCTCGGAGAGCAAGCAGAGACTATATCTTTCCATTTGCTAAAATCCTGGCATACTTTTTTCACTTCTGCTACATTTATAAATCTTTTCATGCACGCTCATCGGTTTATAGTACTCCTCACCTATTCTTTCTTCAAAATGTCCATGGTTTGGTTCAGTATCTAGATATTTACATCAAAAGTATTGTCATTTAGCATTACTACTAATTAGGAACTTATTTCTCATCATCTTCACAGTGGTACTATTAATTACTTTACAAAACTCACTCCAAAGTCACTAAGCCATCATCAGCGACAAAACGTCTACCAAGAAATTCATTCACAAATTATGAAGGGCTCGAGCGAAGATTGTTATAAATTATTGTAAATATAACACTCTGTATCGTAGTTGTGGCTTTTAATTAACCGCTTAAATCTCAATTTGATGCTAAAATTAGAGTTCCCTTTAAGAAATCTCTACGGTCATTTTGGAAGGCGTCCAACGTACTTACGTAGTCGGTCCCAAAGTTCTGTCACTGGCATATTATTTTTGAATTTAGAACACGAATTTGGAAAAGTTTTATTGCATTCCGTTTTTAAATGTTTGACAATTATTTTAAAACAATAAATGATCATTTGGCGCGATTTTTCACGATGGAGTGGACTTTGAAAGAAAACCGAATAGCAGTTTTGGCGTTGCATCGCTGTGGGCACTCGCCGAGTACCATTTTCAAGTTGCTCAAAAAATTAAAAAAAACGCTTAGGTTTTGTGTATTGTACTATAAGTAGGTACACTGAAGTCTCTAGTGTTGAGGACAAGAAAAGAACTGGCCGGCCTCGCTCCGCAAGAACACCAGCAGTGATCAAAGCGATCAAGGAGCGCATACGAAGAAATCCTGTCCGAAAACAGAAACTTATAGCTTTGCAGATGAAGGTTAGTAGAAAAACAGTCAAAAAGGTCTTAAACGAAGACCTTAAGCTGCGAGCATACAAAAAAAAAAGTGGGCACTTACTTAATGCCCGTTTAAAAGAAATTAGACTCAAAAGATCCCGGGTGTTGTTAAAACGGTACGCGAAAAACCGGCACCGCGATATACTTTTTACAGACGAAAAAATTTTTGATATAGAAGAAAAGTATAATAAACAAAACGATAGAGTGTACGCTACCAGCTCTGAAGAAGCAGGAAACAAAGTTCCGCTGGTGCAACATGGGCATCATCCCTCTTCAGTCATGGTCTGGTTAGGAGTCTCCTGCTATGGGCCAACTGAGGTTCATTTTTGCGAAAAGGGGGTCAAAACCAGTGCAAAAATGTATCAAGACACGGTTTTGGATCGGTACGTCAAAACCTGCCCAACACACTATTTTCAGGACATCACTTTGTATTCCAGCAGGATTCTGCGCCCGCTCACAAAGCCAAGACCACTCAAGCCTGGTTTGAACGTCAAAACATTGAGTTTATAAGACACGAAGATTGGCCTTCCTCCAGTCCGGACCTTAATCCTCTGGACTATAAAATTTGGCAGGTCTTAGAGAGCAAGGTCTGTGCTAATCCACATACAAATTTGGAGAGCCTGAAGTCAGCCATAGTTAAAGCAGTCGCTGAAATCGACATGGATATGGTGCGTGCTGCGATAGACGACTGGCCGCCGCGGTTGAAGGCCGTTGTTAAAAGCAAGGGAGGTCATTTCGAATAGTTTTATGTTATTTTGATTCTTCGATAATTGTATTTTTAATTGATATATAAATTTTTAAAAACGGATTGGTACTTTTTATTTTATCAGTATTTTCATATATGACAGAACTTTGGGACCGACTACGTATACCATTGGAACTCGATCTGACTTAATTTTCTACGCATACTATTCATGCCTTTATTTGTTTGGGGTACGCAGAACAATATCGATCGTGGAAATCATTTGGTTGCGCCACATCTCATAAAAAAGTTGTCGCCTGTTTCAGAAATATTCAGTACCACTATAATGACAGGTTGTTACTCTGTTGCCTAAAACTGTGATACACACTTAGTGACCTCTTATGACATTTGAGGGAAAAAATGGGGTCAAGCGAGAACTAGTGCGAAAATGTAAGTAAGTAATCATCACTTTTAGTCATTCCATTACTCGTATATCTGTGCCAATGTTCCTTTACAAGTTATTGTTACATACTCAACCCTTTTTGTACCTCTAAACCAAGCTTTGGCCGAAATCGGTCGGACAGATCATCATTATAGCAAGCTTTTACAGAATTTTTACATCTACATTTACAACACGTTGAATTTCACAAGTCACCTAAACCATTCGACTTGCAAGTGAGAACAAATGGTAGCACAAAATATTCATTAAGTGTCGTACATTAGCGCGTGCTGTCATATCACTAGTTTACTATAATGGGTGCGAATCTAACAAGTAACAAGACAGTATTTGAGACAGTATTATATCCTGTCCAGTGCCTTTGATCCAGTCCGCACCACCCAAGATGTTGGATGATGAGTTTTGATTTGTATTCTGGAAGATAATTATTGGCCAACCCCACTGTACCACATACCTACTTACACTTTTAATTATTAATTTATAGAGTGAACGTATAAAGGGGTCTACTTTAGAGGCAATCCCATATTCATACTTTTACAGAAAGTCGGATAAATATTAATTGGTTTTATGTATCAACTATCCATTCGATAGTCTGTCAATATCTTCAATCTAATAGGTGTAGTAAAAAAGCCTCTCTGCGGTAGCCCGCAACAAGCGGCAGTAGAAAAGAGTACAAAATAGGTTAAAACAAACACACGACAAGAGATTATTTCGGTCGGTATTTCGACATAGCTGTTGCTTTAAACACCTTCAAATATGTAAAATATATCTTCAAACAACAAACTTATATTTTTTTACTATCAAGTCTTGCCATAAGGAAACAGTCTGTAGTCGTCTTCTTATAAAAGAAAGAGCGACCGCCATTTTTTAGTTTTAGCGCGAAAATAATGGCGGTATTAACGTTTCGTTGGTGCTAGTAGGTGCAGTAGATAAAACAAAAAAATATCATCCAATTTAATATAGTGATTGGTGCAACATCTCAAAGTTCTAAAGTCTGAAAGAGGCGTAAAATATTGCTTCTTACCTACATTTTTTGTTCTCCGCCATAAGGAAACAGAAGCACGTTACTATAAAAGAAAAAGCGGCCGCCATTTTTCAGTTTTGGCGCGAAAATAATGGCGATATTAACGTTTCGTTGGCGCTAGTCGGTAGTAAATCATGCGCCGGCGACCGCGGCCACCGCAACGAAACGCAGCGCAATTTTATTGCTATCAGATCGGTGACGAAATTAAAATTATCGTGGTTTGTAAAAATGTATTGGTGTTTGATGAAAATGTTAAATTGATTGTTAGCTACAGAATTCGCACCTAAACTGACACCGTGGTCTCTTTTTCTGAAGGTTTTAAGTTCTAGTTTCCGGAATGAAAATTTTTCCAGCCCGTTTTCAAGTGTACACAGATGGCGCTCAGCTAAACTGAAAAAGTTTCCGATGAAAATATGTATTTTGTCTAGTTGAGTATCAATATAACTTATATGTCAAATTTTCAACCTGCAACGCCATCTGGTATGGCATCTAAACTAAACTAGCTCGAGATACAGGCAGATAGGAAAGTGCCTATTTTCACCTTGTGGGACTTTTTCCAGTCTGTCCAAGACCACTGACCTCAATAATCTCTCTATGGACGGTCCAAGACATACTCGTAGCAAGATAAGGCTGAAACATTTGATAAGGAAGATGGTTGAATGGACAAAAATAGGTAGATAGATTAGAAATATACTTGCAACTAAATGCTACATCAAATCATGCAAATTTGGCGTTGAATTATTGTATTGCAAATTCCTGACTTTTTAAAAGCATTCGTTGTAAATCTACATACTTGGAAATAAACGATTGAAATTTTTAAATCTGAATACTTCTATTATTATACTTAGTATTTATATTATATAAATATATGCCGTGTGATGCCGGCTTAGAATAGCATCACCCCACATCCTTCCCGTGGGTGTCGTAAGAGGCGACTAAGGGACTCGAGAGTATTGGTGTATTACAATTTTTAGGCGACAGGCTGACAACCTGTCACTATAGTGATACACATGTTTTCCGAAACAACCTTAGAAAACTATACTGAAAAATGTCAGACGTGGCGATAGCGACCGTATTCTTACGGCTGTTAACGCTCTGCCTACCCCGCAAGGGATAAAGGCGTGATATATGTATGTATGTATGTAGTATTTATATTAATAGAGATTGTTGATGATGCAGTGTCTCGAATAGTCGTAGTCGCAAATCCCGTACATCTGTTGGCAGCATTGGGCCAATCAAATTAAACGCTTACTGACCTACAATGATCCGCAATTTATTTGCTATAGAATAAACATTGTTAGGTGCCTTTCTCATTGGAGTCGCCGTTGCTCTATCATCAACATCACTAGTAGCGCATCATCATCATCAAACTTAAGAGCCATGCTCTTGTCGGTGGAGAAATTTACATTCTTGTCTGTTTCCTGCCAATGTTTTGGCCTCTTGGTACGACACGACGTGAGCCTTTTCTTTTATTTGAGTGAAGAATGTACGTCTTGGTCTTCCTCTTCCTCTTCTCGCTTCGACTTTTCCCTCAGTGGCGGGATATGCTTTTTCAAACGCATCGATAAACTGACACTTAGACCGGTATCCAAAACAACGGGGCCCGGATGTGCATCCGCAAGAATTTACGTCAAAAAAAGGCCGTTGAAAATCTTTGACTCCAGGGTTCATCGGATCTTTGGACACTCTTTGTTCCACCAATTCACGACTAAAGTGTTAAACCGGACCACAAACCACGATTGTAAAATGGCGGATTATCGCAAAATAAAATTTTTCTGTTTGTTTGTTTGTTCAAATAATTAATTACTTCCTTATTAGTCTCTTTCAGTAACCTGCTGACCAGAAAACGTCAGAATTTCTTTTTTTCTGTCGTTAAATAGGTTTCATTATCGTGTGATAAACTGACCTCAGACACGTTGATTGGTCTAATACTAGTAAAACAATGCAACTGCTCTACTGTTTGCCTATTCCTTGGCACTGAATTGAAATATTATTGAAAATATCAACCCTAAGAGAGTAGGTCATTTATAGGCCGGATTAGGCCAGAGTCTGCCTACTTGCCCCCTTCTTTATACCATGGTGCGACTCTCCTCCTATCAGATTTCGGTCTCTCTATTTAGAGGTCATCTTACTATGGACTTTCCTATGATCGGTTTTAATCAAATACTTCATTGATATATTTAATCTTGAGTCAAGATAGAAGCGCACAATAAAAGACTAAAAAGTACCAGAGCTCAGAGAGTTTTCACGGTTAAAGTAGCAATCGCAAAAAGAAACTGCAAAGACTCTACCTTCCTTAAAAAACTAAAAAATGGTAGCCGTATCCTGGTATACTATCAATGTACAAATGGCCTGAAGACCTGGCGTGCTTCCAAATCGTGTCACACCGCACAGTCACAATTTTCCAACTATGTTTCAGCTCCTGATAAATAGTTCTCAGATAAATTGCATTATTCATTCGAATACCTACCAAATAACTCATGTTTAAAATGACCTACGCCATCATTAGCTAAAACTGCTGGAACATTTTGGGTTGTAACAGTTTGTATTGTTTAGTTATTTCTTTCAAAATAGTATACATTTATCTTAAAAAATGCAGGACACTATAATTCTGTCTTATAATAAAAATATGAACCTAGTGTGAATGTGGCTCAGGTGAACAAAAAATTAAAAACTAGCCCTAAACTAGTATAGTTTATCAGTGCTACTACTACTAGTACTACAACCATAACAGTGCACTGGTGGACATAAGCACAGAATAACCAATAAGGAAGATATTGAATTCCATACTTACCACACTGGTGAGCGCAGTACAAGCTATTATATTCACTTGAAGTCGGCTTACACCGCAAGTGGAGTGCTGCTAATCTTTCACAAAGTCTAACAGTTTATCGATCTTTTGATTCCCATTTCATCTCAATATTGTACTTTACTTATTATTTTCTTGGAGGTGTTTAATTTCCACGTGAACATTAAAAATTTCCAATCTTCTGTTGCAAATAATTTCTATCTTTTGTTGCTTTATTCTTCGTGTTTCGAATTTACACATTCTTTAAAATTTAAATTATAAAGGGGAGTATGTAGAGCATATATCCAACACGTGTTTTTTCTTAATTTAATTCAATGCAACATATTTTATGTCGAACGAAAATCGACAGCCGCCCACATGATTTGGCACGAATATTCATGATAGGTATTATCGACGAGAAAACTGTTTTATTTATTTTGTTAAAATATTTACTTCAGAAAAGGATCGTCAGTACCATGATTTTTTTCTTTGAGTGTTTTTTACGCTATTGAATAGCATTCCAACTATAACAACAGAATGGGTCATCAACTCATCACATTATTTCCTTCAATAAAATATATCATGTGGGATACGCCATAAGGGATAAAGGCGTGATATATGCTATGTATGGTATTCAAAGTTGATGAACGACCCGATGCGCTTTGATAACAGATACTACCTACCGGTCGATAGTTTTTCGAACGAAAAGAAATTAGGACTGTCAACAAAATATAAAAAGCAGAACGTGCGCTTGTACCCAAGGTCATCAGTGTCAGCTTACTGCACATGTTTTTCTTTAATTTTAACATCATCCCACCCGACTGCCAGTATCAAACCGGGATTGTCGATAAATCATAATTAGAAGCCACCTTTCGTCGGGTGCCGATATTGTGACGTCATCAGCGTTCGGTTGCGCCCGGCCTTTGCCTTGCCACGCATAAATTATCTGGATTGACAATGGGGCGGTAAGATGGTGCTTTATGTGGGTGTATGTTAAAAAATAACATTATGAATATATTGTTTTGTGATTTGGAAGTACATTCCCTAAGTCTTTGTTTTATTTTCGAAATTTTGCATAAATTAGTCTAAATAATTCGTAAAATTAAAATATTTTTTGTGAGTGAAAGAAATCGTTTTCTGTTTCTTTAAGTTAGGGATAAATTACTCAGAATGAGCTAAGGATTTTGGTTGTTCGATATTGAAAGTATCGAACCTACAAGCTTTGAAAATAATTCTCAAAAATGTCAGACGGACGTGCGTGGCGATAGTGACCGTATTCTTACGGCCGTTAACACTCTGCCTACCCCGCAAGGGATAAAGGCGTGATATATGTATGTATGTAAGAAACTAAAATACATTTTATCTATGCATATTTTACGATAAAAAAATTGGACAGATTAATTTCTATGCATAATCGTTAACGATTAAAAAATGTACCCATTGATTTACAATTCTAGTGACATTTTACCGCTCCCTTGCTTCCATTCAATCGGCTGTCATTTTATTTTGCTCGTCTCATTTGGTGCGCTTTCGTACGCGACTGTACGTGGGAGGTGAATGTCGTATGAAAGCGTTCGAAAACTGAAATAGATTATTATAATTTTGAGCATTATTTTGTAATTTTTTTTTGGCCATGAAAAACTTATAGGATAGAATCCAGATGGACTCTTGGAAGCAAATCGCGAGTGTCTTGTGATAACTCAACGCAAATCTTGGACTAAAAAACTTAGATACAAAGTACTTCCTATACAACATTCCTGTTCCTTTCTTCCTTTCCTTTCTGTACTCATTTCTTCAGCACTTTGGTCATATTTTTTTTGAGTGAAAGTCTATTTTATGGCTGGACAAAATAGAGTTTGATTTCCTAATATCTCATCATGACTTTCTAAGTAACCCTAAAAGAACTAAGACCACAACCTATAGGATTTTTTTTTTTATTTGTATCGGAAAAGACAATGTGTCTCGCCTAAAGTAGTAACCGTACGAAAACATGCGGTGCTTTTGACTTGATAATAATTTCAAAGAAATAAATGCAATAAATTATTCCCATTCCAGACATCAATATCAAATTTTGAATCCCCGGTAGCCGTAACCGAAAATAAAAATAAAACTGATTTGAATAGGCATTCCAATCGAACAATCGAATCGATATTATATTCGATTCGATCGGACGCTAATGAAACATTTTGACAAATGAATCGTACTGGCCAGTTGCCGGACGCGAGAAAAAAATAAACTAAAAAAGTAAAAATCCGTTGCTACTGGCAACCGAAACTATTAATCAAACTCTTCGGTGATAGACAAAGTTATGTTTGCGGATGAAGAGATTTCCTTTTATTGTAAAGTATAAGACATTTTTTGTTGTCCAAATGTAAAATTAATTTTGTAAAGTTTAAAACTTCCGTTTTCCATTGATAAGTTTTTTATCGATGACGCGAGCCTCTATCAATGAAGATTTTTTAACGGATTATAAAGCAACATAATTTTTGTTTGAAATTAGAAGAATTTTAGAACTGCTTCTATGATTTAGCAGTTAATGTAAAGTCTGGGGATTCGCGAGGTCCTACTTTGATTCTTGTAAGGGCAAAAAAAGTTGATATTTGACAATTACAAAAAATCATTTACTTATTTTAGACTGGCTAAACTACGTTATTTCGCTCCGTGCTTCGGACAGCACGCAAAGTGGCCGGTCCTGCTTGGTTGCTGTATACGATTTCTTTGGTATTCAATACATAACCATGTTAGAGGTCTATAGGTAACTAGTTTCCTTACACACACTAGTTTTTTTATAGGGTCGGTCCTATTAAGTGCAAAGAAACCGATCTCATAGTTGCTATGGAATCAAAAATATGCTACTGACACATCGAACCAATGATATGAAGTTATCTACACACTGGATAGGTTGCCCTATAGGTACAAATGACAGCTAGTTTTGCGGCCTAATTGAAGCGCCACCTACGAGAGTACCGCGTTTATTCGTATTTGCTTTTCTTGACTGCCAGCGCCACAGTGGCGATTTCGGAACTGAATTATTTAGATCCGGGTACTTTCGTATTTGCCTTCCTTGACTGCCAGCGCCAAAATGGCGATTTTCAATAAGTGCACCAATATTGTAGCAACAACCAGTCCACAGCTAATTTCATGTTAGTGCATCCAACCAAAGACTCCACAACTAAAACATCGATCGGAATTATTTTAAGCCATCCACATAATTTTGACAGAGATGAGTAATCGAGTGCGGCCCTGGCGGATGTGGGAGATTCATTGCGATGCGACACCAGGGCCGGATTCAGTCTCCGTAATATAAATAATATCGAGAGTTTGATTTGTGTAAGGGCGTAACTTGATTTGTTATTGTTTTTGAGCAGTTTAAATTATTAATGAGGTCACAAAAATAGGCATTTCAACAGATAATACCAACAAAACACATACTTACTATGGTCTCGTAGTATGTAGTGTAATTTAATGGTATTGAAATATAAAACCAAAGGAGAAAAAAATAAAATAGAATTTAGGTTACGGGGTTGGGCGCTAAGTTAGCTATAACTCTGGGTTTACAAACAAATCACGCATTCGTCTCTTGCGGAGAAGGCAGAGCGTTAACAGCCGTAGAAATTTAAATATCCTCAATGATTAAGAAAAAGAATTATACTGAAAAAGGTACGTGAAGGATGTTTCATATCATAATAGAAAATCTACGAATTATTCCACTGACAATCATAAACCTACAACCTATGCCGTGTGATGCCGGCTTAGAATAGCATCACCCCACATCCTTCCCGCGGGTGTCGTAAGAGGCGACTAAGGGACTCGAGAGTATTACAATTTTTAGGCGACAGGCTGACAACCTGTCACTATAGTGATACACATCTTTTCTGAAACAACCTTAAAAAACAATCCTCAAAATTGTCAGACGTGGCGATAGCGACCGCATTTTTATGGACGTTAACGCTCTGCCTACCCCTCAAGGGATAGAGGCGTGATATATGTCTGTATGTTTTTGTAAACCTACGAAAACAATAAATTACTCTGTGATTGCGAAAATCCTTACGCACTGAATCATTACCACTGTTTTGAGATACGCGATTATTTCTACCCGCCACAAATTATATTAAACTGCGATAAATAAGGTGTAGTGTGTAAATCAATTGATGGACGACACGTCGCGGTAATTACACGTTCCCAGTATATTTCTTCGGTGACGTATTTCTGAAATTCTGGATTCTAAAATCGCGCACGAAACGGCTAGTACCTCTCTGTGTTATAGTATCTAAAACTCGTTTTTTTATGTTATCATATTCGAATGGATTTATGTAGTCTTCTTTACAGGACACTGAGACGTCAAACGACCCGATGAACTCTGTAGTAGTTCTTCAACTGCGTATTACAAGGAGCTAGCCTCTGACATGGTTGTATAAATAATATTAAACTGTGATAAATAAGGTGCAGTGTGTAAATCAATTGACGGACGACACGTCTCGGTAATTACACGTTCCCGGTATATTTCTTCGGTGACGTATTTCTGAAAATGTGAATTCTCCTCCTTGCCTTATCCCATTCTCAATCGCGGTCGGCTACCTAACCTAGGGGATTTGACGTGGAACCAAGTTTTTACACAGACCGACATCTGACCTCTGCAATCCGAAGGCTAACCTGGTTCGAATCTTAGGTCAAGTCACATTGAAATATCACCTGAATTCAAATTTTATTTTATTTGAATGTGGGTCTAATTTTTGAAAATGTGAATTTTGAAATTGTGCACGGAACAGCTGGGCTAACCTCTCCGTGTCAGAGTTTCTACAACTCGAATTTTTGTGTCAGGGGTATTTATGTGAGTCGTTTTTGTGCAGGTAGTCTTTTTTACGGGACACCGAGACGTCCAAAGACCCGGTGAACTCTGTAGTAGTTCTTCAACTGCCTATTACAAGGAGCTAGCCTCTGACATGGTTGTATAAATAATGTTAAACTGCGATAAATAAGGTGCAATGTGTAAATCAATTGACGGACGACACGTCTCGGTAATTACACGTTCCCAGTATATTTCTTCGGTGATGTATTTCTCAAATTCTGGATTTCAAAATCGTACACGAAAATCCGCATCGTATGGTTTAACCTCTCGTTTCACAGTTTCTACAACCTTTTAAAAATGCACAATAAAATTGTTACAAAATTTAAAGATACGGCATGATGACTAGCAGGTCAAATGAGCTAATTTTTAAAACGATATTTTGTATGAAACTACGAAGAGATGACGTCATGTCTCTCTAGTTTGGCCGGCGTCAAGACACTTACTTTTATATAATTTTCTGTTTATTAATTACAACCTTGAATATTTCGAAAACCTATAATTAATGCAGTATGTACTAATTATGTACAATAGTTTCAAGCGTACCTACTAATTTTGTATTTTATTAATGACATCTAATAAGTTTGTACGAACGTATAAAGATGTTTTTAAAACAGTTTTTTTTTATTTTGACTTTTTAAATTATGTAATTTTTTATTGCCCAAAAAGATTCCAAAACAAAAACCACAAACTGTTGTCAATACCCGCCTAAAAGGTGACCAATTACCCCCAAGCAACAAGCGCATGACAAATCTAAGCGTTCGATATCGATCCATCACCGGTGTTTCCTGCGCGCGGCGGTAGATGGCGCTGATCGAGATCGAGATAATCGGTATTGGGCGATATGACGCGATCGGGTTTGGCTGTAGCCACTGACTTCGATTCACGGGGTGTTCTCTTATATAAGATTTTTTTTTAATTTAGATTGGCTTGATTGGAAATATTGGTCGAAGGCATAAACGAGATATCGTGGCATGTGGCGTACCCTGGGGGACGCCGACGTCCAGCAATGGAATGCTTAAGGTGATGTGATGTGTTATGAAAAAAATATCTTAGTATGGTATTAAATTAGAATATCAATAAGTAGCAACTACTTATCATTGCATAAAACTACTGTTTAGCAGTTTTTGTGTGACACCTGCATTCAATGCCGGCTTCCGGTCCTGTTAATTTGATAGATAATCTTCGAAATCTAACAAAAATTAAAGAACAAGCTAGACTTTTCTAGAATCTTCGAACACTCCAGATTCTAAACACCATTTATTCGTACTTCACAAGGCGCGTAAGATCCGAGCTTCCGATACTGTCCACTTGATAGATAATCTTCGAAATCGGACAGCGTTCGACGGGCAGTGCCCCTGGTGACATTAATATGGTTGCCGAGCTGAATCCCACGTGGCTTTGGAGCTTGATGAATCCTCTCACTGCTGTGGGTTTTTTGTTATTAATTTTACAGAAACGATAGATCAATAGTTCTATGCTTTATGAACAAAAAATAGTTTACTGTGAAACACACCACATCATCAAGGTAAAGCCCCTCGCTTCTAGCTTGTGAAACAACTAATATATAGGGTGACCGGTAAATTGATGCATTCCTTTCAAGGGATGAACCAGCTCATGAAACTGAACAACTTTCCCCATGGAACATATGTCGAAATATGAAAAAAAATTTAGGTCCTCCCATACAAATTGACTTAGTCGGTCGGTACTTTTGTATGGGTGGGCCAAATTTTTTTTTCATTTTTCGACCTATGTTCCATGGGAAAAGTTGTTCAGTTTCATGAGCTGGTTCATCCCTTGAAAGGAATGCATCATTTTACCGGTCACCCTGTATAAGGTGTAAAAATAGTTCAAGGGGTGAACTAGCCCATGAAACTGAACAACTTTTACTACGAAATATAGTTCGAAATATAAGAAAAAAATTTGGATATCCCATACAAATTGACTTGGTCAGTTAATAATTTTGTATGGAAAGTCTATTTTTTTTTTTCATTGTTACGCTCTGTATTTTAGGTCGCCGTGTTCGATTTTATAGAAATCTCTACTTTCTTTATAAATCAATATGAACCTTTTATAACAGATTTGGGAGACATTACCTAGGTACTTACAGAAAGCAACATTTTCTAGTCATCAATGTCATAAAAACGATAAAGATAAGTGTTCTAAGAATGAAAAAGAATTAAAAGGTCGAAAATGTATAACACCGAAACATCTTATTCACCTTCATAATGCCATAATAATAATCAAGATTAATATGATTGCATAAGTTACGTCAAACTTCAAATAAAGCCGCCACATATTACAATACCACCCTATTTGTAACTGGAAATCAAATCTATGCGATTTGGACGCCCATTACTCAATATCAGTTCAACATTTTGATACTGCTCCTTTACAACTCGTAAAGTTAAAATTGAACCGACTTTACACTTATTTGAAAATATCTTGTAAGTACCTATTGTAAACTTCAGAATCAATTTTGAAGAAATTTTCCGAGGATTAAGAGTAAGACACTTTTTAAAACAATACTGAATGAATCATAAAAACGATTCCAAAACTTTTGAGATACCTATGAAGTATGTGAAGACGAATAAAAAATGGCCTAAGTCTACATACCACTTATTCAGATCAGACGCCCCTTGGAAAATATTACACCGATAAAACATTATACACTGATAAAAAATTATCCTTCGTTTTGGAAATGTCTTAGAACATTTGCAACATCCTGATCTTCATTGCTATGCGATAGGCGATGAAGATTTTCTGACAGGTTAAAAATGTTATGTCTTAATAAGGTGTGTCGTCCATTTCAATCGATTTGTATCGAAGTCGAAGCGAGCTCGAAGCGACAAAAAACTGATTTGAAACGTTCAATCAAAATAATGACTTTATTTAAGATTGACAATAAAATATCGCACCAGCTATTGTATAGGATTGTGGAGGTGGAAAAAATTTAGGGTAAATGGATTCAACTCGACCCCAGTCAAAACTAGCTGAGTATGTATTTATTCAGTGTCTAAATGTAAACTAAGCTAAAAACAATTAAGGATAATCCATAAAAATAGATATGATCATCAACGGAGATACAAAGATTTGAAATGCATTTTTAAATAACATTCTTTATCTAAATAATTAAGGGTTTTTATTGAAAACACGTTGTCTTGCCTCGAAACACCGGAACCTTATCAACTAAAATCAACTTTTCTATGATGATATGTTCTACGAAACTTTTTCTGTGTGGTCGACTCCTGGCACCACCACCCTAAAAGCCGATACAAAGCCTGATCCAGATGGCCTTAGACGACCATACTGATTGGTCTCAATAAAGCCACATATTGAGATATCTGTCATTGACGAAACAATGGATCTGGGTTCGATTCCCGCCACGTGACATGAGCCTGACTTGTTAAATATTTATGATGTGTTCGAGTCGGAGATTACCTCTATTCATATGACAATGTCAGTGGTTAACGTTGAACCGGATTGTGATTGGTCGGAAATTACAGTAGCAGGATTTGAAGGTATTATAAAACAAAGTCCCTTTAAGTATTGCCACCCAATCAGCCTATCGATGACTCTTTCCAAAACTACTTTGAGAAGTAAAAAGATTGGAGTCAGTTTTTAGGGTACTACTTTTAAACTGAACAACTTTTCCGAAGGAACATTCCAAAATACGAAATAATTTGGAGCTCATATACAAAACATGTTTATTTCGTAGAAGAAAACGTTAAAAAGTGTTTTGAATGGAAGGTCCAGAAATTTTAATTATATTTTGGCTAGACCGTAATAAATATTTGTAATGAATTTAAAATGTCATTGTATACATGGCATCAAATGAAGAACACTGTCGAACTAAATCAGCTTTAACAACTTCAGTGTAAAATTATTACCTAGGTGGTCCACCGTAATTAAACATCAGAATTTTCCCATCACAATCATTGCTTTTTAGCAAGAATACAATGCAGACTTGTCTATCTAAAAATCCATAGATCCTCACAATCACAATACTTAGAGGGTTGCATCCATTAACGTAAGTGACTCTCTGTTCGATGTGCACAGCTTTTTGTGTGTCTACGTGATTGATAAAGAAACGCTAGGGATACGACACTTCTTCAGACACGACCAGGAGTTACATACACCCCTACAACACGAGCAAGACGAATTGTGACTCAAACTTCGGGACATAGGGGTGAAAGGGATTTCAGAAAACGCAAAATCCAATTGGTCTCGTCCTTCAGTCTTTTTATAGACAACTTTACTTTTGCATTTGCAGAAACGATTGTAGAATTTGATTTATTCTTTCTGCCATTGAAATAGAGTCTAAGAAGGTCTTGATTGTTGTATTACAAGCGTGCTGGATATCTTGGTTGATGAGTGAAATCATTTTTGTGGGCGCTCACAGAATTGGTTTGCAAGTGTTTTGCCATTTAATCTGAAAAGATGGATTCACAATGGATAGATATCTGCGAAATCTGAATGGGGACATTAGTCTGATCGTTTTTATTATTACGAAGATATTTTTCTTGTCGGATTTTCTTTTATGTTAGGTTTTCAGTTATTTTAATTAAATGGGCCGAGGTGTGATTTTAAACCGACTTTTTTACAAATATGATATTTACAATAACTCTACGGCTAATACAGTAGAATAATACAGACCTGGGTACCTTCTCGATTCCTTTAGAAAAAAGATAAAAACAAGAAAGAAGTTGGCGACAAAATCATGCTCGAGAACAAGGTCTTCCAATTCTTTCAAAACTATTCAACCATCACGCACAGATCATACACAATTTCAAGGTCCAAGATATCACCAAAGATTCCTTTTAATCCAAAATTATCAACAAGTCATCCAAATACAGGTAAACCTCACTTTTTATTCCTCAACTTTTTATCTTACAATACAACGGTATCGTAGATTTCTCGACGAACGATTCTCAATGAGACGATCCCGATTATAATCCTCTTAAAAGAAATCCAGAGATCACAAAAGGTGGGTCACAATAGATTGTTTTTTGTGAAGAGCCAAAGGTTGACAATCCCTATTGACTGCGGAATCGTGGGAGTCGTAAATAACAGGTATCGATACAAGTGACTTTTATTGCTTTGTGTTGATTTTTATATCTGAGTTTTTTTGGAGTGGAGAGTATTAGCGCTTTTGATCGAACTGGTTTTAGAACAGTTGCATATCGACCTTCTATGTAGAGCCGTTTGTAGAATAAAAATACTGTTATATTTCAACCTAGAATATTATCCAAGAATTTACGAGTGTAAATTACTAGAGTTAGTTGTCATATCTCGTAGGTGCTATTTTGGATCCAAGTTTAATAATTATCAAGTATATAAGTATTTGTATCAGCCATTTAGTTCCTATACTTCAAGACTAGCCTAGATGGCGATGTATGAATTGTCCAGGATATTTATTTATTTTTGATACCTTATGCAACAACTTTGAAATACCATTCAAATAAAATACTTATTTTTTACGAGCCTGTTGTGCATTGTGCAGTGAGCTACTGCAGGGCAAAGGTCTCTCTTCCTTTTTTCCATGTCTTTTCAACGAAACACTTACCAACTTTTCATAGTTTAATTTGATTTTGTGTGAATGGAAACGTTGGAAGGGGAAGACCTTGACGAACGTACCTAGATCAAATCGGAGACTTTCTAAAGAAAGCTTAGGTGGAGAGTACCCTAAACCGACGAGCATGTATGAGAAGGCTGATGAATGTTGAGGAATAGCGAAAGAGGTGTGTCAGGATCGTAGCAAGTGGAAGGATGTAGTCTCTGTCTACCCCCCCGGGAAAGAAGCGTGATTATATGCATGTATGTATGTAATTTGATTTTACTTTTGTACCAATTTCGATGTCTGATTGGGACTTCTACTTAATGGTAGACCTCCTAGTCTGATCATCAGATCCGTCTACGTCAACTCATCAATCAAAATCATCGCCAAACAACACTGAATCAAAAGTTTTTCTTCGGAAATCTTCAAAGTCTTCAACACTCGTATCTCTAAGCTTCTCCGTATGTTCATATTCCTTTCCCGGTATCGCGCATGCGCCGAAAGTGATAATTTATAGTTGCGCGTGCGCATCAAATAAATAACCGAAGCTTGTACTGTAAATCGTTGGTGTGAATAAAAAAAGGGTTTTTAATAAGTAGCCCATTAATGGTTTTATTGTGCTACTTGGGTGTCATATGGATATTAAGGTCCGTAATGTATAAATAGCACCCACCACTGAGGTCAGTCTCAAGGGCGATTTTGACAACTAACAACATCTTAAAGCCGCACTCAAGATAGATCTCAGAGTTGAGTGCGGTTTATAAATACGGGCGACTTAGGGTATTGGTGTATTACAATTTTTAGGCGGCAGGCTGACAACCTGTGACTATAGTGATGCACATACTATTTTCCGAAACAACCTTAGAAAACAATACTCAAAAATGTCAGACGTGGTGATAGCGACCGTATTCTTACGGCTGTTAACGCTCTGCCTACCCCGCAAGGGATAAAGGCGTGATATATGTATGTATTTATGTATGTATAAATACGGGCCTGAAACGTTTTGGCCTTACTGCTTTTCATAGTGTCAAAAAAAGATAAAAAATCATTATCTATGTAGCAGCTATTCATTTTTCTTTAGTTATAGCGGCAGGTCTCAGTATTTGCATGTTTCAAGATCAATTTTCAAGAGGTTCAAGGATATTTTTCGATTGATTTCTTTCTGTTAATGTTGCCGTGTGATGTGCCGATCTGTGCCGTGTGATGCCGGCATAGAATAACATCACCCCAATTCTTCCCGCGGGTGTTGTAAGACGCAACTAAGGGACTCGAGGGTTTCATGTGTATTACCACGTATTACAACTTTAGGCGACAGGCTGACAACTTGTCACTACAGTGATACACGAATCATCTGAAGGGGCCCTCAATACTTGTCAGACGTGGCGATAATGACCGTAATTTTACGATCGTTAACGCTCTGCCTATCCCGCAAGGGATAAAGGCGGGATTTGTGTGTGTGTGCTGTTAATGTTTCTGATATTGAAAATGTCACCTGAATGACCGTAAGAGAAAAAAGTTTCCCTCGTGTAACGAATAAAAAAAAATGTTTAAAAGTAGACTAAAGAACTCATATATCTCTCAGTCGATTATTTTCTCATCAAAGCTCTTATAGAAAGCAATGGATGACACAAATTCATTTTTCACGCGTAGCTAAAAATCAGCTGCCGTGTGATGCCGGCTTAGAATAGCATCACCCCACCTCCTTCCCGCGGGTGTCGTAAGAGGAGACTTAGAGGCTCGAGAGTATTGGTGTATTACAATTTTTAGGCGACAGGCTCACAACCTGTCACTATAGTGATACACATGGTTTCTGAAACAACCTTGGAAAACAATCCTCAGAAATGCCAGACGTGGCAATAGCGACCGTATTTTAACGGCCGTCATTGTTCTGCCTACCCCGCAAGGGATAACGGCGTGATGTGTGTGTGTGTCTAAAAATCACTTCCAAAATATTAAATTCAATATTTTGGCTCCCAATGATCAATTCCATCAAGGCTATGATTAGCCCCATCATCGGGGCCTTTTCATTCGTCTGCCTCAAAAAAGGAGGAGCGATATAAAATCAATATTGTATGCAATCGACAGTAATGCAGTTCGGAGGTAATAAAAGTTCAATCTCCTGCTGTTGCAGCCGTATTCTGATAGAACTTTGAGAAACTGTTCAGAAAGCTTGAAAAATTTACGAGTGAAGGCAGGATTTGATTGAACCTGCGCCTTTTTTTAGTGCTAGATTTCCTTTTTGGTGACTTGTTTTTGTTTCTTTTTTATTTTTAAAGTCCTAATCCAAGTCAATCGGTCGGATGAAGTGCTCAGGTTTGGATAGGGTCTTATGTGGATGATATTGGTGATTGCAGTTATGTTAAACATCCAATTTTTAGTTTATCGGTAACAGATTTTTCCATAATTTACATAAGTATGATGCCGGCTTAGAATAGCACCATCCCATTTCTTCCCGCGGGTGTACGACACCTAAGGCGACAAAGGGACTCTAGGGTTTAAGGTGTATTACAATTTTAGGCGACAGGCTGAGAACCAGTCACTACAGTGATACATGAATCATCTGAAGTGCCCACAATATTTTGTCAAACTTGGCGAAAGCGACCGTATTTTAACGGCCGTTATTTCTTTGCCTACCCCGTAAGGGATAAAAGCGTGATATTGTATATGTACGTACTTATACATAATTATTATAAAATTTCTTATTATTCATATAATTGCATACGAAAACTATAAAACAGCGGTTATTCATATTTTTCGATCATCTAATAATCATTACCAATTCCCTCACTTGCTCCAGAATACCCCCGCGTGCCCAGTGCGGCGCCACCGCAGCCTCACTCTTTAATTTGTAAATTGAACCGCCTAGCGCCATCTATTAGTGTATTGGCCAGCTGGAAACCGCCGGCTACCGTGCTGCTTCGGTTTTCTTTTTTTGAATATGGAATTTGTTTTAGATTCTTTTTTTGAGTGGGTACAATATTGTGGGTAATTACTTAGATATCGATTTTTGGTTTTCTTTTGTCAATAAGTCAAGAGACTACAAATAACGAGGAATAATTTGGTTTGAGTATAATGCAAACCTGTTCCACTAATTGTTGTACTTATACACCGTATTTTAAAGGAAATGCATTAAGTTTGAAACTTTGTTAAGGTCATCCTACTGAACAATTTTCGGTAAGTATAGAACCTATGCTAATATAAAACGAGTTTTTGTTTACCTCCCATACAAAGTCTGTCAGCTGATCGTGAACTTTGTTTGGAAGACCGATATAAAAAAACAGCATTGGTACCATGGTGAAACTTGTTCAGTTCGATGCTCTACACAACGTCTTTAATTTAATCCAGATTCTCCAAAACTCGCATTATACATTTTGGTGGTAAGTTTTGCTATCTTTTTGTATGTTGACGATTTTTTGATAGTGCGAACTAAAAGTAAGGTTCCAAAACAACTTTCTTTGTCTATAGTTCTTTTTTAGTTTTATTCCTTTGCATATTCCATTTGCAATCATTTCCAGAATTTACGACACCAATTTATAACTATTAACTATCCTGAATGTTCATAAAACTATTAAGAGTTTGTCCATCTGGACGGTCGGCAATACTATGGCAAATAACAAGCCTACGGATTCTCACAATTATCAACATGGAGGTACGATTAGCGAAACGCATCATAAGAATAATCAAAATAATAACAACAGACCACCGCATTTCGATCCGGGCATAATTAAAGCTTTGGATAGAGTGGAAAACGTTGAAGGAAATTACTTGTATCCTCAGAATCACTGTGAAATCATGGTAATTGCACCTACTGGTCTTACGCGAACCTCTGGCGTCATTGCCATCCTTTTCTACTTCATCTACTTCGATATATTCATCTCTTTCATATTTTGAGGCTTATAAATTTTGCTTTTTATCTAAAACGAACTCTTTCTCAGTTTTGTCCAATACAAAAACTATCTCTGCACTGAAGGAATAAGGTCAAGATTTGTTGTAACAGTGGACTAAAGTTGCGACAGACCTGAAGAGTGATCAAAAGGAGATTGTTTAAGGCAGGTCTGCACTAAAGATGATTGGATTAACTTCTCAATGTAGCAATTGTTAAACAAACATCAATGAAGGCCGCTTCGTTATTTTTATGATATTTATGAATAGCATAAAGACAATACTAAGAATTTATTTATAACTAAAGAATGATATAGTATCATTCAGATGCTCTCAGGCTTTTATAAAATGGTCTGCAACTATATGCTAGACTTTTCCAAATTCTTTTTCAACTTTGCCCAAAATCACTTCATCTTGAACAATATGTGCACTACTCCTTTCAAGATCAGCTCAATTCTGACGATTTCGTTCACCGTCAAAGACGCCGCCATCGGTTCCGATTCGAGACGTATCGTAATTACGTTGTTCCAACTTATTTTATTCGATTCCTTTTATTCTGTAATGCTACTGTATGATTGTGGCTCGGCAATCTTGGAATGTAAATATAAGCTGAGGCTTTTTGTTATTATTTGTTTAGAGTCTAGTCAGATACAATTCCGAAGATATGTTTCTTCCAATGTCTGATTTGATAGATGATCTGTATCTTTGCAAATTTAAAATGTCATCGGAGAGTGTAGTAAATTAGTTTCTTTGTCTGTTATAATTTACTACACTCTCCGATGACATATGTCCTATTCTTATCTATAGATTTTACGCTGAGCTACAATCATTTTATTATTATGAGTCAGTATTAGCAAGTAGGTATCAGTTGTTAAAAGTTGCACATCAAAAGTCTTAAAAAACTTAATTAGACTTTGTATTCTAGATATTTCTGGGAGGTGTTAAAAAGCACACAAAGATTCAACTATCAGTATAATAAATGGACAATTAGAATTCAAAATATACTTCTTGAATAAATATTTTGACCACTTCCTTAAAACAATATATTAATCAAACTGACGACACACTGTCTGTAAGTGTGGTCTTTACTTCAATCACGTATTCCTTGTCTTCATCACGTACGTTTAGGCGAATATCACACCTGACGTCCATTGATGCAAAAAAGACAGCTATATTGCATCCACCACAATATTTATAATAACAAGTGCAACAGAGACAGATGCCAAAGCAATTGTTTGAGTTGCTCCTGCGTCAAAGTTGGTTTTTAGCATAGGGTTTTGAAATTTCCTTGTGACAGACGCAAGCGCAGCAACGGACGTCAAGTAAACAAACCGCTTTCCTCCACCAGCTTTATCCTTGACTGTCACCAGTTCGTTGACCTTTTCAATAAAATCATCTCAAAAGTCAGTTACATCAAGAATCACGAAAACGACATCGTGTATATGTTTTATCTTTAGTCCTACGACAAATGTTTGAAACAATATGAAAGCACGACCCACACTTTAGATCTTCGATAATACTTTATGGTATGTTTAAACAAAATTTATGTTTTAATCCGCCTTCTGGGAATTTATTAATCGGCTAATATGAATTCTGTTCGCGTTTTAATGTTTTGAAACGAATTTGATATGTTTGTTTATTGTTGTCGCAGCTAATTTTGGTTTGCCTTTGTGTTCACATTGATAGTTTTATTTTGTAATTTACTATTATGATATGATCTTGATGATGTAACAAAGGATGTATCCAACTATCTTCTTGTTCCTCTACAGTTTCAAAAACTGTATGTATGTTTTTGGTTTGCATTAAATTCTATACGTCAGTTTTATAAAGGCGTGTTTATGTATGTATGAACATACATACATACATAAATCACGCCTTTATCCCTCGCGGGGTAAGCAGAGCGCTGAAGACTGTAAAGTTACGGTTGTTATCGCCACGTCTGACAAATATTTGAGGGTCGTTTCAGATAAGTCGTGTATCACTATAGTGACAGGTTGTCAGCCTGTCGCCTAAAATTGCCAATACACTTAAAACCCTCAAGTCCCTCAGTCGCCTCTTACGACACCCATGGGTAAGAAATGGGGTGATGCTATTCTAAGCCGGCATCACACGGCAAAAACAGATATCAGTAATTAGATTGTTAATTTTGTCTTTTTTATATATTATGTTTTCCAAATAGCACTTATTCTATTCAATCATAACTAGACCTTATGTCGAAACAAAGCATACAATTTATACGACCGATGTGGCGCAGTGGTAGTGCGGCTGCCTTTGACTTAGACGGTCCCGGGTTCGATTCTCGGTGGGTCACTCACAAAGTTGATATTTATCACTTTGTGAATTTGTTCCCAGTCTGGGTAGGACATTGCGGGTTGAACCACCCGATTGTCCGTAAGTAAGATGGTTCCGTGTTTCGGATAGCACGTTAAGCCGTAGGTCCCGGTTGCTGTCTATGATCACTTAGACGGCGGTCGTTACACAACCATGTCAGAAGCCTGCTACTTGTAGAAGGCGGTTGAAAAATTCTGACACTAGGGTTCATCGGGTCGTTGAACGACTTGGTATCCCACACGAAAAGAAGAAGAAGATACAATTTATACAAAAACGATAGCGAAAACATGCGTCGCGTTATTAATACTACCTTCGACCTCAAACACACCGCCGCCATAAACTGCGGTGTCCCCTCATTTGTCAGGTGTTCGGATATTTATTTATTGCCGACCCTACGCAACGTGCTGTCACCCTACTGAGAAGGAGAAAAAAACTGAACGTCTCGGGCACAAGAAACAGATTTGAGTGTAAGAAAGCTGGGGTATGAATCAATGTAGTATTTGTTTAAGGTGGTTAAGAATCGGTCAGTTGTATCGTTGTTGGTAATTTTAATTCAATTTATTACTGTGATATCTGTGACAGTTATAACCAGGTGTTTATTTACTTTTTATTGCCAAATTCAAAATTATGCTTTAATATCCAGAGGATAAGATTCAATTTCATTAAGATGATAAAAATTAAAATGGACATACAATCATACATATATTACACCTTTCTCCCTTGCGGGGTAGGCAGAGCGCCAACAGCCGCAAGAACACAGTCGCAATTGCCACGTCTGACATATTTGAGGGTTGTCTTCCAAGGTTGTTTCAAATAAATTAAAATAGACGATTTAAGTACGAAAAACAACAAAAGTCCGCACAATGCTCCATTCAAACTGTTTTAAGTCCGTTTCAAAGGAAAATGGCGGCCATTTTGAGGTTATAATCAATTCATAAGCAGCACAAAAGCTAATACTAATAGCGCACTGAGCCTTACTTGCAGAATAAAAGGAGTCTTTGGCCACACGTAACCGCTAGTACCCACTGACATGTTGTAAGAAAAACTAGAAGTGGCTCGTTCACAGCGTCAGAAGTTACCTGCACAGAACTTATCGTTGAGGCCTCAGAAGTGTCCTGTACGGAGCTTATTGTTGAAGACAAAACTCGCACCAGCATTTGTCACAATCCTCATAAATTTGATCCTTTGTGGGTTTGTATCAGTAAATGCTCGTTATTTGAAATACTAGCTTTAGTGGCTCCACTGCTTTTCCTCAAGAACAGAAACGAAGACGAAATATTATATATTTAAAAAAAAGTAATTCGCTTGAAAACAGTCCCTATATCAAAGCCAGTAGGTATATTAAGGACTGAACAAAGTTCTTAAAGAAACATAGGTAAAGTAACAAATAATAATCGTAGAACACTTAAATACTAATGATTTGAAATTTTGGTACCTACTTACAGGCAAATAGTTTATTACGTAAACTAATAAGAATGACTTTGGCGCTTTACGGACAAAATAAAGGTACGATTTGCAAAAACGTAGTTCAAATACAGTAATACCACAGTGAACGACTTTCGAGATGCTTGATTAGGTAAATAAACTATTGAACTGATAAATAAACTACGTCTGTCACATCCAGCTGCACTCTATAAACCGTGCAACATTAATATGTAACTCCTCCGCCACGTGTGGGTGTTTCCAGGACGCGAGCAAAGCCGCGCGTAAATAATAACTTGTCACGCATAAGATCTATCTCGACCTATAAATTGATATACAAGAGTTATGTCCGGCCAATGATAATATATTTATTGGTGATATTGGCCTTATTGTGCTAAGATTATTGTGATGGAGACAGAGTGTCTACATTTCAATAGGCACCTACATAGACGATATTGTTCGATGTATTAATATTATTTTAAATTATAAATTAAAACTACGCCTAGATAAATTTCGATCAAAATAAATTTCAACATTCGACCCGATCTATATGTTTTTGGCTTCGGAAAATCAAAAAATACAATGTCGTATAAATGATTTTCATATTTTTAGTAAGTTTACCTTCAAATATCCTTATATTGATTTATCAGAAGGCATGAAATGTTACTTTTTCTTTGTTATGCTTTCGTACACATGATAGACTTTTATTTCTTATATTTCTGAATGAAAATATTGACGCAGACATTAATTACGATACACATCAAAGAAACACCGCAACACATCAAAAGCAGCAACCACATCTCAGCACGATAACAACTTGTGCCTTACCTACAGCTCAAAATAAAACAATTGAACAATAAAATATTAAAATTCATGATGGTAACGAGCATCTAGTACGTGACGGTGACATCGAGATGGCGGTAGCAGCTATCTACCATCAGCTGGTCGTTCACTTCTGAGAATCTGACCTTAGTCTAAGGGATTCATTGAAAAGTTGGAGAGATTGTCTTCTAAGAAAATTAAATTTTATTATTTGTTACCCCTTGATAAGCTACTGGGCACGTTAGGTGTTGTGAGTTTTATGTCGACGATGTTTTTAATGGTGTTACGACTAATTTTAAATAGATATAATTTTACGGTTTATTTTAAATACCATACCACCACGAGTAATAGTGAAATAATGGAACATTGGCGACCTCCTAGTTTACATTATTTCATTTGAATATTGATTTCATCTTCTTTGATTATAATATCTTCTTTAATAAAAATAAACTTTGCTTCCAGTTCTTGTACAAGACAATATAATGACCTGCGATCCTTTTCTGTGTTCAGTTTACTTTTCAACAAATTGCCTATCACCACCAACCTTACTACCTGTTGCTTCGTCGACCTCAATAAAAGTAATAAATGGCTTCATTCGACAGTTGTCAATGTCGTAAATTTCACCATTGAGGGTTGTATCGGTTTATCTTTCCACGAGATCAGGTTGAACGGTTTTTTTGACGCCTATTACGCTTTTGATTTGGTGTTTGACAACATCACGCGATTGGACGTTTTTACTAGGTATTTCTTGATGCAAAGTATTAAAAGTTCTATTATTTTAAAAAAAGTATTTTTTGATTAGTGTTCCATTGATGCTAAACGAAGAATACTATCTCTAATCCAATCTCTACTCTCCATTTCCTTTTTTCCTTATTTTCTAAAATTAACCCATTGTTGTCAGCCTGCTCTATCATACCATTTTTAGGCGACAGACTGACAACCTGTCACTATAGTGATACACATGTTTTCTGAAACAACCTTGGAAAACAATCCTCTAAAATGTCAGACGCGGCGATAGCGACCGTATTCTTACGACCGTTAGCGCTCTGCCTACCCCGAAAGGGATAAAGGCGTGATATATGTATGTATGCTCTATCATGTTCCAGGTAATGCCGTGCCGATCACTTTTACTATATCGTCAATATATGCACTTTTATTTTTGTTCTCAGGCTGTATGAATTTAATCTCTCATGCCTATCTCGTTCCAAAGTGTTGAATTGACATGTTTGAATTTAAATTTCGAACGATTGACGCGTTCCACACACGGCTCAGTGAGCACGCGCGCGTTCGATCGAAACTAATTTAAAAATCGAACATAAATTAATTCGAATCGATAATCGTGTTAAAAACAAAGTTATAAATGCAATCAAATCTGTATTAGTATTCCTTGAGACGTATCATACAGTAATTTTTATGACTGTAAAATATAATATGGTTATTAGGTTCGAATAAACAAACTTTACATTGCGTTTCATAAACAGATCATGAAGAACAAATTGTTAGTAGGAAATCTTGATCTAACAGTAATATTAATGTGGTTTTTGATATCGGAAGGTCCGGTAGCAATGTTCACCCGATCGGAAGGGATAAACATTCCGATGAAACAGCGCAGTTACAAACTGATTACGATTGGTCAATAAGAACAACAAACATGCTGATGTAGGTATCTGAAATATTATGTTTAATTTGTTCTTATTTTCTCTTCTTAAACATATGGACATGCAAATTATAGAGAGTTCATTCGGTAAGTTTGTAAAAAAGTAAAATCCACCATGAATCATTGAAAATACAGCTAAGTAACCCAATTTGAGTCATTATGTTCAAATATTAATACTTTTGGAATTCAGGAATAGTACTAACAAGGATGAGGCAATAAGTCTATTGGCGTCTAGAATGAACAAAAAAAATAAATTACTGACGATGTCAGTATAAAAGCTTTTCTTACAAATTTGGAAAAACTAAGCATGCAATATCTTTATAACAATTCCACAGCTAAATCAATAATACAAGTACCATCCAAGCTCAAATACACAACTCAACAGCTCTCTTTGGAGACAAAAAAAGAAACAAGATGCAAAACAAGAAACAATTAATCGACAAATAAGGATGGGACATCGATGCCACATCAAACCTTGCACCTTTAAATATATTTCCCGATCCGAACAGCGGGAAGCCAGAGACGTACTTGGCAACAAAAATACGGACACCCAAAGGCTTAACTGAAGAAGACATACATTAAACACGCCATAATTATAATTCAAAGTGGACATCACAATAATAAGGAATTGGTGGACGATGTAAGCGGTAGCGATAGAGCGAAGCTTTTCGTGTTCTTCGATCATCTGAACAAAAGAAAAGACCTTTAGATCTTTATGATTATCGTCCACGTAGGTTTTAACTTCAGTAAGGGGCGTTTTTGATTCATGAAAATATTTCTCTGTGCAATTTTATCAAGAAATATCAGCAAACATGTCGGGGTGAGACGCATGATGATTTCTCTGGTCTGTGATGTAGATAATGTTACTGTTCATTCACCCTTATCAATATTGTATGATAATGTTTATTGGCGCGCTTACCTATATTTTCTGTACCTACACACATTTTTTATTTACTCAGGTACCGACCGATATAAAAAAATTACGTTGTGACATAAATCCAAATATTTCATAAGTATTTTTTCGTATACTTGGAAACTTATATTTGATTTTTCATACAGTTCTTCAAAATTGTAACTCCAATTAAATCATACAAAAATGTGTAATATATTTGTCGCTACTATTTTTTCACTTGGACTGGACCCTAAAGGTCATTTAAGTTACAAACTGACGATTATTGCCTGAATGCAATACTGATGTTCGTTCAGTAATTTGTATTTTGCAATTTACTTTTTTATTATCGTCGAAGAAAAAGGACCAACGAGTTATGTATCCGAATATTTTAACTCAAAGTTTGACGATTAACATTGCTACTTGGGCTTTGTTTTTTTTTTATTTACTTGTCAATTATCTTTGGTAAAAGTAGTTTTTAATACTTATACTTCAGACCGTTCCAACTAGGTCTACCATACGAAACAATTCTTATACCGATTGATTGGGCTTTGATAGATTTTCAGCAATATATGTACTTACTTGATTAATTTGACACGCGAAAGCTTATCAACAGACTACATTAAATTTGATGTAATTATTACATCAACAAATTATCAACCTTAAGACAGTCACTCCTAGATATTGGGACTTACTATAACAGGCTGTCTACAACCCTGGTGGTCTCCTTCGGTCCACCTGGTAGAAAGATGCGCTATTAGACGCTTGATCACCATTTCAGATCACTTCTACCTCAACTATCGACGGTTCTATGCAAATTACAGAAAAAAAACATCCGGAAAATTTGTAAAGAACCTTGATCAAAATACGGTGTCCACGCCTTCAGGGCTTCCGACGGAGAAAGAATCCCGTAATTAGAAAGAACTAGCGACAACAACCTTCCATCACAACTTCGCCGGCATCCAATAAAAGTATTATATTGCAAAATAAAAAGGCGATAACACAAAACGAAATTATTGCTACAGGAAAAAAAAATGGTAGGTTCGATAAAAAAAAAATATGCAGATGGTTCCGTCTAATAATGCATTTTAAAATCGGTATCTTGTGTATGCTTTCGATAGGTACTTTTTTTGGCGATTGAATGGTAAGGCACTTCTTTGGCAACTGAAAAATCAATATTCTGTCTCCGCATCATCACATCAACACCATCATCACATCAGCATACAGCAGTCTACTGCTGGCAGACCTCCCGCAGGGTACGCTACAGTGAATGATCTCCCGTTCAGCTAATTCAGTCCAAGGATATTTTAAGCAAGCAATCTAGCAAGTGTTTAGAGGCAATTTAATAATGCTGACGAACAAAAAAAAAAGATGGAATGACAGAAAATTGTATAAATAGTTTTTGGGTCGAACAAACCCGCGTGTATTAGTCGCAGTTTTGAACTGTTTCAATATGACAGCAGATATTTCATGTGAGTTGACACTTGTCATAACCTATGTGGCTTGGTGCTACGATAAATGGCAAGTGGCAAAAGATTCTTTGTCATACCAAACAGATATTGGCAGTTGGTGGCCTGCATAGTTTGCGATACCGTCAGCTCAGCATTGTGTCTGAAACCTGTCAATAATATAAGGTAGAAGCCGATTTTTGAAGAAAGGATTTAAAAATGGCGACCGATTGTCACGCTTTCTCTTTCCCACTGAGCTCTGACCTATACCAAGCGTTCATGCTTTCTCCCTCACACATAGGTTACAGATACTTTCTTTAATGAATGCCGTTATATAAGTTTACCACATTTGGCCCACAGTACCCCAGAAACGGAAATATGACATTCAGAAGGGGCGCAAAGGCGGAACATTTAAAAAAGTTTGATTGAGATAGGACGGAAACTTTTGATTGTATCCCGAAGATTCGGGAATAAAAACAAGGAATAAATAACGACAACAAGGGAGATGGGTGATACGAATAAGTGGGAATACGGATTGTATTGGATTGCTCATTTCAGGGTAAGTGCAAATCAGGCGGAAAGGAAAAATAAGAATATATCTTGTGAAAAAGCATGAACAAAAAGTAACCTTCTCGTGGGTAAGCAAGAATGCAATATCATATCACCTAGTACATAGTATGCTTACCTACTGACCTAAATGGATCATGTGTTTTGCAGACAAGTTAAAAACTATAATAAGACAGTTTTAAATTAAACTTTTTGATATAATATATATTGATATTGCCACCATATCACAGGAAGATTTAATATATTAGGTGGTTTTAAATGTTTTTTATCGCCTATCCTAGATTAGAAGATCAAAAGTGTAAGTACACAGACGACAAAACATTAGATACGTGTACGTCAAAATAGCTAAATAACATTACAGTTGTCGAAATTATAAACAAAGCCACAAAAACAATCAAAAAGTTCTCCTCTTACCTCGTTTCTAGTTCATCAACCTTATAGTCTAGGAGCCAGCACGTATTTTTATGACGTATCTGACAGACAGTCATCATTCGATGGAGACAATCTAACTTTGTCGAGATGTAGCAACATATAAATGGCATTTGCACGTGATGCAGTCAATGTGGGAATTTAGGATTTTGCAAAATTTTCCAGTATCAGGTGAAATTTCGGTTTGGATAAGCCTAGCATAAAACTGAGCCGAGTGGAATACCTTATAAGCAGGCTTTGTTGGAAAAGAAAGATTTTTTAAAATAGATTTTGTAATTTTAATGAAGCATTGATAACGCACCTATAAACATCAAACACGAAACAATAAAATATTGTAGAGTGCAGTTCAGTTCTCAATATAATAGAGTGATGAAAATAGTAGACACGTTTAAGAAAATTTAATAAGAAACAAACACCGTTTTAAAATTATACGATAAAAATACGAGTGCGCAAATGAGATCTTGACATAAGGTGCAATATTGTATATTTAAGAGGTAAACTCTATTTCATCATTGTATATTTCACAATTTTAGTCTATTTCATCATTTACGTTTTTTTCTTACTGACTGCAACGCAGGACAAAATAAATACAACTTATTTTAAGTTTTTAATGAAATATCCTTTGGCTGAGTTGATGTCGCGAAGAAAGAAAGAATAATTTAGCAACTTGGGAAAAGCCTGAAGCTCGATTTTGATTAGGTTTCGGAAGTTAATCCTTTCATATCCGAAAATTAATACTTGCATACCATTTTTTTCGTGTAATAGTGTGATATAGATATAGACATTGTGATTTTGGCTCAGAATAACATCACCCCTTTTTTACCGCAAGTGTCTTATAGAGGCAACTCAGAGTTCGAGAGTTTCCTGTGTGTTTTAGACAACATGCTTACAATCTGTCTTATACAGTAGATAAAAAATGAGGTCGCCACTTTCGTTGCAATCTGTCAAATGTGACAGATAACTCTTTCTGGCCAAGCTAAACCATTTTGCTGTTATATTATGATCTATAATTTTATTATTTGTAGGCTCACCCCATATATACCATATTTTTGTGGCCGTTAATGCTCTGCCTACCGTCGATAGGTTTTGCACTTTTTCAGTGAATATGGAGTTACTAGGAACTAACACGTCTATGATTATGCTCATTAATATTTCTAACACGCATCCTCAAAAATGACAACAACTTTGAACACTGATCATCTTCATAGCCAAGATAACGTAGGGTATCCGCACCAATTATGCTCCTCATTGTATGTTAACACGGCGCAGTTAACGCACAAAGGGCTTGAAGGTGGCGGAAATTGGGACGCTTACCCTATAGCTAAAGGTAAAGAAGATTCGAGAGATCGTGTCATTATTGTTTAGTACATTGAAGGTTTTGATGGAGTATGCTTTACAAGACTAGGTTAAAAAGAAGTAAGGTATCGTAAAGCCATTGTAATACATTTTTAAACTTTACGCTGAAAGGGATAAATCTTTCCTGTATAAAGCATTAACCATTTTTGTTTTGAAATCGTTACCACTATTTGAGATTGGAGAAACATTAAAAAATTGCCTAAAAATGGTTTTTCAAATTTTATGTTAGCAGAAATTCACATAACATCTTCCTCAGCAGACTTCCCCATGATAGAAAGCTGGGGTATTTACTTGGTGTACACGACTGTCGCCTCCTCATGCAACTGCAGGCGACCGTGGCTGTGGCCGAAACACCTATGTGTTAACTTACCGTAATAGCCACAACAGTCCACTGCTGGACGTGAACCTTGGAGGTATTGCTATACTCACCACGCTTGGCAGCCGGATTAGCGAGCGTAGTGCGAAGTGTTACATTCACAGGGAACGCTGCTGCTCATTCTCCTGATATCCCTTTGTCGGTTTTTACGACATCCACGGGTAGATTTGAAGTGATGCTATTCTAAGTTGACACCACATTGCTTAACTTACCTACATGTGAATCTGCATGTGTTTGTATACCTAATCAAAATATTTGTGGCGGGTTATCGAATATTGGATGAAAAGCAGATATCAAAAGTGTTGAATCCACCCAGCAAATAATAAACACACTAACAAGCTAATAATATTCCAGGAAGCCACCCGATCGATGATTCAAACGCATGCTAAGCGTGTCGACGATGGTGATTCACTCATTACGATCAATCGACGCCTCGAACTAAGGCACGGTCTCACAGCCATTAGGAGCAATCTAATCTTGTTAATTTAATCCGATACCTTATGACATCGCTGGTAGCGCTAGGAGAGCTGGATTCAGCAGAAAATACCGAGAAACTTTGAACAATAATATTTTTGGACACGTAATTCATATCTGCTAACTGTAGACCTTCTCTTCCAGGTTACGCCAAAAGGCAAAATGTCAGATCCAGTGGCCACTAGCCGCTCTCTTTCAAGTCATCGGTCCATCATGGTCAAAGCGTTTACAATACCATGCTTGTCGAGACATACCCTCAACTGGAAACCCCGTTTACTCTACCTTCGATTGCCACTTCAGCTTGGTATGCTTCCAGATTGGTCTTCTGGCGAGAAATTTCGGTCCGAAATTTATACATAGCAAGATGACTCGCAGTCTTTTGCATAGCTCTCTGAGGGACACCTTGCTGAACAGATACCTATTAATGACAGATGTGCATTTGACTTGATTTATAGTAAAATGGAGAAACTCCATTCCAACATGATTCCAACTACAAGCAAAGAATGCACTGGCATTCAAGACTGATGAAACACATGATGAGTTGAGGCACCAGGCTCAGGTGAGAAGATTGCAAATTACGATTGAGTAAAAAGTGTTCGGCTGCAAAATGGTCAAAGAAGTTGAGGAAATGAGACAAAATTAGACAATTCCTCTCAGAAAGAGACCTGGGGCGCCAAAAATCTGACTCCAACGATGACCAGCTTTTGACTACTCAGCGGTTCAAGCGCTGCAAATCCACGTAACAATGCCTACTGACAACAAGGTATGTATAAAATGGTATAAACGATCAAGCGCCACTTACGCCATAACAAGAAGACCAATACGACCCACGCAGAGGAAGTCAATCATCAGATTCATCAGGGTTTTTAAACTGAGCTATTGGATGTGGAATTAGGAAGCTTGGAATTTAGTTTATGATCTTTTAATTTCTAATATTAGAGGCGATAGCTGGTGGGATATGGCGACCAATTAGAAGTAATTGATACAGTATTCTGATGCTTAGTAGTAATCACTATTGTAGTACAGAAATTAACAAAAGCATTAAAAGAAATAAAATATACATGCATACATATATCACGCCTTTATCCCTTGCAGGTTAGGCAGATTGTTAACGGCCTTAATTATACGGTCGCTATCGCCACGTCTGACATTGTTGAGGATTGTTTTCCAAGGTAGTTTCAGAAAACATGTGTATCACTATAGTGACAGGTTGTCAGCCTGTCGCCTAAAAATTGTAATACACCAATACTCTCGAGTCCCTTAGTCGCCTTTTACGACACCCACGGGAAGGATGTGGGGTGATGCTATTCTAAGCCGGCATCACACGGCATTAAGTAAAATATAAGAGGCACAAAAACATCTTTCATTTTCAGCACGCGTTGTCATATGAAATATACGTAAGTACCTTTTTTTTCCCTTGCTTTACTCCATCTTTTATATAAAAGTTAGATTAATAGACTTCCTAATGGTATGTTTTTTGTAATTACTGACACACATCATATTTCAAAAATAATTATCCTTTCATCATACGACATATTTTTGTATCATACTTTTATAATACAAAGCCCTTATTCAGATCCATACTTTCAATTTAAACCATTCAATTAATTAGTTAAATCATAATTCAGAGATTAGCCTTCTTTGTCATCATTCAATTAATTATAGTTAAGAATAACAAACCATAATTTGGAAAAAAAAAAAAACCGCCTTGACAATGACGGAACACTTCTCAGCATTAATATTAAAAACGAATACGTTGATTAAGATAAAACTTGTTGGATCTATATTAGCTTATCCCTCGTAGCGTTCTCTAAACCAATGACAATAGAATCATTCAAACAGGTGTCATATTTTCTGAAATACGAGTACCTACATAATATAAGGATAAAAGATATGCACAAACTTCTCTGATATTGCAACGTGCTCAGAAAACTTGCTCAGGAAACTTCGTACAATTTGACAGATTTTTAAGAACACAGCTTAATACATCAACCTTCTCTTTCCAAATCGGTCAAAAATCATAATCAAATTGTATGAAAAGGGACTATTAGTCACGTGTATGGTAAGTTTGTATGGAAGATGGATGAAATTAATAAAGGGACAAAAGATGCTGGATCGACATTGAAAGTTGGTGAAGGATCATGTCTTCGAGCATAAACATTGTGGGTTTAGAGCAGGGATATAGTATAAGCTAAAGCAGATAAAACAGGAAGTAATACATACTACATACATATATCACGTTTTTATCTCTTACGGAGTAGGCAGAGCGTTAACGGCCGTAAAAATACGGTCGCTATCGCCGGAAGTAAAGCTGTTACAGTAAATGACAAATAATGAATTTGGCATAAAATTATGAATTTGTCAGATATTGTCATTTACAGAATTTCAGACCAAAATTTACCGGGAGCTGCTACCGAAAGCTTAGCAATGAAAAATTCTTTCGAATTGATTAAATATGACACAAGCTGCTAAGAACAGGGAAGAATGGCAAAATCTAGATTTGTACTTTGGGTCGTTGAATCAGAAAAGTAAGTAAAAAATACGATATTTTCTAAGTTGTGACGCTTGAAAAAAGTAAAATTTGCGTTTGGATTACTCTTTGTGTATCTGTAGCGGCCACCCTAGTTACCAGGGACCACGGGGACTGTTGACGGACAATATTTCAGAAGAACACGATTTCAATTTTTTCTTGGCTGCGAGCATTTTATTAGTTTTTTTATCATAATCATCTGCGTTGTGTAAATATATTTGTTCGGCCTAAGTGGGCTTCTTATTTCATAGGGTCCACATATCTTTAAATGGCGGTTTTAATCCAGTCCACGTGATATTTATTCCATTTTGACCAATTTTTAATTCCCCAGGCTACAGCGTTTTCTTTTCATGAGTTTTTTTTTAACCTAGTTTGAATAAATCCTTCAGACACAACTTCCATTTTTTTTTATTTTTCTGTAGCCTATAATGTGTCCCACTGCAGGGCAAAGGCCTCCCCTCTTTTTCGCCAGGTTTCTCGCTCATGGGCCTCTGACGTCCATTGCTCACAAAAATTGTCAATTTCCATTTGCGTTTGAAAAATAAGCACCATAGGGATTTACATGCATGTATACATACATAAATCATGCTTCTTTCCCGTTGGGGTAGGCAAAGACTGTTTCCTTCCACTTGCTACGATCCCGGCCTACTTTCTTTCACTTCTTCTACATTCATCAGTCTTTTCATGCAAGTTCGCCGGTTGACCTGACCTTACTTCAAAACGTGATTTATCTGCTGGAAAACGGTGTACTACTAAAAAGAGAGTACCAAGAAAAGTCTTAAAGGATTAGAAGCGGTGACAGTGTCAGTTTCCACATAAAGGTGAGATGATGCTTCAATTGATTTATGCTCCATGCGAATAAAGCAATGTTTTATTTAGTTGTGTTTGGTTTCAGATAAAGGAGTGTTTTGTGTCTTTTGGTTTAAGGTTAAGTTGAGGTTTGGGGTTAAAGACGATTGACAAATACGTTTAATGTTACAGTATTTATGATCACTTGACAAATAACGCCCTTTTTAGTAGATGTACTTTGACTTTGATTGACGACCAATGTGGCGCAGTGGTAGTGCGACTGCATGCCTCGCAAAGGTTCCGGGTTCTATTCTCGGTGGGTCACTCACAAAGTTGATATTTGTCACTTTGTGAATTTGTTCTCAGTCTGGTTAGGACATTGCCGGCTGAACCACCCAATAGTCCGTAAGAAATATGATTCCGTGTTTCGAATGGTAACTTAGACGGCGAATGTTACACAAACATGTCAGAAGCCTGCTACTTGTAAAAAGCGGTTGAAAAATTCTGACACTAGGTTTCACTGGATCGTTGGATAGCTCGGTGAACCATATAAAAAAAAGAAGAATATGCTACGGATAGTATGACTAATTCCCTTTTCTATAAGCTTTATCCATTTATAATAAACACTGACAATCCTTATAAGCTGCATTAGTACTGGACATTGTGTTTGGACAATGGGCTCTGAATCAAACCGTGTAGTTGCACTAAAAATAGCACTGCTTTGTATATTAGGGTTGATAATGCTAAGGTCATATTTTGTCTCATCATAACTCGTACCGCACACTTGACGCACGATGGAGCGCTAAAATTTAGCAGCGGTCTGTCAGATCCATACTAGAAAATGTCAACCCCATATTAAAACTGCTGGCGACGCAGCGCTCTCGCAGTGTCGTCCATCGAGTGCGGTTTTAGTATGGGGAGTGACGTTTCTTTGTTTTCTCGGGAGATTATGATATCGCAATTGAAGAATCAAGTGTATTGGTAATGATTTAGCCAGTAGATAAAGAACCATCTTTAAGTGTGAACAATAAGTTATATTTTTAAGATCATTTTAACCCATCCCTGTCCCCAGTTCACACCTACACAACAGAATTCATAAAGAAATAATAAATAACACTACAATGGTACTGCACTCGGGACGATCTACTTTCAATGCCCATACACTTTCCATACACCTTCCATACAAATATGATGCGATGAATTCAAGCTGTCCTGTGCTTTTGTTTGAATGTAAATATTGGTAAAAAGGCTAGTTTTTCAATTGCATGTTATTTAGTAAGTTACATGCTGTGTGGTCAGCCTGGCTGGCCCTTTTTTTTATTCCACTCGTGCCGCGTTTCTACTAGGAACATAAAATTGTTATTGTTATTTTTTGTGTCAGACACAATTTTCTCTTTTTTACAATGATATTTTTTTTTCGTGACAATATTGTATTGTAAGTTCCTGACTTTCTGAAAGCATTAGTTGTAAATCTGCTTGAAAATAAACAATTTAAATTTTAAAATTTGAAGTTTGCAGAAATAAACAATACGTACATACTGCCATGAGCAGAAGTTTAGAGTCTGGACAACTAATTTGATTGACTTTATATAAAACTAGTGGGCCGACAAGCGGCTGCGCCTATTGCACCCCATTTTCCCCTGGGAATAAGATGTTTTCCCGTCAAATATTATACATAAAAACCTTCCTCTTGAATCACTCTATCTATTAAAAAACCTGCATCAAAGGCTGTTGTATAGTTTTAAAGATTTAAGCAAACATACATGTATACAGATAAACAGACGCAAAAAAGCGACTTTGCTTGACACTATGTAGTCATAACAGGTGGACGGCCGTGGCTCCGCACGCGTGGAAGTCGGTTTTAATCCCGAAGCATCCCACAGGAACTTTTTTTCGGGATATTAACTGTCCTATGTATTAATCAAAGTTATCTCTACCTGTGTGTCATGAAAATCGGTTTGAAGTTTTAGCTTGAAGGAGTATCAATCAAACAAACAAATAATTGAATGGAATGGACAGTGCCATATTAACAAAAAAATACTGATTTTGCAAAATTGCCGCTTACAATTTTAGTGGTGTTTTTAAATAAATTAAGTCATAATTAATGGATCATGGATATATTTAACGTACACAAAGATTTCTACAAGTAATTCTATGAATATTTCTGTGATACTTTGTACCTTCATAGTAATATTTCAAAAATATGACTTTAGTTCGAGTAAACCACAGTACCCTCTTTCTATTCAACGCCTACCACATCCCCATTGTATTAAAAAGTCACCGAGATCACTTTTTGTTGAGCCAACAACTTGAGGTTTGACTCCTTTGTACTAACAAACAGACAGACGAGCGGTGATTTATTATATCAATTCATAAGAGGTATTAATTAGAATTTTATTATTGTGAATAGGAATAGTACTGATATGAAAAGAAATGTATGGCATTCTGAAGTGAATGGAGTTGAATCAATATAAAGTAGTATTAATTATATCTAAGAGCTTTCGACTTATTAGAAGTATGCGACATTTAAGACATCTGTAGGCATATTAAGTACATACCTATGTATAATGAAGGTGTTAGTGAAGGTAATAAAAAAGTAAAATTAATTGAACAAGCATTATTCGTAGAGATTAGTTAGACTAGGGTATGTTCATTCATAAAATTATGCTAAGGGGTATAGGTAGGTTTCTTTCTTTCTTTTTGTGTGGGACACCGAGTCTTCCAACGACTCAGTGAACTCTAGTGTCAGAATTTATAGGTAGGTGTACTTTAGATATACTAAACACAAAAAGGTTGAAAATATACACGATATTTTTAATTGTTGTCACTTTAGGCCTCTTTCACACTCAACATCCAACGCAGCGCAAAAATAACGTTGCGCTAACGTATTCATCTGTCAAATACATACTACATACTAGTCTCGATGGATGTCTCAACGTACAACCGCTGCGTTGCTTGACGATGACGACGCATCCGCGCTAGCGCTGCGTCGTGCCAAACGACGTAATTTTGCCTGACATTTTGATCGTGCGTCGTGCGCTGTCACTGCGTTGGTTCAGCGTTATTTTAGCGTCCATTTGACGACGTCAGAAATGCACTGCGTTGAACGTTGAGTGTGAAAGAGGCCTCTATGGTCGCCTACAAACTATAAACTACATATAATACAAGCGATAAAGACCGTTTATTCTGTCAACTTAATATGCAACCGAAAAAATAAAATAAATAAAAAAGATTCATCGACAGAATACCATCACCAATATAAAAAAATTGACAAACAACAACCACAGAGCTAAAGCAGGTTATAATAGACAACAGAATGAAAACAATTCCCACTTTAAAGTTCAAAACAAACACAACGATAATCCTTCTAATTGACTGCCAGATCATCTGTTCATTCATTTGACTTTGATCATCAATATCATTTTAAAAACGAAACGTCATAAGCACCATTAAAGATTCATACAAATATTGTCTTTCAATGCTAGATTCTTTTCTAAGATATTTAATTGTACGTGGATGCTACTGACGCTATATGAAAAAAGATATTACGAGATAAAATATTTTTTTCTCTTTCTTGTAGGACAGTCATCCAACGACCCGACAAACCCTCGTGTCAGAGTTTTGAGTTTTAACATGGCTGATGAATGTTGAGGAAGCCAAAGGTATGTCAGGATCATAGCAAGTGGAAGGATGAAGTGTCTGCCTACCCTTCCGGGAAAGAGGAGTGACTTTATGTATGTATTTATGAAATGGAAAGCTGCAGTGGACGACAAAATTGTCGACATAGTATTAATAACAAATGAAATTATTACCAGGGTTGATCGGGTCGTTGGTCATCTCGGTGTCCCACACGAAAAGAGAGACAGATTAAATCCATAGACAAAAGTGAATTTTTGAATACATTGAAGATTTTGACTCTATAAATGAAAAGAAATCACGATTATAAGCAACAATAAGCAATGAAATAGTCAGTAAAGTAATCATAGCAGTAGAGTTGAAAGTCAAATGCGCAGGAGTTGGCGTTTGTGACATTAAAGAAGAGAATAATGAGGTGTTGTTTAATTGTGGTACGTTTGACATCCGTTTTACGCGCTGAGTCAATGACACTTAGAATAGTATTTAATTGCTCCCAGTAATTATTGGTGCATTGCATGTGATAGTAAGAAATGTGGTTTAGATTGGATAGAACACGTAAGAAAATGTTTCAATTGAGATAAACCAGCTGGTAGACTTTGTTTGTTATTTTTACGTCTCAATAGATGTCGCTGTTAGTAAAAAGCTTCTTCGAAAAAATGAGTGAAAAAATCATCTTTAGATGTGTCTCGCCCCCACTACCCGCTAGGTATTTTCATACATTTTTTTTAAACTACTAAAGATATTTCAGATTAATATCTGAACTTTGTTTGAATAAAAGAAAGACTTACATACTATGCTTGGATATCAGAATATAAAGAAAGGGATATAAAAAAATATTTCCACTTAGTGTATACGATCTATGAACTGAATTTGAAACCCAATTTTATTTTACCGGCCAATAAAACATTTCCGCAAAAATTGTTTTTTCATCTAAATTTCTGCGATTGAAGTAATTATACTCAGTAATGAAATAATGGAACGATAGTTCTTAGAAAATATCACTTACGGAGACCAACAGAATCTTAGCCTCTTTTAAATCGGCGTTGATTGTTGGGCGTGTCTCTTCCCACATTAGGAAGAACAGAAAAAAAACCTCACTAGAAAGCAACAAATCAATGTAAGAGCCATTGTTGTGATATTAGGAGACAGACGGACAAAATTCCGCCTTTTGTTCGGTATGAGGAATAAAATTTATAGACCGCTACAATTTTTGACGCGTTTGGGATCGTTTTGGGATTTCTCTTTTGGGATACCTTGATTTTGATTTGGGATGCGGCAGGTGTAGTGTTTAATATGATAATGAGTTTTAAATAGCTAATAAAGTTTGGGTATTTTGGTACTATGCATGTGCAATGCAAAATTAAGATGGAAGCCCACGAGCGGAAAAATAATTCTATATACTAGACTTAGAACGAAGGTTTTTTTTTTGACATTTAGCGACTCAAATGCAGATGATTTAGAAATCTTTAACTAAGAAAAGATATAGAACATACTCGTAGTATTACATCAGCGAGTAGATCAAAATTTAACACCTATCCAAGTTAATCAATGACTAGATATAAAAACTTACCTACTGTACACTAAAACACACTAAATAATAATATACTAAATATTATCTGTCATAGATACTTGGTACTGCTGGTGTAAGTTTTTTAAACAAAAGAGTTTTCAATAAAAAAGTTTATACGTAGGTATTCAATACATGCGTGAAAACTGTTAGCAAATGATCTAGCACGCTTGTCTTAAAATCGGCTAACATCAAACACAAATCATCTACATAAACTGCTTATTATAATATCAACAGCAAATAACCAATAATAACACTCAAGAACCCTCAAACATAATTCAAGTAAAAAGTCGCCCTCATAAGCGCAAATTCGATTTTAATCGCTTCAAAGTAAAATCGATTCGTGACGTGATCATAATATCGTCGACATAAGATTGTATAAATCGAGGAGTTGTAAGCATACCGAATACGGGATAAGATAACGATGCAAGATCTACTTGGTTCATGGAAGATGATTGAATATTATCTTGTATTTGCACAACCAATACTTACTAATCACAAAAATCATTTTTAAATGGATTTAAGTGTCGACTCCTATCATAATCATGACCCCAAACTTTTCTTAAATAATATTTTTGTGAAAAACATTTCCTTACTCAAAATATACCTGTTGCAACAGTCTATTTCAACAATACAAAATAAAGCTTCCAGCTCTGTGAGAAGGTAATAATTAGATGTTTGACTGAGTACAGTATTTTTTGGATAAATTCTGAATTTCAAAGCTGCTTCAATCATAATAATTTTTGTCATACAAAGCTTGTTTTTGCACCATTTCTGTGGATGAATCTTATATGAACAACAATACTTAAGACTCCTCTAGCTCAACAGATTAAAACGATTTTGTTGTGCAATATTGCAATATACTGTATCACCTAGGGCTGATGATCACAGACACGATGTTGGTAAATCCTGAGGGTAAATCATCGATAATTGTAACAGATTCGTTTCTGTCTCAGTGAGAATAGATTCACATTTCAACGCTAGATCTGTAGTGTCATCATGTCAAACTGTTGCTTTGGTACTATAACCTCGGTGATGTGCGATCTTCTGAGTTCAGTCTGAATCTGTGGCATTAAATAAATAAAAATATTATTTATTGTTATTTGAACTTATACTTTACATATTTTCTATTATCTAGGTGGGAACTTAACTTATATAAAAGACAAAAGGAAATAGCTCTGCCTGTGCTGGTGAAAACATTGTCGTTACGACCATTTAATGTAACGCACTCAGACTTTGTGTGGAAAGAGAACCGTCGCGGGAAAAAAGTGGACTAATTTTAATTTTTACATAGAAACCCACGATCGACAAATGCCAAAGTCATAGTAAGGCACAAAAGCACCCACAAATTCCACGCCGGTTTTATTTCCGCTCAGACTCTTTATTATAAGCATACTTATAACTAATAGCATGTTAGGAAACTTGCTTCCAGCAGGATATTTTATACATACACACACATATCACGCTTTTGTCCCTTGCGGGGTAGGCAGAGCAATAACAGTTGGCCGTAAAAATACGGTCGCTGTCGCCACATCTGACATATGTTGAGGGTGGTTGAGGATATTTTAGGAACTCAGTAATATTCATAAGTCAAATTGCACCAAGCAAAAATCCTGCTTGTGCACAATCATAAAAAGTGTAAGCTTGCAAAAAATATATTTTACCTATGGCTGTCAATAAGATGTGAAAATTAAAATCTAGTTACTATCTATAATTTACTAGGTCTTATAGACCACCAAACTTTCTCAATTCACTAGTTTGCAAACAAGAAATGTTACTTATGACTGTCAATAAATTGTGAAAGTTAAAATCTAGTTACCATCTATAATGTACTAGGTTTTCGACACCACCAAACTTTCATTCAATTCAACTATGTATATCAATATCTATACAAATCATAGGCACAGAACTGATTTAGGCATTAATCTATTCTAGTTTCATTACTCTAAGGTCAGTCACCACTATCCGATGCAAAATTCTCAATCAAGAGCCAAAAGGAAATGCCCATTATACTTTATCTCTCGAATCATCGGACATCATTCAAGTAATCATTCCTTATAACCATAATATAATATCGTACTTATTCCTGATCGTCTATCAGAGCGGTTCTCTACTATTAAAATCGAATCATCGATGACCAGCTTTTGAAGATCTTCATGGTTAAAAACTGCTTCAAAGCCTTCATGTAATAAGCGATTTTGTACGAAAGATCAAGGGTCTTCGTGAATTGGACGATAAATCGAAGGCGAGCTTTCGTTCCGACTCTGCGCAAGAGTGCGTGCGCTTTAAACGAGGTAAGTGGCGCCATCTAACGCCGAATAGCGGAACTAATAATTGTGAAATTGATTTTCCTAAGCTTCCTCGAGTTTTTCGGTAATTATTTTGTTCAGTGAGCTTTTCCTAGGTCATGTATTAATTTCACTGTAAGAATTTTTCATAGTGAAGCTAGTGAGTGCTAGGATTCATACTAAACTAAAAATTATGAGGTTAAAAATATAATAGTAGGTATTTTGAAAGACATTGACCGCACGGTTTAGTGGGTCCGTCTCGACCCATAAGATAGAAGAGGAAAAAAGAATCTTAAAAAAGATTATAGTTTCGTACAAGTCTGTAAAGATCCGAACATAGTTTGAGTCACGCGTGACTAAGTTTAGGCGAAGAGCTACTGAAATAAATGTAAGTAGGTATATCTACGAATCGTACATAGATATCTACGTTTAAACTTCACCTACTCTCATTTTACTAGCACTTTCATGGCAATTCCATGACTCTATAAAAATTAAAATTATTTTATCTCAACCTCAGCACCGTGGGAGCAAAATCTTCCTTAAAATGTTTATTACCAAATGACTCATAATTATTCACGTTTTAACGGTAAGGTTTAACGTTTTTACGTGATCCCGTAAGGTTTGCTGTGTCTTTGACTTAGTCAAACGCTTTATCAAGATATTTTTTTATACAGAATTGTTTGGGATAGGATTTTATGATCTAAACGTGGAAATTCTGTAGCCAGATTAGATGAGATTCTAGATACTTAATTTTATAGTTTTTATTTTGAGTTTATTTGGCTGTTAATATTATTATCTATTAATATTATTATCTATACCCATGTATTATAAATTTATTGAGGTATTTTTGATTTAGTTAATTTAGTTACTTTTTAATTTGCTTTCAAAATGATTAATTGGATTTAAAAAATTCGTCAACATGTCTACCTATCTAGTTATTACATTTTATTTAGTTTGTAAATAATTAATACTAAGTTTTGAAGATGTATTCCACTTACATGATATTTTTCAAAGATTCTAAACTTAACTTAGAGCCCAAATTAAATCTGAGCGGTATGTCAATGGATACATTGGTATATAGGTACTGGTATTGATTAGTACGCAAATTGACAATTGTATCGATTGAATTCCACTACCCTCGTGCTCATCGTAATACAGCTCAGATTTGAAGGGGTCTTTAATTCATAAGTCATAACTATAAAAATAATCTTCTCAATCCAAACCCACACCCAAACAATTCACAATTCCTTACGGCTTTAAAAATAACCTCACGCGCGAAACGAGAAGTCATGCCGAGATCAGAATCTTGCGCAGAACCAGCTTCTATCAGATCAATCGAGGGGGCGTGGCCGAAACTATCTCCGTCCTTGTTCACGGGTCACTGAATACGTTGATCAGAAAGAGACAGCAGTTTACGCTCGATCAATGCTATTGACGTTTAAGTGCCCAAGAAGTCGTCCATGTATAACGGAAAGAAATTACTTAATTCAAGTGATTTTATGTGGATAGCCGTTTTATTGTTTGTTTGCGAAATTGAGGTCTAAAATTAGCTGTTTAAGATAGTTGTAAAGATAGGAATTTATGGAAACATGACTCAATTATGGAGTTGTTGTTGTCCCAACAAATAATAACTTTAACATTACTTTTCCTATTTAAACTATAGATTTGCAATTGCAAGAGGCAAACTTTTAAGGCTTTCTAGATTTCAAATACTGGTTATGAGAAATTGCCTTTAGTCGTCGACTTAACAATAAAGAAAAACTTGTTCTTCAAGTCGTTACTAAAACTATCTCAACTTTGTCAACACAGCACAAAAACCTCAATCCAATTTGCAACATTTTTACCACACACTGCAAACTGTTTCCATTCTATGCCTGAACACGAATCCGATAATGGTGTAGTACAAAGTTGCTATTGCTGCCGTTTACCGTCCGCGAAAAACCCATTTTGCCGCTCGATATACCAGCCGTATCAAGATGGCTGCAATTAAAGGTTGGATGGGGTTGGTGGAGTATGAAACTTTGGGATTAGATGCGGCACTTATGGGTATTTAGAAAATAAATATTTACATTGACTTAGTGGATGTTTTTACATCACGTCATATCTACCCGGGGTAGTCGTAAAAGGCGACTAAAGGGCAGAGTATGGGCAGCAACGTTACCTGGGAATATCTGCAGCATCTTGCACTGCGCTTGCTAATCCAACTGCCAAGTGTGGCAAGTGTGGCAAATACCCATGTGTAATAGTGAACTTTTGTGGTTGTTGTAGTAGTTAAAGGTACAACTGCAAGATCAGACCCACTGCAGAAACTAAATTGTGCTGTGAATGCATTCACAATATTTATTTTGTTTCTTTATTCTTGTCGTGCGTAATGTGTCCTACATCATGTTTGTTACAGTTTAAGAACTCTTTCTTGTAGAATTTGTAAAGAATTATTTTCTGATTTGCCGTTATATGTCACAAATTTTCACTATGTTATTATTCATTTAGCTAGGCTTGTTTCTCTTGCCCGTGTGACCCTATGGTAAGATCATTTTTCGAAGAAGTCCAATTAGTCGTAGGCGGCCTCAAAACTGTGACAGCACCGTATATAGAGTCGATCAACTTGATGTGCTACACGATAAAAGAAGACGGAGAAGAAAAAGATGATCAGTCTATACTTATTTCTTGTGACAAAATACCACCTCCAATGCTTCCCAATCCCGCAGTTTTACCCAAAACTGAATTGCGCATAGAGTTTTTACTGCGTTCGGCGGAACCGTATGACTAGACGCGTTGGATCATTAATCCTCGACTTCCAAATGTGGGTAGGACGATAAAAATTACAAGCGTCCCATCCGACCGTGGAGAGGGATTGTGGATTCTCTACACTGTGTGATGTGATTTTTGTTTGACACGCTTTTTGGTAAAAAATACATTAAGCAGAAAAGTCTTGGGGAAATTGGCCCTATTTTGGAGCGTCGGTGGCCAAGTGGTTAGGACACCGGTCTTACGATTGTCTTTGCCAAGTACCAATGTGTACATTTACCGACTGCTCTTACGGTGAAGGAAAAACATTGTGATGAAACCCACATTCAGCAGGTTAACCTTCGGATTGCAGAGGTTAGATGACAGTCAGTGTAAAGACTTGGTTCTACCGAGCCAGCATTTATTTTGGGTTCTACGTCAAATCCTCTAGGTTCGGTAGCCGACCCCAATAGAGAACGGGATAATGCAAGGGACTGATGATGACACTATCATGCAAGAAGACTCTTTCTTGTTCAAGGGCCGTAATAAATAAAGTTTTTGATTAGTCCTTTACGAGTTTTCTTTGCCTAAATTGTTCTCAAAAATTATCATATCACAAACGTTGTGAAGAAACTGAACAGTTAAAAAAGCAGGATTTTGGAAAATTAAGTTGTCAAACAATTTCCACAAATATTTATGACAAAATAACAGGCAAACCTCAAGTAAATACATTAATTTTGACTTAGCAGTTTGCAAGTCTGGAAGCTTATGTCCAGTCATAGATATCCTGGGGCTGATTGTCACCCATATTTCTTCTTGTTTGTATTCATTATCATTGGACAAGAAGTGATTCTCGATTTTGTATTCACTTGCGTGACAGAACCCATCTATAGGTAATGTGCCCTTATTTATCATCTTCAAAGTAATAAATAAACCCTCAAATACGAAATTCGAAACAAAAAACTCAAAAATCGAAGGAGAGTACTCTTTATTTCATTTATCCAAATCGGTTTTGTGCCCCAAATTAGTAGTTACGACGACGACTCAAATTCTGTACTCTACATTACAAACTTATTTGCTGTTAGATTTTGAATATTTTCCTTCATTTCGTTCGGACTAGCTTCTTGACCGACAGCAAATACCTGATCAATTTATTTTATGGCATCAACAAAATTGTTCTTATCTTTCTCGAAGCCTTTATTTGTATCATCTTAAAGGTCATCATCGTCTGTTTCGTCAGCTTTATTTGGTTGGTTGTCGCAGCCCTAATGAGTATTTAATAACAACTGTTTTTTCGCTTTTGTTCGACATACCTTCGTCCATACGTTTCAGATGTGACGCTTCAGGCTATCTCTTATTTTAAATGTAGAGCAGTTAGCAGCACAGAGTATTGGATATTATGTTCTGTAGAAACTAATGCTTTTATATTTGGAAATTACTCAGGTAGATAAGGTCTTCTTTCTTCTTTTCAGCACAATTGTGTCCACTGTTGAACGTATGCCTTTTGATACGTTCTCCACTATGGCCTATTACCGGCGATTCTATAAGTATATGGGTTTTAAAACTGGCATAATAGATGTTTGCAAAAATCTATGAAGCTGAAAAGGGGCTGAGCGGGACGTGTCTTCCGTATGCAAAAAGACAGACGGGCTAAATTAGCAACAGAGTGGGTGCCACAGAATGATCTGATCGTCATCGTCAAGGCCAGCCTCGTAGAAGATGGAGAGATGATTGGAAGTGCTTCTTCGAGACTGGCAGTCAGTGGCCCAAGATTGAGATGGGTGGTGCGAGTCAGGGGAGGCCTTTGCCCTGCAGTGGGACGCTTAACAGGCTAGTTAAATTTTCTATTGGTTTATTAATTTGAGTTTCTCTCTTTATTAAGTCCCGTTGTCTGTTTATTTAATAAAGCCCTGAATCTGAATCTGGGTTATTAAATAATTGCTTTTTATAAAAAAAACATTTAAGATAAAAAATTAAATATTTAATCATCCAATTTAAATATTTGAAATTATTTATTTGTATTGTCTACCGTAAAGTGCAGTCGCAGTATTTCGTATCATTTTGACATGGCATCAAATAATTTCTGCCTTTCCGCAGGTGAGTTCCAGTCCTTATTTTAAGTTTCTCCGTCTCAAACATTACTCTGTTCACGATCCGCAGTGAAGACCTTTCAATCATTATTCGTTTACGGCGTATAATTATTTAGATACGCATTTGTGTGTGCAGCCGATTCTAGCCGATGCTGATGAGCCCTTGGGCGTCAAAAGGCCTTTTTTCAAAGGGAAAAAACTTTTTTTTAATTGCCGTAAGATATTTATTAATTTTAGACGCGGCCACGCGTACGACTGACGTTTGAAGGGTCTGGGCTCGCGGTTTGGAAAAATTGAGTGTAAAATTTTGTAAACATGTGCGCGATTTGAATGTCTGTCTGAGGGATGACACCTGCGTGAATTTGGAATAAAATTTTCTCTTCGTGTGCGATACAAAAGAGTTTAGCGCTGCGTTGTGCGTTAAGTGTGAGAACGGCCTAAAATGTTTCTTTATGTAATTATTTTATTGAAACCCAACAAACACCTCTGAGTGCATTTTCAAAACCTTAACTAAACTTCCACAACCATTCAACTTAAGATTCAAAACTACAAATCGGTAAATATCCAAGCACCTGACTGAATCTGAAATTCGTCTACAATGAAAATCCCCCAAAGGGTTATTTTGTAGAGATGCGATGAATAGTAACTTAGCCGAATACAGAACTCCGGAAATTCGGCATTGTGGCAACAGAATAGTCGGCGGCCGAATATTTAGTTGCTGTCAAGAGGTGTCTATGTGTGTATTTTTTTCACACGCACGGGTTACCTACACACAATTTGCCTCTTATTAATTTAGTTTATTTCTTTCAAAATAAGTAAATTTCTTTCTGCAAAAAATATGAGTTTCTATTTTTATGGTTCACTCATATATCCGGTTGTGGACTGTGTCATTAATAAAATATAAAAGTTGTATACTGAAAACTATTTTCAAAAATAGGTAAGTGCTACAGATGTCATCCATAATTTTTCAAAATATTCAAAGTCGAACAGAAAAAGTTAGTAGTAAGTAGTAGTTAGTTTAGTCAGTTAGTACAAATCAGAAAAAATATATAAAAGTAAGTGTTCTGACACCATCCAAAATAGCAATGTATGATTCCTATTTTCATACAAAATACCGTTCTTTTTAAAAAGTAGCTCGTTTAACCTGCCGCCAGTCCACAACCGTATTAAGCCGAATAGCGCCATCTTTTCAAACGGTCGAATGCTAAATAGTTGCCGAATATTCGCTGCATCGCTAACTATTCCAGAACCGTTGAACATACAGACATTTTAACTGTTTTAACTATACATTAGTGGCGACAGATCAAACTCAATTCCACCTTGTTGAAACTTGCATACTCGTCGATTTGGTACCCTAGGGACTTTAAACCTGTGAACGTTTAGTTACAATAATAGAATATGTCGGAACATGTTCTTGATAGATTTGTGAATGTTTACTTTTTTCTAGAAATGTCTACAAGTCGAATACTTAGGTGTTTTAAGCAAATACTAGATATTGATATAAACTTGTTACAAAAGTTAATACAAACGAAACAAGTGGAAAAAATTCATGCCATCGATGGGTTTTGAACCCACTTGTTCTAATTTGCCGGGTCAGACGTGTTAACCGCTACCCCATGGTTGGCTTTATCGTAGGATACGAGTATATTATATGTGGATTTGATTTGCAATATCCCATATATATCTCCTAAACGGGTTGCTAGAACTTTGATGGTAACGATGGTGATCCCAAATCCTCAAGCCTTTAGCTCATTTTCCAGGGTCCTGAAAAAGGACTGGTAGACCTTTTATTTACGCCTAAAGGCCTGGAGGCTTCGGTACCATTAGTAACGCCCAAATTTTACAAGTATATACTTTTTGCACTCATCTTTTTACATGTGAAAACACGAGAAATGACATTTATCCAGAACTGTCCATTTACTGTCTAAATTCTGACAATCCAGACAATATTTCTGTGTAATGTTTTGTTAAAATATTGTAACAATATTAAAATATTGTGGGCCATGTACATACCTAATTAGTTTATAGAATGACTTTCAAAAAAAACAGTTTGTAAACATTTTCAGCATACAAATGTTCCAGTTTATGAAATGACGGAAATAAATATTTTCCGTTGTGAATGAATGAATTTTCATTCAGTACGTAAGGATTTTTCTTTACAATTTCCTCTTTCTTTTGTATGGGTCCCCGAGTCTTAGAATAACCCGATGAAATGAGTTTTAAAACCACCTTATACTGTTAGTAAGACATGATTGTGTACGACCACCACAGTATTTCTTTCTTTTCGCGTGGGACACCAAGTCGTCGAACGACCCGATGATCCCTGGTCTCAGAGTTTGACCACCAAATACCTAAGTAGGTAACAAACAGTAGTATTTTTTAACCTATAACTTTTTGGCAAACCTTAAAATGAACAAATTAAGGGAATAATGTATAAGTGCCCTGCAAAGCTTTTTGACAATCAGGTGTTTCAGCCTAAAATCCACATCAGTCCACTGCTGGACGTGGACCTCTCCTATCAGGTACTACCATATTCACCTCGCTTGACACGCGGATTGGCGAGCGCAGCGCAAGATAATGCATTGACAAGGAGCGCTGCTGCCTAGCCCCCTTATGATCTTTAGCGAATTTTTGCGAATAGGATTGTGGTGATGCTAGCCGTGTGGTGCCGGCTTAGAATATTAGCATCCCATTTCTACCCGTGGGTGGAAAGGAAGGAATCCAATCCATGGAACGGGTAGCAGAGTTACTTGGAAATATCTACAATATCTTACACTGCGCTCGCAATACCCAAAATTTGTCTGAGGCCCATGTCCAGCAGTGGACTTGGCTGTAGAAGAAAGTCAGTAAGATGCTCTTCTAAGACACTTGACGGCTGAACATTGAAATATTATTTTTGTTAATACAATAGTCTTCCGCAATTATTTTTCAGCTTTATAATATTTAAAAAAAAACATTACATTAAAAAAGGTTAACAAATAATTTGATCATTCTATGGCCGGCGATAACGACAGGCTTGGTAAGAAAATAAGTAACTCATTAGTTCATGCGACATTTTATACAAGATTATCATCACATCAGCCTATAGCACTCCACTGCTGGACGTAAGCCTCCCCCAGGGTACACCTCAACGATCTCCCGCTTTCGCGATCCAGTCGCTACCAGCCGCTTTCTTTGAATCAGTCCATCTGGCCGGAGGGCGTCCAACACTACGCTTGCCGAGGCGTGGTCTCCACTCGATAACTCGCTTACTCCACCGGCCGTCGGTTCTACGACATAAATGTGACCAGCTCGCTGCCACTTCAGTTTGCTACACCTTTGAACTAGAACTATATCGTTTACTTTGGTCACCCATAAAATATTAATTAAAATGATAATTAATTAATTTTTTTCAGATGTTTCCGCTAGTAAGTACAACTAAACATGGGTAGTTTTAGCTACCAATTGAAGAATTTGATCATTATATGGCTGACGACAGTGGTAGATTAGTAAGTAAGTATGTTTATTATACTTGATGTATCCGATGTAATGAGGTTTTGAGACAATGGGAATTTTTCTAGCCCGTTTTCAAGTGTATATAGATGGCGCTCAGCTAAACTGAAAAAGTTTATTTCCAAGGAAATGTGTTTTATTTAGTTGAGTATCAATGTAAGTCATATGTCAAAAATTCAACCTAACGCAACGCCATCTGGTATGACATCATAAACTAGCTCGAGATCGGTCAGATACAGACAGAAAAGTTTCCATAGAATCGCAGGGCTATACATTCTTTCATAAAAAATAAAGAAAAATAGAAATATAGCGACGGCCGGGTCCATGAATTAATTTGCCAGTGTCGGTAAACGCCTCAGTTGCTCAGTTGGCTGAGTAGTGGGACGGCACCACACGTATCCTAGACCCCAAGTGTGCTATTTTTGTCATTGCAACGCCATCGAAACTCAACTATCATTCAATTGCCAATGTAATTTTTCTATACTTTAAACTGTTAGCAGACTACAAAATGACCGAAATTATCCAACTGAGATCCAATCGACATCCAGCTGAAACGATTTTTATTTAGCAGACTTGGGACTGATACCTTTATAAGCTCAAAAACTCACACTTAAAATATGCACTTATTTCAATAAAGGTATAATTATCTTTACCCAGAAACTTTTTATAATTTATGTTATTTTTTTAATTATGATTTTCAGGCTCTGAGGTAACTATTATTTTAGCAGTAGTTTCTGCAGTTTTTGGTGTAGGTAAAACGATATATGATTTTTGGACGTATAACAAAGTAAAACAAGAGGCTCCTGGCACTTCCTCATAGAAATTCTCCTTTGCCAAACAATCCAGGACATCTTCTCTAGGAGACAAAAGCCAACGACAAACACATCTAATTTAGCAGCAAGACCTATACCAAAACTATACTATACTGTTGTTCGTGTTGTAAGTATTTGAATCCTGTACCTGTATTTGTATCTATATTATAAATCTCTTTAATCGAGCCTGGTTAGGCAGTCGCTTCTTCTTCTTATATATTTAAGAGCTTCGCTAGTTACATAATCATTTTAATTCGTTTCAGCTGAATCTCTTGCATGGTTGGAACAAAACGGTGTCTTCTTTTGTTCGCTGGCTTGTGGCTTCTGTGGTACATGTATGGTGATTGCGCACGGGACAGTTTTGAGACTCCCTGTAGTTGCGTGAGGTGTCAAAATTTGCGGCCATCTCAGGGAAGAGGTTGTAACTTAGACAGAGACTGAGTAAGCTGTTGTTTTAGATTAACCTACTTCTCTAAGGGTTCGACCATTCCTGGCTAGTTTTATCAACTGCATGTACATTTTTTAGATTTTAAATATGGATTCGAGCCAGCCAGCGAGTAACAAGCAAGGACTTCTTCGTCATCAATCAATCAATTGAATCAAATGAACTAGCTTTTCTCGCTTCTTTGTTTGTCCATTATGAATACTGCTAACTCCTTAACTTATCCATTTTGATGCGTAAATAGATAGTATGATTGAAGATGAAGGAAATGCCACGAAAACCTCATTAACCCGCAGAAAAAAGATTAGCAAACGAGTGCAGCCGCTGTAGCCCATTCAAGGTCTTATAAGTCGCTTCCTTCCTCCTTAAATTTATCTTTTATTTTTAGTTAAAAATGGCGCCGGCATCATGTCCCTACTTCATTATTCCACATACGTATATAATTGGGGCAGCAGCTATTGCGGTCAGTTTTGGGCTCATATACGAATGGTGCAGAGAGTACGCCGAAAAGTGCCACTGCGCCGACAAAGATTTTTGTAACAATCCTTCAAGTGAAAATGTCGTGTGCCATAATAGATGTATATGCAAAGGCTTCTGTTAAGACAATATCTATCGTAAGTAAATACATACATACATATATCACGCCTTTATCCCTTGCGGAGTAGGCAGAGCGTTAACAGCCGTAAAAATACGGTCGCTATCGCCACGTCTGACGTTTTTGAGGATTGTTTTCCAGAGTTGTTTCAGAAAACATGTGTATCTCTATAGTGACAGGTTGTCAGCCTGTTGCCTAAAAATTGTAATACAGTAATACTCTCAAGTTCCTTAGTCGCCTCTTACGACACCCACGGGAAGGATGTAGGGTGATGCTATTCTAAGCCGGCATCACACGGCGAAAATCTATCGTTAGTTTTGATATACAAGTATTACTATAAGTCTAACAACGCTGTCTCAAAGTTCGTCATCTTCACATTCAAAGTTTGTCATCATGAAAAATAATGTGTATTGGCTATTGCATATGAGATGTCAGGTAAAAAAAGTGTCCACAAAAATTGAGCTTAAATTAGTTTGTTTCTTGCGGAACATCTGATAACAAAGAATATTGTAAATTCAAATTCAAATTATTTATTCAAAGTAGTAAATTTTACATTTAGCTTTTTGATAGTGTAACAACGTCTAATCTATATTAGCCTGAGACATAGGTTTATTCTAGTTCATTCGCATAGGTATCTTAGCTGTATGAATGTTTTCATTCATAATATTTAATTTTAATAGACAAATTTAATTTTGAAATATTAGTCTTAAATACATGGTGTAAGGGACGGTGTAACGAAAACTTTGGAGACGTAATCAGACCATGAAACTGAACAACTTTGCTATGGGTCTATGGTGGGAAACGACAAAAAATTATATACAAAGTCAGTCAGCAGATCGGGAATTTTGTATGGGAGGTCGAAAAAATTTTCACGTTTCCCAACATAGCCCCCATAGAAAATGTTGTTCAATTTCATGGTTTGATCACGCCTGCAAAGTTATCGTTACACCGTCTCTCTATCTAATGATATCGTTATCTGCTGTTTCTTTAATTTTTGTTCTGCTCACCAGGTTACAAGTTATTTTGGACAGCATTCTCTTCTATTAAATTTTCTAAATCTTTGTAATTTCCAAAATGGCTTTGGTTGTAAGAAATATGGTCATTATGGTGTTGAGTCTTGGAATAATCCTATTTACCTTCTTTATATTAAAACGCGGCAAAACCCGAAAGGCGTGTGATCCCAGTTGCACTTCGGGTTGTTCACTTAACAGAATATGTTCTGATTCTTCGAGATACTAATATGGCGTAATATAAAAAGATATAATATGACCTAAAATATCACAAACTGAGCAACTGTGTGTTGACATTTCTACTGATATAGCTAAAGTTACAAAAAAATGTGATTCATCCAGAAACAATGATGTTCCTAGTTCTTATGAACCATATTTATCACATATACAGAAGAAAACTGAGAAGGAACTCTACCTAATGCCGCCATTTTAAAGGATTAGTACTACTGAAGGATTTTTGTTTTACCCAGCCAAAATCAACTATTATAATAATTCAATTGCAAAACTGCAAGCCACTCAAACAAATCCAGAAAGAATGCTATCGACCCTTAACTTGTTCAAATTTTACCATCTCGATTGTTACTCAAAAATTGTTAGAAATATGCAAACGGTCATTTAATATAATTCAATTGTGAAACTGAAAGCCACTCAAAAAAATCCAGAAAGAATGCTATCAGCCCTTAACTTATTCAAGTTTTACCATCTCGATTAATACTCAAAAATTGTTGGAAATGTGCGATCGGTCACATACCATCATCTCATCCAAGTTTATTATTGCGACGGCTGCAGCGGCTGTTGCATTCGCTTTTATATACGAATGGTGCATATATAACAAAGACGTTACAAACGGTGGTTATAACAAAGACGTTACAGACGGTGGTAATATCAAAGACGTAACAGACGGTGGTAATATCAAAGACGTAACAGACGGTGGTAATATCAAAGACGTTACAGACGGTGGTAATAACAAAGACGTTAGTGCAAACGAAGAATGTTACTGCAAACCCAGTGACGAGAACCCTGAAGAAGTTGAAATGGTAGTGTACAGATGTGAGTGTGACTGTTCATGCGATGTGGCTGCTAGAATTTGATATCATCGTAAGTTGTCTGGTTATACGATCAGTAAGTCGATTATTGTCTATCGCTTTTAAAAAGTGGCTTAAAGGTGCGTCTCCATTGAAGCGGGGCTGCGATAAGCTAAGCTAAGCGCGGCATGAATTGACCAATCATGAGTCTCAAAATCCCCGAATCCCCGCTCCGCTTCAGTAGAGACGCACCCTGATTGGTCAATTCATGCCCCGCTTAGCAAAGCTTAGCGCAGCCCCGCTTCAGTAACCGTAAGGCTTTGCCTGGTCTGATTTCCAAAGTGATGAGGTATATACAAGAGTCGTTGTTTATTATGGAAATCGTAAGATAAACCCGAATTTCGCGCTAATCTTCGTCCATTTCTTGCATGTAAACAAGCTACCTCTACTTGATTTTCAATATATTCTGAATTCTTCTCTTCTATCAACGTATCAAATTCTATTAATGCACGCTTATAAAAGAGCTGTGAGCCTCTTTTATATGCTTCTTTCAGAAATTGACAGAGTTGCCAAGTTACCTATTAGAATTGAGGGCTACACTTGACTTAAAATTAAAAGTATTTGTCGTCTTTGTTCGCAGGTTGATTTCAAAGCTTTCAATCGCCAGGACCTGATTGAAAATGCCATTCAATGATGATTTCTATATGCTTTCGGTGAATTTATTGTAATCTTTCTGGTGACCTTTTACTTAGCGAAAAAAACCCAAAGAGAATTTACCTACATGCTACACATATTGCTGTGCTTATGATGAAGACTACTGCTGAAATATAACAAAACGCATGTTAATAATAATAATATAATACATAAAAAAAGTAAAGTGATACTAAGACACGAAATCGGAAAACTAAAAATATACACACGATTGATCACAAGAAGAATATGGAGAACAAAATTAAATAGACTCAAAATAAGGATGTACTAAATTGATCAAGAATAGAAAAGAGAAAAATTTTCAACGTGAAAGGAAATCATGACAAGATTTGCAATTACATAGGAAAAAATGAGGTATACGTTAAATCACTTTTTTATCGTAAACAAAATTTTGTATAACATTTTGCTCATTGCCTGTCGATTGGAGAGATTGCAGGTGGGAGTAAAAATTGATAAAAATATGATGTAAAAAACCTTTTATTTTGAGTATTAACGCAGGCAGGACTTTGAAATACCGTTTCGCTGAGCTTAGGACCGTATTTATAAACCGCACTCAACTGAAAACGATCTTGAGTGCTACTTTGAGACACCGTTAGTAATGATTTTCATTTTTCAAAATTGCTCTTGAGATGATATCAGAGTTGAGTGCGATTTATAAATACAGAAGTTAGTTAGCTGATGGAAGCCTGGGCATTCAGTTGTGGTCGCAAATATTCAATTTAATAAATTAATTAAATTTTTCGAACATATTAAATGAACTCTAATTTTTTTTTTGTTACAGGGTTTTTTTTTGTTACTTCGAAATAGTTTATTTTACGGGTACTAAAAATTTAAGGATGACAAAACATACTGATCCCACGTATAATCTGCCATGTTTGAAATAACAATAAAGTCAAGGAAACTAGCTATAAGGTTTGTAAAATTTGTCATTTAAATTTGATATATTCATGTGAGGGAGAGCTCAAAGATAGGCGAAACTTTTTATTTCAACGCATTAATATTGAATGCCCAGGCGTCCTCCAGCTAACTAAGGCCCGTATTTATAAATCGCTCTGAACTCTCGAGATCGATCTTCAGAGCGATTTTGACAAATATCAGTCAATAGTAATCAGTATTTCAAAGTCGCACTTAAGATAGATTACAGAATTGATTGCAGTTTATAAATACGAGCCTAACTGTACGTTTTATATAACCAAATGCATACTTTATTTCAGCCGATGGAAACTGAGCTATCGCCAGTACTAGCCCTGATAATTTTCGGCGCAATCTTCGCGTTATCATTTGGTATGTACAAATGGCGATTTTGTGCAAGTAATGCTTCCTCTACCGCGCCCACGCAATCTGAAATATCCATAAGGAGTAAAAATAGTTGCTGCAAATATTTGGAGTGAATCAGTCCATGAAACTGAACAACTTTTTCCAAGAAACATAGGTCGAAATATGAAAAATTTTTTGGCATATTTTGGCTTATGTTCCTTGGGGAAAGTTGTTCAGTTTCATGGTTTGGTTCATCCCTTAAAATAATTTGCATTTGCAGCTAACATTTTTACACCCTGCACACAAATAGAACGACCGGTAATTCGTTACATTGGATAATGTCAGTAAATTTCTATGTATGAAAAAATATTTGAAAAAAGTAAATTTTTGTTTTATTTTTAATCGTCTTACAACCATGTTTGAATTAACAAGAAAGTCAAGGAAACCAGCTATTAGGTTTGTTAAATTTGACATTTAATTGTGATACATTCATGTGAGGGAGAGCTGTAAGACGAGACTGTTTATTTAAACGCACCAATGGTAGTGCAACCGCTGGCGATGCAAAGGTTCCGGGTTTGATTCCCGGTGGGGCACTCATTAAGTTATTAAGTGTATAAAGTATTTATCACTTTGTGAATTTAAATTCACAAAGAAGAATTCACACGGAAGAATTAATTTAAGTTAATTCTTGACTGGTTGAGAAGCAGGCTGAACCACCTGAATGTCCGTAAGAAATATGATTTCGTGTCTCAAAGAACATGTTAAGCCGTAATCCTGCTTGCTGTCTATGATATTTTTTTAGACGGCAATCGTTACGCAACCATGTCAAAGTTCTTCTAGTAGAGTCGGTGTCCCACAGAAAAAAGAAAGAACGCACAAATAACAAGTAACTCTACTTTAAAAGCGACATTTTTTTGACCAATCATAGAATAAAACAGTGGAGAGTGGCGTAACTCAATTAGTTTCTCAGTTTGGTACCTCATTAAATATATTTCATGTTGCGACACTTTCTCCTGTTATCTAAAATTGTACGATGGGTACCTTAGGCTCGTATTTATGTGCGGTTTGCACACAAATCTGAGATCGATATTGAGTGCCACTTTGAGATGCTTAAGTATTGACTAATATTTGTCAAAATCGCTCTTGAGATCGATATCAGAGTTGAGTACGATTTATAAATACAAACCTATATATCATCTAAGTTCTACTGCTTTCTTCGTCTGCGTAGTATGTCTGATTTTCGTTTCTGCATACAGAACAAAGTCAAAAACCGCTGAGACCAAGGATTTTTGACAATAATATAAGTATCACATCAGACTTTTGAAGGTCACTGTTGGACGAAGGGTCCATGAGTACGCCAAAACCACGATCTCCCGTTTACACCATCAAGTTGCTAGGTACCAGACGCGCTCTTCAAGTCATTTGGTTGGGGTGACGCTTGACTTCTAAGGTTCGTATTTATAAATCGCACTCAACTCTGAGAACGATCTCAAGGGCGATTTTGACAAATGTCAGTCAATAGTAACAGCATCTGAAAAGCGAACTCAGATCGATCTCATAGTTGAGTGCTGTTTATAAATACGAGCCTAAGGGTGCGTCTCTATTGAAGCGGGGCTGCGCTAAGCTAAGCTAAGCGTGGCATGAATTGACCAATCATGAGCCTCAAAATCCCCGAATCCCCGCCCCGCTTCAATAGAGACGCACCCTTTAATGGTCCAATTGAAATGTACGTTTTATTTAACCAAATACATACTTTATTTCAGCCGATGGAAACTGAGCTATCGCCAGTATTAGCCCTGATAATTTTCGGCGGAATCTGCGCATTATCCTTTGGTTTGTACAAATGGCGATTTTGTGCAAGTAATGCGTCCTCTACCGCGCCCACGCAATCTGAGATATCCAGAACAAATACAAAAATAGAGCGACCGGTAATTTATTACATTGGATAACATAACGTCAGTAAATTTCTGTGTTTGAAAAACAAATTTGAAAAAAGTAAATTTTGTATTATTTTTAATTGTCTAACAACAATGAGGTACCTATTCAGAAATCACAGCATTGCGTTATGCGTGACAATATTTCGTTGGTTACCTAGTAATATAGCGAGATATATTGTAATCTAGCGTCATTCTTAATTTTACACAGACAGCGACTGAGGTGACAGGGGTAATACAGGCGTAAAGGAGGGTGTAACTATAACTTTGCAGGCGTGATCAGGCCATGAAACTGAACAACTTTTTCTATGGGGGCTATGTTGGGAAACGTGAAAATTTTTCGACCTTCCATACAAAATTCCCGATCAGTTGAGTAACTTTGTATGGGAAGTAAAAAAAAAATTGCTCCATAGAAAAAGTTGTTTAGTTTCATGGTCAGATCACACCTGTAAAGTTTTCGTTACACCGTTCCTTACGCCCTGTTTATTCGGAATCTCAGCACCGGCTTCAGCGATTGTCACGAAATTTTGTATGTAACGGCTGGGGCGGGTAGCATAGCTTGGCCAAACAGGTACTTTAAATATAAAGGCTTTTACCTCTGAACAAACACCTTTAGCAAACACCTAGATAGCGAAACAATGACCCAACAGATTCGTCACGTTCTCAAAAAAAAAGGAGATATTACAAACACGGTGCAATACAAAGCAACCTTCTTACCGCAAAAAGTTTTTCCGTGGGTCCGAACCGGCATTTTTCCCTTTTCCCTTACAAAAAGACCGCAGAAAAAGTAACGGGAAAAAAGTTGCGGCAGCGGACCGACAAAAGAGGATTTTTTATTTTATATTTTGAAATATGAAGCGACATCGTTAGCGGTTAGCATTTGTTAAATATCTGAAATATTTTTTGGGGATTTTAGGACTGTTTTTGGGTTCTGTGGCCGTTTGGAATCCTTCCACTGTCCGTTTTTCATACATAATAACTTTTTTGAAAGGGAACCTTTCATAAGTGCGAACCTCCATTTTCTAGTCTGACAATCAAATTCATGAAAATCGCATAAAAATCGGTTCAGCCAAACGCGACATAATACATTTTGAAGTCGGTTAAAAAGTCATCAAAATAAGTTGGTATAGTGTGTGTTGTATGTACGTATATAGTGAGCGAAAAGTTACTATTCTTCTCCCGTATTATTCTTCTTCTTCTGTCATCGTATGGGACAATGATGTGAATGATGGACTATTGGATGGACTCATCATTCTCCTTGCCTTCTCTGTCGGGGTTGGCTATCTAACCCCACCAGTTTGTCATAGAAAATGGAGGTACGCACTTTTGCAAGTTCTTTGAAGTCGGTTCCCTTAAAAGTTAATTATACGAGTAGGTAGAGTGATTTTAGAGGAATCTTTATAATGCATAACATGTGCTGAAAAAAAGTAAATTCCCAAGGGAAAACGATTAGTAGAGGGTGCTACACTCAAAAAAAAGCATGTATGATTCAATCAAGCCCTGGTTTTAATACGAGCATTATCAAGTGATTTGTTTGTATTTACCAAGAATATTTGTAAGATTTATCAAGCGCTTAATATGATCGATTAAGTGATTGTTTCCCTTTACTAAAATACTCAGCTGCAGCTAACAAATTATTTGATGCACTCGTATTTTAAAAAGCGCTTAATTTAATCAAACATTCATTTTTGAAAGTGTAGTTAAGATGAAAATTTAAAATTATGTTACTCGCGCTTGACCATTTTTTCTACAACAGAACGAGTTGTCTTGTTACTGAGTGTTTAAAAAATAAGTTTCTTTCGGTATTGTCCACACCAACCGCAGTATGCTTGGAACTTTGAAAAGTAAGTTTGTATTTTGTTGATCACAAGCTCAATTTGACAAGGTCGCGTACGAATCAAATGAAATCAAATTATCTATTCAAATTATTTATTATTTGTCCGTAAAAAAATAGTTCCGTGTTTCGGATGGCACATTAAGCCGTAAGCTCCGGTTGCTCTCATGATTACTTAGGCGGCGGTCGTTATACAACCATGTCAGAAGCCTGCTACTTGTAACTGATGTAACTGATCGTTGCGCGACTCGGTGTCCCACACGAAAAGAGTGATTTATTCAAAACAGTAAATTTTGCATTTATCTTTCTAATAGTCAGTATGAGCCAATGAAAATGTAGGACACATTTTTCTATTTCTTATTTATAACAATTATATGAGCTTAGTGTATACGCGGCTCAGTACTAAAAACTTAAAACTAGCCCCAAAGCATTGCCTCGGGGCTGACCAAGCTAAGCAAACAGCGTGTAAATGCAACATGTAACCAGTACGTGGTAAATAAAATCGAGTTTATGTCAAGAAATAAATAAAGATAATGTATTTATTACATGCTTATAGTTAGCCGGACCCCCTGGACAGTAAACCACACAGAAACTGAGAGATGGAAGAGCGACTGCCATCTAACCTCTGCAACCCGATGGCTAACCTGCCCCGAATCCTTGGTTAAGTCACATTCAAATATCATCTATGTTTTTCCTTCACCGTAAGAGCAGGCGGTAAAAGTACGTAAGTAAAAACACATTGGTACATGGCGGGGATCGAACTCGGGTCTCACGATTGTGAGATCGGTGTCCGGACCACTTATCCACCGACGCTCCTTCTTAATACTAATCTATATTACATTGAAAATAAAAGATTAGCCTCCAGAACAATACTGCGGGTAGCGCACAGAACAGATCGCATACGAATAGAGCTATCTACAGTCAAGATTTCTAATAGGATAATTATTCAAAGTGCTCTAAGGCCGATGATACAATATCAAATACAAAGAATCTCGGAAGAATAACCCAGAGGAGTTATTTAAGAAGTAGATAGATGCCATAAATAACAAGAAAAAAATTGCTAAGGTTATCCCTAACATACCTACCTCAATTCATGGAACACATTCACCTATATAGGTACCTATTGTAGCACAATACTGTTTAGACAGTCAGCATAGTTTTTACATAAAACTTTACATTTCTTTAAGAAAGATATTATATTAGCCTAACATCATTCTCCTTGCTTTATCCCGTTCTTTATCGGTGTTGGCTACCTACCTAACCAATGGAGTTGACGTGGAACCAAGTTTTTACACAGATCGACTGCCATCTGACCTCTGCAACACGAATGCTAACCTGGCCCAAATTCTCTATTAAAAGACTATCCTAGAGAGAGAGAGATTTCAATAGATATACCTACGGTGTCTGAGTTCAATTGTTTACCATTGTTTCAATTTTCTGCTTCAAAAATATCCTCAAATCAATTGATCCGTCACAGGTTTCCCCCAAACCCTTATCGAACGAATTATTTTTTTATAACTTACAATAACATCAAAACCTTTATTGTGCCCTCAGCCTAGCCTCGTAAAACATCGTCCGCCAATGTTTCTTTACATGCCCACAATAGCCCCTGATTTGAATATCCCTTATGGACCGACTAAAAAATATTAACAAAGCTGCAATGTCGAAATGAAGTGGTATGGTTGCCTCTGGGATTGTGATTTAAAGATAATCCCTTCTCTCTCTATTCGTGTTGGACACCGAGTCGTCCAACGACCAAATGAATACTAGTGTCAGAATTTTTCAATCGCCTTCTACAAGTTGCAGACTTCTGACATGGTATTGTAGCGATCGCCGTCTAAGTAATTATAGACAGCAACTGGGACCTACGGCTTAACTTGCGATCCGAAACACGGAACCATCTTTCTTACGGACCATCGGGTGGTTTATCCTGTATAAACATAATGATTTGATATGACTTCATGATCAACTGGTGATCAACCATTTACTTTCTCTCTCTCTCTCTTTTCGTGCTGGCTCAGCAACCCAAAGAGGATTTTAGCTTCTGAAACCAGCTCTCTCCACTGATCTCTGTCCTGCGCGATCTCCTGCCAATTATTGATACAAAGATCGCGCAGGTCAGCGTCTACTACGTCTCTCAAGCGGTACCTGGGGCGTCTCTCAAGACGGCATTCTGTGGCATGACCCACGTAGGCTCTTTTTGCTCCCCGATCCTCTCCCATCCTCTCTACGCACTTTCTGCTTGTACTGCTGTAAAAAAGCATTAATATTCCCTACTTCAATCTCTATTGGATTTTCGATAAATTACGTTTTCATTGAGATACAATTTTTTAATATTAGGGGTAAGGTAACACATATAATCTGGGATCCTCTCAACGCTTTCATGGTCAATATCAACTATGATTATTTGAATTTATGCCACTAATGATTTCCAGGAACATAATAAAATATAAAATGAATTACCTAGAACAATTAAGATGAAAAATTGGTAATTTCCCACGGTAATTTGAATGTGGACAGCCCTGCCGCAGATGCAATAAACAATATTACAGTCGACAAATATGAAAATAAGGTCTACCGCACGCGTATTGGCATCGGCACAACTCATTTGCCTACCGCTGGTTGTACAGTCGTTGTCATAACTGTTTTCAATAATATTTAAACTTGATATCAAGATTTTTAACACAACAGCAATGCACAGCTTTTTTGGCCCCACAAAATTGATACCAACTGAATAAAACATGAGTAATTGCGTTATTTGTCAAGAATCAAGATACAATTGCATAATTTTTGCAGGCAACTATTCTTCTTTTCGTGTGGGACACCGAATCGTCCAACGACCCGATGAACCCTAGTGTCAGAATTTTTCAACCGCCTTCTACATGTAGCAGGCTTCTGACATGGTTGTGTAACGACCGCCGTCTAAGTGATCATAGACAGCAACCGGGACCTACGGCTTAACGTGCCATCCGAAACACGGAACCATCTTACTTACGGACAATCGGGTAGTTCAGCCCGCAATGTCCTAACCAGACTGGGAACAAATTCACAAAGAGATAAATATCAACTTTGTGAGTGACCCACCGAGAATCGAACCCGGGACCTTCTGCGTCAAAGGCAGTCGCACTACCACTGCGCCACATCGGTCGTCAAGGCAACTATTGAGCCATGGTAATAGCGTTGCTAGCAGCGTGCTACCAGTTCTATTGGCTAAAATAAAGACTATTATCCTGCCTGCTGTATTTTTTTGCAAGTTTGATAAATAATATACGAAAAATATTTGGCATCATTAAACTATATGGATGCTAAATTTAAAAACTATTATAACTGTAACAAGTTCAGCCACTTAACATCCTAATATCTTTCGAATAGATTCCAATAATAATAAATATTCCAATAGTAATAAATACATAGAAGTAATTGGTAGAAATCAGCTAGTTTTCAAGAGATGAGTGAAAATAACATTTGTAAAACATACCTATCAAATATTTTTTTATCAATTTCGTTCGTGACTGTACCAACGATTGGACGATTCAATACAATAAACAATCATGGGTTTGCTTTTTGCTCGCGACGCAAACAGTAGCGATCGGCTAAGGGTAACCATATCTCTGCCTTGTAAGACTACCAGGCAGCCTACCATGAGTTCCTTCTATTTCATGTACTTATTTTAGTTTAGTTTTTACGCTGAACCAGTAAAAGAGAACAAAAGACGAAAAATACGTTTGCAAAATAAAAAGGTAAGCAAAAATGTTTCGCTGTGATCTTACGACACATCAGTCTCGGTCTCTTATGTGTCTCACCACAACTCGATATGAGTATCGTCCTCAAAGATAAGTAATTTTTCCCATTGGGGCAATTGCTAAATCTAAAAAAAATATATTTACTATGATGGTTCTCTTATTTTAATACTATTTTTGATATTATGCTTAAAACCTCTGACCTGGCCTTTGTAGTGCTGGGTTAGAATAGTATCACTCAGTTTCTGCCTGTAAGCAGCGACAGTGAATGGACGTTAATGTTTGTTAATGACACACAAAAACGATCATTATTGATCATATTGTTTTGTTAATTTAACATATTGTTAGAGGTGCCGTGTGGTGCCGTGGTGGTGATGGTGAGCTTAAAATAACTTCACCCCATTTCTGCCCGTGGGTGTCGTAAAAGGCGACTAAGGATGAGTCCAGGGAACTGGCGGCAACATTTCTACAAAATCTTGCGCTCGTCAATCTGCATGCTAAGCGCGGTGAGTAAGGCAGGGTACCCCCCAATTGGGAGAGACCCATGTCCAGCAGAAGACTGTTGTGGCTGTAGCAGTAGCAGTAGTAGATTTTGCTTAGTTTAATTAAAACATTACACGTCCGATTACATGACTTACCGTTTTTTGACTTGGTGTTCATCTTGATATCATTCTTTTAAAGTGAGTCTCCACACTCTCTGAAAAACTCATGGTAGTCTTTATGCAAAGCGACTTACCGGACCAATCGCTTTGTATTGATACTTTAATAGTAAGATCTTTTATGGTAACAGAATTATCGTTCCCGTTTGCAAATAAAAGAGTTGGTAATGTTGGTAATGTTGGATTATGTATGAGTATAATTTCTCTTTGGAAATCAAAACCTTTTAAATTCTTAACACTTTTAGAAAACTTGTAAACTTCTTAAGCATCAGACTGGATTTAAACCAGCTGCAATTATCGACTACCTTTGCACTTTCGATCTGGTGACGGCAGAAACTTGCGCTCCACATATAAGTTCTAAACCGCGGTATCGAAGTGTTTCCGCCGATCGCTATATATACAACTAAAAAATATATCAGTCGATCACCTGCTCACAAGAGTTGATTAGGCGGGCAGCTATCCTTTTCCCTCTTCCATCGTCACCCAACCAACTGGCACCATCCATCACTTCTCCTAAAAACCTACCAATAGTTTGAGAATGTGTACCTTTTTATTCTTCTTCTTCTTTGTCGTATACGCATAGCTGTATTTGTAATCTCATGAACTACGTAGTCGGTCCCAAAGTTCTGTCACTGGCATATTATTTTTGAATTTAGAACACGAATTTGGAAAAGTTTTATTGCATTCCGTTTTTGAATGTTTGACAATTATTTTAAAACAATAAATGATCATTTGGCGCGATTTTTCACGATGGAGTGGACTTTGAAAGAAAACCGAATAGCAGTTTTGGCGTTGCATCGCTGTGGGCACTCGCCGAGTACCATTTTCAAGTTGCTCAAAAAATTGAAAATAACGCTTAGGTTTGTGTATCGTACTATAAGTAGGTACACTGAAGTCTCTAGTGTTGAGGACAAGAAAAGAACTGGCCGGCCTCGCTCCGCAAGAACACCAGCAGTGATCAAAGCGATCAAGGAGCGCATACGAAGAAATCCTGTCCGAAAACAGAAACTTATGGCTTTGCAGATGAAGGTTAGTAGAAAAACAGTCAAAAAGGTTTTAAACGAAGACCTTAAGCTGCTAGCATACAAAAAAAAGAGTGGGCACTTACTTAATGCCCGTTTAAAAGAAATTAGACTCAAAAGATCCCGGGTGTTGTTAAAACGGTACGCGAAAAACCGGCACCGCGATATACTTTTTACAGACGAAAAAAATTTTGATATAGAAGAAAAGTATAATAAACAAAACGATAGAGTGTACGCTAGCAGCTCTGAAGAAGCAGGAAACAAAGTTCCGCGGGTGCAACATGGGCATCATCCCTCTTCAGTCATGGTCTGGTTAGGAGTCTCCTACTATGGGCCAACTGAGGTTCATTTTTGCGAAAAGGGGGTCAAAACCAGTGCAAAAGTGTACCAAGAGACGGTTTTGGATCGGTACGTCAAAGACCTTCCCAACACACTATTTTCAGGACATCACTTTGTGTTCCAGCAGGATTCTGCGCCCGTTCACAAAGCCAAGACCACTCAAGCCTGGTTTGAACGTCAAAACATTGAGTTTATAAGACAAGAAGATTGGCCTTCCTCCAGTCCGGACCTTAATCCTCTGGACTATAAAATTTGGCAGGTCTTAGAAAGCAAGGTCTGTGCTAAGCCCCATAAAAATTTGGAGAGCCTGAAGTCAGCCATAGTTACAGCAGTCGCTGAAATCGACATGGATATGGTGCGTGCTGCGATAGACGACTGGCCGCCGCGGTTGAAAGCCGTTATTAAAAGCAAGGAAGGTCATTTCGAATAGTTTTATGTTATTTTGATTCTTCGATAATTGAATTTTTAATTGATACATAAATTTTTAAAAACGGATTGGTACTTTTTATTTTATCAGTATTTTCATATATGACAGAACTTTGGGACCGACTACGTAGTTTTCTCAGTTTAATATGGGTGCATTTTTAATCCCATGTGCTGGTTTCCGAAATCGCCATCACATTTAGTCGATAGCAGTCCACTGCCTGGACGTAGGCCTTCTCCACGTAACACCATAAATCACGAATTCTCGTTTTCCATCCAGTCGCTGCTAGACAGAGCGTTTTACACAACGCTTGTCAACCTACGGATTTTTTTGGCAAACTTTATTGAATTTTACAATATCTTTTGTTTAAACTTTTTATTTCTTTTGATTTATATCACATCACAAATGTACGTACCTATCACAAACATATTTAATCTTTGTTTCGCATTAACTAATCTATCGCGAGCTCGGTAGGTATGTGGAACAATCTCCATATTGGCTGTAACTTATTCAAGGCCGCGATGTGCCTGATCTTTCCTCTGTTTTATTTGTTCATCGAGTTGCGATACTCCTGCACTGTGGTACAAGTTACAAGCAATGTAGACACTAGACGTCGGCCTACATTTTTTTTTTCAAAGAATGGGAAGAAATTGAAAAACAGAACGCCTTTACAATCCTACAAATTACAATTACAATTACAAATTCCTATCCATGCGAAATTCGTCTTATATACGATTGCAGATTTCTAGGTCATTTAATGAAATATTAAGTTATACGCTTAAAATTATTATCTATCAATTCTACATACGCCATACTTTATAGTTTATCGAAATATTAAAAGTTTGCATTAATAAACAGAAAAAAATATTATAAAACTAAGTGTATTGACGCCATGGAAACTTGAGAGACAGGAAGCCATATGTTACAATTTTCATGCAAAATTAAATGTTTTAAAAAGTAGCTTTTTTGACCTCACAGTCATTATGCTAAATTATTGTATATTATCTACATTTATTTTGGAAACGCAAACCTTGAGATGACGTTTTGAGATTGAAAAACACGATTTCGTAAAGTTTCTAAATCTAATAAGCTATACATTTGGAACGCCCTTCCCTGAATGTTTATACATATCAAGTTATCTTAGCTAACTTATACTTTTCCAGCTCTTTCACGGGTTTGAAGGTGTATTCGCATTTCCCCGCTTTACGCTTAAGCCTTGGCCTCCAGCTGAGGGGGATGTCAGAATGCACGTCAAACGTCATCGGTCTGGAAGACAGCTCTTCGGTTTTGATACGTCTTATAAATATTACAACCAGTGTACACCAGCCTTAACATCTCCTCTTTGTGTTACATTTTCAACTTTATCTGCAAACTTTTATGGATTATTTTTGCGTACTTTCTATTTATTATTAAGGATATTGGCTCTCGACTTTGGCAGCGACCAATTATATGAGTTTGATATTACACTTTAGAATTTTGATTTTTCAATCGTTTTGTAGCGTTTGACGTGAGAGAGGGTATTTATAATTAAAATGGCGATTCCATCCCTGATCTTGTCTGGTTTTTTATTGTTTTGTTTTTAATTCTCTGTCGATCAAACGCTGGTTGGATTAAGCGTGGGTAATCGTGAGATGAAGTTTATCTGGATCTTGGAAATTGATTTGTTTTAAATAGTATTCAAGGCAATGTTAATTAAATAAATAAAATTCAATCCTAGAATGTTAAAAGTATTTTTATTATTAAGTTGACGGACTGGGTATAAGAACTGAACAAAATTTTCCAAAGATCATGATTTGCAAAAACCTTGATAATGTTGTTAGCAATTTTTTCATTTTATCCAGGTGTATCTACGTATATTGAATATAGTTCTCGGAATATTGAAAGAGTTAATTTAGACCATGATACTGCTCCTCAGAATATATTTCTGGAAATTCCAGAATATTATGAATATTTCCGGATGTATTCAATATACAATACACCTGGATGAAGTGATAAGTGCGTTAATACGCACAAAACATTTCTTCCTATAGTTAGGTGATTGTGATTTTGTATGGAAAGTATTTTTTTTTGTTTTCGATAAACGTAAGGCAAAGTAATTCAGTTTTATGGTCTACATGCAACCTATCAGTATTTGGAGGGCTACGTCTAACACTTCATATAATTAAGAACCTGATTCTTTTTGTTTGCGATGTGATGCCAGCTTATAATAGCATCACCCCATTTCTTTCCCATGAGTGTCGTAGAAGCCGACTAAGGGACTTGAGGGTTTCATGGCAATATTAGGCAAAGCCTGACAACCTGTCAGTATCGTCGTCTCAGCCGATAGACGTCCACTGCAGGACATAGGCCTCCCCCAAGGATCTCCACGATGATCGGTCCAGCGCCACCCGCATCCAGCGGCTTCCCGCGACCTTCACCAGATCGTCGGTCCACCTTGTGGGAGGCCTACCTACGCTGCGTCTACCGGTCCGTGGCCGCCACTCGAGAACTTTCCGGCCCCAGCGGCCATCGGTCCTACGAGCAATATGCCCCGCCCACTGCCACTTAAGTTGCGCAATCCTTCGAGCTATGTCGGTGGCTTTGGTTCTTCTCCGGATTTCCTCATTTCTGATTCGATCGCGGAGAGAAACTCCGAGCATAGCCCTTTCCATTGCCCTTTGAGTGACCTTGAGCCTTCTTATGAGGCCCATTGTTAGCGGCCACGTCTCAACTCCGTAAGTCATCACTGGCAACACGCACTGATCCCAGACTTTTGTCTTGAGGCACTGCGGTAGTTGTTGAGAAGAGAAGATGTTACGTAGCTTCCCGAACGCTGCCCAGCCGAGTTGGATTCGACGATTGACCTCTTTCTGAAAGTTGGACCTACCCAGCTGGACTATTTGTCCCAGGTAGACATACTCGTCGACAACTTCCAGAGTAGAGCCCCCAACTGTCAGAGTAATGGGTGCAACAAGAGAGTTTGACATAACCTTGGTCTTGTCCATGTTCATTTTTAGACCCACTTGTTGGGAGGCTCTATTGAGGTCATCGAGCATTGTACCGAGGTCCTCCAGGGTTTCCGCCATGACCACGATATCGTCGGCAAAACGAAGGTGAGTCAGATACTCGCCGTTGATGTTGATGCCAAGTCCTCTCCAGTCCAAAAGCTTGAAGACGTCTTCCAGTGCTGCTGTGAACAGTTTCGGTGATATTACATCTCCCTGTCTCACTCCTCGCTGCAACTGGATAGGTTTCGAGTCCTGGTCCTGAAGTCGAACTGACATGGTGGCGCTTTCGTACAAGGACTTCAACACTTCGATATACCGATAGTCAGCTTGGCACCGCTGAAGAGACTGAAGTACGGCCCATGTTTCGATCGAATCGAAGGCTTTTTCGTAGTCCACAAACGCGAGGCAGAGTGGTTGGTTATACTCTTCAGTCTTCTGTATAACTTGCCTCAGCGTATGAATGTGATCCACGGTGCTAAAGCCTTTTCGGAAGCCGGCTTGTTCGGGAGGCTGGAAGTCGTCGAGCCTGCGTGCGAGACGATTCGTTATGACTCTTGAGAACAGCTTGTAGATATGGCTCAGAAGCGTGATGGGTCTGTAGTTCTTCAGCAAAGACTTATCGCCCTTTTTGAAGAACAGCATCACCACGCCTCTGTGCCATGCCTGTGGCGTTTTGCCCTCGAGTATGACAGAGTTAAACAATTTCTGCAGTGCTTTAAGTATCGGTTTACCACCGGCTTTCAGAAGCTCTGCCGTAACTCCATCATCACCCGGCGCCTTGCTGTTTTTTAGCTGTTTCAGAGCCATACTAATCTCGTACAAGCTGACGTCCGGGATGTCTTCTGTGTAGTGAAGGGTTAATCGAGCTCTTGGATCTGCGACCCGATTATTGACAGGTGTGCATGTTGTCGCGTATAACTGTCCGTAGAACTTCTCGACCTCTTCCAATAGCTCGGGCTTGGACGATACGATTCTGCCATCGTCGGTCTTTAGCTTCGCTAGTTGGCTCTGGCCTATCGACAGATCTCTAGCAAACACCTTGGAGCCTTTGTTGCGCTCAATTGCCCCTTTAATACGATCAGTATTAAATTGGCGTATGTCGCGGGTCAAAGACTTAGAGATCTGCCTATTGAGCTGCCGATATTGGGAAGTATCCTCCAACGACTGCAGAATCATCTCGCGTCGTTCCTCCATGAGCCTCGAAGTATGGTCTGAGATTTTTTCGGTTCTGTTCGTACGATTGGGTTTGAAGAACTTAGAGCCAACCGTAAGGACAGTTTCCACGACCCTGTCGTTATAGTCGTCCACGTCGATACACTCACCCAGGCAATCGAAGCGGTTTTGCAGGTGGAGCTGAAAGCTCTCAGGGTTTTGGATTTGGGCAGGTGCTGGTAGGAGCGTAGACTTCATCAGACGTGATCTCTCGGCTTTTACATTAAGATTCAACGTGCCTCTTACCATTCGGTGATCGCTACCCGTTTTGAACGAATTGATCACAGAGACATCGTTGAATATCCGTTTTTTGTCTGTCATGATGAAGTCTATCTCATTTTTGGTAACACCGTCGGGGCTCTTCCAGGTCCATTTTCGATGCGGCCGTTTCCTGAAGAACGAGTTCATCATAAAGAGTCTCTCCTTCTCCATGAAGTCGACCAGCATTTGACCTCGGCTGTTCCTCACCCCAATACCAAATGGCCCAACTCTCAGTTCGTCACCGCAACGATTGCCCAGCTTAGCGTTGAAATCCCCCATGACCACCGTGTAATGAGTCCTGGAGGTATGTATGGCTTTGGATATGTCCTCATACATTGCCTCCACGTCCTCGTCGGGGTACTTCGAAGTTGGGGCGTATGCCTGTATGACCTTCAGCGAATAACGTTTAGTTATTCTGAGTATAAGGAATGCCACCCTATTTGAAATACTCCCGACCTGTACTACGTTGTTCACGAGGGACTTGTGGACGATGAACCCGACACCACCTTGGGACAGATGGTCGCCCTCCCGGAAGTAGAGCAGGTTACCTGACTTCAGGGCTATCGTGTCCTCCCCCTCTCTTCGGACTTCGGACAGTCCCACTATGTCCCACCGTAACCTGCTCAGTTCTTCCTCGAGTTCCACTAACTTCTCTTCCGTCCGCAGTGTGCACGCGTTATATGTTGCCAGGGCCAAGGTCGTTCGGCGAGGGATCCACGCCGCCCGGGGATTCCTAGCACCCCTGGTCTCGGAGCCGGGTCGATTTTCGCCTGAATCTGCCCGGCCACCGGGGCCGCCGGGCACTTGGGGCCGATTTATGTTTGTAGAATCCATAAAGGGGTACGGGCCGTCACCCACCACGCTGGCCCAGTGCGGGTTGGTGGGGTCAGTATCGTGATACACATCAAATAGCCACATACGGGCATGCACATGCTTAGAGGAAATAAGGTCACTGTCGCCGGATACGGTGAAGACGCCTATATATATCTGAAACGACCCTCAAACATTTGTCATACGTGGCGATAACGACCGTAACTTTACGGTCGTTAATCCTATGTCTACTCTGCCAAAGATACAGGCGTGATTTGTGTATGTATGTATTCGTTTTGTTCTATCAAACGCTCCAATGCTTACCTGACTCAACCAATAAGATTCTTGTGTGTCTATATCGTGGAATAAAAGCAATGAGCCGAAGCTCAGGCAATATTCCAGTCCATGACCACCTTGAGGCAGATCAGCTTCATCGCGTTGGAGCTACTGTAGATATGCCTTTTTGAAAACATACTACAAGATCTCGATACTGAAGATATGCCTTTGAAACTTGCAAAAGAAAGAGACAAGTTTTTTTCACGCTTGGGGGCTTATTGTCCCAATTGGAAAAGAAAGCTTAAAAATGTGTAAACAAAAAAATAGTTTTATATTTTTTTAAGTTTTAATTTTTCCATCCTAACTTTAGTGTTATTGACTGCTAGCTTATCCTGTTTACTACACAGTTAGCATAAAACCCTGATAAATCTTAGATTCCTGAATAATATCTGTTGTGATTTTAGCCATGTCGTGCCGGCTTAGAATAGCATCACCCCTATTCTACCCGTGGGTGTCGTAAGCGACTAGGGGATGAATCCAGGGAACGCGCGACAGCGTTCTCTGTATCAATCTACAATATCTTGCACCGCGCTCCCCAATCCGTCTGCCAAGTGTAGTGAGCATGACAATACCCCCCAATTGGGGGAGGCCCATGTCTTACAGTGGAATATTGTGGCTGTAGGAGTAGTAGAATAATTATGTAATATTTTTTTCACAATAATTAAATGGAATAGTCCCACACTGTTGAGCATAAGTCAAAATAAAGCGTTTTTTTAAATAATTTGACCAAAGAAATATCAACCTCAACCTTACCAAAGGATTCATATCCACTCTATTCCTTACCTCACCAAGTGTTTCACTGTCATTCACACATCGCCGCATGTCAGCTCCTCAATGCGTACTCGAAGATATAAAATAAAAAATAAATAAAAAAACTCGGGTTAAATAGGAGTAACCCGCTGTGATAAACCCATGTCAATTGTTGTATTGAGTTTGAGTGGTACAGTTGGGCTGATTTGGAAAAACATGGTGCCACTTAAGAGTGATGCCGGCTTAGAATAGCATCACCCCATTTCTTCCCGCGGGTGTTGTAAAAGGCAACTAAGGTACTCGAGGGTTTCATGTGTATTACAATTTTAGGCGACAGGCTGACAACCTGTCACTACAGTGATACACGAATCATCTAAAAGGAATCTCAATAATTGTCAGACGTGGCAATGACGACCATTATTTTATGATCGTTGAAGTTCTGCCTACCCCGCAAGGGATAAAGGCGTGATTTGTGTATGTATGTATGTACTCAAGAGTGATATAAAAATAAATACAGGGTGTAAAAGACATACATAAATACATAAATCACGCCTTCATACCTTGTGGGGTAGGCAGAGCGATAACGATCGCAAACTTACGGCCGTTATCGCCACGTCTGACAAGTATTGAGGACCCTTTCAGATGATTCGTGTATCACTATAGAGACAGGTTGTCAGCCTGTCGCGCAAAATTGCAATACACATCCTCGAGTCCCTTAGTTGCCTTTTACAACACCCGCGGGAAGAAATGGGGTGATGCTATTCTAAGCCGGCATCACACGGTACTGTGTGTAAGAGACGGTGTTTGCAGGCGTGATCAGACCATGAAACGGAAAAACTTTCATGGAACATAGTTCGAAGTATAAAGAAATCTTACCTTATTCTTTTTATAACGTTGATAATAATATTACCAGACAATAAATAATAGTACTAGCGTAATATTACTACTACATTCTTATTTGCCGTGTGATGCCGGCTTAGAATAGCATCACCCCACATCCTTCCCGCGGGTGTCGTAAGAGGCGACTAAGGGACTCGAGAGTATTGGTGTATAACAAGGCGACAGGCCGACAACCTCTCACTATAGTGATACACATGTTTTCTGGAACAACCTTGGAAAACAATCCTCAAAAATGTCAGATGTGGCGATAGCGACCGTATTCTCACGGCCGTTAACGCTCTGCCTACCCCGCAAGGGATAAAGGCGTAATATATGTATGTATGTTCATTCTTATTTGCTGCTAACTGTACAAAGTATTATCAAAGTTTCAAAAAACCACAAAAGCTGTAAAAAAACATCGGTGTTTTTGATTCAGGAACCGATTTCACGCGGCGAAGTACGTTTTTGATCAGATTAACCTTTTTTATTTGCGCAAGAGTGGACTTTGCTATCGATATAACCTTTGATCAAGCGATGACAAAAAAATGTATAACTATTGTGCAAAATTTTTTGATGCACGTTTTTTGTATTGATGAGCAAGCTGAAATGTGATGTCACAATTTTTACAGATGGCATGACTATAAAATAATTAAGAAGAGTATTTTCATATCACTAGTAAAATTAAATATGAAATCATGGTGATATTTGCAAGATTTCTTTCCAAAAATCAATGTTGTGCGCAATACATATGTACATACATACATTTAACACGCCTTCATGCCTTGCGAAGCAATAGAGTGCTTAAAATATACCTGCCTTGATACTTGTCAAGTTTGTTGACAGATCCATATTAGAGAGAAGAGAAGTAAACAAAGTAAAAGGGACCGTATGTCATAGCATTTGCCTGAAAATGTCAAATGTCACAGGTATCAAGCAAGGTAAATTTTGAGCACTTTATTTTTTCACTAAATTAAAATATTCAAAATCAGATTTGATTTTGTCATGACATATCTTCCAAAGACAAAAGAAAGATTTGGTTGTTGTTTTTCTTTTCTAGAAGTCAATAATCATCGTACCTTACCTACAGCAATGAAAAACTTATCATTTAAAACAAAATAATTAAAGATGATTTGAGAGCAAACGCATGATAAATATTTATAGTTTTGATTGATGATATAATATTTTATAATTATAGTTTGCCTGTCCGTCAATTTGAGCTCAACCAGTCAATCTGTCATGTTTTTCCGTCAATTTCTTGTAGGTGTTGCGTCGTTTAGAATAATATTTGGTTTGATTTTAGTGTTGTTAATACACCTGTCAAGTGAAGTAGTTGTACTCAGGTATATCAGTACTTTACTTTTGGTATCTAGCTTTTAATTTTATGTGTAGGAAAAGAAAATTTATCCCTCCGGATTAGTAGTACTACCAATTTGTAGTATTGGTAGTACAAACGACCCAAACTTGTCTCATTAGTACTACTGCGAAAAATACAACATTCTTGGTACCTACTAAGACGAAGATGAAGGTGAACCTAGACATACATAAATATACATATTAAAAAAAAACCTGCCATAAGACACGCGTGGGAAATTTTAATCAAAAACAATCTAATTAAAGTCCTTCTATCGATAAACCACATATTAAAACTTAAAAACGATGCAAAACCTAACGAGGAAAATAAAAAAAAGCAAAAAAAAAAACGAATGAAATAATAAGTTCAGGGCTGTCAAACGCCGGGCCGCGGGCGGAGCGGCTCTTGATTGACAACCCCTGACAGCGGTTAAACACAGGTCCGATCGCGAAAGCCTTTTTTTTAAATCATGTGTGATACACGTTTTTTGGTTGGTGGTTCTGTACATAGCACAGCGGTGGATACCTATTGTGGATTGTAGTGTGGTGGATTGTAGGTACCTATCTATATAAAGATAAAGATTATTAATATCACACTAAGCGTTTCACTTCAACTTTTATCATGCGTACGGCTAAAGAGTGGAATTCCCTGCCGGCGGATCTTTTTCCGGAACAATATAACTTGGGCCTTTTTAAGGCAAGAGTGAATAGGCATTATCTAGGCAAGCATGTACCATCTTCGTCTGCATCTCCACTTACCACCAGGTGAGATGGCAGACAAATGCGGGCCTATTACATATAATATATATATATATATATATATATATATATATATATATATATAATTATTTTTAATAAGTAAAATATCTATGTGCTTCAAAGGGTCTAAATCTCCTAATGACCATGTTTTAAAAAATCCAAGCCTTAGAATGTTTGGATCTTAAATAATATAAATTTATTTCAGAAAACAATTTCTATGGGTACTATAAAATGTCACAAAATTTAGTCTTCTCGTCCATTAAATTCTATATCTTTTGGCTATAAGCCATAGTCGTACTACGAGTACTTATCCGCCTGCCATGTGTGTATGACGAGTAAATTCATGTCCAGTAGTATACTTTCGTCCGTCGCTGTCAAAGGAAGACACAGAAAAGATTAAGTATTGCTTAATTTTCGTGGTCTTGCGTATTCTAATTAATAATAATATAAATAAAGAAAAAATATCTTGGACTATTCACACAGCAGCGCCATCTGGCCCCAAACTAAGCAAAGCTTGTACTACTGGAACTAAATAGCTGATATTAATACTTTTATATATTTTTTTGTAAATAAATACATAATATTATACAAAGAAAACACCCAGACTTAACACAAATATAATGTAAATTCCACTTAACAAATATTAAGTGTCCGGTGGGGATCAAACCCACGACCCTCGGCGTAGAAGGCAGAGGTACTACCCGCCACGCCATCGAGACAATAATTTAAAGCTAACAATTATAATGGTTTTTACGTACTCTCCACAGAACCCTAAACCCTTCTAGGTGTATCAAAGCGATAGTATTATGTATGCGCAGTCGGACGCCTTCATACCACGGAATCCGTGGCGTATCGAGATTTTTTTACAGTTTTTACTAATCCCCGATAAGTGTGGATTTGGATCGGTACGACAGATGTTTCCAGTTTTTTTAGAGTGCCATATTGGTGGGATATATCTTTGATTGTATTTTATTTAGTAAACTTTAGTAAAGAGCGATTCCAATAAGATGCTATACCCGTTTACGAAGGTGCCTACGTAATTATGAAATGTCTGTGTGTGCGAATGTCAATATTGAAAAAATAATTCTTACAGGGAACCACTGCCCTCTATAGTCTTCATGGAACACTATAGAATCAAGAATTAAAAAAAGAAAAATGGTGCTTCGATTAATTAAAATGGATATTTGACCGACTCTAGGGTCAGTATTTATAAATTGCACTCAATTCCGAGACTGATTTCAAGAGCGATTTAGACAAATGCCAGTCAATACTAACAGCATCTTAAAGTCGCACTCAAGGTCAATCTCAGAGTTGAGTGCGGTTTATAAATATAAGCCTAGGTGCCGACCAAATTCACTAGGATGCCTACCAAAGAACATGCTATCTGTCCAACATAGACAAATCTACCACCCTACAACAGTACAAAACCACACATCGCACACTCAAAGAATTCACCAAAAATCCATTAGACTCCTCACACAAGAGATGCATCAGACATCAATGTCTAACAATGACATAATTATGTCCCTTCTCTTTGTAAGGGACACATCAAACACTCGAATAATAAGACAAAAGGTAAAGACACAAAGGGACATATTAAAGGGTGCCTATAAGGGCACTTACGCTTCCATTAGGCGATATTGGAAATTTTAATATCGGAGATGTGGAAAAAGAAAATAATGTTTATGAAGAGGCTTCAAGATTTTTCTAAAAGGATTCTTAAGACAATATTTTTGATTAAGTTCTGGAAGAAATAAACTTTTTACGTGATAAATATTCTGAAATTAGTGATAATGATGTACAGATAGACAGTAAAAACATTACCATAGATTGTATCAATCAGTGTAGCAGGGATGTCTCTTTGGTAAATTCTTGATAACACTTAGAGAACAAAAGAAATTCTCATAAAAAATACATATCAAAGATCAAAGCCATAAAAACAAAGAGAGTGCCTATAGAAGACGATTATTAGAAAATAAAAGGTCCCTTTATTAAAGACGCGAACTGCCGAAACCAATATGGCGGTCATAAACAAATTATTCGTAAAACCCTCCAAACCCGTATTTTGTTGTGCCCTCGAATACTGATATAAAAATATATACCTAAATATCCCTATACTCGGAAAATTGTAGAGCAAAGATACGAAACCTATAGAAGAGAGCATTAGAGGCATAAGTATAAAATCAGTTAAAAAATAATAATAGAATTAGATAAACAAGAAGATCATACTTTAAAATACTTGGTTTTTGTTGGATTCTTGATTTTTAAGTTATTTTGCTGCAGTCAAAATTAAACTAATTTATACAATTTGTAATTAAAATAAATGAAAGCACAAAGTAAGAGCGGTAAAAGCTAATTTTAAAATGAGAACTCATCGTTAATTTAAAACGAAGGTATTTGTGATTATTAAATAATAAATAGGTAATCATTTTTAAATTATCAATTATTATTATAATTTTCAAATCACTTGCATTTCAAGGCTTAACTACGGCAGTGTACTTCAACGATTCAGGTATAAATTAAATCACAAGTTTCACACAATACCACCTCCTTCGTCATCCTTTTCTTCGTCCACGCCAAAACGCTCGACCGTAATAAAGAAATGCGATAAAGCGGGCAAAAAAACGACGGACATGAATTCATTGGTATGACATTTGGGGTTTCGCCGAATGGTCGCGGTTATAGCTCAGAAATTTCTCCGTTCCTCATATTTCCTCCTTATAGTTTTATAGGATTGGGGGGCCATCTTTTATTGGTCATGTGGAATCTTGTCGATCCTATTAGAGCGCCTCTTTAAGGTTATGGACGGTGGTAGTTGGAATTTATTGGTTTTTGGGTGATTGGCAGGGGCGCCAATGAGATTTTACAGAATTAGTACTCTTGTAGACAATATATGTAGTAAATTCTTGATTTTTATGACTGTCAAAGTAACCAAGCGAAAATACACACAAAATAATAAGAAAGTACTTACCAATAAAAGTTATCCAGAATTGAATTCAAGTTCTAGAACTCGTAAACTTATTTCCTACTGTTTTGCACGTTGTATACAATTAACCTTCTAAATAGGTAACTATCTAATACCCAGAATGACAACAACACATCGCCTCTAATCTGGCTATCAATCACGATCTACTAAACAATTTTCAAAGCAAACAGTTCGATACAAATGACTGAATGGGAAATGTGACAATGGATTACACTCCAATAACAGCTGGAGGATTAGGTGGTATACGTTGATGATTACCTGTGTTCTAGTGGTAACAGAAGGGAATTTGCGTTCTAAGGTTTTGAGTTTGATTTGTAACACAATCATCATCACCATCAGACGATGGTATGAATGGACAGACGTCTGTCTTGAAAATTATTAGTGCAATACCATGTTTTTTTTTTGCAAGGTAGATTACTTGGCTTAGGTCTGTCTATCTGTCTACTTTTCCCGATCTACTCACCGTCTTATAAGTGAAAGTTTCTTACTGTAACTTAGGGTGTTCAGTACTTCTCTTCTCCCGTACTAATATATTCCAGGAACTATACAGACAGACAAAGAGAAACGCTTCATTGCTCTCATCAAAGCATAGTATTATACGAAAACTAAAGACAAATAACAATATTAGCAAAGACAGCCTTATCGACGGAACTATAATCTCTAAGACTATAATCAATATGTAATAATAACTTGAAATTCAGCTACCAGAAATCAACCACAATTTAGCAAATAAGCGAAAACAACACATATGAATGATCCACCATTACAAACGCCAATCAACAGCCGCCACTGGAATCAAAACAACTTGATTGATACAAGCGCATTATAGCAGCAAAACGCGCAATTACAAACACCTATTCGAAATTCATCATACGAAGCCGACAACACAAATGACACCATAGAACGTAGAACCACTTGTTATTCAATAACCACCTTCCCCCACGTATCAATTTATCACGGGTTCAATGAAGGGAAAACTATATTTCATTGCCGTACAACCTGACATTGAATCTATGACGTACTTGCTCATACCACTCTGATTTCTAAACCATATCTTCGACTGAAACAGCTTGATCATAAAGTTCAAATCATGCTGGGAAGGATTGAGATTTAGTACGTTTTGTGATAGATTTGTGGGTTGCATATTGACGTCATCTAAAAGGGAGTCGGTAGTCGAATGCAAAATGGTTAGGCCATGGATTTGGCATATGTTATAGGGTGGAAACTATTGTTCATACATACGGACATTTTCCATTTTTCTTTTCAAAGGTCACATTTCTGCTGGAGACATTTTTAAGCCTCATTTGTGCTGATGATCGACCCTGTGTGTGATATGACAAGAAAAAATAGACTGACACTGTGTAATAAATTTAATGTTTTAAAATAACAAGAATCGTAAAAGCTTATTGACAAGCGTTGTTTTTCGTATGGTATCCTAAACTTAAATAAAACTATCATAACGTATTTACCACATTTTAAATTAAAACCCACTTGACTATCACAATGTCAAGAAACCTATTTTAAATTATTTTCTATGTTTTTAAGTTAGTCGAATTGTAATGTTCACTACTGCAAACACCTGCAAAATCATCCACGTAGTCATTGGTTCCCTAGTTATGTTACCCTAATTTCCATGAAATCTGCGTGTAATCCACATCCAAATCAGCCGTATGTCCCGCTAATCTATATGTCTTGGCTGATCCGCACCGGCAGTATTTCATATTGGAACAGAAACTAATTGCTGGGGGCTGCGACATTCTCGCTGTCCGTTTCACTATTGTTCCAATTGACAAGTGGGCTGCAATGCATGCGGTTTTCGGGACGTGTTTTGAATTAAGTTGATTGGTGAATTCGAAAGTATGGTACTTCAGGTGGACTTTGTAAATTTGGTTAGGTTGCCATCTACATACTTTAATGAGATAACAAACTTTTGACAACTTTTTAGTTTTGAAACAATTTAGGGATGGAAGATGCATTCAAAGAGTAGACCAGTCCATAAAACTGAACAAATTTTCCGAAGACGCTTAGGTTGAAACATGGAAAAAATATCGACTTCCCACATAAAACAACGACGAAAGATACAACATTTTCGTAAAATCTTTTCACCTTCGTGAGACACCCTTTCAAATATTTTCAGCTAATGGAAGGCTGCTAGGCTAAGGTATTTTTTGTCATTGTAACGTCGAAACTCAACTATCATTCTATTGCCACTGTGATTTTAACTGTTAGCAAACTACGAAACTACTAAAATCGTCCGAGATCCAATCGACATCAACTGAAACCATTTTTGGGCCCTCGAAGCATATGTGTAGCTTTCCATAGATAGGCTGACTTGAATAATCGGCCTTGTCTCTAAATCCTCTAAACAGAGCAAAAACAGAGCTACGTACAAATACTTGCAAGCCTCCAGCATCGGTCGGACCGTTAGAATGTATTTGTGCAGCGGCGGGAGGTAGACAACAACCGATATGTTTTGTCGCCTCGCAGATCGTGGTCGCCGCTCCCGGACACGCGGCCGTGGAGGCTGGAAGCACCTGGAATGAAGATGGAGGTGGCACTGCAGTTGAGTGAGGTAGACAACAACCGATATGTTTTGTCGCCTCGCAGATCGTGGTCGCCGCTCCCGGACACGCGGCCGTGGAGGCTGAAAGCACCTGGAATGAAGAATATGGAGGTGGCACTGCAGTTGAGTGAGGTAGACAACAACCGATATGTTTTGTCGCCTCGCAGATCGTGGTCGCCGCTCCCGGACACGCGGCCGTGGAGGCTGGAAGCACCTGGAATGAAGAATATGGAGGTGGCACTGCAGTTGAGTGAGCTAGACAACAACCGATATGTTTTGTCGCCTCGCAGATCGTGGTCGCCGCTCCCGGACACGCGGCCGTGGAGGCTGGAAGCACCTGGAATGAAGATGGAGGTGGCACTGCAGTTGAGTGAGGTAGACAACAACCGATATGTTTTGTCGCCTCGCAGATCGTGGTCGCCGCTCCCGGACACGCGGCCGTGGAGGCTGGAAGCACCTGGAATGAAGATGGAGGTGGCACTGCAGTTGAGTGAGGTAGACAACAACCGATATGTTTTGTCGCCTCGCAGATCGTGGTCGCCGCTCCCGAACACGCGACTGTGGAGGCTGGAAGCACCTGGAATGAAGATGGAGGTGGCACTGCAGTTGAGTGAGCTAGACAACAATCGATATGTTTTGTCGCCTCGCAGATCGTGGTCGCCGCTCCCGGACACGCGGCCGTGGAGGCTGGAAGCACCTGGAATGAAGAATATGGAGGTGGCACTGCAGTTGAGTGAGGTAGACAACAACCGATATGTTTTGTCGCCTCGCAGATCGTGGTCGCCGCTCCCGGACACGCGGCCGTGGAGGCTGGAAGCACCTGGAATGAAGAATATGGAGGTGGCACTGCAGTTGAGTGAGGTAGACAACAACCGATATGTTTTGTCGCCTCGCAGATCGTGGTCGCCGCTCCCGGACACGCGGCCGTGGAGGCTGGAAGCACCTGGAATGAAGATGGAGGTGGCACTGCAGTTGAGTGAGCTAGACAACAACCGATATGTTTTGTCGCCTCGCAGATCGTGGTCGCCGCTCCCGGACACGCGGCCGTGGAGGCTGGAAGCACCTGGAATGAAGAATATGGAGGTGGCACTGCAGTTGAGTGAGGTAGACAACAACCGATATGTTTTGTCGCCTCGCAGATCGTGGTCGCCGCTCCCGGACACGCGGCCGTGGAGGCTGGAAGAACCTGGTTTCTAACGAGTGGAGGTGGTAGCAAGGTGTTACTATAATGGCGGAAGACAGACGGGATCTGGTGTATTTTGTCGCGTCAGTGACGTAGACATAGAGCTATGATATGAAACATCTGGCTTGAAGGAGATAAAGGGCATTCTTTAAGTATCCGGAGGGCTGTCTAATGATTTGGTTACAGTAAAGTTAGGGAGAGCAGCGTATGGTGGCAAATAATTGCCTTGCAAATAGTTACCTTGAAACTTATAACTCATATTTTTGGTATACCCGGAAAAACGAACCTAGAACTAAAAATCACTATCATGTGCAGTGTGCACACCAATGGTTTCTAGAAAATCTAGTCAATTTATACAGTAGAGCAACTTTTTGACTGATGATAATCAAATGTACGATAGTTTTGTTAACCACTATTTGTACATGCGTAGTTTTCTGAGACTCAACGTAATTTTTTCCAAATCTTACTGTAATTATGCAGGTTACTTATGCAGAACTGGGATGCCTTCTCCACGATTCCTACATCCCAGCTCCCATCCGTGTGGCTACCCGAAATTTAGATGTCACGACTGCACCGCTTTCCACCTAATGTCCGAACGCAGTAGTTGTTTGTTAGCGGCTGCGTACGGCAAGATTGAAGATAGCAGCCGAATTATACGCTCTTCCATGCACTGTGCGCTATACCTAATGGGTTTTGGTGCGTAAATCTTGCCCACTGGATTCCAAATTTGAATTTCGTGTTAGTTGATTGTGTAAGCGTTACGGCGGTTAGTGTAATCTTTGTGATCTTGCGTTGGGATGTGGCCGTTTCTGGGGGTTTATCAGATTTGGAGACATATTTCTGAAAAATATGCAAAAGCTTTTTCATATTTTTAACGGAAAGCATTAGAGGTGTTCCACAGTGCTATCTTAAGAGAGTTGACACTAAATTGCAAAAAGGCGAAGATTATAACAATTGACCATAGATTATAGCATCCTACAACTATTATGATCGAGCACCTTTGGACCCTAGTAATGGTTATAAAACTATTTTTAGGCACAATAGAAAACAATATCATGTCCTTTTTTTTCTGTACTCATAGAGCCTGCCACCATCATTGCGATTTATAAAAATACCAGTCTACAAGTCAATATCTACAATTTAGTTCAAAAAACCTAGAGCTTTCTCTCTGTGCTAAAAAAAACTCTACATTGCGGCGAGACCACACACGGTTCTCTATGATATTATGTTCTCCAAGTGCGATAAAAAACAATGTTTCACTCCAATGTTTGGAAAAAAATACACGCGTAAAACACTTACAAAAATATTGCAGACAACTCAATCTTCTAATCATAGACAAAGAACCATAGAGTATACAATTCTCCAGACGATCAAACCAATGCTGGCACCTTATTGATTATGTTACAGGATGTCCCTGGATGATTAACGACGTCACTCCGAATGGATTCCGATTGTCCCAGCACTGTCATTAGCTACTCGGGGAATGCTGCTAATCGTGGCAATCTATTACTGTGACATACTGTGTACTTTTAATGAAGATGCTGTGATTGATATCGAAGAGCGAATGTGTGTAGGAAATATGACGTGTCGTTTGGAGGTTGAATACGTGTGTGTTTCTTTTCTAAAATCTTTGTATAAAAATAATTAAGGATCATGGCATTGTCAGATTAAGTCTTTGGTTGAAGAGGTACGTGTACCTAAAGATAAGAAATGTACAAAACTATTTTAGCCTGTTGTAGTGTAGTTATACAATATTCATCCTAATAATTTTAGTTAGAATAGGTTTAGAGCCCAAAGCCATTTTAAAAATGCCTTTTCTTGAGGTTAAAAGCTCCACTGACTCGAATGCACCTGCCTAAAGTTCAGTCAAAGATTTCTGACATATCGTGGTCAAAGTGTTGAGTGAGTTTCATGTTGACCCAATTTGAGGGGTCTTACCTCTACTGATTTTTCGCACATCTACTTTTACATTTCATAAGTACCTACCGACTTGTCAAGGCATTGTATCCAATGCAGCATTCACCACCGAACCCAGCATCTCCACCAATTTCCGCGCACCAACGAAACAATGGCCGTCCTCACCTGCTCATACAATCCGATAATAACACAAGATTATTATTAGACATGAATTATGGTTGCAATTAGACGCGACAGAGGGAAATGGCGACGCGGTACACGGAGCAGGACGGACAGAGGCGATGTAAATCAATCACGAGGACAACCGTGGGTGGGATGATACGTGCCTTTTTGAAGGCTTGGGTAAACATGACTTTGTTAGAGGTGCAATGGACAGCAATTGAATTTCGATAAAGGAAAAGTACAAAGCTTACTGAAATTCATTATTGATTCTTTGAATACTTAATACGCAGTCACACAAGCTGTATCAAAAATTGGTTTTAAGACTCTTTAGCTGTAGTTTTAAGGGGACAACCGTGGGTGGGATGATACGTGCCTTTTTGAAGGCTCGGGCAAACATGGTTTCGTTAAAGGTGCAATGGACAGTTCATATAGGCTGCTATCGAATTTTGATAAAAAATATAATTACACAACAATGTCAAAGACTTATACCATAGTATCAAGGGGACAACCGTGGGTGGGATGATACATGCCTTTTTGAAGGTTTGGGTAAACATGGTTTGGTTAAAGGTGCAATGGATAGTTCATATAGGCTGCAATCGAATTTTGATAGAGGAAAAGAAGCAAAGTCACTGAAAAATATTATTGATTCTTTGAATACTTTGTTAGCAGCACAGCAATTTTAAAAATAGGTTTAAGAACAATTATAACATAGTCTTAAGGGGACAACCGTTTGTGGAACGATGATACGTGCCTTTTTGAAGGCTCGGGTAAACATAACTTTATAAAAGGTGCAGTGGATAGTTCATATAGGCTGCAGTCGAATGTTGATAAAGGAAAAACGAAGTTCACAGAAAATTGTTATTGATTCTCTGAATACATAAAAACTCTTATACCACAGTAAGGGGTATCCTTCCCGCGGGTGTCGTTAGAGGCGACTAAGGGACTCGAGGGTATTGGTGTATTACAATTTTAAGGCGACAGGCTTACAACCTGTCACTATAGTGATATACATGTTTTCTTGAACAATGTTGGAAAACAATCCTCACAAATGTCAGACATGGCGATAGCGACCGTATTCTTACGGCCGTTAACGCTCTGCCTACCCCGCAAGGGATCATCATCATCATCCTCCTTGCCTTATCCCGTTCTCTGTCGGGGTCGGCTACCTAACCTAGGGGATTGTTTTTAGACAGGGATCCCGCAAGGGATAAAGGCGTGACATATGTATGTATGTATGGGACAATCGTGAGTATGGCGATCATGCCTGCCTTTTTAAGGGTTCGAGTAAACATTGTTGACGTTAGTAGACTAAGTGGCTGGTGCTGATGATGATATGCACCAAAACTATACACAAACTCCTAGGTGTAAAAGCGTCGTACGAGTAACCGGCGATTGGCACATAGTTTTTACCCGACTACAGCAAAGCAAAAAGGAGGGTTATGATTTTGACCGGTATGTATGTATGTATGTATGTGGCAATAAAATCTTTGGAAGTTCATGTTCACCCTTGGAGTTTTATGACCATGACCATGTTATGGCTGTTGATGATAACAAGTAAGACTATGCGCAAAATCCTAGACATAAAAGCGTCACAGGAATACGTTATGCATTCTGTGTGAAGTTGAGATAAAATAGCATCTTTTCTACCAATCGTGTTGTTATAAAGCAACCAAGGAGTTTTTCATCCATGACATATTTTAGTGGCTGTAGCCCAACAGAACTAAGACTATGCTCAAAATCCTAGGCACAAAAGCGTCACAAGAATATGTCATGCTATTATCCAGAATGCACGTGAAGTTGAAATAAAATAGCACCATGTCTATCAATCGTGAAGTTAAAAACTTACTAAGGATATTTTTTATCCCTGAAATGTTGTCGCTGTTGCCTATTAGAACTAAGACTATACGCAAAATCCTAGGCATAAAAGCGTCCCAGGAATACGTCATACCGATTTTTCAACATGCATTATGTGTAAAGTTGAAAAAAAGGCATCACCCATTTCTATCCATCATGTTTTTAAAAAGCGACTAAGGGTATTTGTTCATCCAGCAATTGTTGTTGTGGCTGTTGCCTATTAGAACTAAGACACAAAGTCCTAGGCATAAAAGCGTCACAGGAATACGTCATGCTTTTATCCAGCATGCACGTGAAGTTGAAATAAAATAGCACCATTTCTACCAATCGTGTAGTTAAAAACTGACTTAGGATATTTTTTATCCCTGAAATATTGTTGTGGCTATTGCCATGCTGTTGCCTATTAAAAGTACGACTATGCGCAAAATCCTAGGCATAAAAGCGTCACAGAAATACGTCATACCGATTTTCCAGCATGCATTCTGTGTAAAGTTGAAAGAAAAGCATCACCCAATTCTACCAATCATGTTTTTAAAAAGCGACTAAGGGAATTTTTTCATCCATTAATTGTTGTTGTGGCTGTTGGCTATTAGAACTAAGACTATGCGCAAAATCCTAGGCATAAAAGCGTCACAGGAATACGTCATGCGATTATCCGGCGCGCGTCGTGCGGACGCCGGGCGGATTTATGACCGCATATATCACTATTTCAATATTAGGCTGTTATGGGAGACATCGTATTTGAAGGTGATTCATTACGGCGAATTAAAGGTTGTATGTGTAATGAGAAGGGCAGTGTTCGTGGCTTTGAAATAAGGGCAGGGAAACTCTCAGCTAAAACGAGATATCAAAAATACAGTAGGTAATTATTGTGATGTTATGATGTGAAGTGAAAGAAAAAACTTTACCTTAGCTAGCCTAGACAGATAGCTATACTTGGATTATAGAAAAATTATTGTGAGATACTGAGGAAATGATCAAGGATTTTAAAAAAATGCCGCTATTTGAATCATGGCGAATAATTTGGACTTCATGGCTATATAATAGAGTTTAAAATAGATAATAATGAATGCGGCTCTTGCGGTCGCTGCTCGAAAGTTTTCACGTCATCTAATTGCCTTAATCTTTTCCAAAGAAAAACATATTATATACCTACAAGTCACCAACCACAAATGCTTCAATTGAAAGTTTAAACTATTAAACCAAGAAAGTTCTTAAACTTTAACACCTCTGCCCCGACTTATCGTAAAGTGCGAGATGGCGACGCGACCGAGAATAATTCATCGAACAAATGCATAAATCAAACGCAATACTCACTACCACAAACGTTTGCCACCCCTGAACCAATCTTGACAGCAATAATCAACCTTAGGAACCTTCCGTTAAGGACTAAAGGTAACAGATTGATAGGGTTTCACCGATAGGACGTAAGGTGGTGCCGTCGGAGTAATTCCAAATTCAAATTGCTGCCTATCGCAACACGGTGATTGGTCAGAGCGTGGTCGTGATATAAATAGTGTGGTCTGTGACGGTGTTGGGCTAGTATGGAAAGATCGTAAGATCTCACAGAAAGTCCTGAAAACTCAAGAAAATCACGTAAACGTTTAATTTCAAGACCAATTTTTAACTCTTTTAGTTTATGTTTTGGTTGAGCAGTAGAAAAATTCGTGTGGCTTGAGACCCGCTCTTTGTACTTTTTGTGCTATAAAGTTGAATAAAGTTGTTTAAAGCTGGTAACAAGACCTATAAAGTTCCTCCGGTTATGCTGAATGGCGTTCCTCTTAAGGTGGTTAAGAGCTTTAGGTACCTGAGTCACTGGGTTTGCGAGTCGCTCACAGATGACCTGGACATTGAGCGAGAGCGCAGGGCCATGTCGATAAGATCTAACATGCTCTCCTGTAGATTTGCACGTTGCACTAACCCAGTCAAAATCACCTTATTTAAGTCTTACTGTAATGCTTTGTACACGTGCAGTCTATGGGTGAACTACACTAAAAAGGCATATGTGGCTCTGCGAACTCAATATAATAATGCCTTTAGGGGGCTGATGGGGCTGCGTCGGCACTGCAGTGCGTCAGGGATGTTGGCAGAGGCTGAAGTGGACAGTTTTTCTACCATTATTAGAAAGCGCGTCGCATCCCTGTTGCGTCGGGTGCGAAGCAGCCCTAACAGTCTTCTACAAGTGGTGGCTGCGAGACTGGTTGCGGATAGTTCCATCATGCATCACTGGAACTCCATTCATCTCGTTAAGGAGACGAGGAAAGTTGGGGTTTTGCGACCCTTTGTTTAAGTGTATTTTAAATAATTGTGTACTGTTTACTAACATAGTTATTTAAGGAATCTGTTACTAACAATATATGGATGAATATCTGAAATAAATAATTTTTATTTTTTATAAATAATGAATCATAATAATTCAATGATGTTGGTGTTTGTGATTTTGTGGTTTTGTTCCTTATACTAATACCATGACAATAATTCGCAAAAATAACAATACTTGAAGATTAAAACCTGTTATCCCTCACTAGGGATACCTCTCAGAAGAATTCTCCACTTCTCTCGTTCTTGATGTACTTATTACAGCGATATCACAAGTATTTCACATCCTATATTGTGCAGCTTGATATCTACTAAGTTATGAACTAATAAAAAAAGAAAAAACAACGAGCATTTTGAACATCTTGTTTGTGTTTTTCGTTTTCATGAATCAACTAATCGATTTGCGAAAAATAAACAAGTGCTTTTCCATACTATCTTACCCCAAACACTAAAATATGCAGAAGGCTTCACGCGGCGAACGGATAGTGGACCGACGTGTGTCGCTAAAGGGTGCCTGACAGCGCCACCTACCAATAGCTACAACATCTGTACAGATTGATACATACATACATATATCACGCCTTTCTCCTGCGGGGTTCGCAGAGCTTTAAGGGCTGCAAAATAATTCAGCCGCTATTGCCACATCTGACATTTTTGAGGATTGTTTTCCAAAGTTGTTTAAGAAAACACGTGTATCGCTATAGTGACAGGTTGTCAGCCTGTCGCCTAAAAATTGTAATACACCAATACTCTCGAGTCCCTAAGTCGCCTCTTACGACACCCGCAAGAAGGATGTGGGGTGATGCTATTCTAAGCAGGCATCACACGGCACTGAATGATGTTAGTAGGTATATGTAACCATGTGATGCCGGCTTAGGATATCATCACCCCATTTCTACATATGGGTGTCGTAAAAGGCGACTAAGAGATGCTTTTTTAAATATTCTCTCATTCTCCTTGCTTTACATTATCCCGTTTCTCTGTCGGGGTTGGCTACCTAACGTAGGGGATTTGTCGTAGAACCCAGTTTTTACACAAGGCGACTGCCATCTGACCTCTGCAACCCGAAGGCTAACCTGGCCCGAATCCTAGGTTAAGTCACATTAAAATATCATCTGAATTCAAATTTTATTTAAATTGGGTTTCATCACGATGTTTTTCCTTCACCGTAAGAGCAATCAGTAAATGTACGTGAGTAAAACACATTGGTAGGTACATGGCGGGGGCAGAACTTGAGTCTCACTTGTAAGACCGGTGTCCTAGTCAGTTTGCCACCACCACTCCATTTTTTTAAATATATATTCTATATCTTACAACATACAAAAACAACCTAAAACTATACAACCAAATTCACATCTACCCACATTCTAGTGAAATACTAACACTGTCAACAAAATTAAACTCAATATTAGCGGTTAGTACAGACGACGTTAAAAGTTCCTCGTAAGGCATTGGTGTCGAGAAGTCTCTAATTCCTTGTCAAAGTCAAACTTCATATAGGCACGTACTTGAAGGTTTAGTGTAAAGACGCGTATTGTACAAGCGATGTTCAAGGGTGCAATTTTTCAGGCCCCTCTTTCTCTCTTCTCTAGTGGGACATCTAGTCGTCAGGAAAAACGAAAAAGACGTCAGGAAGGCACTACATTTTTTTCTGAAATCTTAAATGTTTAATTAAATATTTATCGCAAATAACAATTTACATGTTAGTATATCTAACTCCAGTTTAGCATGCGAAAATACTAATACATAGCATAAAATGAAGTCGCTTTTGGCGTCTCGCTGTTTGCCTATCTATCGAGTACATGCCAACTCTCCTAAAACCGATTTTCAAGTAGATAGCGTAATTTAAGATGAAGGTTTTCTAGTCATATACATGCCAGAAAAAGTAATGTTCCGGGAAAACGATTACCAGCTGGTTGCACCGATTCAAATGAAAGTTTCTTCTCTTTTTCTCATTTAAGAAATACAGAAATTAGTAGGTACCAAAACTAAGTTAAAGAAGATATGCTTCGAAAATTAAGGGCATCAAAATTACACCTTAATTTACCGAAGCAATAATACTAAACGAAAGCCGATACAGCGCTTCCCAAACTGTTCTCTTATCGCAGCAGCCACTTACGCTAGTTTTAATTAGAACTCATTTTGCACAAGTCGAAAATTAATCAAATTATGTATGGGGTGACGACGCCGACGACGACGCGGGAACGGCGGTGTGCAAAAGACAGCCAATTTGCTTAGAGAGAACTATTTTGTAGTGTTCTAGTTTTGTATAGTTACTTGGTTTAGGAAGTAGGTAGAAATAAATTGTAGAGTAGTAAGTCTTTAATTTTAGTCTTAAAATTGTGTAGTTCAGGTCTGCGAGGTAGGTTAGTAAACACAGACATACACACACACATATCACGCCGCGTTAAGCGGAGCGTTAACAGCCGCAAGAATACGGTCACTATCGCCGCGTTTGATAATTTTGAGGGAATCCTCAAAGGTTGTTTCAGAAAACAGGTATATCTCTTTAGTGACAGATTATCAGCCTGTCGCCTAAAAATTGTAATACACTAATACTCTGAAGCCCCTTAGTCGCTATTTTAAGCCGGCATCACACGGCAAAACACTCTTTATTTTATTACACAAAAAAACAAAAAATTACAATGAATCTAAAAACTAAAAGTGCAAGTGCAGTTATTGTCTTCTTGGACATCGTCATCGACCCGTTTTGACAGTTGAAACCAACAGTGACGCTAATTAGACAGTTGAATCTCATTTGTAAGATCACTCTTTCACCCTAAGGTTGCCTGGTAGAGAATGCTACCTAGCATTAAGGCCGCCTTGTTGTACTGTTTCCTTTGTTTGTGTTTTCTACATGTTGTTCAATTTTGTGCAATAAAGAATTTTGTTATGTTATGTTATGTTATGTTTTGTCCAAACAAATCGATCATCTTTTAAATGATACCTACAATAAGCCCGCTAGTAAGGTCCCTATGTCAAAAGTGATATTGACTAATGGCATCTCAAAATCTTACTCAAAATCGATTTCAGAATTAAGTGTCATTTATTAACATGGACCTTATTTTTAATGATAAAATGATAATAATATTTAATTTCTCCCAATCATTAATCAAATTAATTTACACATTTCGTAGAGTACATTTTCAGAAATTTTTTTGGTTGTTTAATTAAAAGGGAGATAGGAGTCCAAACTAGGTGTCCCTGTGCTATGGATCTCCTTGCTCCACCATTCTTATTGCCACTCTTCTGCATACCACTGGCAAACTAAACATGTATCTAATAGCATGACACCTCCTATAGGGAGGTTGTAACACCTTTCTACCGCATATCATATTGCGACTTACATGTACCAATTGCGAAAATAAGTGGGCCAATTTACACTGGATGAGGTTTCAATTTAATTGCGTAAGGTGAGGAATTTCATTGTTTTTGTTTTGGTAGAAACCTTTGCAGACTTATTTTTGGATTTTGCATTTAAATATTTGAGTTTGATTATACTTGCATAAAAATATGGCATCAATTTTAAAAAGTAGGTCTATTAATGTAGAGCATCGGCGGCAAAGTGTGTAGTCTACAAGCATGAGACCCGAGTTCGAGCCCCGCCATGTACCAATGTGTTTTTACTCACGTACATTTACTGACTGCTCTTACGATGAAGGAAGAACATCGTGATGAAACCCACATTCAAATAGTTAGAATTCAGATGATAATAATATTTGAATAACCTAGGATCTGGACCAGGTTAGCCTTCGGGTTGCAGAGGTCAGATGGAAGTTCTTCTACAGAACTCAACTCCACGTCAAATCCCCTACCCAACAAAAAGGAGAATGATGATATTTTAATGTAGCTGTCATATTTTTTTATACAATTTCACCACTATTTTCGATTTTTAATTCCTGATTACAGAGTTAGATATTGTGAAAAGCAAATGTCACATTTCTACTACATTTCTAATGTCTATTCGTTATCAGATTATTAACTATAGTAGTCGTTATTAAGTGCTAAAACTACAACAACAACCATAAAAGTCCACTGCTGGACATGCGATCCCCTATTGGGAGTATTTACCAATGTATACTAGCGTCAGAGTTTTCTTGCTTCATTGCCAACTTCATGTCCCGAGACATAAATGAATCGCAATTTGAAATCATCACATCCCAACACACAACTTCCTCTAACAAAGCTTTACACACATAATGCCTCAACACGGTATTCAAAACCTAACACACCTCAGCGCAACAAAAATCACTAGTCTCACATCAAGTGCAGTGCTTAATAACAACTTAGCCCCCCCAACCGTACCACCCCCCAGCCCCCCAACCCCCCTGTCGTCTGTCAAACATATGACAAGCGCAGATTTCGCTTTGTACTTGTCAAAAATATAGCAAACAAAGATACGGCGAGGAATAAATGAAGTGAGCTGATATATCTCGCTTAGGATGTAGGGTGGGGACTGTCGATAGATAAAGGGTTGAGTTTGTCGATATTTTTGATGTTTATGAATCTAATGGCAAATGTATTCTTTTTTTGTAGTTTTATAGCAGATGGTTGATACTATAGTTTTATATTTGTTTGAAAAACATAAAGATCAGGATTTATTTAAATTGCATATTTGTGGACTTAATTTAATAATTATAATAGTGGGTAACCGACGCTTTTAAAAAAACGAGCAAGAAAATTACAGTTTTGACAGCTGCAAATTGTAACATTGTTGTGTGAAACGTAATGCGTACAATACGATATACGTACTTACGTTTTTTTATGTGACTTTACAATCTTATTTTGGACCCAAATCTAGCAAAATGCAACAAAATTGTGCGATACGATACGTATGTGTTTCCAGGATGATGGTCAGTTGGTCAATCAACCATGTTAAACTTAATTAGTAAGCGGGTGAAATATCTCTGACCTGGTTCACCGGGTCGCTTGTCAACCTAGTATCCCAAACGATATGAAGATACGATTGATGGCAAAGTTATCGATACACTAATCCCATCACTACGAACAATACGTACGTAGACGATATAATATAAGTGACGTATCGCACACTGACACCCAGTCTTCGCGGGAAGTATGCAAAGAAGTTGCCACTGATACAGCCGAAGCTTTTTGATACTTGATAGCCTTGGGCTGTTGGAGATTTCACATTAAATTATTTCATTTTGAATAGAAATAAACAAATATACAGGGTGTTAGGAAAACTACTAACCCCTTTTAAGGGATAAACCAGCCCATGAAACTAATCAACTTTTCCCAAGGAACATAGGTCGAAATATGAAAAAAATTTTGGACCTCAAACACAAACTGACTCAGTCGCTTGGTACATTTTGTGTGGGTGGTTCCTAAAACTTTGTACATAATGAATAGTAATGTAATTTCAAAAACTGAAAAACAATTTGACTGAGACCGTAAAACTTGACTGTTATGTACTATGCTTTTGTATATATTTTTTCAAAGTTTTTTTTGGTTTCTTTTCTGTCCTTAACAGGCTATAACAGTCCACTGTTTTACTTGGTTTAACACACTTACAAAGACAAAATCGTAGGTTGGATGATGTATATACAAATTCAACAGTATTATTTAATGCATAATTTAAAAATAAAATTATAATAGTATTTTATTACATAAGTGTGTAGCGAGGTCTTGCATAGAGCACACGTGATGAAATAGGTATAGATAGCTAATAAGAAAAATACAACTACCAACTCCTCTGAATCACAGCACATATCGACAGTAGCTCCAACAATAATAGTTCCGTATCCCATTTGAATATTAGAACATCCATCCACTGAAGATTTCGCTCGCGAGGGGGGCTATGCCCCCACAGCCCCCCACTCACACATACATGTCGTTATTAGCGTACGTGTGTTGTCGGCAAAGTTGGATCGAGTGATTGGGGGATTAGTTGTTTTGAGGATTGGCTGATACAAGCTTTTGATGAAATGTCTGACAGTCTAAATTTTTGGACTTTGTTACGAATGATGATGAGTACCTAATGGTGTGAAAAGTGACATTGCAATGAGTAAGAATTTCTTTAGGCTGTTATTTGGTCACGTCAAAAGTAAGAAGTAACCTAACTAAGAAATGTGTGGACTTTAAATACAAATATGTAACGATGTATAAAATTTATGGAATGTCAAACTCATAAATTTTTACCAGATTTATAGAATATGCAAAGTCAGAATACTGTCAATCATATTTTAATTTTTCATTGGAGAGTCAAAACCTTGAACAAATTCATATCTTTAATATTAGATTCTTTGTTTCTTTTACTGATCATATCAAAAATCAAGCAAATGTTATCAATTCTAAACTTCCCAATTTCAAAACTTACCCACCACAACAGATTCGTACACACATCCACAATAATATTTGGAATTAACAAAAGAGGGAGGGTATTGTTCTCATTGACTCGGGGCAAAATCTTTCTACGTACTTCGGATTTAATTTGTTTGCTGTAATATTGTTTGGAAAAACAATTGTTTTTCTTGCGGTGAGGTAAATTGGGAAGCTTTTTGTTTGGATATGATATTGGATTTCAGATTCGTATGTGTCTTGAAATAATTTTGTACTTAATGATATTTGGATACGAAGTTATAATTGAGTCTGACATGGTTTTAGATATTTTTTGTATAAATATGACAAATATGTAAACATATTATAAAATTAATTGAATGTCTTAATCATAAAGCTAAAGGAGAATGCCCATACATGGGCTAACTATGTGTCTTGCGTAACAAAACAAATAAATGCAATATATAATATCGCCAATTTCAATGAAAAATAGCAACGTGAGTTGTTGCACAAAACCCGGAAAATTAATAAAAATAAAATTGAAAATCTACGTTTACCTATTATAACAAAAAAAACCTGAGTCGTAAACCTTTTCTACACTGCTTACCGAAAATAACGTATTAGTAAAGTAAAGAGCGCCAAACATCAGCACTTTTGTGTCTTTCGATGCCCGACTTTGACACTCAATTACTTGAAAACTAGTGTGTTGCATAAAAATTCCCTATGCTAAAATGATAAACAATATTTAATCTCTATTATAAATTGGCTTTGATGCGATTCCTGCAATTGTGACGCAAGACTGATGAAAAACAGGACGAGCATCCAAACAAAAGTTGTCATGATCCTTTATAAACTTTCATCAGAAACAAAATATACAACGTAAGGATACCTTGTTGCAGTCATACTTTGATTTTTCATTGGGGAGCCGAACCTATTAACAAATCACATCTTTTTTTGAGTTAAAGAATTTCGAGTTGCAAGAAAATTTTTGCGAGGTATGGAAATACAAGGAAATCATACAATAGCACAGAATACTACTAAATCAAAACACAAAGCAATATTTCACACAAATCTACTTGCAAAATTTCAGAGAATGGCATCGAAAATTCTGACTTCCCTATACTAAAAGCAGTGCGAATGAATACAAATGTCTTAGAATATAGCAAGAAGGCAGTATTGGTTGAAATATGTTAACAATAACGCTCACTATATGATATACGGTACACTTAGGGGATGAAGGGGGTTTTCAATGTTCTAGCTATCGTTTAGAGGGGGGCTTACGGGAAATTGGAAAATGCGTAAATCCTAGATGACAGTAGTCTAAGTTTATGTGTAGAGTCGAAATGTTGTCAGTTTCACATTTTCCAAGAGAAGAGTTGGGGATGCAAAACACTGGATGCAAGCCACTTTTAATCGGATATGGGGAAATTTTTCAGATGAAGCTTATATTCAGCAGTGGACGTCCTGGATTGTTTTTCTATGATACGCTATCCTGTATTGTAAAATTTGTAATAACTGTAGAATTGAACTGAAGAGTAAACGAAAAATAACTTTTAAAGACTCTAGACTCCTTAAAGCCTCCTATTACGATATCCATGGTTTAATGCTATTTTAAGACGATGACAAAGAAATTAATTTAAAATGTATGTTGATTTAAGCACCTCCAAAACCGGACACCAAAATTGCTATAAAGATTTCAATTCAAGCCAAACTCATTGTTTCAATCTCAAAATGGCTAATGGCCATACGCAAACCTGTATCTAGAATCAAGTCACATATAAGAAGTACGTAATGTTTGTTTGTTTCTCAAATCCGGGTGTTATCTTGATCTGCAACATATGTTGCCACATAATCGTTAAAGACAAGTATTTTATTGTTGCCTGTGTACTTATAGCAACGATTTTGAAATTGTTTATGATTTCTTAGATGTATTTTGGGGCATAAATTACTTCGTATTTTTGCTGTCAAGTGTAAGACAGCTTTCTCTATAACAAGTTTTCCTCACAGGTTGTTTATATAAATCTTGCATATATTTATCACAGGTCTAAAATTTGAGCCTGAGGTCAGATGGCAATTGCTCTGTGTAAAAACTTGGTTCCAAGTCAAATCCCCTAGGTTAGGTGGCCGACCTTCACAGAGAAACGAGATGAGGCAAGGAGAATGATGATAATAATTTGAATCTGCGATATTTACCATTACTGCTTGACGACCGATGTGGCGCAATGGTAGTGCGTCTGCCTTTGACGCAGAAGGTTCCGGGTTCGAATCTCGGTGGGTCACTCACAAAGTTGATATTTATCACTTTGTGAATTTGCTCCCAGTCTGGTTAGGACATTGCGTGCTGAACCACCCGATTGTCCGTAAGTAAGAAGGTTCCGTGTTTCGGATGGCACGTTAAGCCGTAGGTCCCGATTACCGTCTATGCTCACTTAGACGGCAGTCGTTACACAACCATGTCAGAAGCCTGCTACTTGTAGAAGGCGGTTGAAAAATTCTGACACTAGGGTTCATCAGGTCGTTGGACGACTCGGTGTCCCACACGAAAAGAGAGAGACCATTACTGCTGGCTAAGCCTTTTCCATCCGGGATACTCCAACTCAATCAATGCCTGCGAAATTATGCAAGTTGCCCATCGATAAAAGTGACCATGGTTAATGGTTATCAAAGTTGTTTTCTAAATAAATCTTTCAATAATACATTCAAATTATGGGCCCTGGAAGCCTATGAACATTAGTTAATGAAGTGAGTTCGGCGCTTAGCTATTCGAATTCACATATGACTTTCCATCCAGCCACATATTTTTCATCTGCAATTTTGCATAAGACGAATAGCCAAGAGAAAAAGCCGTCAGGCCTCACACAGGGACTTTTGTGAGGCAAAGCCTTTGCCGATGGCCGCATCAAACGGACAGCTTGTGACAAATGGTACAAGTGAAAGAACCATCGGGTGTTGCAATATACTCTGAGCTGAGGCTGTAGAGTTGTGTATTCTTAGACATGACAGGAATGCTGGAATAACAGAAATGAACCCAATGAAAGCAATGGCAGAAATGAAATCGGGTTTCAGCTAGGTAAGGCCTCTATCACACTTCAGCGCTAAAATAACGCTGCGCTAACGTATCCACCTGTCAGATCCATACTTGAAACGTCAATCACCATATTCCCAATACTAAAACCGCTCTCGACGCACAACCCAGCCCTAGTTGTGCGTTGGACCTGCGTCGAGAGAAGTTTTGTGTGGGAAGTAACGTTTGTAATATGGATAGTCCAGTCAAAGAGCTTTTGATAGTTTCGACAGTTTGATATGACATTTAAACACAAAGATTCATCGGCTCGTTTACTGACTCTGTTTTCCACAGTATACGAATATTTTTCAAAGTAAAGGCAGCTATAATCAAATCCCAAGTTATCATAATTTTGTATGAACCGTCGATTTTTTTGGCCTGTTCTTCCATGTGTTTCTAGTAAAAGGAAAGCTGTTCATATTTTTTGTGTGCATCATCAGAATTTGGAGTGCTGTCCCTTCTCTTCTCTTATATTTAAGAGCTCATTGCTCTTGTCGGTGGAGCATCCGCCAGCTGTTTCTATCCTCCGCCTTCTCCTTGACCTCCCTAATACGTCATGGCCATTATTCTTTCCTTCACTTGGTCTAGATAACTTCTTCTTGGCCTGCTTCTCCCTCTCTTTCCTTCGATCTTTCCTTCAATAATTGTTTTGAATAGTTGGTCATGTCGTATCAGCTGTCCCTTACACGTTCTATAATTTTTAAAGTGTTGCCGTGTCTAAACTTTTCCATAGCTACCGGATGAACATTTTGCCGCCGCGGGGGCTAAGACTTCTCACTTCGAAAAATATATTTCCCAACATTTCATATCGACAACGAGTTTCAGCGTCTTTATGAACCCCTTTATTACTTTTTATTGCGTTTGTCATATTTTCCCGACTGCCTCAATAGGACGGTTGTGTTCTCCCGAATGGGGTTACGATTTAAATTCGCCGATTTATATTATAATCGATGGTGCTGATGGGTTTGCAAGCGTTGACATGGATTTTGGTAAGGTCGTTTTTGTTTATGCTGTTTTGTAATTGAATTCTGTTTGGTGTTTATTAAGAAGCTAAGAGACCTTATTTTGTTGAGATCGTTCGCCCATCGCAAATTTTTGCATTACAGCAGATACCGTTGGGACTTCTGCTCTATATTTTGTTCTTCTCCTCGAGTGGGAAGATTTTATATTTAAACTAGGCATTGTTGTTTGATAATTAATTATGATCCGTGAGGTGCGAGTTCCAGAGTATCATCGACCCAATCATATCGGTGGGTGTCGTAAAACCCGCTAAGGGATAATCATCGAAGGAATGGGAAGAGGCGTTTCCTGTAAATGCAACATCTTGCACGAGCGAAGTAAGAATGGTAATACCCCCCAAAAGGGGTAGGTCCATGTCCAGCAGTGGAATATTGTGGCATATGGGTTTCCTATATTGCTCAATACAAAACCAAATGCACTTTGTAAACTTATTCCTTAGCAGGTCATTCCTGATTACTGTATGAAAAAAACTAGTACAATACAAAGTACAAGCTTACCATCATTCTCTTCGCCTTATCCGTTCTCTGTCGGGATCGGCTACCTAACCTAGGGGATTTGACGTGGAACCAAGTTTTTACTCAGAACGACTGCTATCTGAACTCTGCAACCCGAAGGCTAACCAGGCCCAAATCCTAGGTAAAGTTGCATTCAAATATCATCTAAATTCAAATTTCATTTGAGTGCGGGTTTCATCACGATGTTTTTCCTTCCCGGTAAAAAAAAAACTTGTACAATACAAAGTACAAGCATACCATCTTTTCAAACAGCAAACGACATTAAAACAAAACCATTTTATCCACAATATCAATGAATTAGTCATGAAGTCAGATTGCAGGACGCATTGTCATTAGTAATCATTAGATCAAGGCACAAAGAGTTTATTTTCTGATTTGTCCGGGCTACGGGAAAAGGAAGCAACTGAAAATGCAAAAATAAGTGTAACGATGGGAAACTTTTTAGCCAATCTTCAAGTGTAAATAGATGGCGCTGAACTGAGCTAAAAAGTTTATTTCCAAAAAAATGTATTTTGTCTATTTGAGTACATCGATACAACTCAATTTTTATCTAATGCAACGTCATCTGGTATGACATCATAAACTAGCTCAAGATCTATCATATCGTAAAAAAAGTGTGGTTGGACTACAGACCGTCAAAGTTATAGGATCAAAGTACATACGTATTTAATCTTAAATTATTATGAAGATACTTTGAAGTTGTTCAAATGAGGTATCAAAAGCACATACCCGTGTATGTCCTATACGTGATATAAAGAAAAATACATCATAAATTGATAATGATTTCTGGTGACTTTCGTAGTTCAAAAATAACAATATTTTGTCCGTTTTAAAAGGTAATTATGACACCAATTACTCTTATTTCTAAAACAAACTAAAAACAATTTCAAGACCTTCAGATACAGTTTTCTATTCAAACAAAAACAATATTCCTACACTTTCCAAGAAACTCGACCGCTACGAAAACAGTGTTCCCTCGAAATTTTCACTTACCCCCATCCCTCATCCATATTCAATCGTATGCCGCAACGGCATGCCTCGATGCACGCATGCAGATTTGAGATGCTAGTGATGTGCTGAGATTCAAAATGTATCGATAAGTATTGATGCCTACTTTTGACAAGTTTGTTAATTAGGATGCCTTTATGCACGCATGCAGATTGACATGCTAGTGATGTGCTGGGATTCACAATTTATCTACATGTATTGACAGCTACTTCTAAAAAAACCACACATGCTACGGCGCAAGGGGTTTCAACTTTTGGCATACTAGTGATGTGCTTCTATTGATGTTTTTGTCGTGTGGGACTCTATGAAACTATAAACAAGCAGGCGTCTGACGCCACCCTTGGAAGGTCTGTCGACGTGTTCAAACATTATACTTCAAAAATCATCTACTGCCGCTTTCCGATGCCTGGCTAACGCTCAAAGACATTTCCAATCATGCTCATCAGTTCTTTGAACTATATACCCCGCCTATTGTATCCGCCACATGAATGGTAGGTTTATATCTATTATCTTTCTCTCTTTTCTCCTAGGGCACTAAGTCGTCCAATGAGCCAATGAATCCTTGTGTCAGGATTTTTCAACCGCCTATCTATTATCGATAGTATTGCTATCGATACCATCCCATCACTATCCTGCATATGCACCTATGAGCATTGTCGCATGGCTCCCGATCGCTTTGATCTCTCCGAAGTGGTTCGTTCCGTTGTTAAGAATCATTCTTTTGAGTGCCATCTCTATTTATTGGGTGCTTTTTGATTTGTAATGCGCGTTTCAATTTTTTTAATGTTTTGTTTCTATTATTATCTATACAGGATGTAAAAAAATCAACTCAAATATTTTAAGGGGTGCGAATTAGCCCATGAAAATGAATAACTTTCCTAAAGGAACATAGGTCGAAATATGAAGAAAAATTTGGACTTCCTTTACAAAATGAACTAGTCAACCGAGTCCAATCCAATATATAGGTCTTAAGCTTTTTCATATGTCCTTCCTTTGGGAAAGTTGTTCAGTTTTGTGGGCTGATTCACCCCTTATAAATATTTGCAGTTTTTTTTACACCTAATATTTTTATAAGGTGGACTTCTTAATATGAGCATTTCTCCCCAAAAGGCATTATCAGCTGAACTGTGATTTATTGTGGCATTATTCATACTTTATAGTGAGGAAAGTTGTTTTCAAACGAGTGAAATCCTAGGATAAAATGCCACAGATAAAAAATTCATGATGAATGAAAAATAAAACAATGAAAACTTCTTTCAAAACGTTACCAAAGGATTCCAAACCAATAAATAAAATTAATTTCCTTAAAAAGAAAAACACAGAACCGATATTTATACGGGACCGATTTTAATTTAAAACTTTGTTAATCTAAGTATAATACCACAAAGAGCGGATCAAAACGATGAAAAATTATTGAAAGGGGGTCGAAAGGGGGGGATACTGGGTTACATTGACTGTTTGAAAATTACCACCTTTGTATTTGCCCCCGAGGGGATATTTTCTACCCCTTATTCTCATAGCGTAAGGTTGAATTTGCGATTTGAGTTTGGAGTTTGACAGTAACGTAACTTTGTCGAATTCCATAGGGGGGTTGGTAATAATCGTGATTTTTTAATCAAATTTCTGCCTCGACAAGGGAAGAGGAGGCTATATTTTTTCATTATTTAATTTTCGGTCGCGGTTTTTTGTACTTCAAGGACAAGCGTTTGAAGCGGTTTTTTTTCGATGTTTGATCTTGGATTTAAGTTACACCGCTTCGCTCAAATAAGATGGCTTCGCTGGATCATGTGGCAGCAAGAGATGAGTATCTCAATATGAACTCCCTTGCTGCAGAATAGCCGTTAATTTAATTATAGACTGTCGCGTCATCTTTAAATTAATGGTCCACATTTTCTGATTGTTTGGAAAGTCAACTTTTTATCAGCTAAACCATACAGAACTCTTTACCTTTAGGTACTGCAGATTTTTCTTTTGGCAAAATTAATTTAAGATTGAGATGAATTAGTGAAGATATGCCGAGAGATGCCGGCTTAGAATAGCATCACCCCACCTCCTTCCTGCGGGTGTCGTATGAGGCGACTAAGGGACTCGAGAGTATTGGTGTATTACAATTTTTAGGCGAAAGGCTGACAACCTGTCACTATAGTGATACACATGTTTTCTGAAACAACCTTGGAAAACAATCCTCAAAAATGTCAGACGTGGCAATAGCGACCGTATTTTAACGGCCGTTATTGCTCTGCCTACCCCGCAAGGGATAAAGGCGTGATATGTGTGTGTGTATGTATGTAGTTCTTTAGAAGAAATTACTTTTACAGTTTTTGTGTTGATATTCTCGTATCAGGAAAAGTATGGGAAAAGGCATAATGGTCGCCTGTGGAACTGTAAAAATATTCTTGCCCTGGTTCATCTGGTCATTCGCGAGTCGGTCACCCTCATGAAAAGAGATAGAGAGAGAGAGAGGGATGTAACCAGTCTAAACTTTTTTTTAAGCAGCCTTCTCCAATCTTGAGAAGTTCATGGACGTTCATCATGAGTTTCAGAGTCATGTGTAGTAATACTAATTCCTGCAAATGGTTAATGAATCACATAGTTTTTATTTTCTTTATATTGCCATAGCTTCCCATTTCTTAGCCACTATCAGTGCTGATTAGCGAGCCAAGGTACACACCGCACTGTTACGCTACGGTGTAAATGCGGCCGATCTCAGCCGTTCATTTCACGGTTAATATGGCGAATCGTTCGCGATTGAAGTTGTACCATAATTGTTATTATAACGTTAATACAACGGAGTAACGAGGATTTTATTTCATTAAACAACTTGATGGGTGAACGTTGGAAAATCGATGGAGAGATGGTGTTTTTATTACAATTTTGATTGATAGATGGTTATGACTGGTTATGACTATCTTTTAGATACCTACTTACTTATTTGGGCTGAAAATTTGTAAATAAACAGTTCTCCGAATATTATAGAGTGCGTACATACAGACCATAAAACTGATCAAATTTCCCCTAGGAACACACAATATTTCAAGAAACGACCTCCCATATTAGAGTAGCATCAACCCATATCCTTCCTGCGGGTGTCCTAAGAGGCGACTAAAGGATTAGAGGGTTTACATGTGTCACAACTTTAGGCAACAGACTGACAACCTGTCACTACAGTAATACATAAATCATCTGATAAGGCCCGCAAGATTTATCAAACGTGAGTGCGATCGTATTCTTACGATCGTTAACGCTCTGCCTAACCCGTAAGGGATAAAGGCGTGATATATGTATGTTTGTATGTAAAAATAAACTACAATAACATTAATTAACTATGATTCAATTTACTGCATCCACATAAATTATGATTATCATCGTCCAGGACGCAAGATAGGTAATAATAGCGATATTATGGCGTCTGCTTGAACAAGTAAGTGGATTATAGGTAATGGCGGTCTGGACAATGTCCGGGAGGAAACTAGTAGCTTGATAGGGGGAAAATATACATACATACATATAACACGCCTTTATCCCTTGCGGGGTAGGCAGAGCGTTAACGGCCGTAAAAATACGGCCACTATCGCCACGTCTGACATTTTAGAGGATTGTTTTCTAAGGTTGTTTCAGAAAACGTGTATCACTATAGTGACAGGTTGTCAGCCTGTCGCCTAAAAATTGTAATACACCAATACTCTCGAGTCCCTTAGTCGCCTCTTACGACACCCGCGGGAAGGATGTGAGGTGATGCTATTCTAAGCCGGCATCACACGGCATGAAAATATTACTATGTATTTTTCTGTCTTGTATTGTACAGTCACATAGATATTGTATAATCAGTATTATTGGTCCATGGTCATACACTACTGTATGAGACCCGTATTTTGAATTATTTGCTTTAAAAAAAAATCACGGTCATATTCTTGTCTCAATCCACTTATAGGTATAGCAAAGCAGTGGTTTAAACAATTTTTACGACCGATGTGGCGCAGTGGTAGTGCAACTGCCTTTGACGCAAAAGGTTCCGGGTTCGATTCTCGGTGGGTTCTCACATAGTTGATAATTCATCACTTTGTGAGTCAATGTCATACATTGCGAGCTGAACCACCCGATTATCCGTAAGAAAGATGGTTCAGTGTTTTGGATGGTCTAGATGGCTGTCTATATTTAATTAGACGGCGCTCGTTACACAACCATGTCTAAAGGACAAATTTCACGTTTTTTGAAACATCGTGATCATTATTATCTTTGCCCACTTGCCTTATCCCGTTCTCTGTCGGGGTCGGCTACCTAACCTAGGGAATTTGACGTGGAACCAAGTTTTACGTTATTATTTTGCGTTTTTTAAATATTACATCAAATGTTTAACACGTGCTACTCTTATCTACGTGCATACACTTATATACAGTATACAGTTGTGTTCTGGATTTCCAGTTACTATATTTAAATAAAATATCTAGGCAATAAAGTAGGTACAAGTTGCTAAAAACCAATCATTCCCTTTAATTTACAAAATAAACGAAATTCAATCACTACAAAACCAAAAGAGCACAGAAAAGTCCCGTTTCCTCTTTTCAATTACCCAGAGAGCGTTTAACACCACGTTCAATATGCTAATAGGTACTGATCACCTTAGTGATGTGCTAAAATAATCAATTATTAGAAAAATCGATTTTATTTGGTAAAAAACAATTTTCACTTCATCATCATCAAACTTACTAGCCATACTCTGTCGAAGGAGCAATTTCCATTCTTGTCTGTTTCCTGCCAATGTTTTGACCTCTTGGTACGATACTACGTGAGCCTTTTCTTTTATTTGAGTAAAGAATTTATGTCTTAGTTTTCCCCTTTCTCTTGCTTCTCTCCTGTAGAAATTTTTTAAGAGATTAGGATATTTATGGCGAAAATAAAATATTAAAATTAACGATGTTGTGTTCAAACCAGTATAAATAGATAAAACTTGTAAAAAAAATATATTATTGTAAAAGCTTGTAAAAATCTTGTATGCGTACAAACACATCACGCTTTTATCCCTTGCGGGGTAGGCAGAGCTTCCACAATTTCGGTACTTATCGCCACGTCTAATCATTTTGGATTTTTTTTCTAAATTCGATTACTTACTAATTATTAGTCTATCTCTGGGTAGTTATTTTCAACGGAAAATTTAACTTTACCCATTCCACACAGGAAGAAGAAATTTAGTGAAAATAAATCGATTATCAACAAATCGGTTTTTAGTGCGTATTAGTATACTACATCCCTATTGCTGAAACCGAATCGACAGGAAATACCCGTGGGAAAAAGGATCGGCGGGAAAGGCTCGTGGGAAACCGGAAGTGCTATTGATAGGTTCCGGGAAAATGGAGCGGTTTTTTTATCGCTCGGACTGCAGCTTTTTATTGGCGATGCGGACTGAAAGTTGCTCTAGGTGAAAAAAGTATGATTGTTTGCAATTATTTCGCGTTTAGTTGAACTGATTTTGATGCGGTTCTTAGCAAAGGAAATCAGAAATTGAGGTTTGCACGTATACATTTGAAAACGGCTCTCTTTATAAAAAAGTTATTCAATCAAATCATGTGAGATATTCAGGCAATGATTGTGATTATGGTTGCACAATTAACAGCCTCGACAGTCCACTGCTGGACATAGACCTCCCCCAATTGGGAGGATATTGCCATACTCACTACGCTTGGTGGGCGTATTGGCGAGCGCAGTGTAAAATGTTACATTCACAGAGAACGCTGCTGTAGATTCCCTGCAAAAATTATACATTTTATGCGTGTAATCCATGAAAATAAAAGTTGAGTGTTACTGTCGCTACCGCCACCTCATCAACCTACCTATTTAAGGAACCAATCTCGACTGGTTTTTGGTCTAAGTTCGGTTTTTGGGTTTCGACTGGGTTTGGTTTTTTCAAGTATATACTAAGAAAAGCCATTATAAATTGATCCCTCAATTTGTAGGCTAATGTGCTAGCGATAGTACAAGTCACCGAATCAATCAACGATTCGAATAAAGTATCTATTTTGAGATCTAAAACACAAAAGAAATACACCCGACTTACATTATAGAAAACATTCTACTTAAACTCTGATATCATAAAACGCACTGATTATCCCAATCTCTTACATTTCACGCATAAGCCACAAATATCCTGCATAGCAAAACGCCATCATTTCAACATGCCCCGCCGCATTTCGCCATATCATTAAATTGTCCATCGATCACCATGTCTAATCGCTGATTGGACGCAGTTGGTATAATCATATGGGTTCCGTATGTTGTTATGAGCGGTGAGAATCGGTTAGGGATAGGTCTTAGACTAGCCTTTCATTCTAGGCTTATTGTTATTGTGTAGATAGTACTGTTCTTTGGTAATAGTTAGATTAACTACCTTCGTGTTCTAGGTTTAAGCGTTGGTGTTAGGAATTTTATCTTGTGACTGCGTCTTAACAGAACAGTGGCTACTTTTAAGTAACATAATATCAAAATACCTATTGACCACTCATAGTCTCTCTCTCTTTCCGTGTGAGACACCGAGTCGTCCAACGTGCCAATGAGCCCTAGTATTAGAATTTTTCAACCGTCTTCTACAACTACAAGTAGCAGGCTTCTGACATGATTGTGTAACGACCGCTGTCGTAATCATAGGCAGCAACCGGGACCTTAAAGTGCCATCCGAAACAGTAGCTTAAATTAGTAATTTTGTATGGAGGCTCAAAATATGTCTTTCAAATGATTATTTAATTCAATCTTAGTTTCTTAGTAAGAATTTGTTCCTTATCAATCACAAACCCATAATTATCTTCAGTTTTATTGATAGGTATTGTATAACATTGTATTTCAGTAATCTTCTTTCCTTTATCCATTCGTTTTACGTTGTAAAATTAACTCCAAGATTTTTCCATTTTTTTCGGAAATATTTTCTCACTAACTCCATTACAAATTGAAGGGGTATCGAAAAACCCTTCGCCCTCTTGTCAAACTTACGAGGAAAAGTTGCAATCCCTTAGGTCAGTTATCGGGAACTTGTCAAGGTCGCGACCTAAGGGTTTAAGGGTCTAAGGGTCCAGAGGTCGAACGTGATAGAACAAGTGTTGAGCAGTGAATTAATTATTATTGGTTTCGGAGGTGAGAGGGTTAAGCGTTGTTTGGGAATAGTTGTTGATAATGTTGTGATAGTTCGGTTTGGTAATAATAATAAAAGTGAATATTAAGGGAAACCAATTTGGGCTATCTCCAAGTCAATAATTGGTTGGAGATGGCGCAGGACAGAGATCAGTCGAGGAAGCTCGTTTCGGAGGCCAAGATCGATTTCAAATCACTAAGCCAGATAAGTTAGTTAAGCGGATTGCACACTTAACGCATGACGGAGCGCTAAAGCATCCCAGCGGTCCGTCGTGCGTCAAGTAGGTATGCGATCCGCCGAACGTTAAATTTTTCAAAGGAGTCATCCTTTCGTTATTTTCATCTGACTGTCAAGACACTAAAGCATGAAGACCACCGAAGTAAGAGCCAAAATCACGATCAACAAGCTTTAGCTTGTATATCCCGTTAAACTGGCCTGTAAACTCAGCTGACATAACAGCAGGTTAACCGATGTAACCCCGGTTATTACAGGAACCCGCCATCGATACCCGATGTCCCGGCACGGGACGTTTATGCTGAAAAACGATAAGTCCCTATAGGGTTGCCACTGTTAAAATTTAGATTTTGGTTGAAAGGCGACCAGAGGATAAAAAAATGCGTTGAAAGTAGATGTGATCAATAGTTGACTCTACAGGAATCAATGATTTGTCTTTATTTAATATTTATTTAACCGTTTATTGTAAACAGTAAAAGATAGAGGACACAACATAAAAACAATACAGGTCAAATTTTAAAAAGTAATCTCTACCAGCAGACCTAGGGGTGATATGATGATATAACACAATTTCTGTAAGACAGCGCTGAATCAGAGGAACTTCATTGTTATTTAAAAGATAACTTTTTAACCAAATTATGTTATTCGAGCTGAAATAGAAGTAACACATATCAATGGAAGATATGTACCCAGGTATAGGGTATATAATTTTCTTATTCAATAAACACAACCAAAAAATTACATAAAAAATATTTAAGAATGATATCACTTCAAGTTCATGGCCTATTAAGACATACTTAGACATGAATAAATTAAGTTAGTTATTTTAAGGAAACAGAAAACCGATCAACAGCCAACCCTGCCTCAACCAATACTACCTGTTGCATCGAACCTTCGATATCTTCCAATGGGTAGCCAGAGTAGGACAGCACTATACCTTCAGCCTCACGTGTGAGAAGGATGGATGACATGAGGGGTCCCATACCGGGCGATGAAGTTTCAATAGCGATAGGTGAGGCTTCAGGGGTTCGAAGGGTAAGTGGCTCTACTTCTGAAGTGATTTTGATTAGTTAGGTATACGAGTACTTCTAATATGTTTCATTGCAATATCTCAAAACTGTTTCTCGGCCGTGTGATGCCGGCTTAGAATAGCATCACCTCATTTCTTTCTCGTGGGTGTCGAAGAAACCGACTAGGGGACCGTAATTTTACGGTCGTAAACGCTCTGTTTACTCCGCTAGGGATATAGGCGTGATTTGTATGTGTGTGTGTGTTCTCATAAAAAAACGCAAGTTCTTTTCTATAAATCCTTTTTTTTTCCGTAGCCTGTTCGATGTCCCACTGCAGGGCAAAGGCGGGGAGGTCTTTCACGCCACCCGTATCGGTCTTGGGCCTCTAAATGCCAGTTGTGGAGAAAGGCCTCAATATCGTCTCGCCATCTTCTCCTAGGCCGACCACGGTGACGACGACCATCTTAAAGTCATTATAATAAAATATTCGAAAGTTGTGAAGAAAGAATGTGATTTGCAATTTTGGCAAGTGCCTGACAACCTGTCGCTAAATGTGAGCACACTGTTTGCAAAGTTTACAAAGATTTTATTATATTGAAAGTCTGCTGACATAAATAAATATGTTAAAGATATGTATGTTTCATAAAGGGTATCAAACTATACTGGTTACTCTTAAAAAATGCGTTTAAAACCCGTTTAAGTTGGTCTGCTGATTCAGTATTGTACTCACTCGTACTTATTATATCATGATATACCAACGAGCGTTAAGTAACTTGGATGGAATGGAAAGGTGTTTTCAGTGGAGATACCGAAATTCTCCTGGAGACACTCATGTCCAGGGATATTTGGCGCACCAGCACCCAACTATTCCTTTGCCAACTCCAGCTTTGAGAGGTAATCTTTCCAGGTATTTGATAACAGGGGCAGCTTGGAGTACTCGGTGTAAGGTCTGGGGTTTAGATGCCTAAATATAAAAAATTCTAGTGAGACAGGGTGTCTGCAAAGGTGAAGAGGTTGAACTCAACTCGAAAGACGAACCTCCCGTAATAAATTAAAGGACTTTTTGGAAATTTTGTAAGGGCCGAATATTTACTATTATGTTTTGGACCTCTGAATTAAAGACACATCTTGTAATGAGAGATCAAATTTCTTTTCCTTTATGTATAGGTTGTTTTTCCGCGTAAATCTCGCGTTTGGCTGATTCTATTTTGATGCGGTTTTTAGCAAAGTGTTTGTCAGATTTAAGAAAAGTTTAAAGGCATATTACATACATACATATATCACGCCTTTATCCCTTGCGGGATGGGCAGAGCGTTAACGGCGGTAAGAATAGGGTCGCTATCGCCACGTCTGCCATTTTTGAGCATTGTTTTCCAAGGTTGTTTCAGAAAACATGTGAATTACTATAGTGACAGGTTGTCAACTTGTCGCCTAAAATTGTAGTACACCAATACTCTCGAGTCCCTTAGTCGCCTTTTACGACACCCGCGGGAAGGATGTGGGGTTATGCTATTCTAAGCCGGCATCACACGGCATATTGACTGACAATAAATGAAAGTTCGCACTTATACACGTTCTATGTAGTCGTTCCCTTTTCTAAAAAGTTATTTTATATTTTAGGCCTTATTTATCATAAAAAGCTGTTAAGGCAAGTCAATTTATGAAAATGTTCAGCCAATTTATATACGCTATTTTATTTCTGCTGTCAAATTCTCTATCAGTATCGGAAGTGCGGTGAAAGTTATGCGAACTATCGCCCGATGTCCGCACACGGCCGACAAAGAAGTTAGCTCCACGTCACTTAGCATAATAGTGGGATCAAACGAGCGTAGCGCTCGGAATGACATAGAACTGTCGGTTGAGAATAGCATCACCCCATTTGACACATGAGTATAAAAAAGGATCACTTCAGGCAGCAACATTTCCTTCTATTACATCACTGAATTAATTAATCCGCCAATACGCGCAAAGGAGAGACGTCCAGATCTACGCGTAATTCTATGTTCAGAACCGTCATTTTATAAAGGACTATTGTCGATAGTGTCCGCATTCCATTCAATAGGCTGATGTCGGAAAAAAGAGTAAATCCGGGGAGAACGGACAGCAACATAAGGTAACAAAACTCCCTGCCTTGCACTCTTTAATTTCCACCTTCTAAGCTAATTAACCAATAGTGAAGCAAGCAGCCTCCAATCGAGGAGGCCTAAGTCCCAGTGGACTTTGGCGGTTACTGATGATTAGACCTACACATGCCTTGTTCTGACTGAGGCTATGTTCTTCCACTTGCTTTCCATGTTGGGTGGATAATGTGAACCGAATGTTATCCTAAGAACTTGTACTACCATAATCTGACAATAAACGACTTTGAGTTTGAGTTTACGATCCTTGCATACTTCTTTCGCTTCCTTTACATTCGTTGTTCGTTTTTGGTATCCTTCACCAGACTTTCCTTTAGGATATCTTCGGTTGGGTGGTTATAATGATACGCCAAGGCAAGTTTGCTATTTTTTGTCATTGTAACACCATCAAAACTCAATGTCACTGTCATTCCATTACTTTAAACTGTTAGTACACTACGAAATCACCGAAATCATTCAACTGTGATCCAATTTACATCCAACTGAAACGATATTCATTTAACAGACTCAGGCCCCTGGATAAAATTTGCTATCTATTTCTTGCTAGGTCTACTTCACCTGAGGCGATATTTCTGCACCGCTCTCCTCAAAGGCTGATGTATGGCATTGGCATAGTCGGCTGCGTCTGTACCAGTTGGCTATCTGAAGATCAGAGACAAGAATTAGAGGTGGTGTTTTGTGAACTAAATGGAAACTCTAACAAAAAAATCGCCTTTACCGAAAAACGCTACCACAAGCTACAACAGTCCACTGCTACATACATACATACATACTACATATATCACGCCTTTATCCCTTGCGGGGTAGGCAGAGCGGTAACGGCAGTAAGAACGGTCGCTATCGCCACGTCTGACAGTTTTGAGGATTGTTTTCCAAGGTTGTTTCAGAAAACATGTGTATCACTATACTGACAGGTTGTCAGCCTGTCGCCTAAAAATTGTAATACTCCTATACTCTCGAGTCCCTTAGTCGCCTCTTACGACATCCGAGGGAAGGATGTGGGGTGATGCTATTCTAAACCGGCATCACATGGCAGCGAATATCCATCAAACAAATTATATAAAACTTTATTTGAAAAATGCTACCATTCCATTAGTATTTTCTTATGACGTTGTCACGTTAAACTATCGTCAGTAAACCGGCTTTACAGACAACCGGTATTTTTTTTGTATTTGTCCTGATTTTTTTTAGTGTGGGACACCGAGCAGTCTAACATATCTATCATTGTGATTGGGAGTGATAAATAGTTAAATAACTAAACTAAGCGCAGTAGTTTTCCCTACCTTCACTTTGTTTTCGCAGGGTTATCTCTATCATATTTCGACTTTGAGTCAAAGTATAGTAGCTAGCACTATATTCGGGGCAGCCAGACTACTAGCTATGGACTTCTTGAGTGGAAATAATTCGTTTTGATAAAGTTATGACACGTAGAGAATGCTAGTTTTGTTAAGCCAACAAATACATACGTAGTATTATGCCCTCCCGTCAACAAAATGTCATAGTAGCGAATTGTCCCGCTGGAAATTGAGATATTTTGCTAGTAGCTCAATGTCACATTCGCGCAATGCCACAAGAAACGGCTAATGAACGAAAGACTCGAAGGACGACGCTGCAATAGCGCTGCATCGACAACGGTTGAGCGGTTATAGCATAGGGATTGACATTTCTTGTATAGATCTGACAGACCGCTGCGATGTTTTAGCGCTCCATCGTGCGTTAAGTATGCGATCCGCCATATAACTAGGAAAATCATCTATACCATCTGTTTCCCAAAATCCAAAAACAACTCCCCAAAAGCACAGAGCCGAACTCGATTCACGCCATTATTTCGAGCAGGGGAATTAACGGAGTCCAGGTCCGCATTCAGTGGACGCGCGAGCAATTAGACCGCTTTGTCCGATATTCAATAGCAAATGCCCCAGTACCACCCTGTAATAGCCCCAGCGGTGTTTTGAATTTCAAGATAGATTTGGGTGGATGTGCCGACATTTTGAAACTCTCAAGCCTTTTTTATACACGCACACACATATCACATAAATTACACCTCTTTCCCGTTGGGGTAGGCAGACACTATTTCCTTCCACTTGCTACGATCCTGGCATACTTCTTTCGCTTCTTCTACAGTCATCAGTCTTTTCATGCACGCTCATCGGTTTAGGGTACTTCGACCTGACCTTCTTTCAAAACGGCCCCGATATGGTCCAGCTAGGTTCTTCGCAGCCTGCCTCTTGCCTTTTAAACTCTTTAAACTTTTAAAAATATCTATAGATAGAGTGCCTATTTACTTTTTCTTCTGTCGTATGAGATTTATGAATGGCGATGTTGATGATAAGTATTCACAAAACCTGCTGGACGTGGGCTTCGCCTTTCGTCACGCTAAGTAGGCAAATGTGTTAGTGCAGTTATATTTTGGCAGAATAACGTTCGACTACCCATCCTTTTATTTCCCGACTTTCTACGGGCTCCTGCTCGAGGAAAACTACTTTAATAACAAAAAGTCGATTTCAAACTCGATTCATTTAAAAAAAAAACAGTTTTCCTGGTAGTTCTACTACTATCAAATATTCTTACGTGAATCTTACTTTTTTTTCTCAAAATATTTAAGGGGACTGTCCTCTCTATTCTGTCTGTAAGTGGCTCCAGCTGGGCTGCAAATCTGCTGCACAATTTCCAGCAGTAGCCATCTTGCAGCGCTGATCAAATGGGTCACATGGAATACCTACCGTATGTATGTTAGGAATCCTTACTTATGTACTAATCCTTACATACATAGCCAAGGTCAAAAATTTCGTTCTCTAAGAAATCAGATGAGGTGGATTGACATTGACATACGCAGCGCTATCGCAGCGTCATACGTCGAGTTTCTGTTAGTATGGGGTTTGAGATTTCTAGTATGGATCTAAGAGACCAAGTGGTGCAGTGCTGCAATATTTTAGTGGTCCTACGTTAAGTGTGCGATCCGTCTAAGACAGCGAAGAAACTTTTATTGTGTCTACGGAAGTCCTAGTAGGTACTAGTCAAATTTCACCAAGGAGGTAGGTACCTACCTAGTTTTTGCCACTTTGGGAAAAGAAAAAACACTTTAAGAAATTCAACAATTCGGTACTTGACGAGTTAATTAATAAAATACGAATCCTAGTTGTGAAAACGATTGTCCAAATTCAAAGTTTGAAGTAAAACAGAAAAACAATATATAAAAGTGTTTTGATGCCACCCAAAATAGCGAAATGTGACGTCATCTATCAGTATTTAGATACCAAATGTCGTTTTTAAAACTAAATCATTTTAACTAGTCACTCAAGTAGACAATTATCACAACATTTTCTCGTAACCAAAACCTTGTTTTTTTATAATACTCGTAAGTTTCACTGGTAACTTTAGCAAAACACGCAAACATTTTTCCGCTGACAGGGTTGCCACCTGTAAAATGCTAACTAAGGCCCCCTTCACACGGTCGTAAAATAATACGACGTATTTATAAAGGGGTGTTCGCACTGTTTCGGAAAGGCGCGAGTATCAGTGGTTCCGTCGCGATTTATTTTAACACATTTTGTTTATAAATGATATAATGCGATACACTGGGAGCGGAGAACGTAACGACTGTTCCGGATTCGTATAGAGCTGCTGCAACTAATCTTTAGACTCTATTTTTTAATACTTTGTATTGGCGAAAAAACAGTTGAAGACGATAATCATTTATTGGGAAACTATCTAGCTAAGTTTGAAGTGTACGTAGTAGGCGCTAAGATTAACTGAAAAAATCTTTCAATGGGAATATGTTTATACTACTGAAGTGTTAATAGCTCAAATAGCAAAATTTTAACTTAAAACAACATCACCTGGGGTGAAATTTTATAAGAAGTGGGAGCTGTCCGATGGAAAGTTTATGGTAAATTAAATAACTATGTCATGTTTTAAATGATATATTGACTAGGAAGACAGTAATGAACTATGTAATTTATTGTAAAATTAAGTAGCTAATTAGTTAATTTAATTTGAATTTTATTTGCTAGTAGTAAATAAGTATTTTTTAAGTTTGCACAATGTATTGTTATTCCCCAATTGGTTGAAATGATAATAAATCTAACTATTTATTGTAAATCATTCCCAAGTATTGATAATGCATTATTTATTATGTAACTAAAGGTTTAAACCTTCTCGTATTTATCAGTGCGTACTTACTACCCGTACTGGTATTTTATCGTACGATTAATTCACTTTTGTTCATAGTAATTAGTTACTTCGTTTGGCATTGTGAATTCATTAAGATTGTCTGACTCGGTGTCCCACACGAAAAAAAAGGTAATGTGAAATCCGTGCATGTTCATATAAGACGTTTCAACAACTCTATACAAATCCCACACATGGGGTGCTAAGAACACTCGCTCACATTTTCTAGCACTCCCGCGTTTATGTAGGGCATTTATTCTTAGAACAACCCCCCTCGCCCCCCCGTGTCTCCATATGGAGGGGGGCTAAAACCCCCCCGTTTTGTTTGCGTTTATCATTGTTCCGTATTGAGTTTTATTGTGTTTCTATCGATTACGGATGTGTTTTAATTGTTATGGTTGAACAGAACATGTGTAAGTAAAGGGTTGTTCTTTGATGAGATGTTGTTCTATTGCGCATTCCCCCATTTCTTTCCCGCTAAGGGACTCGAGGGTTTCATGTGTATTACACTTTTAGGCAACAGACTAGCCGGTCACTATACGGGGTGTAAGGGACAGCGTCCCGAATACTGATAGGCTGCAAGCAGACCATGAAACTGAACAACTTTCCCCTAGGAACATATGTCAGGGAACGACAAAAAAGGTATGCTGTTGTATTGTAGTGTGAATTTTCATAAATTTTTTGTTTAATCAGACATTTTTATTTAAAGCATAGATCGTATCGGTCGAGGAAGTTGTGATCTAGATTGTATAGGTACGAGTACTATGACATTTGACAAAATATGACAGATTTAATTAATGTCAAACTAAATTCAGAAAATTAGCTTATATGCATGCAAATGTTTTTCGACTAAAGAAATGTCTAGTTTTCGTGAGAAGATAAGTTTTGAAGAACAAATTAGGAAAACTTGTTCAGAATCATGAGTAGAAACACTCGTATAAGTGTATGTACCTACTGACTAAAAAAAATGCAACCTGTACTATGAATTTTATATTTTAAACCAAATTGTACCAGCAAGTTCCTTGATACTCATTGAAACAATTCCCTACTCCCAATTATCTTTATCTTCCTTCCTGTGATTTGAAAAGTAAACACACGCATCTTAAAGCCCCCCTTCCATTTCTTCTCATCGATTGTCTCAACCGCACAAAACAAGGCAATTGTAACCCTTACAAGGGGGGGCAAAAGGGGGTTAGGGGGGGCAAGGTGGTGATTTATCAAAGAATTTCTCACCTAATAAATAACAGGTTATACGAGTGTGAAATACGTGCACATTTGATCGAGAAATTTTGGGCAGATTTCGGTGGGAATTATTCGTTTGTTTTGACGGTGTATATGGTACTCCGTATCTATGTGTACATACAAGTGAATAAAATTATTTTTAGAATCTTTACAGAAAATCTACCTTAATAATTATGATCTTTCGTGTGAAACATCGAGTCGTCGTGAGGTGACCAAACGCCAAAAGCCGAAAAGTTTGACGCGTGTTTAGACAGTGTTTCAAATATTTTTCCATACAATTTGACTTTTGCAAACGACTGAATTATATCTTACTTTTGTGTAATAACACGGTATTTTTTTTTTATATTGATGATAATTTGCAATTTGCGGCGAAAAATTTACTACTGTGATGCAATTATTATTATAATAAATGAAAGAAAAAGTATTTCTCCTTTTTTATTGTGTTGGACACCAAGTCGTGCAAAAACCCAATGAAACTCCTGGTGTCAGACTTTTTCAATTGCCTACTACAAGTTGCAGGCTTCTGACATGGTTGTGTAATGACCACCGTCTTCTAGTAGCCGGTCTTTAAAAATAAGAGATAGGTTTACCAATATTTTGTTCGCTCTAATTTCACCAGCCAAAAAATCTTTTCGCATACCTTTTTGCGACATATTTTTGTTTTCTCTAAGAACCAATATCAACCTTAAATATTTCTAAAATCCCATACCGGAACAGCACTCTAGTGTATTAACTCTATAGAAGATTTATTCGTAAAGAAATACCTCGACTATGGGCATATCTCGGGCGATATTTTTGCATACCTACCTAAGGGGTAGAAATATTTATAGTGATACCCACCAGTGTAGCGGGACCTTTAGGTGATGTCGCGAAATTACGTTAGTTTGTTTAGGTTATTTTATAGGTTAACTTTTGGAATAGTTTCATGATATTACATACTGCAAAGTTATGTGTTTTTTTGAAACAATTGTAAACCAAACCATTTATCTCTCTCTCTCTTTTCTCTCTCTTTATGTCACTTTAGACGTTATAATTTAATTCCTTATTTTGATGACTTTTGTAATAGGCATGTGATTCCAAGATTTCTTTATAGCCATAGCCACCGTATTTTAAACCGTTGACGCTCTACCTAGCTTGCAAAGAATGGAGGCGTGACATGTGTATGTATGTATGTATATTTATTACATACCATATATCACACCTTTATCCCTTGCGGTGTAGGCAGAGCGTTAACGACCGCAAAAATACGGTCGCTTTTGCCACGTTTGACAAATATTGAGGGCCGGTTAAGATAATTTGTGTATCACTATAGTGACAGGTTGTCAGTCTAAAAGTTGTAATACACGTGAAACCCTCGAGTCCTTTAGTCGTCTCTTACGACACCCACGGGGAAGAAATGGGGTGATGCTATTCGAAGCCGGCATCACACGTCATGCATATTTAGTACCGTAAAAATATGTCTATTTTCTCTACTACACATCTACAGCTCATCTTACACTGGCTTGCTCACATGCATGCCATTCGGTATTATACCATAAATCATAATATTGAGATACTTTCCCGCGGCGTATGGAGATGTGGGGGTATTAAAGAGGATTGCACATAGGCCAGGATATATTGCGGTTTGTGCCAGGCGTCGTGCAAATGACAACTTGTACTACTATTACAGCTACAAAAGTTCACTTCTAGACATAGGATTCCCCCTTATTAGGGGGTATTTGTCTCATGGCAGCGGATTGTACACACGCAGAGATTGCGATTTGTGACAGGTGTCATACGTATGACAACTTGCACTACTATCACTAGCTAATAAGGCCTTCTCTGATTAGGCGGTAATTGTCATACAGCGGATTGGCGAGCGGAGTGCATTGTAGATATTTACAAGAAACGCTACTCCCCATTTCCCTGGATTCATACATGAGTCGCCTTTTACGACACTCACGGAAAAAATGGTGTGACGCTATTCTAAGCGGGCACCATACGTCATTTACAATGAGAACCACAATTTTGATGCGGTAAAGTGTGACATTGTATTTGGGCCTCCTATGGTCTTTCTTCTATTATCCGGATGATGCAAAAAACCGGGAAAACATATTGTTCGTGTGAGAACCACCTGAGTCTGTGAGATATTGAAACCTTTGATAAATTATGTGGTGCGATATTGTATATTGGCAATATTAAGCCTTTGTTTTGGGGGTGTGATATTCATTTTTCAATTTTTTATTTATATTGAAAATATTTGCATAGGCGGAAAAGGATGGTGTGTCAAAAAGTAGCTTAACTAGGCAATTTGGGAGGCGCAAAAATGTATACGAATAGGTAGAGTACTAACTTCTTTTGTCACTCATAAAGTTGATATTTTTCACTTTGTGAATTTGTTCCAAGTCTGGTTAGGACTTTGCGGGCTGAACCACCCGATTGTCCGTAAGTAAGATGGTTCCGTGTTTTGGATGGCACGTTAAGCCGTATGGCCCGGTTGTTGTCTATGATTACTTAGACGGCAGTCGTTACACAACCATGTCAGAAGCCTGCTGCTTGTAGAAGGTGGTTAAAAAATTCTGACACTAGAGCTCATTGGGTTGTTAGACGACTCAATGTCCCACATGAAAAGAAAGAGAGACTCCTTTTGAATCTCGCGCATTTCCCTTTTTACACTTAACGCACAACAAAGCGCTAAAATAACGTACGGATGCGTTAACGCAGCGGTCTACCAGATTCTTACTAGAAACGTCAAACCCGTTATTTTGACGCATGTGCGTCGACAGTGGTTGAGCTGTTTAAGTATGCGGATTGACATTTCTAGTATGGATCTGACAGACCGCTACATTATTTTAGAGCTCTGTTGTACGTTAAGTATCAAAGAGGCCTAAACATTGCTCTCCAAAAGATTTCTCAGCTAATATCAAAAGTACTTTTTCTACCCCTTTCATGCCAAAAGCAGAACCCAAATCTCCTAATACCACTTAAGGCACAGTCAGCTTACTCCGCAAATCATTAAACAATGAAGCGAGGAGGAAAGACTGTGGCAACATGGGAAATCGGTAAAATACGGTAAAATACCGGAGAACAAACATGGGGTTCCGATCTTGGCTCCGATGACGCCCTATTGTTTTTGGCGGCTAAAATGGCGCTTCTAATTCTGAAAGAGTTACTATAAAAATACCACAATATCAAAAGGCAATGCCGGATTATAGGCATCTTTTTTGGGTCAAGTTTTTTTACATCAACTAAAGACTGAGACAAAATCATTATCGATCAAACATTTTTTTTAAGAATAATGAACGCAAAAAATGCGAATAGGTATTTCAAGTATACTACCTAATTCTTTAAAATTCTGAATAGAAGTAACAGTGCCAATATAACGCCACATTACATGGAATAAAAGTTGATATACGTCATTTGAATGCATGTCCACCGAAACACTGTAGGTCGATAATTTTACTTCTCTTGTGCGTAACATTTCAATTTTTCAGGACATTTAATGACTGGTTGCTTGAAACCGACCCCGGTTAGCCAGCTATACCCACTGGCAGGTATAGCGCCCCCAGCTGTTCGCAGGACTGTGGCTAGCTCCCTTGAAAGAGCAAAGATGGAGTCAGATGCACGGCACCCTTTACAAGACCACATCCCAGTGCCACAAAGGTTGAAAAGTCGCAATAATTTTGTAAAGTGCGTGTCTCCTCTTTGCATCGACCCCGAACAGGCGAGGTGCAAACTTTGGCAGGAAAGGGTAACCCTATCAGCTCCTTTCGTTCCTATCGCTGAAAGGTTGCCGCCTGGTCATGGATTACCTTGGCCAGTTTGGAAGTCCCTGAATAGACTTCGGACCCAAACTGGCCGGAGCAAGGAAAACATGGCCAAGTGGGGCTTCCTGGAGGGTGCCGACGTAAGCTGTTTGTGTGGTGCAGTCCAAACGATGCACCACCTAATATCGTGTCCGGCGTGCCCCAACACCTGCACAAAGGACGACCTTATGACAGCGTCTGCCAGCGCTGTTGATGTGGCCAAGTTCTGGGCTACGACGGTGTAGTGTCTGCCATCGACACGCTAAGAAGAAGGACATTTAATTAAATATACCTTCTTTTTCTTACACTAACTGACAAACAGCAGTCTTTCAGTCCCATTCGGGCGCCAAAACTTCCACAGGTCCCACGTTGGGCGCCAATAAGTCAAATAAACGCAAGCAGCATTCTACTACCCCCAATTTCTGTAAGACAAGACTCCCTTCCCGTGTTTTCTTTGTTCGAAGCCTCGCCCAATATTTGGTCTAATTATACACTTGATTTCACACTTACACTGTGTTCTCAACGTTTGTCTTTCTTACGAATTTCTGCTCGCGTTCGCTTTGATTCGAGGTTGTTAGGTAAGCGTATTCTCTTTTGTGATTCTATCGGGTTTCGGTATTGTTTGATCTCGTGTTATTTTGCTTGTTTGATTTCGATAAAAGATTATAACCGCGTCAGGGGTTTTTGAGTTATCTAGTAGGTGGTTAAAAACTGAAATTTTAGATGTTTTTACCTGTTACGACCTACCTTAGTGACAGGTTTAGGCAAAATGTTGGAATGTAGGTATCTTTCTTTACGACGTTAAATTGAAACAATTGACAGCAAAATTTTATTATCTTATTGCAACAAGAAATTAAAAAATCAAATTACACGCCTTTATTCCTCGCAGGGTAGACAGAACGTTATTCATCGTAACGACGGTCGTTATCGCCACGTCTGACAAGTATCGAATCGATGTGAGAGTCGTGTCGTGTATGACAATAGTGACAGGTTGATAGTCTATTGCCTAATATTAAATTACACAAGAATAAAAAAAAAACAAATGAATTGATTAAATAGATAATATTATTGATGCGAAATGCTCTACATAATATGTAGAGCATTTCGCATCAATAATATTATATTATATAAATAAAGAATATGTGCATTGTACCTAACTATAATAATATAAACACTTGAGTTCAAAATCCTGACAACTCATCATAAGACTCCAATTTCCAATTCACTTTCATCCATCCTCCAATATCCTCCAATCGCAGCACAACACTATAAATGTTTGATGTCGACATTAGTGTTGTAGCGATTACCGACATCGATGGTGGCTCGCAGCGTGTAAACTGTGAATTATTAATGATTCATTTAGTTCACACTAACCGGCAGATCCCTTTGGGTTTCGGAGTAGGGTTGAGGGTGAGGGTGCAAATTATCGATGCGCATCTCATGTGGTGCCGGCTTTAAATAGCATCACCTCAAAACCGTGGGTTTCGTAAAAGAGACTAAGACTTAAAGATAATCGTTAAAGGAATGGGCAGTAGGTAGCATCCCATGTGAATGCCACATCTTGCACTACGCTCGCCAATCCACCTGGCAAGCGTGGTGTGTATTGCAATAAAGGGGAGGAGGCACCAAAAGGAGAGCCCCATTTTTAGCTGTGACCTGTTGTGGCTGTTATATTATAACAAGCGACTGCGATATAAATTCAGGGAATGGAATGTACTGTTCCTTGTGAATAACCCTTGCACTGCGCTCGCTAAAAAGAGTATGGCAACTTTACCGATATCTGGCAATGAACTATATTGTGCCTGTGGATACGAGTTATTGACTGAGAGCCTAAGCCTAAGATAAGTATAAAATTTACATTCTCATCCCACAAAATAACTGACAAATTATTAACCTGTACACGTAGGTACTATTTAAATGACATTTATTTTATTATTATGTTTAAGTGACATTTTTTTTCGTTTCAGGCAAAAATTATTCCAAAATAATATTATTATGTAGATGACTTTATATACGTTAAGGTAGAATACATGGGTCGTGCATGAGAATGCATAAAATTATCGATATGGCTTATCGATAAACACACATCTCTATTTTGATGTTTAGTCAGTGCAATCGGCTATCTGATTAATAGTGCCGCGCGAAATGTTTAATCTTTCCCCGATTCTCCCTTTGGCGCGAAACCGCTCCTTTATTATGCATAAACAATCGATTTCTTGTGTGTTGGGTGTTGGGGGCAACATTATAAGTTAGTTTGGTGTATGTAAATGTGTTCAGTGTTTTAGAAAGCACTTCTTTGGGTTCATAATGACAATCTCTAATTTGGTCTACTTTATAGCATGGAGATGAAGATTCTTGAAAAATATGGATTTGAAATGGTACTATGACATCAAAGATTTTGCGCATGACTTGTCATATCAACACATGAGAAGTATTCTATAGGTAAAGATAGTTGCTGGTCATTTTTGAGCTATTTCAGCATAAAAGTCAGTCAAATGAAGTTGGTACAATTTTTTTTTCAATACGTCCTATCTTATCAAAAGATATTAAACAAATACCACTCATTCGTAATAAATGTGATTCCTCTCCTCTCCCTAAGTAAGCCTTGACCGACTGTTGTCAAACACCATACCTATCAGACCCTTAACAACATCTTATCAGATATTTTCAAATGCAATTGTCCACTACCTATATCGTCCTAGTTCTGTCAAAATGATAATAGCAAACGAATCTATTCAAGACATTTTGTGATAAATAACGTCTGGTTATATTTACAATATTGTATCTTGTTAAGAATAGGGTGTTTTAGGAAGGCCTGTCTATGAAACTATCATATCGGGTCTAAGGGGCAGTTTTTGATAAGGTTGTATTTGGTTCAATTTTTTCTTTATACTACCTTTTGGTTTTATTCGAGATTTATTCCCACAAAACATACATTCATTCACACATCACGCTTTTATTCTTTATGCGGTAGGCAGAGCGTCAACTGCCGTAAAATTGCGGTTCTTATCGCCACGTCTGACATAATACTTAAAGACCGTTTCAGAAATGAATGTGTATTACTATAATGACAGGCTGTCATTCGGTCGCTCAGCAATTCAAGTGAAATGTGGAGCCATGTAAAGTAAAATAAATAGAGTGATGCTCTTCAAGCCGGCATCAGTTCCTACCTACAAAAATTTTGTCTGACAGTTGGTCTGATTTTTGGGGAGGTATTTTATAAACCGCTGCGTGACGGCGGCTTAGAATAGCATGACCCCACATCCTTCCCGCGGGTGTCGTAAGAGGCGACTAAGGGACTTGAGAGTATTGGTGTATTACAATTTTTAGGCGACAGGCTGGCTACCTGTCACTATAGTGATACACATATTTTCTGAAACAACCCTGGAAAACAATCCTCAAAAATGTCAGACGTGGCGATAGCGACCGTATTTTTACGGCTGTTAACGCTCTGCCTACCCCGCAAGGTATAAAGGCGTAATATATGTATGTATGTATTTTATAAACACCCTTTACTTGATTGACATGATCTAAGACACCCTGTATACTGTGATTGGAGGAAGGAAGATGACCGCGGTCCCATCGCCATTTTGAAAGCTCGGACAGGACAGCTAGGGTTGCCACTTGTATTTATTTATTGGAAAATTCCATGTTGGTTAGGAATTTCTGGACGTCTAGGGAGATTGTGAAAAGGGTTAGAAAAAATGTGGTGAGACTGACCCTCGAATGGTCAACAAATACCAAGATTAGAATTGGACGTTCAGATATATAAAGTGTCTTTAATGTTTATGGTAAATGTTATTGAGTACGTATTTGTTCTTGTTAAAATATGTAATGGTTTTACAAAAAACGATGAACTTGTTCATCAGGTCAAACTTGATTACTTTCTCCAAGAACCAAATGTTAAAATATTAATAAAAGGGTTTCGCATATTAAACAGTCAGCTGATTAAGAAATTTTCTATCGTAATTTTTCTGAAATTTTGTTTTGACCGGTGTCCTGGATTTGAAAATTCTTGACCTGGCGAGCTTAGGGTTTTCGGGAAAGTCCGTCGTTAGGACCAAAAAATGACGTACTTGTAATATAAAAACTGACTGACGCAGAGTATCAACCCTGTGACACGTCATCAGATGACAATCGTTCAAAAACCGGCCGCTTCCGGAGATCCGTCGTTCCAGACCTCGACGTCCAATATCCCTTTGTGATGGCAACATTTTGGTTCTATTACGATCTACGTTTGAATATCGTGATATCTTAGCCATTTTAGTTCCTATATTGTGTGTCAAATACGAAGTATATACAATTTTACGAGACGCCGTGTTTTGGAAGAAAGTATATTAAGATCTACACAATGGTGAAGGGCCGAACAGTTTTCAAAATATAGGTTTTCTCGTCTTCACATAAAAAATATTTTTGCTTGACTTAGGTACAACAAAAAGTGGTTTCGCATCATAATATTTATTGTTCGGAAAAGCAAGTAAACGACTGCCTCAGTCACTTTTCAGACACTTTCTTCATTTTTAAACATATCAACAAATATTCTTGACATTTACCACAGCGCCATTTAGCCCCAAACAAACCAAAGCTTTTACTATGGGAACTAGATAGCTGATACTAATACTTATATACTTTTTTTGTTAAATACAAAGAAAACACACAGACTAAACACAAATATTTGAAAATTAACCTAACAAATATTTATGTTCTGTGGGGATCGAACCCACGACTCTCGACGTAGAAGGCTATACTATCCATTACACCATCGGGACAGTCAAACACGCACTAATCTTTCATCAAGTGAAAAAACCCTATATTACTCAATAGGTATTCCCCTTTCACTAAGCATATTACCCACAACACCCAAACAACAGAATAAATAAAACTACAATCAATCAAACCCTCGTCCCTTAATCCGGATCGGTCTAATGCCCTAACCCTTTATGTCCATCTCGTGTCATTTGTTATGGCCCAAAGCCCTTGGACTGTTTCCTTGATATCTACCTTATTTATTGTCAAAATGTCAACGACGACAGGGAGAACACTATTTGTCATTGGCAAAGCTTTTTGGATATGTTTCGTGGTACAGGGTGGGTGGAAAACTATTGCAAATGAGAGAGTGGAAGTGCAATCGAGGATTTTGTATTAAGTGTACAATATCGAATTTCTGGTTCAAATTGGGGACGTTTTGAAGGACAGGTCAGAAGTATCCAAAACCGACGAGGGTAGATACATGAAAAGACTGATGAATTTAGAAGAAGCGAAAGAAGTATGCCAAGAATGTAGCAAGTGTAAGTAAATAGTCTCTGCCTAATCGAACGGCGAAAAGGTGTGATTTATGCATATATCGACTATCTTGGTCTTGAAACGGTTGATAATGTTAAAGGGCCATTCAGTTTGAACTGGTATTTCTTTTTAATTGTGTGAAGAATGTGCTAGGTATTATATGACAAAAACTCTGAGTAGGTGTAAAATATTGAAGAGTGTTAATATTTAGTATAGTATTTAACGTTAATTAAAAACACTAATGTTTGTGGAGGTGGGTCGGTACGCTTTTTTGCAATATCGAAACAGAACTAGTTATCCATATTCGATAAAGGGTTTTGAAACTATTTATTTTTATAACTATGTATTGGAGATATCATAAGCGGTATCGACATAATATATATATTTCTGTCGTTTCGCGCGCACCGAGTGAACCGAGTTGCACCGATTGTTGACGCACCAAGCCGGTATTGTCGATAAATAGTTTCGCCCGATAAATAGTTTAGGGAACGCCGAATACCGTAATGTCGGTATTGCACTAATACAAGTTTTGAAAACTTCTTCTTAGATTTAAGAGCCCAGCTCTTATCGTTGGAGTAACCGCCATTCTATTCGACTTTTTCTTTTATTTGGTCAAAGTAGAAGGCAGAAGAGGCCGAGGTCGACCAAGGCGAAATTACTTTGAAAACTATTTACGGTTTATAACGCCCACCTCTAAATGTTTGGCCTACAGACTCGAAATGCACCCTACAAAAAATATAGGTCGCGATTATGAAGTTTGGTTTTGACAATTGGTGTCGAACTTTTTACATGACAGCTTTGGTTGCGGAATTACAGATCCTATAAATATGATATCAAAGGTTTTTTATGTGTCATAATCTACAATTCGCAAAATTATCTCTCTTTTAAATTCACAAAAGTATGCGACTGATTATTTCGCAGGTGAGTAGGTAGTTTTGATCGTAAGGTATTGACGTCAAATTTTTTTTTTCACATATCGAAAAGATTTCTCAGTTTATTCTGGTTTTTTTTTACACCACCCTGTTGACGTATTCTATCCTTCGCGTACCAACCCAAGAAGGGTATTGGATGAATATGATATGAATATGTTTCGGTGTTACCATATGCAAATTCGTTATATTTTCGTTCTGTGGATTTGGGCAGTATTTTAGGGGTGGATTTTGCGAAGAGGATTGGTATTAGGGTTCGAATATCAATGAAATTTTTGCTTGTAAATGGGTAAAGATATTAAAAACAAGCTAAGATATCTAGATACAGCTATTGTTGTTTTGGGGGTGTCAGGTTGTGTAGCTAGTAAGCATTTGATCTTGATACCTATTATAATTATTTATTTTTTATTATGTGCCGTGTGATGCCGGCTTAGAATAGCATTACCCCACATCCTTCCCGTGGGTGTCGTAAGAGGCGACTAAGGGACACGAGAGTATTGGTGAATTACAATTTTTAGGCGACAGGCTGACAACCTGTCACTTTAGTGATACACATGTTTTCTGAAACAACCTTGGAAAGCAATCCTCAAAAATGTCAGACGTGGCGAAAGCGACCGTATTGTTACGGCGCTGTTGGCGCTCTGCTTACCCCGCAAGGGATAAAGGCGTGATATGTATGTATTTTTTAATATTTTAAGTGTAGAAAAAACATAATTATATACTATTGAATTTGGAATGTGTTTTGACAAACTATCGTGTGGGATAGTTTGTCAAGAAACGAGATGCTGAGTAGACGAATATTAAATAACTAATGATGGTTGTTTGGACGGTCATAGCGCTCAAATAACGCTGCGTCTGTCAGATCCATACTAGAAACGTCATTCTCCGTACTAAAAACCGCTCTTGACGCTGGTCCAGCGCTAGCACAGTGATGTGCGCTTAGTGTGAGACGTGTATCTAATGCGTTATGCGTTTAGTGTCAGAAAAAATGTGCAAATGTATAAGTGTCAGACGTCCATAAGCCATAAGTATACGTCCATATAATATTATATATCTTCAGCAAATGTAAATATGGGTAAGTATATAACTACACCCTTACAAATGCTCAATATTCAAGCTGCCATCACATCGAGAATAGTCGTTCACAGTAAAATCTCTAACATTTCCGGCTGTCATTATTCATATGTGACCCATTACATAGAGGGTGTTAATTCGGCTTGACTTATTGGGCACATCTCTCATGGACCCTTGGCCCTTTTTACTTAGAGGGTTTAAAGGAAATTTGTCTTTTGATTATTGGCAGTGATTTTAAGCCTTTCCCTTTGTTTGCGGTTTTGGGAGGGAAAATTGTCCGATTCTACTGTTAAAAGGTTAAAAAGGTTATCATTTTTGAGATTACTAGTACAACGACTGATGTAGCGCAGTGGTAGTGCGACTGCCTGTGACGCAGAAGGTTTCGGGTTCGATTCTCGGTAGGACACTCATAAAAAATTTATTACTTTGTGAATTTATTCCCAGTCTGGTTAGGACGTTGCGGGCTAAACCACCCGATTGTCCGTAAGAAAAATGGTTGCGTATTCCGTAAGAAAAATGGTCTCAGACTCTCGGTTGCTGTCTACAATGACTCAGACAGCGGTTTGTAAAAAACGATTGAAAATTTGGACGCCAGGGTTTATTGGGTCGTTGGACGATTCCCACGACGGTGTCCCACATGAAAAGAGAAAAGAGAGAGCCACAACAGTCCATTGATGGACACGGGCCTCTTTGAGGGGTATTTGAGATAGCTAAATGTTATATCTAAGAAAGAAAGTATCTGAAAATATTGACCAAATAGATTTTTTTTCTGTACGTACATTTCTCAGTTTGAGTTAGTCAACTCTTTGCGCGGTAAAATGTTTGTCATATTTAATAATTTTTAAGTTCTGCTGTACATGATTATATTAAAAATCTTATTCAAATTGTCTTACAAAATAACAAATCGCTATTTAGCCGAACATATCGCAAAGAATTCATAAAAAATCATCAAATTTTTCGTGGCAAAAGAAAAATAGACTTCATTTTTCAAATTCCCATCTCGCATACGCACGTACCCTACCGCAAATTTCTAATAATATCAAACACTTTCGCTCTGACGGGGTTTCAGAATCCGACAGACTCATAACATTTGACAATATCAGTAGAGGGCATAAATAACATACTTTGGTCTGTTTTGCTGTGGATTTCTATGAGTGACTTTGATAGTTTGGTATACATTGCTGGTTCTAGCGTTTCTGCTGTATGTTTGGTAGTAGCACTCATTAGTATAAGTTTTTTCGTTTGTTAATAGCTCATTTGAGGATTTCGGTGCCTCTTATGAAAAGAAATAGAACCTTAAAATATAACTTTCTAATAGTGTTTTCTTTTTTTAACGTCAAGCAAAAAAAGCAAGCAAAAATCTGGGATTAAGTATAAAAAAGATGTTTTGAGTAGTATGTATGTAATCACTATCGACATCAAAATTTGTTTGAAACATTTCAACAAATCAACAGACAGCTGATTTTCGAAGTGATAAATAAAATATAACGGGGTTATTATAAAGAAAATTATACGCGCGTTTAGACAGTATATTTCTATGCGTCTAATAACAACTGATCGCACGCTTAACGCACAAAGCTCCGCCTAAATTATTTTTAGTAAACTCATTGTACAAGTTTCGGTCTATTCACAGTGAGTGCAGCTCTTAAAACAGTCTTAAAACAGCAATGCATAAAAAACTGGTCGCCGACTTCAGAAACCACCCTTCGAGTGGCAAAAGGCGGCAGATTTGCATGGGGGGTTGTTATAACGACGATTTATTACGTCAAAGATCGGTAGATGGGATTGCTGTGTAGTAATTTTATTTAATATTAGTTCGGCCAGATGGGATTGGGCGACTGGGAGATGAGTTGTGTCTCAAGAGATTGGATAAGTCAAAGTTCTTTTTAAAATAAATAAACCTTCATTTACTCAGTTTACAAAAAATGCATGCAGCGCTTGTGACAATTCGCTTGAGGACTGGGTCATTAATAAAATAGAAAAGTTGTACGCTTAAAACTGTTGTCCAAAAATATTACATACTTCATACAAAGTTCTTAGAAATATTTAAAGATAGAATTAATAAACAGTAAATTAATATAAAAATAAGTGTAATGAAGCCATCCAAACTAGAGTGATGTGACGTTATCTCTTCGTATTGTCATACAAAATATCGTTTTAAAAAATAGCTTAATTGACCTTCCAATCATCTGCCTATTCTCTACCTGTGTATTTATTAAGCCATGTGCCGTGTGATGCCGGCTTAGAATAGCATCACCCCACATCCTTCCCGTAGGTGTCGTAAGAGGCGACTAAGGGACTCGAGAGTTATTGATGTATTACAATTTTTAGGCGAGAGGCTGACAACCTGTCACTATAGTGATACACATGTTTTCCGAAACAACCTTAGAAAACAATACTCAAAAATGTCAGACGCGGCGATAGCGACCGTATTCTTGCGGCTGTTAACGCTCTGCCTACCCCGCAAGGGATAAAGGCGTGATATATGTATGTATGTATGTATTTATTAAGCTACTTTTTAACGATAGGTAAGGTACCTACTTAATAATATGATACTGCTAAATATCATCATAGTAATGTAATGATATCAATAATAATATTATCATTGTACACAATCGTGTCAAAAAAGATATTTTTTAAATGTTTTCGGTTTATTTCATAATTTTAACTTTGCATATTATTTGGATAACATTGGCAAATTGCACATTTAACGCATGATCCGCCTCTCTGCCTTTTAAGATTGGGGCACCGTGACGTCCTCCAACGACCATGAACCTTTGTGTCAGAGTTTTTCAGCCGCCTACTACTAGTTAGGTAACGATGCGATGAGATCCCAAGGTGAGTATGCAGTGACAAACTCGACATGTCCCATGTAGACTATCTTCCGTACATCACACAGCTGTTCCTAAAATCGAGTACCCACAGTGACAAATAGTTCCAGCATTTTAGTGTAATATTCATCAATCCTGGGCTATCTAACCGACCTGTATTGCGACCCGGTTAGCCTTAGCTTTGCTTAGAGGAAAGGGCATGTTGAGAGGGAAACGTATAGACAGAAGAAGCCATAACACTTGTCAGACTAATTTGGCATGTGCGTTTAGACATAAATAAATATGCTATAAAATACAAAATTACTGCAAATGTAAGGATTTCTTTTTATATGCCTACAAAGAATGTAATTTTTATGCGCTATTTTATGTGTAAACATATTCATAGTAGTCTTCTCTTCATTCGTGCCGCACGATGTTATAATATTTTATCAGTTCGATAAAGTTAAGGGTTGTTTGAATTTGGATGTGGAATTATGTCAGCTGCGATGAATGACAGGCGATTGGAGATCACCATTATACTATTTGATTTACGGTGCCTTTCTTTGTTACTCAAGGGCTTACTCTGAACATTTTCTTTTCTGTGAATACCGGGGTCATTTAGTAAATCAGTAACCGATTGCGTCGAGTATGTTATGGCTTCACTATTGATTGTCTAAAAATCCCTCTGAAAGGCTCTTTTCCGCTGCGTAGTTGTGTCGTCCGGGTCATTTATCACCCCGATTAGGAACCCTTGCCCGGTTGAAACTTATACCCGGGTTGGATGTCACTACCGGGGATTTGGTCAAGAAAAATGAATTGTCGTCGATGGACGGCTTGTTTAGGGAAATTTTCGGCCATTTTGTTCATTGAGATGTGGTACGTGGATGACTTATGAATCTTGGATCGACATATCCTAACCAGGAAATTTAGGAATATCAGAGATACTTAAAGATAAATATAGAAAAACTGGAATGTAACGGAGAAAATAATTTCCATAGAAAGGTCAGTGAGTTTATTACGAATTTTGCATACAAGGTAGATTTTTTTTTCTCGTTTCCAATTATAGGCCCCATAGTAAAAGTTGCTAAGTTTTATGGTCTGATCATGCTTGCAGATTTTTTCGTATGACATTCATTACACCACGTAATAGGGCGTCTAAATAAATACAATTCTTGCTAATCAATTCGGCTTCCACAAAATCTTTGCAGTAAGGCTAAACATTTTGAAAGTCTTTTAAAGGATTCTCAAAATAATAATAATATTATTATCATACCTAATATCATTAGCTCATAGCAATGGCATCAATAGGTGAAATGACAGGATAGTGAAAACAGGTGATTTTGCCTTATTACGTACTCTGTCAAAGGTCTACGTCCGGCAGCAGACTGCAATAGGCTGATCTAAGAGACACTATCAGAGCGTATTATTACGTATGAGGTTTGCCAATAGTATATTTACGAACAGAGAGCCATCTGTCGGACAATTCAACCGGGCGCGTGTTGGACCGGACCGGATCATGACCGGACGAACGACGCGCCCGGTCAGCCGGACCGACGCGTGTGTACGGGTTATTAGAGAGATTGCATAACTATATGCCGTGTGATGCCAGCTTAGAATAGCATCACCCCACATCCTTTCCGCGGGTGTCGTAAGAAGCGACTAAGGGACTCGAGAGTATTGGTGTATTACATTTTTAGGCGACAGGCTGACAACCTGTCACTATAGTGATACGCATGTTTTCTGAAACAACCTTGGAAAGCAATCCTCAAAAATGTCAAAAGTGGCGTTAGCGACCGTATTCTTACGTTAACGCTCTGCCTACCCTGCAAGGGATATAGGCGTGATATATGTATGTATGTATGTATGCATAATTATGTTACTTTAGCAATGATTTTGAAAGATTCTTTTTGATACATACATACATACATACATACATATATCACGCCTTTATCCCTTGCGGGGTAGGCAGAGCGTTAACAGCCGTAAGAATACGGTCGCTATCGCCACGTCTGACATTTTTGAGTATTGTTTTCTAAGGTTGTTTTGGAAAACATGTGTATCACTATAGTGACAGGTTGTCAGCCTGTCGCCTAAAAATTGTAATACACCAATACTATCGAGTCCTTTAGTCGCCTCTTACGACACCCACGGGAAGGATGTGGGGTGATGCTATTCTAAGCCGGCATCACACGGCATTCTTTTTGATACCCGCGTTTTTAACAAATAGGTGGTCATCTAGAATATTTTTTAAAATAATTTACGTACTTTCAAATCAGAAATAACTCGAATAAATTATGGGCTTATCATGGTATTCTATTCATACGTCAGTCAAAGCAGCATTGTACGGTTTATACCCAGGCACTCTAAAATGCTAAAAAAAGTATATAGCAATTTTACGTTACATTGTTTATTTTAGCATTTTTTAAAACTGAATAATAATATGGATAATATTCCGTTCTTACACATATACTAAAATACTATTCGTCTAGTGTAAAGTCACTTTACCAAAATTTCCATTCAATCCGATATACAGATGCTGCAGTGTACCCAACACACTTTCCCTTTAGCCATTACAATTTCAACCCAATGGCAAACAGATAGAGCGTTTCAATACCGCAAAATAAGTTGGTTTTTAATTGATATTGGTATTCGGTGTATTGAACCGTATTGGACGCACGTGTGGTGTACGCTCAACTGAATAAAATCTGAATAAATGGACGGTTCAAACTATCTGAACTAAAGTGAGGTTCTACTAACTTGGTGACTGAAAAATAATTGCTTACGTATCCGAACTTTGTTACGAAGATTTTAATAACGCATTTAAAATTCTGATTTGTATTCAGTTAAGAAACGTGGTTTGGTTTCAGTAATTCCTAGATCGCTTGAGGTAACTACTGATACAAAAAAGTATCTTTAGTTCCTTGGAAGGAATTACTTAGAGAAAAGGGGTCTCTTTATTCGTCCTACTACTTACAAAATGTATTTATGATTATTCATTCAATCATTATATTAGAGAGATGACACTATCTCATATAATTGTATGAGCTGTTCTTCGAGATATATACTAAGAAATCAACCAATTATAGATTTTTTAAAGTGTATGACACACACTTGTGAAATCTCCTGTCCTTCCCAGCGTACCCTAATACCTGCACGCTTGATGAGCTCATGAAGGCCACAGAAAATACTGACCTGATAGATGGCTGAACTATGGGCACATAAAATCTAAATTTGCCATAGACACAATAAGAAGAAGAAGAAGAACAAGATAGACTGTATGAAGGCCCATCTCCAGCAGTGGACTATTGTGGCTTAGATTAAAGTATGAAGATCTAGAACATTTTGATCCCGAAAAAGGTGGTTAGAGTATGGATAGTACATACATAACAATAAACCTACTTAGGTTTCAATTCCTTTAAACCAGTAATTTACCTTCGTGTTGTATGGAAGGAAGCTGTATGATGTATGAAAAAGTATCATGTATGATAAAGCTAATTCGAAGTACTAAGTATGGATAGTACATACATAATCATGGATCTACTTAAGTTTCAATTCCTTTAAACCAGTAATCTATTCTTCTTCACTGGCCTGTATAAAAGCCAGTCGAAACCCAATATCCTTTGTGTTGTATGGGAGCTGTATGATGTATGAAAGGAGTCGCCGATGTGTGACCGATACGGCGCGTGCTCGGTCTTGTATTGAATGAGCGCTTAGATTGCTCTTGTCTAGGATCTACAGGGTGTTCTTAACTTAGGGTATTTTAAAACTACTGTTTGCAGCAACAATGTATAGCTGCAAGACGTATACTGCTGCATTCTTCTAATGGCATTCCGAAAGACAAGTAAAATATTCTTCCGCAAACAGGATTTGACCCTGTGACTATCGATTACTACGAACACACTCAGACACACGGTTTCGCGAGTATAGAGCTAGAGTTTTCCGATCAGTTTACAAAAAAAAATACAAATAAAACAGACGTAGGCCTCTCCTAGGGTACTCCACAAGGCACGTTCTCCCGCTTTCGCCATACAGTCGCTACCAGTCGTTTTCTTTAAGTCATTGGTCCACCTGGCCAGGAGGGCATCCAACGGTACGCTTCCCGAGGCGTAGTCTCCACTCAAAAACAAACATTATTCCTTCTTCCTCTTAGCCTTTTTCAACCATTTTGGTGTAGGCTTCCTTTCTTTTACGCCATTCTTGTCTGTCTTGCGCCACCTACATCCACTTGGAAACAGCCGATCTTTTAATATCATCACTTCATCACATTTGGGGTCTTCTTACAGGACGGTTTTTGTCCCCACGGTCTCCACTCACTTACACCACGAATCATATTGACGGGCTATATGGCCAAAACTTTAGAATATTGAAGGTCTCGTTAGCAAGCGTAGGGAGACCTTCAATAATCTAAGGCCAAAACAAACTTTATTATTATAATTTTAGCCTACATTGTCCCACTGCTGGGTAAAGGCCCCCCCTCTCTCTCTTTCCAGGCTTTTCGGTCTGCGGCTGTTTCTGACCAGTTCGGATCATATTCGACCAAGTAATCCCGCCAGCGCTTTCTAGGTCTCCCTCTGCAGCGACGCTCTTCTGGAGTATAATCGGTGGCTATTTATGCCCAGCTTTCGAAATAAACATAGTAAACTAATATTGTATCACCCTGTACAGTCAACCTGTGACATGTGACACGATGCCACTGCAAGTACTGGTGTGATTCAAGTCATCTATTGTGGCGGATCCGCTCCGCCGCGCGTTTCCGTATCAACTGTCATAGGTAAATACTGGGCTCACTTGGACGACACGTGTTTTGTAAAACAAGTAATTTTAAATGAATGTTTACTATTTTGTAGAAATATCCACAAGATAGCAATTTCGAATACTTGGTGTTTTAATCAAACACTAGATATTGATATTAACTTTTTATTAGAAAGCTAATTCAAACGAAACAAGCGGAAAAAATTCACGCCACCGATGGGACTCGAACCCACATCTTCTGTCTAGCCGGGTCAGATGTGTTAACCGTTACACCACGGTCGGCTCGAACCCGGGCGGCAAAATTGCAAAATAGTAAACATTCACAAATCGGAAAAAGCTCCACCTGTCGTCAACTTGTACAGACGTAATGTTGTCAGTTGAGTGACTATGTAGTCCTTCCTACTGCAAAGTCATAGGCGGCGCTGATGCCACTCGTAAGTGGTCAAGTAAGAAAAAATATATGAACGAAACAAGTGGATCACAATTTCGCCGCCCGGGTTAGAGCCGACCGTGGTGTAACGGTTAACACATCTGACCCGGCTAGTCAGAAGATGTGGGTTTGAGTCCCACGGTGGCGTGAATTTTTTCCGCTTGTTTCGTTTGTATTAGCTTTCTAATAAAAAGTTAATACTAAAATGATAGAATTTTTTTGAGTAACTCAAGGTCAGACTGTCATCGTCTGATTCATTAAGACAGTTGAAATCGAGAGCGAGGCGATTCTGACGGTTGATTGATACCCATTAATAGACGATTACTAACAAAACTGATCGGTTTTTGTCATTGGTTCAACATGAAGCCAATGGGTCTACTATTGCGGATCTCGCACTTGATGCACGATGCTAAAATATCGCAGCAATCTCTCAGATTCATACTAGTAACGTCACTCCTCATACTAAAACCCCACTCGACGGACGACGCTGCGCTAACGCTGCTAGGATTAAGTTTCTTGTATGGATCTGAGAGACCGATACGCTATTTTAGCGCTCCGTCGTGCGTTAAGTGTGCGATTCGCCTAAATATAACAGATAGATGACAAATAGACATTGTCAGAAACAGATACATAGTCATATCTTTTAGACGAAAAGAAAAACAGCACCCATTTAAAAAAAAAACAAGTTGGCTCTCCGAAAAATCTTCCGAAAAACTTTCATAACAAAAACGAAACTATAAAAACAATGCAAGACGCTAGCGAACTAATAGCATAAAGTTGGCAACTCTATATAAAGAGAGTCGATACTAAAGCAATAAATAATATCTGGCGTAAATAAGTACAAAGAATTTGGCAGTCGCTGTGTCCAGTCGAAAAGATGTATAAACACTGGATATGTTCTGTCCCGCTGCGGGTAGGCCAAAGTACAAAGCTATAACCAAAAAGATTTGGAGGTTAAATTCTGACAGTAGAGTCTATCGGGTCGTTGGATGAATTGATATCCCACAAGAAAAAGTGGCTCCCTCATCTAATGCACGAGGCTTTGAATTTTTAATGCATCCGTATCATCATCATTCATCATGCTTCTGTCAGTTGCAAGAAAATTTTGAATTCCATATACTAAATCCGACTTTGACGCATAAACCTGCGTCGACCGCAAGTTTCTCCTTCCGGAGTACGAAACCATTTTTCTTTGTGGACTATCAGGTGGTTCGGCCAGCATTTCCTAAACATACTTGGGACAACACAGTTCTCCATCGATAATCGAACCCGGGAGCTCAACGTCGCAGGCAGTCGCATTACTACTGCGCCACTTTTTGGAGGGGAGCAAGAGCTCACCCGTAAATATTTGTATGGTTGTTCAAACAACCAGCCCAATTACGCCCTTGGGGCGAGACTCAGCTTCAAATTTTCTGAGGCACTTGGGTTTTTTCAGACAGTCCCGCCCCAAGCGCGTGATTGGGCTTAGCAGTTGTTCTGGGCAGAACGGATAGAACTGATGTCCTTTCCAGTGTCTCTATGTATTGCGTATAGTCCAGTTTGTTAGCGCAAAACTTGGACAATAATCGCTAATGGAGCGATGCAGTGCCACAACTCATGTACCGCGGCGTTATTGCAGCTCTGTTATTGTCTAATGGAACTATATAGAGCTACCGATATTGCTCTTATATTGCTCTAATTTCGGTCGTTGTGCTGGAGAATTGGCTAATGCTTTTTCGTGATTAAGTAGTTGATGTGGGTATTCTACTCCCAATTGAAGTTTGGTATTGTGCGATTTTTGATTTACAGTCACGAACAGTTAGACATCTTTCACACTCAACGTCCAACGCAGCGCAAAAATAACGCTGCGCTAACAGATCCGTCTTTCAAATCCATACTAGAAACGTCACTCACTATACAAAAACCGCTCTCGATGGATATCCCAACGCACAACCACTGCGTTTCTTGACAACGTCATTTTGCCTGACATTTCGGTCATGCGTCGTGCGCTGTCACAGCGTTGGTTCAAAGTTATTTAAGCGTCCGTTTAATGTACGTCAGAAATGCGCTGCGTCGGACGTTGAGTGGGAATGAGGTCTTAGGAACCGTAACCTACCAAAACATCAGATGAAAAATAACTTCATTGCCCAATTCACCCTTATGCCGTCAATCCACGTATAAGCCAATTTTTCTTAAACTCCTCCCGAAGGAGTAGACACCGTCGAAATTCCAGACCACATTTTTTCCCATCCATTTCTCGCTGAAAAAAATCTCTCACGGACCCTTACAATCAATTCCGTGGTCCCAGGACAGAGGCCATTTTCGGAGGATTGGGGAGTCTAGACGAAAAAATGTGTAGACGAAGCTCCGTCAGATGAAACTGAAGTACCTATGAGACTAGCAGGTATGGGAAAGTAAGACCTGGAAAAAAATATTAACAGCAATCATTTAGAGTCGATTTAGAATGTTAAGAAATCTTCACCTATTTACACATTAGGCACAAAAATGATTACTCACCAAAATATTTTTGGGGTTGTGATCTAGCTCCGGTCGTATTCAAGAGGCGAAAACATTGACTGAAAAGGAATGGAAATTTCTTCGTCGACAACAGTACCTATGGCTCTTTTTGAAGATTATAGTTTAGCATACTAAGACCTGTATTTATAAACCGCACTCAATTCTTGAAATCGATCTTGAGTGCGACTTTGAGATGCTGTTAGTATTGGCTGACATTTTTCAAAATCACTCTTGAGACCGATCTCAAAGTTAAGTGTAGTTTATAAATACGGACCCTAAACTAAATGTGTATGGATAGCAAGGTTACTTCATCGAGTATCGTACCTTTTATTTGATTTGTCTAAAATATATAAGGATAAGGCAGAACTTATCTCAGCATCAATTTTTCGTTCCACAAACTCCATCTACCCCTTTTTTCTCCCACCAATGGCGTTTCGGGGGCTTATAAGTTTTTCGCCTTAGCTAATATTGTTAGTCCAGCCACGGAGCTCTCTAGGGTGGGATTTCCCATAAATTGAGCCAGTTAAGTGATTCGACCCTTTCAATCTTTCAATGCCTTGGCTTTGTATTTTTTATGGTCAGTGTTTGTTCATCATTTAGAAGCGGTTGTTTGATTGGTTGGTTTTAAGAGAGAGAAGGTTTTGAAATGGAGTCAATTTTTCGAATGGTGGTATTTCATATTGTGTGATCTATAAGGTCAACGAACAATCTGATGTCAACGAACAATCAACAAACAATCAACGAACTATTGACAAAGTATTTAAGCCTTCTAAGTAACCTAGGTAGAACATCCAGTCTATTTGGTAAAATGATGATAGAAACCTAATTTATCACCATAAATAGGTTGGATTGACAACTTGCAGCGCGTCCTCTGAAGCACGGAATCTGATTTTCTTACTCTACGGAATCTCTTTCAATCAGGTGATTTTATCTGTGATTTTGTTACCAAAGTGAGAATAATCTTAAAACGTGATTAACAAACTATCATCTTGGAGTCTCTTGTTCTCTGTTCTTGTCTTTTATTAAAAAAAAAAGAATCTTCGAGTCTTGATTTTTCTTCAAAACAAATCAATTTATTTCTTCTATCAATATTAACCAATTTGAGCTAAAAAATGTTACCCCATCTAAACCGATCCCTTATAAAAACACTCCAATCTCTAAAACAATTTTCCCGTAACTATATACAATTTTTCACGTCCGTATGTCCGTCTCGGACAATTGGGGTTGCCAAATAGCCGCTATTGACAAGGTTGCCAACCCAAAGGGTTGGGGTTACTTTTTTATAGGCGAATTTGTAAGTCGATACGTTTAAGTTATTTGGTTGTGATTTTGTTAGGGGTAGTTTTGTGATGTTTTCCCCCTTTTTTCGATAAAAACATATTGATACAATTTATTGTTCTTTTGCTCTGGTACTAGGTTTTTCTTTTAATTCGTCTTCTTGCATTATTCATTGAATAAAATGATAATTCTACAAGTTTATTTGGTTACAATAATTAGTAAAAGCGTCGGTGGCCAAGTGGTTAAGACACCGGTCTTACAATCGTGAGATCCGAGTTCGATCCCAGCCATGTACCAAAGTGTTTTTATTCACGTACATTTACCGACTACTTTTACGTTACTTTTTACGTTGAAGGAAAAACATCGTGATAAACCCCACATTTAAATAAAATTTGAATTCAGATGAAATTTGATTCTGACTTATCCTAAGATTCGGGCCAGGTTAGCCTGCGTGTTGCACAGGTCAGATGGCAGTCGGTCTGTGTAAAAAATGTTAGACCAACTTGGATCCACGTCAAATCTCTTAGGTAAGGTGTCCACCTGACCCAGACAAAAAAACGGGATAAGGCAAGGAAAATGGTAAATAAGTTATAGAATTGGCTGCTACTATCAAAGTCAAGTCACCAAAAGTCTATCGTGTATTATAAACTTCTCCCAAACCTTTAAAGGGTTAATGGTTAACCTCTAACCACCCTATAATTTGTCAATCCCAATCAGTATTTTAATGAACCCGGCGTAAAACGTTCCATCAATTTACTTACCTCTGATATCAGGGTCGTTACATTAGCAATTTTTCCCAATAACCTTCAGTAATTGCTTTAACCGAATGCCGTTTCTCACTCAATCAAGTTCTTCAGACTTTATGAGTTCCTGGTAGTGATGGGAAGGGTTAAGTTAAAAAATGTAATCAAAATTCTAACTTGGAACATTGATTTTGTTTTTTTTTTTTTTGTTTTTTTACTTTGTTTATCAACTATTTAAATCGAATTCGAATTTATATGATACTACCTACAATCTTAAATTAATGTTTCAAGTTACAAATAAAAGTAACTCTCTAGGTATTACAAGCAGCATAATGAATGAATTAAATGTGTTGTATGTATCGTATATAATTTTAAGCTTGATAAGATTGCCATCTGATCCCGTCTACCCGTAGGTTTTTGGACCTCCCATACAAAATGACCAGCCGACCGAGTCAGTTTGTATGGGAGGCCTAACAGTTTATTTTATATTTCGACCTATTTCGAATTATGTTTCATACATACATACGTACATACATATATCACGCCTTTATCCCTTGCGGGGTACGCAGAGCGTTAACAGCCGCAAGAATACAGCCACTATCGCCACGTCTGACATATATTTTTTTTGAGGATTGTTTTCCAAGGTTGTTCCAGAAAACATGTGTATTACTATAGTGACAGGTTGTCAGCCTGTCGCCTAAAAATTGTAATACACCAATACTCTCCGAGTCCCTTAATCGCGTCCTACGACACCCGCGGGAAGGGTGTGGGGTGATGCTATTCTAAGCCGGCATCACACGGCAGAGCCGGCATCACACGGCAGCTTACGTTTCGTTCGACGTACTTATGTTTCATGGGGTAAGTTATTCTGTTTCCTAGGTTGCTTCACCCCATAGAATATTGGCAGTATTTTTTTTTACAGTTTATAATACCAATTTACACTGGACTCCCTTACAAACGCGTCAGGTCCCCACTAGTGGTTGATGTCTTGAGAAACAAGACAAACAAACAGAAAGGTCTGATTTTCAAAATTCTTCATCTGCTCGTCACTACACTACCTTCCAGTCACCCTTGCAGTATTTCAGCGATTTATTTCTAAACCGTCTAACCTTATTTAAAGGACCGTTGAAATTGAAGCGCTGGATTGTGTGAAACGACGTCGCTGAAATTAGAAAAGAAAGGCTATAGAGGAAGCATTGTAAACTAAGTTAACCGATTGATCCGACTGCTTCGATTGATTGATATCAATTTTCTGTTACAAAGTTAATACAAACGAAGAAAGTGGAAAAAATTCACGCCACCACCAATGGAATTTGAACCCACGTCTTCTGCCTTGCCGGGTCAGTTGTTTCGACCGCTACACCACGGTTGGCTCTGTCCTGACTCGATAACAAATAGTCAGGTAGGTAAGTAGAATATAAAGTTTTATTTCGCTAATAAACTTTACTGGCCTCAGTTTGTTTCTTTACCACGCTCCTTCTATCTTTCATATTTTATCATCTGAGACATCTCGGAATCAAAAATTTAAATTACGAACATTCTTCACTCGTTCGGCGCGAGAGTTTATTACGATCGAAAATTGCGGCTTTCGGGAAATGAATGGGTTTCGGTTAAAACTAATTTTGATTCTGCGCCATTGCTGTCCTTGAAATTGCTATTGGACAATTTTGAATTAAAATTTAAATTCAAAGATTTTCTGCTCTAGCTCATCTAGATGAAACGTTCATCTCGAAAACTGCGTGTTGGTTAGTCTCATCATTAGTTATCCCGACGCATAATATCCTAAACCCTAAAAATGTCCTAACCGCGTAATAACCAAAACGTTTAATGATCTAAACGCTCAGACGAAGAATTTTAGTGAGTATGACAATATGTACTATAAGAATTGTCTTTATAGTCATAATTACATAATGCAAACAATTTGAATAAAAACTCCACATATGAATAATCTATGTACCTATTGACTATCTTTAAAATAGAAGCATTTCTAGATTTCAATAACACCCAAAAAGATACAACCCAAAACAAAATCATTCATAAACTAAGAAAACTACACCCTTACACACGAAAAAGGAGAAAATTATCTTAAAAAATACGATGCAACAAATCAAAGGCAGCGCCATAACGCCGAATGGACTGCCACTGTTGCCAGACGTAAACTTCTTCCCGAAACAATATGGAGAATATCGAGGAAATCTCCTTATCGGACCGTGGAGGGCAAAACGGCAAATAAATATACAGATAAAAATAAAGTTATTTTTCCGAACGTCGAATAAAACAGACTGTGTGTTACACCGAAGCGTAATGTATGCATGACAAATGTGTGATGACACAATATAAAAAAAACTAGTAGGTTTATGCTTACACTGCTACCTAGAAAAGTTGAGATCTTTAACGATATAGGTAATTAGTGTCATTGACTTTTATTTCTAGAAACATTTTGAAAACTCCGGCTTTGTAATAAAAAACAAAGGCGAGTAATAATAAAACATTAACATAATTGGGAATACAGTTTGAAGTTATAATGCTGGCTGTAGATGAAAGAGTGAGACGATATTTGGCTGGTATTTTAATGAACGTTGCGTCGTGCGCTTTGTCAGCGCAGATGATCCACGCACGTGGTTCACTTTACTTCTAGCGGTTCAGATGATGTGAGTGAACAACACGTGGATCAACATTTCTCGCAACTGTGCGAACAAAGTGCGCTACGCAGCTATCTTATTCATAAATAACGCTATTCGGAAGTCGCTTTTTCGTCTAGATCCAGTGAAAAAGCTCATAAGTATTATGCGTAGGTGCATGCATACATAGTAGGAATCAAGTGCAATAGAGGGAATGTCCCAACTACGTTGTCGTGCGTTTAAAACATTACATGTGCAAATATTTTTCTAAGGTTAGGATCGCCACGGTGTAAGCAGCAGCCTACGAAGTGTGGATGGCCAGGGGCGAGCGGGTTATTCGGTCCACAATAAACCTGCCCTCTTGTCCATAAATATCCCTGTTCGGAAGTCGCTCTGTTAGTGGTCGGATGTTTTTTCCCAACCACTTTTATTTATTTATCGGGCGCGGATGGCCGATGGGGTTGGTTGTAAGAAAAAAGTTTGGTGAAGGGAAAGTTTGGTCTTTTTATGTAGAGTGTGGTTGATTACATACACATATCACGCCTGTTTTCCTTACAGGGTAGGCAGAGCGCTAACGGCCATCAGTCGCAATCGCCACGTCTGACAAATATTTAGGGCCCCTTCAGATGGTTTATGTATCACTGTAGTTGTCAGCCGGTCGCGTAATGTTGTAATACACATGAAACCCTCGAGTCCCTTAGTCACCTCTTACGACACCCGCAGGAAAGAAATGGCGTGATGATATTCTAAACCAGCATCACACGGCTTGATGATGCGGTGTGAAATATCAAGTTTTGGCACTAAAATGATCAATATAAATATATTAAATAGGTACGTAATCTCCTGCGTTTAATGTGCCCAAGTAAGTGGTACAATTTTTACGAATTTGACCTTATATGTATATGACAACTTGCGAATAATTTATTTGATAATATCACAATGTAGTATCAAGTAAAAAATATATTGTGCAGAATCTTATGTTCCATAAGTCTGACCGATTTAACATTTCCATCCAAAACCTTCATTTATCACTGCTTTTTAACATTCCGATACACTATAAAGATATCGAAATACCATGTTTCCCATTGCCTGAGGCACTGTGAATTCGTTTTTATAGGGAAAAAATCGCCATCACGCCGCCCCTACGATTCGTGTTACAAGCTTCCGAATAAAAGTGGCCATAACTCTCAACCCCTTAGGGTAGCGGGTTTGTGGCCGCTTAAACAGCAAATTGAGATGCTTCGATTTTGTTAGATACTTTGACATGAAGTTGCCGATAGTTGACAATACGTAAAATATAAGTGAATGGAGACATTTAATATACAGATACAGATACAGAACATTTATTGATAACAGTTGTTACATGTCACATTTCAAATATATAAAAATATTATAATATAAAAGTGTATAAATTATTACTTCATTAAATAATTCCAATTACAATAATTATGAAAAATAAATTCAATTCTATATAAAATAATTACAAAATGTAGTCAAATGTGCTACATTACTTAACTAGCATCTATTGGACGCACTGGTTTGCCTAGGAGCTCGTCAACGTCGTAGAATTGCTATACAATGCCTGGTTAGATTTCGGGTTTATTTCTCACGGTTTTATTAGTTAACTTACTTATCTAGTTCGCCGGCTTGATGACTTAAAGTGATTCTTGGTCTCCGATACGAGATTTTGCCACTTTTTTCGGTCTTGTGCATCCGCTTCAATTGCATAACACCTGTTTGAGTACTCAGAAATGTAATGCAGCTGTAGTAATATCTATTCAGTTTTTCACGCATAAAGTAAAAAAATTGCAGGTTGATTTTACCTATGTATTAACAAAAACACAGAACATAGAAGAACGGTACTATATAGGAGAACTTATCGGAACCGATTTACAAAACACATGTACACTCTTTTACTTCATTAATAGTCTCAAATCGCGATAATCATCGCTGTAACTTTCAATTTTAAAATCGCGGTTGTTGACCCTATTCAACATCATGATTATAATAGGTTCTTATCTACCGACAAATTTATTTTATTTATTTTCTTTTGAGTTCCCCATATAACGACACTGTATAAATATTTTAAAATGTATTGTATATTATTTGTATATATTGTATGTTCTTAGGAAAACAGCTGGTAGGTAACTAAGCAATATTTTGCAGAAAATATTATGCGTCTCGGCAAAACTGTGGCGAAAAATTAAAAAAGCAAACCCGACACCTAGTCGGAAAATTTGTATCAACTAAAATTATTTACTGTTTACCTACCAGCTGGCCGACCTTTATATTTTCTAAAATCCCAACAAAGGAATTCTGTGCTTTTATAAAATTAAAAACGTAGAGCTTGTAATGATATTAAAATTCAACGCTTACAGTGCAGGCAGACATAATATTTGCTTTAGCAGAAACAGGGCGGAACTCAGAGTATGACAATGTCATTATTACAGTTACAATTGTGTCAGTTCGTTAGTTGTTAGTGTCAGAAACCTGCTACTTGTAGAAGGGGGTTGAAAAATTCTGACACTAGGGTTCACTGAACTGTTGAACGACTGGTGTCCTACACGAAAAGAGAAAAAGCTACTTACAAATTTAATTAAAAAATAAATTAATTGAAATATAATGGAAGCACATTATACATGCCTATTACGTTTAAAAATACGTTTTTTTTTAATTGGTTCATACGTCTTTAACAGAATGGTTTATCCTCAATAAAATTGTCCCTGTCGGTTGACTTCTCTTAAATTGTTTATAGTACCTAACCATGAATGCAGATTTAGCCGTTTCAGTCAACCTTAGAAGTATATCTAATTCCAATAACGTGAAATTAACCATTATAAGCGGTCTTCTACTAGGTACTACGTTCTACTAGCAGCCTCCACATCATTCATGATTCGTATAAATCGTAGACAAAACATGTCGCTACATCCTGAGTACGTCCCTGTCGCTTTCCAGCGCACCTTCATAAACTAATTAAAATATTTCTCGGTATATTTAATTAGTGTTTCTGGCCCATTTGTCCCCGCGGCTCTAAGCCCAGGTGTGTTATTTGTGCAACGTTACTTCAGATTTGGCGTGCCGAGGTTTTATTTTGATGATGTCATGAAAATAAGGATGTATGGGCTAGGGATAGGTTTTTATATACATATATCACGCCTTTCTCCCTTGCGGGGTACGCAGAGCGTTAACAGCCGTAAGAATACGGTCGCTATCGCCACGTCTGACATTTTTGAGGATTGTTTTCCAGGGTTGTTTCAGAAAACATGTGTATCGCTATAGTGACAGGTTGTCAGCCTGCCTCCTAAAAAATGTAATACACCAATACTCTCTAGTCCCTTAGTCGCCTCTTACGACACCTGCGGGAAGGATGTGGGGTGATGCTATTCTAAGCCATCACACGGCTAATTTTATTTTGATGATGTCGTGAAAATAAGGATGGAAGGGTACGGCGAATCTCACACTAGACGCTGGTACAAAAGAGACAGGTCTCTCGCTCTCTTGTCGTGTTGGACACCGAGTCATCCAACGACCTAATGAAACCTAGAGTCAGAATTTTCCAACCGTCTCCTACAAGTGGCAGGCATTTGACATGGTTGTGTAACGACCGCAGTCTAATTAACGTGCCCTACGAAACAGGTATACTGCATAATAAATGTAACAGAGACACATGCTAACGCAAGTTTATGCGTTGTTCCTGCGTCAGCGTCCTCTTTTTGTGTAGAGAATTTGAAATTTCTTTGCATCTGACAGATGCGCTAAAAATGCGCAGCGTCGTACGTGGAATGTGCGAACCACCTTGGGATAAGGTGCAGTATAACCAACTTTGCAGTCTATTGAGCTTGGGAGTGAAATAATGTCATCTCACAGCTGGGATGATGATAGTGGTAAAAATTTCAATGCTTGAGTAGAAAAAAAAAACCTACTAAAAGATTCATGCAGTCTTTTTCTTTGCAAAAAATAACTAAATACTTATCCCATGACGATTGGAATAAGTATACCTATGTCAATTTTTATGCCGTGTGATGCCGGCTTAGAATAGCATCACCCCATATCCTTCCCGCGGGTGTCGTAAGAGGCGACTAAGGGACTCGAGAGTAATGGTGTATTACAATTTTAGACGACAGGCTGACAACCTGTCACTATAGTGATACACATGTTTTCTGAAACAACCTTAGAAAACAATTCTCAAAAATGTCAGCCGTGGCGATAGTGGCCGTATTCTTACGGCCGTTAACGCTCTGCCTACCCCGCAAGGGATAAAGGCGTGATATATGTATGTATGTATGACAATTTTCATGGTAAATCTTTGATCCCATGCCTACTTACTTATATTTGTTCTTAAACAAATTATTTCCACACCAAATAGTAACACAGGTAGCAATAGAGACAACAAAAGTAAATTTTAAATTCTTATCATTTTCTTAACACACCGACTTCTGAACTGTAATTCTTCTTCTTCTTATCGTGTGGGACACCGATCCGTCCAACGACCCCATGGACCCTAGTGTCAGAATTTTTCAACCGCTTTCTACATATAGCAGGCTTCTGACATGGTTGTGTTACGACCGCCGTCTAAGTGATCATAGACAGCAACCGGGACCTACGGCTTAACGTGCCATCCGAAACACGGAACCATCTTACTTACGGTCAATCGGGTGGTTCAGCCCGCAATGTCCTAACCAGACTGGGAACAAATTCACAAAGTGATAAATATCAACTTTGTGGGTGACCCACCGAGAATCGAACTCGGAACCTTCTGCGTCAAAGGCAGTCGCACTACCACTGCGCCACATCGGTCGTCGTGAACTGTAATGACAATCAGTTACAAATCGCTTAAACGTACTGTGACCCAAATAAAAGCGGTTTTTTTGAAAGAAAAAAGGCCATCGCACACCTGGACTGGAGCACATTATTTAATAATTTTGTTCGCGAACGGCCGCCTAATGACAATTTTATAGCAAGTAAGTTACCTTCAAACGCCTTTTAGGTAAACCTATACGGGCTGGCAACATTTTTATGTTGTACGAAATGTTTTGTTTGTGAGAGAAAGTAAAGATAGAAAAGATATGTGTACATGGACAGGATTCAAACCCAAGATAATAATATAAGGTCTATATTGCAGAGACGCCACGCCTATTGCTGTATCGGTAAAAAATTATCGCTTCTTTCGTAAAGATTAGATTAGATCAGATTCACTTGTTTCACATAACCGAAATGGAGGGATATGAAGGTAGGCCAGCTAAAAATAGACATAAGTAACTTATCAAGTAATTTTAAAAAGGACTCTTTATTACTTTTTTACATAATATTAACGTTTAAAAAGAATAAAAGATTCCAACAACTTTGGTACCCTATACCTTGATTTCAGGGATGTCCTCCATATCCACAATCAAAAATTAAAATTATCTGTTGGCTGATTTCAACCGATGGGCGGTAGAGGGCGCGGGTTCTTGAGTGGAGACAATTTGTGTACCACAATAGTGACAGGTTGTCAACCTGTTGCCTAAAAGTTGTAATACACCTGTAACCCTCAAATCCCTCAGTCGGCTTTTACGACACCCACGGGTAGGAAATGGGGTGATGCTATTCGTCATAATTATTAGCAAATACCCGACCACGCAAAGCTGCACAGTTCAACGAGTGAGCCGGGAAACACGACCGAACGGAAAAATTGAGTTTGCCAAGTCGATTTCATTTTTCATTAATTCATCTTCTCCGAGGTCGGTGACTAAGATGTAGAGAAGTGCTGGAAATGACATGAATACAAAAATATCATCGGGCGATAAAAAGAAAGTGAGACATGGTTTACGACGTTTGACAATGTCGTCCGTATGAAAAAAAAAAATAAACACCGTCAAAACACGCGTCTATTATTTCCTGTTAATGTTTTATGTCGTGTAAGATCAAGTCGAAAAACGAACCAGACTTTTTGGAACTATGTTGTGATTTGAAATAAAGATTTTCTTTAATCCTGTAGTTAATTAATTAATCCTGTAGTTAATCCTGAAGTAGTTATTATAAATTAAAGTGAAAATAATTAAATCACAACCGGCCCTCAATATTTGCCAGACGTGGTGAAAGTGACCATATTTTTGCGGTCGTTAACTTTCTGCCTACCCCGCAAGGGATAAAGGCGTGATGTATGTATGTGTGCAAAAATAATTTTAAATTGTTTCTCAAATGCCGCGTATTTAACGGCCGGTCGCCGTAAATTATTTCATTTTTCATCAAGAAATCAAAACGCTACGTATTTTACTACGAAATCGCTTCGTAGCATCGAAGCTACAAATGACTACGATACGACTACGAACCATTTCTGTACAAAATACAACCAATGACCTAGGCTCTTCCAGAATTCTAACTCCACGTCTTTCCTACCGATATCCGTCCTTCCTATTTCTATATAAAATTTCCCTGAGGGTACTTTTTTTTAATATACTTTTTACATTTTTCCTACAGCCTGTTTAACCCCCAAACGGTGGCTAATTTCAGGAGATGGCTGATAAATTATTGATGGTACTTTTTGATCCGAACTGTTTGTCTTTTATGTTAATTTTTTTAATCCCCTCTCGGAGTATGATTTTTTAATGAAGGATGATATTGCCTCGTTTCGCGATTGGCTGATTCGGGGCTGGATAGATTTTTTTCCTTTCTCTTTTCTACTTCGCGTTGTTTTTATCTTCTTTGTTCCTGACATTTTTCTTAAAGTTTTAAATCATCTTCAAATATTAGGTATCTATGTAGATAAATATTATTCATCTACGGTTTGAGCCAAATTAATCTGGTTAAAAGTTCAATGACCCCTGTCTAGGTCTAATGATGTACGATAAAACGGCTGCCACTTCTGATTACCAAAAGTTTGAATGAACTACGATGAGAGATGAATGAACTTTCAACAAAAACATACAAATATCACGCCTTTATTCCTCACGGGGTAGGCAGAGCATTAACAATCGTAAACACAGTGGTTATCACTAAGTCTTACAAATATTTGCATGTCGTTTTAGATAAGTCATCTATTACCAAGTAAAGTGACAAATTGACAGCCTGTCGCCTAAAATTTAACCCTCAAGAACTTTAGTTGCCTCTTACGACACCGACGGGAAAAAATGGAGTGATGCTATTCTGAGCCGGCATCATACGGCATAAAAATTATTCCAGATTTATTTAGTAGTAGCATGGGACACTCAGCTCTGAGACCGATCGCAAAAGCGATATTGACAAATGTCAGGCAGTACTAATGACATTTCAAAATCGCACTCAAGATCGATCTCAGAGTTGAGTGTGGTTTATTAATACGGGCCTGAGTAGTGTATTATAAATTACCCGGGTAAAACCCTAAGTATAAATAGTGATTTCAAGTCGCAACAACAGCGATCACATGCTTCTTGCTTATAGCGGGAGTTTTTAACTCGCGCGCAGATTTATAACAACACCGCACATTGATGCAGCACTTAGCTTACACACCATGCTACTTTACACCCGGTGCGTTTAAAACGGGGATAAAAGTTCATTGACCCCTCATGCAAAATGATGCATATGACAGTTTAGGTCACTTTTACAAGCTTATCAAAATGTCTTTGTCGTCTTTAAATATATTATACGCGTAAGGTGGCAGTTGTTAGTTAGATCTCATACTATGTATTCCGAGTGGTTTATCAGACTAAAACTCCAGTTATACTTTTACTTTTACGCAGGTCTACTAGTATAGACCACAAATAGTACTATTTACATGTATTCATAAAATTGTGATCATCAAATTAATTTTTTTAACCACCTTTAGATCCTATTGACAATTTTCATTTATGAATTAAGTACCTACACAGTAAAATAAATTTCACAACGATGTGACTTAAAGAGAGCGGCTGGTAGCAACTGGATGGCGAAAACGGGAGCTCGTGCCTAATGGCGTATCTTGTGGAAGGCCTACGTTCAGCAGTAGACTGCTATAAGCTGATGTGACTGATGTGTATTTTTAGAAGTATATTGTAATGAGCGATTACGTCTACAAGATAATACTTGGCAGGATACACCTATTTTTTTTAAATAATAATTTTATCATCTCATTAGCCAGGTATCCCAGTGTGTACACGCGATGCATAAGGGTGGTTTCACACGAGCGGTGATGCAATCGCGCCACTAAGGCCACCTTAGACACCATACTTTATCCGCACTCACAATTAGTTGCCACGAGATGGCAGGTAAAACTATACTACAGGGGAAACTGTGGAGTCGCTGTTTGTTAGAAAAAACTGCAAGACTAATAGAGGGCTAAAATATCTACCCAAAAATCTAAGGGCTGAATAATATAATAAGTAATAACCCTTCAGATATCTTCCGAGATATCTTCAGAAACTTTAAAACTGGGTGAAATGCCAAACTACGGCAAAGTCTGAAAGATTGCAGAATCCGGGAATCCTGGTCCAAATTAAGACAAGACCAAAGAGACCAGCGAGCTGATTGTCTTATTTTCATCGGCTTCTAGCCGATACCGAAGGAAGAAGCCGATTGGATTTAATTGGGAAATTCGATAATTTATCAAAAAAATTATTGATCTGAATAACTCATCGACGCCAGTCTGAAAGAATAGTTGCTCCCAAATTGGCTTAATCTATCTGAAATTCTGTGGTGAATGAACAAGCCGCAGGCCAAGGCCCCAAGTCTGCTATTTTTTGTCATTGTAACGCCATCGAAACTCAACTTTGATTCCATTGCCATTGTGATTTTTTTATGCTTGAAACTGTTAGCAGACTACGAAGTGACCGAAACCATTTAACTGAGATCCATTCGACATCCAACTGAAACGGTTTTCATTTAGCAGACTTAGGGCCCAGGTGCGTTCCTACATTTGCACTGCGCTCAACGATCCACGTGCCAAGTGTGAAGACTGTGGAAAATACCCTCAGAGGGAGGCCCATGTCCAGCAGTAGAATTTTGTTGGTGCTGAAGTTAGAATGTATTATATACTACAAGTCTTACGTACTACAAGTCGAACTTTGAGAGTTCTGAAAAAGTACGCTTATTAATGATATAAAAGACGGACGTTTGACGGTCATCCGTATTGACCAGAGTTGCGAGTATTATAATTTTATGAGTATGATTCCTGATTGCACCACATAACATTGAACCATTTAACATTTAACGTTTGTACCATATAGTTTCCCTGCGCACATCATGTCCTCTGGATCTCTCAAAGGTTGACTGGCAGAGATCCCTTAATGGGATAAGTCCGCCTTTGTGCCTACAAATTCCATTAGTTTAGTTAAGTTTTTTGTAACTACTTCTTGTTTCGTACAATAAAGTTATTACATACATACATTGAAAAGTCACTTATAATACCTGCCCTACCGTCTCCACTCCATCGCTATTCGTCTTGCAAAGCGCTTCAGTGCTGAAGTCGTTAGTAACAAACTCCACACATTTGTGTCACCGGATACAATCCCATTATAATTTTAAATTTTAAGCCCATTTATTTATGTGCCCGCCCAATCTGGCGGCGAAACAATCTTTGATGCGCTTTTGATATCTTTAAGCTGGAAAAATGTTCATAAAGCGAAGTTGACGATGTGGCGCAGTGTCAGTACGACTGCCTGTGACGCAGAAGGTTCCGGGTTTGATTCTCGGTGGGTCACTCACAAAGTTGATATTTAACACTTTGTGTATCTGTTCCCAGTGTGGTTAGGACATTGCGGGCTGAACCACCCGATTGTCCGTAAGTAATATGGTTTCGTTTTTCGGACGGCACGTTAAGCCGTAGGTCCCGGTTGCTGTCAATGATCACTTGGGTGGCAGTCGTTACACAACCATGTCAGAAGTCTGCTACTTGTAGAAGGTTGTAGGTTGAAAAATCCTGACACTAGGGTTCATCGGGTCATTGGAGGACTCGGTGTCCCACTCGAAAAAAAAGAAGAATAGGTCCGAAGAAACTTGATTCGCCGCGACACGCAAACAAGAAGAAGTTATTTCATTTAATAATTTTTAACATTGGCAATATCGCGATTTCATACTCCGTGTAATTAAGTATCAAACATCGAGGGCGAGAATTTTATACAATGCAACGGGTCCCCCGAGCGAAACACTCAAAAAAATCTCAAGCAATCTGTTGATTAGCTACTTTTTTTATTTTTGGGGGCGACATTAAACACAGCTTAATCGCCCCTTACCAATCCCACAGGAAGTTCGAAGGGGGGGCAAATTGGGGGGGTGAAATACTCCAAATTAATGACAGTTTAAAAAAATTAAGCCCCTCAGGCGACGAGAGAAATGCACCAATGTTTGACGAACTCTTCAATTTGCAATTTTTTCCATGTTTATTTGGATAGTTTATGCGAGACTGTAACATGTTGAACATTTGATTGACGTCACAAACATCAGAAATGTTCATTGATAAGAAAAAATGCAGTAACAAATCTAAAATCGAATTGCTAAGCAAAAATACTGCTATATTTATCTGGATATCGATGACGGATCAATATGTAGTTGATACTATCTGCTCGTCTTCTTCATCGAATCGATGGTAACAGTTTCAACCTTTCTGACCAATATTTGAATTGAAATGTCCCTTGGGTTTGCCTCTTGTAGGTTCTGAAGTGTACAGGGGTTCGGGCATTTGGGGTAGACCAGTAGGTGGTCCATTGTTTGACTACCTGATGATTATCTGCGATGCCTTGGCACCATGAGTTTTTGACAACAACTTTTTGTCTAATATAAGCTACCTAATGCTACTCTAGCAAAGCAGTCATTAAAAAAATATGCTGATGGTTTTTCGCTATTATAAGTAAATACTGAAAACATAAAAATCTTCGTTATGGGAATCTGCTGTTTTGCTAGATACTGGTACTTATCCAGCTCTTCTTATCTTGCCGTGTGATGCCGGCTTAGAATAGCATCACCCCATTTCTTCCCGCGGGCGTTGTAAAAGGCAACTAAGGGACTCGAGGGTTTCATGTGTATCACAATTTTAGGCGACAGGCTGACAACCTATCACTATAGTGATACACGAACCATCTGAAAGGACCCTCAATACTTGTCAGACGTGGCGATAATGACCGTATTCTTACGCTCGTTAAAGCTCTGCCTACCCCACAAGGGATAGAGGCGTGATTTGTGTTTGTGTATGTATGTATGTATGTATGTGGTACTTATCCTTTTTTAAATTATCTGCAGAACTTATTAGCTAATTACGCCATCACATTAACTGCTGCATCTCATTTTAACAAACAAAAGACAACCTCAAAACACAAACGAAAATCCCATAGCTCTGGATCCAACATTCAGAAATTCAAATTCAAAAATTAGCCATTACTGGAATTTCGATTCGAAAGGAGCATCCAATCCCATAGCGGCATATTTCGAAATTTCTGTATTTATGCAAGTTTTTTCGAACATTAATTCGGCAGATGGATTTGAGGGGGTAAAACCCCCCTTGGGGTGGGGGGTCGCATTATCTATACGGCTGTCATCTTTTTCAATGCTTTCGAAATGTAAATACGTCGCTTAAGATTATCGTTTTTGTGATAAATAGGCGTTTTGTTTTTCGTCGCGTTTGGGAAAAATTTACTCATCGTAATGTTATAGCTAGTTATAAAAATATCAATAATTAAGGCAACATGATGAATTTTCTTCGATATTTTGTCAAAAAAGCCCTCTTCGTTTATATATGTAAATTATCTTAAGTTACTTAGATACTATTGGTTGCTACCAAATATGGAGTGCACTGTACACACACATTGAAAAAGAAAACGCAACGTCCATTGCTGCACATATTTTAATGTCCGTTTTGTGACGCACGTGTCCGTCAAATGCAAGGAAACATTGAATTTCCATACTAAAAATTATGTAATCTGCCGTAACAACTTATATGTATAATATCGGCGAAGAAGCTGGCTGAATAGAAACTCCTTGGCAGTATGGCCATATACTACTTTTGCCTTTCCCATATGAAAACAAATGAAAGTAGATTTGCAAGAACTGTCAAATGAGTAGGCGCTTGGTAAAATTGTAAATCAAATCAATTATGTGAGGAAATCATGAAATAATGTGATAACTAATATTGTAACAAATGTGAAGAGACAATACAAGAAGATAGTTGAAAAATTCTATGGTTTTCCTTACAAAACCCCGCAAAATATCAAATCCTGATTGAACGACTATACATTATTACAATACTCTTCTCTTTTTCACCAATGAACGACAAGCTATAATTTCTGTTTTAAACTGATATTACCATCCACTTTATTTTGAAAACGGTTCATGTGCATCGTAAAAATCAGACATCCTCAATTTGAAATTGGGTTTCTCATCATTACAAAAAAACTCAATCTAAAAATGAAGGAAAATTGCAAAGATTTCGGCTGACATTAGCATTAATCCTGAAACGAACGGCTACCGGACTTAATCGACCATGAAAAAGACCATAAAAATTAACAAAAAAACAATAGAATTAACATAGAAAACATCTGTGCCTAAAACGACTACTACCGGATCCCCTACTACGAATCGAAAGTCGAAATCAGGATGTCGGTGTATTACGAAAAAATATCCGTCACAATGTTTATGTCCGCAGCAAAGCCCTATTAGACACGAATATTCTAAAAAGCAAAAATAGTTTACTTAAGTACATAAAATTTAAAAGAGGGATAACCCTATAACAGACTCATCATAAGTTACCCCTTTGAACTTGATATGCAGATTGGATGGTTTTGCATTGCTTTCTTTCTTTTATCTTATTTCGTAGTTTCCATCAGGGGCGTGCGGTCCATAAAGGCAAAAAAGCACTGCTTACCCTGCGATTTTCACCCGCAACCGCACGCACCCGCGTTACAATTTAATAATTAATTCATTTTAATTTTTATTATCTTAGAAAAACACTTTGTCGTAAAATGGGACGCAATTACTGTTACGCGCCACTATTGGCTGAATATCTCTCAAGTACGAAATGTCAATCAAAGGAAATGGACTCGCACGCTGTTTCGCGCCACTATTCGCTGAATCGAAATGTCAATCAGAGTAAGTAGACTCGCCCGCTGCCTAAAAGTATGAATGTGTGAAATCAACGTAACTACATTGTAGGTGTGACCTTTTTACACACACAAATGTTGCAATGGTGCATTAGTAGTAGTTTTTTGTGTGGCGGAGTATGAAAGCTCAAGAGGCAGTACCTACCTTAGCAACATTTCAACTACAAAACCAAACGAATTTTAAAAAGTAAATCACCGTAGTCATCCGCTCGCAAAACGTGCGTGGTGGTGTGTGAGGGATTTTAGTGCGTATCCGATGTTCGTGTATTTACAAATTGCAAATAACCTCCATTATTTGATGCGTATTGTTTACTAATTGTTTTCGTTGTTATTTAAATTGTTACTAATTCTTTTTGTTGTTTTGACAAAATAAGAATGAGGTCTGTGTTGAAATAAGTTTATACAGATGACATGATTGTGTTTACAAAAAGGGCACCAGTTTTTGGAAAAAGTTTTATCATAATGTGATCTGTGTGCGATAGAAGCAGAGAAGGATGTGTACCCGATTTGGAAATGACACTCACAAGAAAGGTACGTTTGCAAATTGGCTCGCAATGTTTTGTATATAAGGTACCAATATAGTTAGATAATTTTGTTTGTTTATTAATGTGACGTTTGCCATGATGAAATCCGGTTAATGTTTCGTTTCCGAAACACCTTCAAAACAACTACATAAAAAAATTTGAAAAGCATCTTTGTTTTACCTACTGCCTACCCAGTGATGAAACCCTGTGCACGCCACTGGTTTCCATAGGAAGGTAATCAACCATAATTCCAACGAAATTGTTATTTTAAAACTCAAACTTCTCTATTTTTATCTATACAAAAAAATCTTTTGAATATCTGTTGTCATAGACTGTTGAAGGTCTCGCTGGCGAGCGCTAGCGAGACCTTCAATAATCCAAGTCTGTGGCGCTACGTACGTTCACTTCATAAAACTCACTTGATTCTCGCTCATAAACTCACTGCCTACAACTAGTAGTGGTACTTCTTTTAACCGCATTGATTCCTCTTCTCTCACTCCCCTGGGGATGAATTTATCCGGCAAAAAGCAATAAACATTAAAAATAAAATGGCGGATCCACCCCCGATTGTGCGACTTTAAGTAGAACTTAGTTGCAAGCCTCTGATTTGGATTCGTTCGTTTATGAAAATTACTGATTTCAGATTTCTATCGGGTCGTTTCGTCGTTTTTTTGTTATTTTTTTGTATGTCCATTGAAACTTGCGTGTGATTATTTCTGGTATATGCAAAAAAAGTTTTATTGAACAAGCCTAGTTATGATATGATCCGCAGCCGTGACTTCAATTTTCTCTACACACTTGTAGACAACATACTTGTTTTGATAAAATCCATACGATTTGACACTTGCGAAGTCTTCTCGCTCGCTAGATAAGTCTTTACACTGTGTGCATCATAACGGGGTAGATATAAACATATCAAACTAGAAAAACTGATAAGAACGTATGAATTTCTATCAAACTGAGTAGAATTTATACGATTGCGAAAACGTTATGAATGTGTATAGTAACACAGTATAGTAGGTACGTTCTATTTTTTATTGGCAGAATGAAACGGAATCCGAGACCAAACTGGAAAAAAAAAACTTGGTCAATAGTAACGCAAACTGAGAGCGTAAAAAATGCAACAGTCTCAAAAAAATCGCTACCTTCAATTTTGGATTGTTCGTGAGTGACGCGGAGAGACTGTACCTACATCTTGCAATTTTTGGAAGTTGTGAACCAAAATTTTACGACACAGAGCACAAACAATCTCCCAAACCAATATCCTGACCGATGGTTGCCATTACCGCCCCCTAGCGGCAGCCATAAACCCCATAAACCGAGGCAAGGAAGGTCTTATTAATATATGTTAGCGAAGACAGTAATGATCGGTGTCGATTACTGCGATATTGGGAGATATTGCTAGTCTGTGGGGAAGGAGATTATTGGAAGATGCTCTGTTGTTGTCTTTAGAAGCGTGTCTTAATTTTTTTTTTTTTTAAGTTTTTTGTGTCTCTTCTTTGTCGTGTCAAAGGATCATACTTATATTTTCGATTGCCAGTATTAGGAGACCGCAATGGCTGCTTTTCTATTGCTGTGGCTCTACAACTTGGGCTAAATAAAACAGTTTTCTTCTTTTCTCTTTGTGCGGGATACCTAGTCAACAAACGACTCTGGTAGAAACTGACAAACCATAACTGGTATTTCTGCAAGCACCGCTAACAAACTCAGCAAGGTTTGTCGAGAAAATCTGGCAGATATATGGTTATATTATAAGACTAGCAACTTCTATGCACGACTATGTAGACGAATCACTATTGACTGATTCCACGTCTTTCTTCTCTACATTGTACCCTGGTGGTGGGCTGCTCGGAGTCAGTATATAAACCACCACATACCCAAGCAAAAATATTTTATTTGGATGACATTTTGAACGGCCAATGCAAACGCATTATGATTCCAAAAAAGTAGAGGCAACTCATAACCAAACACAAATCTCGTCCAAGTATGTTGAGAAATTCATCTGCTAAAAGATCAATTGACACTGTGACAAATGCAAAATTCCTCAACTAAATTGTTACCTTCTTATCGTGTATACCATACTAAGTCTGCAAAGAACCCAATAAATGAAGGTGAAACCCAAACCTAAGGGAAAAAATTGCGAAACCTCATAAGCTTCAGTAACATCTGAAGACAATCGACGAGGAAACCACAAAAACCCTTGTCCACGCCATTAATTCTCGTTCGTCCGAATCATTACCTCCATGTTGTCTACACAGACTGTGAAACAGGAGACGAATCTGCTTGAATGATGCGCACATAACGAAACAAAAAAAAAAAAACATTCAATTATTCTAAAAATAAAACAACACAAAGACGCAGCAAATAGCTTACTACGCTTGAAGTATGAACTTTAAAGCTGTAACATCATCAGGAGCAAAAGTAGAGAAGGGTGGAAACATGAAATTCACCTAACAAGGATAGAAATATTTTGTGCAAGTTTTGGGCTGAACATTTTCGTTTTCATATTTTTTGACGCATATTGTGCATATATAGCATACGTAAAAACTCACAATGCTCTAAGCATTACGAGCATATTTTTTTCTCATAAAAACATGAGGAAGTACCTAACAAGGCCTGAATCACTCAAAATTTTATAAGCTATTGTATTTGTCAAATAAATGTGACAGCCTTTCAAACAGAACTTTCTGTAATCCGCAAACAGAGTTTAGCAAACGTCAATGTCAAGGTAAGAAACGCTGTACTATGTTTGTAGGTTTTATTTTTATTTCAGTGGGAGCCATTTTAGTTGAGTCTTCTCCTGCTATCCCATCGTACCCACTTCCCCTATTGGAAAAGAGCCTTATTATCTTATTAGAAATTACTGCTACTCCTTGCAAGCAACAATCGCCTTTATAGACAGAATCCTCTGGGGACCAGGGGCTATATTCCTTTGTGTTGAAAGCAGGGAGTTTATGTAGCATGCCACTGTTATTACGCGTATTGGGATCATTGGGGATTGTTGTGTCGACTAGATGTGTCATAAAAATAGTAATTACCTATATTGACATGCTATAAAGCTTCTATGAGGCTTAGTTTCCTTACAGGAGCTGTGTTAAAACTTTTATCTCTCTGTCCTTTTGGATCTTGGTGGGAACTATAAACTTTCAATTAAGTACAATAAAATTACGAAAATGAAAAGTTAATAAGAAAATAAATCAGTTAACGGAGGTATATTACCTCCGTTAACTCCGGAACCACAACTTTTTTGTTTTGAATTTGGTTGAGGGCTCGGGGTTTATAGGTAAATTACGGTTTACGGTTTCACTAAAAACACCTAAAAACAATATCAGCCGCCATGTGAAAAGGAGCTCCACATACAAGTTCACTGTTTCGTTAAGTCTATCTACCATTAATATCAGCATATGACATCATATTCAAAATCCTATAATTGGTTCTTTCCCTCTTGGACACGATAAGCAGTAACTTACTTGGAAGTTACTAAACAAATTGAGGACCTCAAGGCAGCCGCTGCAAAAACAGCCTGGTCAAGTGGGGCGATAGCTAGGCTAACGGCTCCAAAAACAAGTTTGAATGTGGCATCTCCCCCCAGATAATGGGCCACCTTACTTCCTGCTCCGAGTGCCCCAGCATTTGCACAAAATCTGTTAAAGTAGCAAAGAGTCAACTAGTGCCATAAACACGAAAAAAAGTAGCAAAACATTGACAAGAATTGGGACTTTCTAGAGCCACAGATCACTTATATTTTTGTTCTGAAGTAGATGTCAAGGGCCACGTTATTTAAAGATAATATAACTGGCGCGCAACGAGATACTTGGTATTACTATAGCGGTTATCTCTTTGGTCACGCCGTCGGTATGCACGAAAAAGTCCATACCTAGCCACAGAACTGTGCCGTCTGTATTCCCTTTTATGTTCCTATATAGAAACCGCCATATTGTATATACCAATGCCAAATCAAGTATCTCTATGTACTAGTCAACGCCATATTCGGTTGTGTGTCTGGGATAGTGCCACTATCTTCTCCTGTCAAGCAGTCTTTATCAATGTATGCCACAACTAGTGACTCTATGTCTCAGTCTACGCAATATTCGATTGTGTGTACTGGCATATTGCCGCTATCTTCTCCTGTCAAGCAGTTTTTATCGATCTATACCACATCTAGTGTCTCTATGTTCTAGTTCACGCAATATTCGGTTGTATCTACTAGCATGTTGCCGCTATCTTCTCCTGGCACGCATTCGCCATCGATGGCCCTTTTATTTGCGACATGTGTTGTTCTTACGTTCTAGCATTTAATATCCTCTGGTTGTTCTTGTGAGGTACACTTTTTGGCGGATCGCACACTTAACGCACGACGGAGCGCTAAAACATAGCAGCGGTCTGTTAGATCCATACTAGAAATGGCAATTCCCATACTAAAACCGCTTAACCGCTGTCGTCGCCGCGCCATCGCAGCGTCGTCCGTCGAGTGCGGTTTTAGGGAGTGAGTCCCCATAGGGAGTGACGTTTCTAGTATGGATCTGACAGACCGCTGCGATGTTTTAGCTCTCCGTCGTGCATCAAGTGTGCGATTCGCCTTAGCTCCAAACATATTTAACAATCGCCTAAACCAACTGGGTAAGAAGTACTTAAGCGGTATCAAATCAAAGACCAAAGTAGCCTCCGTGTCCATGCCAATCTCCTGCCAATACATTAACTTAAACGCATGCCGAACATTCCTAAGGATCCCTAAGTAAACAAAACTAAGCCTGTGACAGACAAACAAGCGTTCCGAATTCCTTCCGAACGACACCCACTCGTATTGGCTGTGTCTTCACCAGTGCGAATCAAATTGCACTTTTTTTGCTATCAACTATGCTGCCAGAAAATGCTTTTTCTTCACTAAAGATTTTTGGTGATGCAAATTACTCTATGAGAAGTTGTTTTTCAGAAAATTTGTCTGCCTGATTTCTTACATGAAGATAAGAAAATGGATTTTTCTCAATTCTTTCGCTTTGCAATTTAGAATAGATAAGATGATAGCTAGCCATCGTCATCGCCATAGTTTCCGGGGTTTACCTCGGCGGGACGTCGGGACATGCCTTAAGCTTTGTTTTATAAATTATTATAGGTATATTAGTATGTTGTACACGTCAACTGCCTCACTTTATGCCATCTCACTACCCTAGGTCTGCTGGAAGAGATTTCTTTTTAGAAATAAGCTGACCTGTTGTGTATTGTTCTTAATGTTATGTCCTTTGTGTTATATTGTGTACAATAAAAGGTTAAATAATAATAATAAATAAGATACCAAAAAGTCAGTGACGATTCCATGATTTCAATCGTTTATTTCCAAGTACATTCACAGCGTATGACGAGAAATCTATAAGTAAATAGTAAGAAAAAATAAGAAAGAAAAACTCCAATTATCAAACTTTTAACACTTACTTACCTTGTATTCACATCTAAAAGCGCAATAAAACGCTAGCAACAGTGAAGATAGGACCATTAGGAAGACTTTCTCAAGAATCGATGCTCCCGTTTAATTAAATTCAAATCAAATTATCCACGGGAACGTCTTGGGTGCCGATTTTGGAAATTTATATTCATAGAGTTGGTTAAATCCCCCCCCTGCTGCGATCAAAATCAGAGTCTGCTTTCTATCGTTTTGCACGTGTGCCAAAATATCCTAGCGCCACTGATTGGCCATTATGAAAAAAATTACAACTTTATAGCGTGACAGAGTAACTATCATTTCGTCGTCACATCGCAAAGCTAGGTGTTACAAAATTAGACTAGACTAGGGCTAGGACTAGGGCTTACCGGGTCATTCGCTGTTTCTGTGGTCCACACAACAAGAAGACGACGCGATTTTAAAGCTTTGCCCTCACCTACACGTCAACAACGCGGCACGCAGGACGCAAAACGGGAGCGTCTACAAAGTCTACTACGTCGCGGTTGCGTACGTGCGCAAGGTGCCATAGGTAAACACTGGCAGCATCCGCCGCGCGTCTGACGCTCACGCTTCGCAGTCGCTTTAGTCGTTCAGGTTTGGCCGAAGCTTTAAGCAGCCATTAAACCATAAGGTGGTATCATCAGCTCAATAGAGATCTCGGATACCAAATTCGCAATCAGCCGGCAGCAGGTTTCAATCACTGACACTTTACATGTTCGATCCTCCTCCGACACCTCGCCCTCTCAGGGTGCTCCCAGATTAGGAGCTTATTTTAGCCAGTTCTTGCTTGAATTACTTACGTATGCACGTGGGAGCGATTGAATTGTAAATTATATTTTATCATTTTGACTTAGGTACTTATTAAACAAATAAAAGAGAAATATTTTACTTTCTCTTGTGTTTCAGCTATTCAGACTAATAACCCAATCAATCTGCGTTGTCTACCTACCTAAAAGTAACCTTCTTTGAAAAGATCATAACTTTAAAACATGCATTTTATGGTTATTGTAAAGACCCATTTACGAGTTACAATCGAGAAACTAAAAAAAAGGACCTTGATTTTTCCCTTGTACTCCCAGCGTTCCGTGCAATCGCAAGGGGTGTGTTGGAAGTAATGAAGGTATACAACGCCACAATATTTGGTCATCCTGATGTTTCTCCCGCTATTTTTCCTATAATAACTGAACTATAACGCTCGGGATTTTATCTATAGCGTTTTCAATGTAGGTAGGTACTAGTTTACTATTAGGTACTACTTTCATTCATTTGTGAAAAAGCTGTACAATTTCCGATATTCAGTGTGGGAGCAACTTTCAATCCGTCTTCGAAGCTTCGCCCTCTCAGGGAGCGTGTCAAGACTTGTCTCAGATAATTAGCCACGGTGATTTGCCTCGATCGATTTTATGCATTTGCACTTACATACATACATATATCACGCCTTTATCCCTTACGGGGTAGGCAGAGCGCTAACAGTCGCAAAAATACGGACGATGTCGCCACGTCTGACAAATATAGAGGGCCGTTTGAGATATTTTTTTACAATTGCACTTTAGATAATTTGCACTTTAGACTGGTAAATATGTTTTAGGCACCAAACTAAGACACATCACCAAATAAAATAACGAATGCCATGACTCTAAGTAGACTGCAGGCGGATCGCACACTTAACGCACGACGGAGCGCTAAAATATCGCAGCGGCCTATCAGATCCACACTAGAGACGTCACTCTCCATACTAAACCCGCACTCGACGGACGACGCTGCGATAGCGCCGCGTCAACATTGGTTGGGCGGTTTTAGTAAAGGATTGTCATTTTCTAGTATGGATCTGACAGAACGCCGCGAACGGTCGTTAAGTGTGCGAAGGTGTATTTAACCAAATTAGTATAGGGGCAATTATTAAAAGAATTAAGCATACATACATATATCACGCCTTTATCCCTTGCGGGGTAGGCAGAGCGTTAACGGCCGTAAGAATACGGTCGCTATCGCCACGTCTGACCTTTTTGAGGATTGTTTTCCAAGGTTGTTTCAGAAAACATGTGTTTCACTATAGTGACAGGTTGTCAGCCTGTCGCCTAAAGAATGTAATACACCAATATCCTCGAGTCCCTTAGTCGCCTCTTACGACACCCAGGGGAAAGATGTGGGGTGATGCTATTCTAAAGCGGCATCACGCGGCGTAAAAGAATTAAGGACTAGTTAAATTGGTTTGCCAACTGGATTTGGCACTTTTTACATATTAACACTTTTTTAAGTTTAAGTTAAGTTGGGTACCAATTTTCACGTTTATGTTTTTGGTGGAATATCATTACTTTTTGATCATGTTAAAATTAAAATACTTGTACACATATAAAACTGAGATGCGCGTTTAGATGCGTTCATCTAATTTTAAATTATAAAAAGAAGTATTACGACTTTTTTTATACCCACTTACTTACTTTGAAATAATATTTTACTTGTGCTTCAAAAAAAAAAAGTTTGCAAAAGTGTGTCATGAAGGTTTTTTTTACTATTAACTTGTTGCGACTGAGTGAATAGCTGACGACCGATGTGGCGCAGTGGCAGTGCGACTGCCTTTGGCGCAGAAGGTTCCGGGTTCGATTCTCGGTGGGTCACTCACAAAGTTGATATTTATCACTTTGTGAATTTGTTCCCAGTCTGGTTAGGACATTGCGGGCTGAACCACCCGATTGTCCGTAAGTAAGATGGTTCCGTGTTTTGGATGGCACGTTAAGCCGTAGGTCCCGGTTGCTGTCTATGATCACTTAGATGGCGGTCGTTACACAACCATGTCAGAAGCCTGCTACTTGTAGGAGGCGGTTGAAAAGTTCTGACACTAAGGCTCATCGGGTCGCTGGAAGACTCGGTGTCCCACACGAAAAGAAGTGAATAGCTCTATGAAAACTGACATCAATACGCCAAAAAGTCCAAAGGAAATTCTCGTCTGAGGACACCCTCAAAGTATCGGACACTACTAAATCAACAGACTTATCTATCTTAGCCCTACTTAAAGGCGATTTACCCCAGAAATATGTAATAAGCACCCCTCCGCAAAAGTAGCCACATTATGCCCTCTAAATCATATATTAGCGGGCAGACTACTCTAATGGGCGAGTTATAATCAAAGAAAGAAAATTCTTCGTAGCCACACGTGATAATAAGGAGGGAAAGCTGTTATGAAGATCAATATTGAAGCCAGTTTCCTTTGAAGTTAAGACTTGGTTGGTTTATAATTTTTCTTAACTTAAAATAGCGACTATCACTTGCTGTCAAATAAATGTAGAGTAGAACGTGCCACGTTTAAAAATACAACTTTTTTCTTTGCGAGTCATCATCTTTTCAATCGTAGCATTTTGACAGAACGCGCATTTTGCGTCAAGCAGATTTTTTTCTGTCTGACAGTTTTTTTTGTAATCTTTTTTATAATCTCACTAGTGGGCGCCCATGGCTCCACCTGCATAGAAGTTGGTTTTAATCCCGTAGCATCCCACAGGATCATTTTTCAGAATAACAACTGTCTTAATATCTGTCAATCCAAGTGAACCTCTACCTGTGTGCCAAATTTAATGAAAATCAGTTCAGTAGATTTACCGTGAATGAGTAGGTAACAAACAAACAAAGAAACACAAACTTTCACATTTATAATACAATTATGATAGAAGGTGCTTTTTTAACCCAAAATATTATTAGGTAGGTACTCAAAAAAATTAAGACCATATAAATATTTTCAAAAACTGGAACTGTTTTCTATGTCACAAGTCACGGCCGTACAAATAAAGGGGAGGCTAACCTAGGGTGGACATCAAAAGCGTTAAGTGCTTTTTTGCTCATCGAATCCCATCCCGGACTTCCCCTGTTATAAATAAGATCACGTTTACTTACATGTTTCTTATTTTGGAAAAGATCGTGTTGATGATTGATAAATACATACATATACAAATCACGCCTTTATCTCTTGCGGGGATATTGATGATATTGATACAAAAACAAAAGGTAGAAGAAAGGAAGGTAGTTTTGTAATATTTACATGTAAGAGTGAAAGCAAGTATTAAATTTTTATACTTAGCTTTATTTTGAAACTCCCTCTCTCTTTTCGTGTGTAACACGGGGTCGGCCAAAGACTCAATATTTTCGAACTCAAACGTCCTATTCGAATATTTTTTAAATGAATACAACGTTTTGTAAATCAGATTCTCTTCAATCTCGCCAGGTGGATTCTAGATAAACTATGGTAACATGTAGTTAGTTGTGAACTTTTAAATGATGGTGGCGGCACATAGACTTTGGGAGCGTCTTAAGTACAAGGTTGATTTTCGTTTTTTCGTTGACAAAAGCCACAATTATATACAGTGTGTAAAAACAATAGTTGCAAATATTTTAAAAGGTGAATAAGCTCATGAAACTGAACAACCTTCCCCAAGGAACATAAGTCGAAATATGCAAAAAAAATTGTCCTCCCATACAAAATTACCAACCAACCAATTAAATTTGTATGGGACGTCCAAAAAAAATTCTTACATTCAACATATGTATCTAGGGGAAAGTTGTTCAGTTTCGTGGGCAGATATTTTAAAATATTTGCAGCATATTTTTACACCTTACATAAAATATATCACCTAGTATTATCACCACCGCGCTATTAAACTAATACAAACAACAATTTTAATACTAAATACTCTGAAATCCAAATGAAATGCGCAGCAAACACTAGCAGGCGAAGTCGGGGCCATAAACTAGTGGCAGTGGCATATAAACGTTCCTATTTAGAGATAAAAGCATTGCGAATAATCTAAAAGCCATAAGCTTCAGACGAAAAATATACTGCTATCCAACTGTAGGAATGGACGGAGGAATAAAGTTAGGCGGAATTCGCACTGGGAGCAGATGAGTATGTGTTTTTTTTTACATACACATATACATACACATACATACACATACATACATACACATATCACGCCTTTATCCCTTGCGGGGTAGGCAGAGCGTTAACGGCCGCAAGAATACGGTCGCTATCGCCACGTCTGACATTTTTGAGGATTGTTTTCCAAAGTTGTTTCAGAAAACATGTGTATCACTATAGTGACAGGTTGTCAGCCTGTCGCCTCTTACGACACCCGCAGGAAGGATATGGGGTGATGCTATTCTAAGCCAGCATCACACGTAATTTTTTTTCACATTAACCACACAAGTTCACTGCTCGCGCCTCCCCTATTGCTATACTCACAACGAGCGCAGTGTAAGATATTTAATTTACGAGTAACGCTGGTGCCCATTCAAAGTTGCTTTTTATGCTTTTTACGACACCCAATCAGTCCGATCCGTTCTCAGTCTGATCTTTTATTCCCAGAACATCTCCTAAGCCCAGTCTCGCCCCAAGCGAACAACTCCTAAGCCCAGTCTCGCCCCAAGGCCGCGATTGGGCTAGTTGATAGATGAGCTCTCGCTCCGCACCAAGCCGTTCGGCGTAGATTTGACGGCCCTGGGGTCAAAATCGTAGAGTCCATAAAAAACCTCTCAACGGTAGAATTGAGGGATGCTATTCGAAGCCAACATCACACGGCTAGTGACCTAAACGACAAATAAGCATGTTCTTTTAGTATTTTTTTATCAACAGTGTGTCTTCAGGTTAGCTTAGAACCAAACAGTAATCCCCTATACACATTAACAGATCCCGCTCTGCAGGATTTGCTTCTGCAGCTAAAACATCTCTATTTAGAAGAACATTTAAATTGAAGCTCAAAAACATTCAGCCTGTATGCATAAATTAATGCTTTTTGGATAAAATATATCTAAGTATTATTTTTGTCGCTATAGGTGGCGCTAAAGAGTCAAGGCCTTTGCCCAGTAGTGGGACACAGTTCAGATTACATAAAAAATGTGTAAGTATAAATAGTAGGCAAGATGGTCCCGTGCTTCGGAGGGCACGTTAAGCCGTAACAATTGCTGTTCTATGACTTATTAAATGAAGATAAAACACAACCAGACGCCTGATACTTGTATTACCTACTTAGATGGTTGAAAAAATTTGACAACAAGATTCACCGGGTCGCCGGACGACTCGTTATCCCATATAAGGAAAGAAAAGACAAAGAAAAGTTAATGGTGCGATTTGACAACTCGCACGAAATAACTTTGATGTCATTTTCAAACTATCCAAAATTTTGCGAAGTAAGTGTATTTTCTTTAGTAAAGCGGAACACACACTTAACGCACGTCGGAGCGCAAAAATATCGCAGCGGTCTGTCAGATCCACACTAAAAATGTCAATCCCCACACTAAAACCGCTCGACCGCTGTCGATGCAGCGCTATCGCAGTGTAGTCCGTCGAATGCAGTTTTAGTATGGGAGGTGACGGTTCTAGTATAAATCTAACAGACCGCTGCGATATTTTTACGCTCCGTAGTGCGTCAAGTGTGCGATTCGCCTACCTATATATCGGATTTGACAACTCGCACAATTTCTTTTGATGTCTTATTCAAAAAATCCAAAGTTTAGAAATGTAGACGTATTTAATTTATAATCTATTTAGTGAAAAGAAAGGTATGATTTCCATTTGTGTCATATTTTTCCTTATTTTGGTATTATTCAAAAGTTGTTTATTTAGATTGACTTTTACCCCTTAAAATAAACCAATAATTAAATTATTTATTACAGTACAAAACTCTGAACAATTCTTTGCAGTTTGATAGAGTTGCCTAAATAATTAGTTAATTTCTAGCTACATAAAGAAAACGCTATGTATCTTGATGTGTATTTGAAAAATCTAATATTACAAAGATCTTGTTCAGACGCAAGAATCAAAGCTGCCGAAATTCAGAAAAAGGCTAAAAACGCCAAATTGCATTCTTGTAAATTCACTAAACTTTCAGAACTGTGGTTTATTCAAAAGTAGACTGTAAACTTCGGCAAATAAGTTACAGAGTCGAGTGAAGAATTTGGTTCCTTTGAACAGTCTAGCTTGCAGCTCAATTAATTTTCTTCCAAAGCCGGCCCGTTTTCAATACTGAAACGACGTCCAAGAAAACATCTTATGGGAGCGCCCATTAATAGGTAATTTTTAGCTTTTTAGGGCCAAATAAATGAAATAGGTGGAAGAGGAGAAAGAACAATACGATAAAAAAACTACTGCAGGAGCTACTGCACTGAAAAAAACATAATTGTCTGATTATCTGGTGACGTTGAATATTGACACATCCGACTTTTTTGCCTTGAGAACAGACGGGTAAAAAGTCAAGCAATTTCCATATTAGAGAATCATATTATGTGCTGTATTTATTATTGTGTTATCTTTTTAAATATTAATAAACATACTTTTAGTAATATTATGTCCAGCTTAGATGATATACAACCTAAACTTTGTAAAATTTTGCTTGAAACCTGAGACGTTTGTGACCTTGAAACAAATGCTATGACATAAAGCCCATTAACATTTTGACCCTATGTCATAGAATTTGATCCAAGGTCACAAACGTCACACGTATCAAGCTATATTTTATCAAATATAATGAGCTCCAGCGGCGTTTATTTGACTGGGTGATTTTTCTTTTTATTTCTCTATAGTGACTCCTATGATCTTTTGCCTCTCTTTCGTCTCTTCTGAGTTTTCAATACTCCGTCAAAGGCTACACGATGCGAGTTTGTAATAACTTGTTGGAACTTACTGTGACTTGTTCCGATGTGTTCTTGGCGTTCCCTTATTTTGTGTTATTTGGATTAAAAGTTTGTAGGTTTTTCAGTTAATGGTGTTTGATTTTATTTTGACGATGTTTTATTGTCAAGATCACTTTTTAGTATGGATTTGACAGGCCGCTGCGATGTTATAGCGCTCCGGCGTACGTTCAGTGTGCGATCCGCCTTATCCGTTTTCATGCAGAAATAAGAGTGAGCAGTAATAAACCCTTCTGTGTGATGCCAGCTTCAGTGCCCATTTCTAGTGACTTCATCTTTATATGACCTATTCTGGATTCGACCACATTTTCTATGCACCACTTCTAATGGACGCCATTTCTGGATTTGACCACTTTTTTATAAGTCCACCGTTGCAACATTTCAATTCAAATGTGTAAAAGATACATTTATCTACAGCGGTGGTCCTGTATAACTATTTTTACAGCGCGTACAGCCATATAATTTATTTTTCGTACCTACAATAAACTTTTTATATAACAGTAATACTTTTCATAATATCATGCTTATTTCTGGGTATTTAGAGTAAAAGTTAAGCAACTTTACATTCTTTATTCGTAAATAGATTAGATCGCATCGATAAACCAGAAGAATGGATGTTTCAAGTTTTGTACACCTAAAATACCTACCAACAGAACTTAGTATGATAAACATACCATCTATAAACATAGGTAAACATGTATAAATAAATGGCATCGATAAACCGGGAGGATGGATGTACCGCATTAAGGAGTTAGCCCCGGGCAGTGCTTCTTTTTAAATGAAGAGGAAAATTTTAATTTCCTATCGCGTAGGGCTAGGGAGGGGATGAACACTTTTAGTTATCGATAGTGTTTACATTGAAAAGAGATAGGTCTTCAAAAAGAGGAAAATCAGGGTTATTTTCAATAAGCAGGTTTGGAAACTTCGATTTTACTAGTGATTGTGAACCAATGTAAGTATAAGGAAAGATTTATACCTGTTCAGGCAAAGACTTGTTTTTTGCGTGATCCCGCAAGATATAAATGTAAAATTTACTACTTTGATTACATGATTTGAGTTCAAATCAAACAGTAAATACAGGATTTAAAAAAAAATTGCTGCAAATATTTTAAGAGATGGACCAGCCCGATAAAATGAACAACTTTTCCCAAGGAACATAGATCTAGATATAGAAAAAATAAAAAAAAAACCGACCAAGTCAATTTGTATGGATGTCCAAAAAAAATTGTAATATTTCAATGTATGTTTCTTAGAAAAAGTTGTACCTACAGTTTCATGGGCTGATTTACCCCTTGAAATTTACACCTTATATATTGTTTGTAATTATAAGTGAAGTTTATTTACAATGTTTGTATAGTAACATAACCCAACACTGCAATAAACAAACACGTGTGTTTTGCATTCTTGCCTCTAATAAATCCACAATTCCTCAGCAAAACGAACGTCCATATATTTAAATCCACTAAAGGCGTCAACTGATCATGTGTCAGAGTTCACCAATCAATAAGTAATTGAATAAGCAATGTGGGCCAATCGGACAATCAAAAGATGATGTCACTGCTAGATCTGGCGCCTTATTCTTCAACTGCTTATTCGATATGCAAATATGAATGAATAAGTTTAACGAAGCATTTTCTTTTCTTCTGAACTAGAATATAGAAACTCAAGTTGCAAAAAAGGAAAAATCTTTACCTGTCAGAGCAGTGAAAATTACAACAGGCTCCATTGATTAAAAGAAGACACATGAAAAGTTTCTTTCCAAAAACTTTAAAAAAATGTAGTCAGAGAAACGGTGGCTTATTTGTACTAAGACAATGGAACATGCTGTACAAAAAGTCTTGTTGAACTACAAAAACAATATATCTATTAAATATTTGTTTCGTCGAGTTACCTACGTATTTAAGTACAATGACACAATTCTTGTAAATATTTTTTGCTTGAATATACATTTTGATTTTAGTTTAGTATTGGCCTGAATAAGGCCACGAAATTGATTGTATCGTGGTGTGCACGCATCAATTTGTGCATTACAACTTTACTGTCAGCAATTCCTTAAGTTACACTTTTAAAAAGACCAAAACATATTGGTTTTTCTTAAAACCTGTATAGAGAACCAGTATTAGTAGATCTGTTAAATGGGATAGTTTATGTGCTGAGGATAGTACACATTGCTCGCCAATAGTGTCACCATTTCATTGATATTTATTATTTACTATCGCGAGGTTTTTATCAATGCCCATGATGTCATTCATAGCAATCTTTGATTGGTGTTTAATAGTTCTGTGTGACTATATGTTTATAGTGAATGATTTGTTTTGGTTGAAAATTCGCTGTAAATAAAGTTGTGATCACAACATACATGCGTATCATAATGTCATGAATGAAAATAATACCTACAAATACTTAAAAGTTAAGTACCTATTGACTGTCTCGGATGGCGTAGCGGATAGTATGCCTGTCTTCTACGCCAAGGGTCGTGGGTTCGATCCCCACCGGACACAAATATCTTTTAAGTTAATTTTCAAATATTTGTGTTGAGTCTGGGTGTTTTCTATGTATAATATGTATTTATTTACAAATAAAGTATATATGTATTAGTATCAGCTATCTAGTTTCCATAGTACAAGCTTTGCTTAGTTTGGGGCTAGATGGCGCTGTGTGAATTGTCCAGGATATTTATTCAGAAAATTTTTTGGATCTTTCCACTCAATATGCTTCAGAACCAGACTTATTTTTTGTAGGATATCCGACGGATATTTTTAAAAAGGATATTCTAGGTTCAAGTAAACAGATCCCAAAATTTTATAAATGAAAATAAGAGGCGTCGGTAGCTTAGTACCCAGCGGTCTTGGGATCAAGTCCTGACCGTCACAGATAATTTCTTTGCATAGAAATAATATATAGAGCATATATTGGTAATAAATTTTATCGATAACCGTTTCACCCCATCACTAGTCCTAACCTCCGTCGTTAAAAATATAGCTGTTTGAACGCGGAGTTCGCTTAGCGTTTTAATAAATTTGGAAAATTAAAGATTCATATCTGTAGCTCCACTAGTTAATACGCCCGGCTCTGCCTGCTTGATTATTTTTGGGGTGGACATTTGGATAAATATCATCTTATTTAGGAAAAAGCTGCAAATTTCCTCTCACTAGAAACCTTTGCGGATACATACAAATACATATTACGGCCCTATTCCTTGCGGGGTAGACAGAGCGCCAAAGGCCATAAAAAACGGTTGCTATCGCCACGTCTGATTGTGGGCCTTTCCTGATGATTTTTGTATCACTGTAGTGACAGGTTGTCAGCCAGTCGTTTGAAGTTGTATCACACATAAAACCCTCGAGTCCCCTAGTCACCCCTTATGACACTCTCGGGATAGAAAGGGGTTGATGCTATTCTAAGCCAGTATTACTAGTCTGATAGTACATACATACATATGTCACGACTTCATCTCTTGCAGGGTGGGCAGAGCGTCAACAGCCGTAAGAATACGGTCGCTATCGCCACGTTTGATATTTTTGAGGACTGTTTTCCAAGGTTGTTTCAGAAAACATGTGTATTACTGTAGTGACAGGTTGTCAGCCTGTCGCCTAAAAATTGTAATACACCAATACTCTCGAGTCCCTTAGTAGCCTCTTACGGCACCTACGAGATGTGGGGTGATGTTATTCCGGCATCAGACGGCATAGTACATTGTATAATAATAATTCTACTGTGTATTCCATATTTCGAGCTATCAAAAATGTTTGTTCTATTTTTAAAGTGCGTATCTACAAATTATGCAAACAGATAGAAATTAAGATAAAAACCGTTGCAATCCACCCCCTAACTTCGTTAGTGTTTAATGAAAAATCGATGTGGAGACGGCGTCTCGCCTTAAGGTGCGATATTCTTTTTTATTTCGCATTTAGAGATCCGCAAGCAAATCTAGAAATCCGTGCACGGAAGTCCACTACGACTAGTCAAAAGCCAAACTATATTCATTTGCCTGCCCTTATCCCAATATATTTGGCGTCGGCACAAAATGTTTTCCTCTTCCATTCATCTCTATCCGCAGTCAAATCTTCGTTTACACCTTTTTGACTCATATCATCTTTTATACAATCCGTCCAAACTTTTTTAGGCCTTTCTCTCCTTCTGCGTCCATCCATATTCATAACTTTTTTCGTCACATGATTTTAATCCCTCCTCATAACAAGTCAAAGTCAAGAGCCAAACTACACGTATTTCAATTTCTACGATCGGAAATGTACCTATTTAAAGCTTGGACGAAATATAAATCAGGAAAAGCGATAACAGGGCCACCTAGTTTGGACTAGTATTGCTATCAGTCCAAAAAATCCTACACTAAGACCAACGCCGCTCGGATAAGCCATAATTATTTGACAGCTGACAAAATCATGTTAATTCTATGACATTAGGTCTAATTTTATGATGAATTGCGTTTAATAACATGTGGTGAAGGCTTAGAATAGCATCCCCCCCAAGTCCTTAAGTTTTGTAAAAACCGACTAAGGGATATTCAATTCAATTCATTTATTTTGCTTTCATGTACAAAAATTTGTCAGGTGATATTAACATTTTGATAGTATGGTACATGAGCCCCGTCAGGGCATTGCAATTAGAACGGATCGTGTGATAGTATTTAATCCTACTTTATTAATAAGCGGGGAAAGCGTTCCCTGTAAATGCATCATTTTGCACTGCGCTCGCCAACTTTCCTGCAAATTGACCATTGCAATACCCCGAAAAGGAAGAAGCCCAACCCCAACAGTGGACTATTGTGGCTGTTAGGGTCGTTTTATGGTATTTTTTATGAAAGCAAAAATTGTTACTGAACCCATTTTACAAAAACGAATTCACACTTACCAACTTTCCCTAAGATCGAAGTACCATCGCGGTGATCGCTACCCTCCATTTGATATTTATTTTTAATTAGCAAAAAAGCAACTGAGAAGCTAATTATTTCTCTTGCTTTATCTACAGCATGATTTATTCTTATTCTTTATTCATCTACAGGATGGTTTCCTTTTGCCATTCTACTTTTTTTTTCAATTTGTACAGATAGATTGCCTGGGGTGTTTGATTTATTAATTAATTAATCATTTATTCGGTACTGGACTGTTTTTAAAAAATATCTCTGGGCTTATTCTAACCTTTTTTTCTTTCAAACAAGATATCAATTGGATGAAATCGGTTTACGATAATTTGACAATGTCATTCATTAAAAATACTGTAATGGATAATGTAGAAGAAATATAATAGACCGTTCTTTGTAAAATTTAGCTTGATACCTGTGATATTTATTACCTTGGAGCAAATGCTATGGCATAAGGTCCATTTTTACTTTGTTTACTAGGAAAATTTACCTTATGTAGCATAGCATTTGTTCCAAGGTACATACTCCGCACGCATCAAGCCATTAAAAGTGTAAATATGTTAGCTGCAAATATTTTGAAGGCTTAACCAGCCCATGAAACTTAAAAACTTTTCCAAAGGAACATAGGTCAAAATATGAGATTTTTTTTTGGACCACCCATACAAATAGATTTGGTAGGTTGCTAATTTTGTATTGGAGACTATGGGAGGTCCAATTTTTTTTTTTCATTTTTCGACCTTTGTTCTTTAGAGAAAGTGATTCAGTTTCATGGGCTGGTTCACACCTTAAAATATTTGCAGCAATTTTTTTTTACCATGTATTCTATAAACTATAGCTTTTTAATTTTTCATTAAGTAGCTTATCAAAGATTATTGACGTGTCGTAATGTCATATTATCTCAAATTCCACAGTTTAAAGAAAAGGTAAGTCCGATCGAAACATTCGTGAAAAAATATGGCGCATGAATTTTCAGTTTCCAAGTGTCCATAAAACGCAGGCAGGGGCGGCCAATCCGCGGCCCGTTCGATACAATAGCGCGCGTTAATTAAAACGACAAAACAAATAACAGTTCGCTTCAGTTGCAGTCAAAATTCACACTATCCCAATGCGAGAATTAATTAAATACTGGTTTCCTACACGGATGTATTGTGGCTGTGGAAGTGGCAAGTTTTTGTTTTTAAGTTGCTTTTTCCCTAAACAGACTCAGGCCGGTGTTGAGTTGAGGTGCTATGAGCAGGCCAAGTCAACTGGGGCTTTTCCGGCGGTGCCCTGTGTGACTGCGGTGATAACAAACCATGGACCACCTTCTCTCGTTCCCCAACTGCCCTAGCACTTACGCTATGCAGGACCTGTTGGAGGCTAACCCCAAAGCAATCCATGGACCAGTAGATGTAGATCATGGTCCAGTGATACTGGTCCAGTAGAATTTACTTGTTGCTTGTGGATTCGATGAATTTCGAAATAATGAAAATATATGAAACTAGGGCAATACCTACCCCTCCATTTGGGGGAGGCCCCTGTCCACCAGTGGACTGTTGTGGCTGTAAAAGTAGTAGTAGTGGAACGAAGAACCTATTGCATAAACAGCCATTGACTGAGCTAGCTTTTCTCGCGTGATTGAGACACTGGTAGACGATTCAGTGAATCTTGTTCTCAGAGTTATTCAACCGCTACCTTCATAGTGCTCTGACATAGATGAGCGCTGTATAGATTATCGTTGATAGCAACTGAAGCATGCAATTATCTACGTGCAGTGTGAAACCGAACCTCACTTTTATTTCTTTTGTATTTTTTTTCATCTAAGTTATAGGTAGCCTGCGCAATCATACACCTGTCAGTCTAGATGTAAGAAATTTTAAGATGCATCGCACACTTACGGACCGCTGCAATATCGCAGCAGTCTGTCAGATCCGTACTAGAAACGTTACTCCTCATACTAGAACCGCACTTGACGAATGCGATAGCGCTGCGTCAACAGCGGTTGAACGGTTTTAGTATGGCTGATTTACATTTCTAGTATGGAACTGACAGAACGCTGCGATATTTTAGAGGTCCGGTGTGCGTTCCACCTGAGTCATTTCCAGATATTCTCTCTCCTCGGTCTCCATACGGTAGACAGTGCGGGCCATAAATTGAGCGGCCCTGTCAATTGCACGCGCGCGCCAATAGTTGCGGTCGCGGCCCACGGTTGGTAACATGCGCCGGGCCGCTTTTTGAAATTCGAATACCGTTTTATTTCGAAGAGGTTTTCGCATGAGTTTCGGATGTTTTCAGGATTTTCTTTTTCTTTTGTAAATAAATTATATAAATTCTAAATAAGTATAGTATTGACGACCGATGTGGCGCAGTGGTAGTGCGACTGCCTTTGACGCAGAAGGTCCCGGGTTCGATTCTCGGTGGGTCACTCACAAAGTTGATATTTATCTCTTTGTGAATTTGTTCCCAGTCTGGTTAGGACATTGCGGGCTGAACTACCCGATTGTCCGTAAGTAAGATGGTTCCGTGTTTCGGATGGCACGTTAAGCCGTAGGTCCCGGTTGCTGTCTATGATCACTTAGACGGCGGTCGTTACACAACCATGTCAGAAGCCTGCTACATGTAGAAGGCGGTTGAAAAATTCTGACACTAGGGTTCATCGGGTCGTTGGACGATTCGGTGTCCCACACGAAAAGAAGAAGTATAGTATAGGTATGTCACAATCATAATTCATAACCAAACATAAAAAATAATATACTTTAGCCGTGGAACCTACTACATTTACAAACATTTTAAAATTTTCGCACTTTCTTATCATGTTTACAATATAATAATATTCAATTTTTATAGAATAGGTAGGTAATTCGGTTCCTACATTTTTATCCTGTAAGAATATGCTTACATCGGTACTCGCCTTATCAGCTCGAGTTAAAAATAAACATTTTCCTTTAGTCTATCATAAAATACCTGCTCCAAAGATAGCGATGGCTAATTTCGCAAGACTACTCACCGGCCTCGGTGGCGCAGTAGGCAGCGCGTAAGTCTCATAATCTTAAGGTCGTGAGTTCGATCCTCACCCGGGGCATTTCTTTTTGTTTTAAAAATTAGTTCTATTACGTCATACTTCACCTACTCCTCCCAAACAATGTGTCAATTTGTATGACAGGGTAAAAAAAGAGGAAGATCCAAATATTATACGTTCATATAACGCCTTGCAGGGTAGGCAGAGCGTTAACAGCCATCAAAATACGGTTTCTATTGCCACGTCTAGCAACTTTTGAGTGTTCTTTCAAATGACTTGTGCATCACCGAAGTAATAAGTAGTAGATAAGTCTGCTGTGAAAATCGTCAAGTACTATAATACTGTTGTTATATTTAGGCCTATGTTCTTTGGGAAAGTTACTATCACCAGCCTGTCCTGTGTTACGGTATCGATAAATATCAAAATTTCACCCTGCAAATGTTATGTTTGCCGTGTGATGCCGGCTTAGAACAGCGTCACCATTTTTTTAACCGTGGGTGTCGTAAAAGGCGACCGAGAGACTTGACGGTTTCATGTACGTATATATTACACATTTTTGGTGACAGGCTGACAACCTGTCACCTATAATAGTGATACACGAATTATACGGCTCGCAATATTTGTGAGACCTGGCGATACTTTAGCGACCGTATGTTTATGTCCCTAAATACTCTGCCTACCCCGCAAGGGCTAAGCCTCTATAGGCGTGATATGTATATGTATGTAAATGATATATCTCCATGATCTGAAAGTGTATTTGTAAAAGTAGGTATGTTGACGATGTCCAACAAAACAGGCCAGTCATTCCCACAGCAATTATTCGACAGTATTCGCTTGACACTTGTCTAGCCTATTGTAGTGACAGCGTGACTCATATCAATAATACATTGATGAAATAATTCGATTGTCCACAATTCGGCCAACGAGGCGTCAAATTGTTTGATGGGAACATTTCGATTGGTCAAGGAGACAGTTCAAAGATATTTTGCTCTCATTATTTGAGTCATTTTGTCATGGTTACATAGTACATACATACTTACATACATATATCACGCCTTTATCCCTTGCGGGGTAGGCAGAGCGTTAACAGCCGTAAGAATACAGCCACTATCGCCACGTGTGACATTTTTGAGGATTGTTTTCCAAGGTTGTTTCAGAAAACATGTGTATCACTATAGTGACAGGTTGTCAGCCTGTCGCCTAAAAATTGTAATACACCAATACTCTCGAGTCCCTTAGTCGCCTCTTACGACACCCGCGGGAAGGATTTGGGGTGATACTATTCTAAGCCGGCATCACACGGCAAAAAGATATTACGCGGATTATCAACTTGTGTCAATTATTTATAAAAATGTTTCCTAACAAAAGAGCCTTAAATTAAGTACTGTACTGAGTCTCCATTTAAGCTAAAAAACCTGTGTTTGGAGGCAACGCTCTTCCTTTAATAACACATACAAAGATAGGCTATAATGGTATTCGTTAATAGTAAAAAAGGAAAAGTTGCTTTTATGACAACAAACTACTACTACTAATTTTACTTACTACTTACTACTAACACTTCAAGTTGTCATATTAGTATGACACAAGGGCACATACTTACTTCAAAATGTTGGGTTACGTGACTTTGTTTGAAACCACGCCAATTTTGGAATACTTTTAATTGTCGCAATGAAATGTCGGAATCTAGATCAATTTTTTAAAGTAAGGTACAACGTTTGTCAAAGGATACATAGAAAGAATGTCATATACTACATAGAAAAAATGACCTAAAACTTACATAGGTTAGTAGTTTGTTGACGACCGATGTGGCGCAGTAGTAGCGCGACTGCCTTTGACGCAGAAGGTCCCGAGTTCGATTCTCGGTGGGTCACTCACAAAGTTGATATTTATCTCTTTGTGAATTTGTTCCCAGTCTGGTTAGGACATTGCGGGCTGAACCACCCGATTGTCCGTAAGTAAGATGGTTCCGTGTTTCGGATGGCACGTTAAGCCGTAGGTCCCGGTTGCTGTCTATAATTACTTAGACGGCGGTCGTTACACAACCATGTCAGAAGCCTGCTACTTGTAGAAGGCGGTTGAAAAAAATCTGACACTAGGGTTCATCGGGTCGTTGGGCGATTCGGTGTCCCACACGAAAAGAGAAGAGAAGAGTTTGTTACATGTCATGTATGTGTAGATATCTACTGATGAAAGTACAAAGACAACCAGTCAGTAAATAAGCATGACTTCATACCAATCAGTGCAATTCGCAAATTGATCTACATTCATCGATTGGTCATCTTTTACACTTTGCGATCAGTAAATTAATCGATAAAATATTATTGTCCAACAGTGGACTGTTGTGACTGCGTATGTAGAAATTCAAATTGTTGATACAAAGCATAAAAATTTCTGCTGACCATCTGTACCTCGTTTTTCGAAACTACAGGCTACAATTCTACAGGTGAAATTAGACGTACATTGCGTAGCGGATCAAAAATCCTGGTTTTATAATGACCCACCGGCAACGCAATACACATCGAATTTCACCTGTAGAATTGTAGCCTGTAGTTTCGTTGCATAGGCCACTGGTGACTCGTTGTCACATAGTAAAAATGTCATTCATGACGGGTGCGCGCAAGACTTTTCTAGTCTGTGCTCGTTGCGTGCGTATGCCGCCGGTCTGAAGAATCTGACAGTCATACAAACTATCGAACAAAGTGTATTTTCAACCTTTTTAAAAAAGTGTCCTCTCATTTCTAAAAATACAATCGTATGAACTAAAACTCGTATCTAGAAAGCCAAATGGTCCAAGACAAGTCACTGCTAAATATAGATCGTCAATATACTCACTAACCAATTTCTATAAATAGAAAATGCACACAATAGATGTCATTCGCTTATGATTGGCCTGGTTTGATGTTTATCTTTATCTTTAGGTTGTGTTGATGTTTTAAAAATTGACCATTTTGCGACTTCTAGGCCCATATTTATAAACAGCACTAAACTTTGAGATCGATCTTCAGTGCGAGTTTGAGATGCTGTTACTATTGACTGACAGTTGTCAAAACCGCCTCGGTGATCAATCTCAGAGTTGAGTGCGATTTGTAAATACGGACCCTAGTTAGCTGCACGCAGACGCAACACGATAAATTTCATTAGAATTCGAAACATTAGGGCTAACCTAACCTAACCAGTTTTCCAATCCGTGGTTTCCACTCAAGAACTTTATATCCGCGCGGTTGACGGCTATTTTAAAAAAATATATTTTATTATTTCTGTTCCAATGTATTGCTGTTAATCGCACAGTAGCAAATACAAAGATTACCATCCGAAAATATTCCCAAGCGGTCCACGAAGGCCTAAACTTTTAAACACTCGTAACTCAAAATAATTTATAGGCAAACGGCGTATCTCCTTTCAATATATTTACCCCTGAGATCTATTGTAAAAGTGGTGAAGCGGGAACAGACCTGATAATAAAACTGGTGCTTTAAAAAACTTTTTCAACGTCCATTGCAACGCCTTGAAAGACTACATAGAAATTTTTCTTAGAGAACCAGCCATGGGCGTCGAAGTCAAAGAATGCTTGTTACAAAATAGCTCCCCTGTTCAGATATGAAAATTTTAATTTAAAATATCTTAAAAGTTGAAATTTATGTCCATCGTCGACTTTTAATTACTGAGTTTTGGATCGGTAAAGTTTGGTGGTAAATATTTGGTGAGAAAGCAAATATTTTTCAAGTTTTACGTTTGTTTAGTTACTTGGTTCCTGTGGTAAAAAGTAATTTAGATAGTAGAAGTTGTATGGTATTTATATACCTACTGGATCTTTGACAGTAGGTAGAGTTCTATCTCGTTTCAACTCTTCAGTAAGTATACAGGAGAGACGGTGTAACGAAAACTTTGCATGCGTGATCATCCCATGAAACTGAACTACTTTTTCTATCTCGTTTATGTTGGGATATATATGTTATGATATATATGTTGGAAAACGAAAACATCTTTTCGAGTTCCCATATAAAGTCACTCAGCAGGTCGGGAATTTTGCATGGAAGGTCGAAAATAAAAACAAATTTACCACACAGCCCCCATAGAAACAGTTGTTCAGTTTCATGATCTGAGCATGCCGGCAAGGTTTTCGTTACACCGTCCCTTACACCCTATACGGGGTGTAATAATACTGAATACCGACAGGGTGCAAGCAGACCATGAAACTGAACAACTTTGGCCTAGGGAAATATGTCAGATTTTAGGCGACAGGCTGACAACCTCGCATTAAATTAATATCGAAACCAATCTCTGACAAGGATGTGCCCTCATTTAAGAAGGTATCGGTACCTACCTAGTACTTGGGTATTAAAAATCTCCAAAAACCATGAATAGAAAACGGGATGGCGTAATTTTTCAGCCATTCCCAATTTATCGCTGGTCGTAAATTACTGAAGAAAAAACTGGAACGAGATATCTTGAAAGATGGATGGAAAGCTCGTAAAAAAATTTTTTTTTTTTTTAGTTCAGAATTCAGGTTTCAGGGTATAGTATGAATTGGGTCATAATTAATCAGTAGGAGCTTCAGTCGCTATATATTTGATATCTTTTATCTATGTGTAGATATGATATTTATGTAACTTGTTTGTCGTACGTGGCGTCATCGACCGTATTGTTATGGCTCTGCCTACCCCGCAAGAGACGCATGGGTGATATGCTTCACGAAAAAAAATGTTATGACCTGGACGAAAGCATTTTATTTTGTAATCAATGAATAATACAAAAATAAAGTTTTTGGATTTAATTCAATCTTGCTTACCGCGCCATCTTGTGGTACGCGTGGGAACTAACAGCACCTATTGATTCACTCGCTTACGATCATTGCATCAATTTTGTTAGTGTAGGTCCGCGCACTACGTAGTTCAAGACTCTTTCTAAAGATGGCGCTGCATGTAAGCAACTGCAAAGACATACTACGATATATATTTTTTTCTTTCTTCTTTCTTTCGTCCATTCTCGACAGGCAAAGGTCTTATGACCATACAGCCTCGTCTTTAGTGAGGACTTCATTCTTAAATATTTATAGATTGTACGTCTTCAGTGAGTTCATACTACGATAATTTTTAACTGTCATTTGTATAAGGACTTGTAATGTAAGTAAATGTCTTCGGTTGTTTAAAAAACTTGTTAATAAAGTCTGTCAAGTATAAGTTGGCGTTCCAGTAGTGGCGCCTCCGACAACCTCATAGTTGCCAATTTTATGTTTACCTACTTTTGCCTACAGCGAGACTGAAATGGTTAGGATTTCTTTTTAACAATATAACCTGATTTATTTCTGATTATGATTACAAAAATAGGGTTCATAATCTTGTAATTTTTTTAATTCACAATTAGTACGTTCTTTTGCCACACGCCAACTTATACTTGTAGTAGGTAGGTAGTTTGTGGACAGTTACAGAATTATACCAAACTATTCCAAAAACGGTTTTACCTTATGTTACACTCATGTATAACGTGTAAATGTTTTACTAACGTGTAAATGTGTAACCCGTGTGATGCCGGCTTAGAATAGCATCACCCCATATCCTTCCCGCGGGTGTCGTAAGAGGCGACTAAGGGACTCGAGAGTATTGGTGTATTACAATTTGTAGGCGACAGGCTGACAACCTGTCACTATAGTGATACACATGTTTTCTGAAACAACCTTGGAAAACAATCCTCAAAAATGTCAGACGTGGCGATAGCGACCGTATTTTTACGGCCGTTAACGCTCTGCCTACCCCGCAAGGGATAAAGGCGTGATATATGTATGTATGTATGTTTTACTCGATGGTTCTACCTTTTCTCAGGATAAAATTTATCGGTTATTCTTTTAATAGTGAATCAGTAATCAGTCTTGTAAAATAATGTAATTAATCTACCTACCTCTATAATTTTGATTTGGAGATCCAACTTGTGTTTTTTTAATATGGGGATAAGTTCTGAAAATTAATTCAAATCAATCAAATACAGTTTTATATTTTTTTTATTAATTTACTTATAAATACGTACAAAATTATTTCATGGTAAGTATAAACAATCACTAAAACGTGATGTTCGACAAAATTAAGAAAAACATGGCAGTGATTTTTATCTACCTATCAAAATGGTTCTTTTTTTTTAAATTGACTACCTAGTTGTTCATCATTAATCATCTTATCTTAACTTATATATCAAATCATTTTATAAAATTTGAGCATGTTCACAATTACAATAATCTCATAACAAAAGCTCTTATTCTCGAAATCCTTATCATTAACTTTGCAGTCTTTTTCCATTAGTCCAAAGCTCATTCTATTTTCAAATCTTTCCTGGCAGCCATCTTGTGGACCCGCGCGGCAACCATCTTGTTGTCACGAATATTTCCCGCCATTTTGGCTGTTTTGTCTGCTCCAGGAGTTAGAGCCTGATTTGATTGAACTAGAGGAGAAGGAAGGGGCCACTCCTGTGGGGGAAAGTGGTGGGGATGGTGGCATGAGGTTGGTAGCCGGGTGGTATACTCGAGCCTGGATTGACATGCCATCTGTAAAAGAGAGAAAGAATTTTTACAAAGAGAAAGAGTATTATCACATGAGAAAAATAAATAATCGAGTAACAGTGTTATCTATCACATCAGATAAATAATGGATCTGTAAATGGCGGCGGTTTCGTGTGAGGGAGAAACTATGAACGCCTGGATATGTAAATGCCTAAGTGGAAGAGAGAAAGCATGACAATCGGCCTTAATTTACAAATCCTTCTTTTTATCGGGTTTTATCAAAACAGTTGTTGCAATAAAAATCTATTTCTTAAAGTATTTCGGGACAATTAAGTAGTAATATTATATTCATCGATGAGTTACGGAGTCCCAAAAGATGTGGTGGCCAATCATCTTATTTATTTTGTACTACTGACTTGTAGACATGGACCGTCCGTACGTCTGCTTGGTTGTGTAGTCTTTGGCTGCTGGCATCTTGGGTAACTTGGTCTCTTTCACACGGGAGGAGGTTCAAAATGCTCTGTCCAGCAGTGGACAGTTGGACTGCTGATGATTCTGTAACAAGGAGAGAAAGCTGGTTAGTGATACTTTGGGTTGCTCCACAACGCTCCATCGATAGATAAATACAAAAATTGTGCTAGTCGATGACAGAGTCATTGTATGGGAAGTCCTAAAAAGAACTTATATGATTTGTGTCCCTCAAAAGACCTACAGTTTCGAGGATTAGTTGGCCCCTTAAAACATTTTTACGCCTTACATAGTAAGTTACTAACTAACTCCGCTGACTTAATGACCCAAAAAGGATCTTGGCCTCCGAAACGAGCTGTCTCCACTGATCTCTGTCCTGGGCCCTAAGTCTGCTATATGAAAATCGTTTAGTTAGATGTCGATTGGATCTCATTTGGATGATTTTGGTAGTTTCGTAGTCTGCTAACAGTTTGAAGTACAGAAAATCACAATGGCAATTGAATGACAATTGAGTTTCGATGGCGTTACAAAGAAAAAAATAACAAACTTGGAGACCTGCGCTATCTCCTGCCAATTGCTGACTCGAGGATCGCGCAGGTCAGCCTCCACCACGTCTCTCCAGCGGTACCTGGAGCGCCTTACACAATAAGTACCTAAGCACGATTAAATTACGCTTCCAGTCGCTATATATTATTAATCGCTAATATTTTTACTTAGTCGTATGACGTCATAAAATCTCTAATGATAGAAACTACTAATGAAACTTACAAGAAATATACCTATTTACCCTTAGATCCCTAATATAAGCCATTAATAATAAACAAGTATCTCTTATTTTATCTATGTTAGCGGCAGGCGATATTTCTTAGGCTATGACGTCATTAAAGGGGATTGCACATTATCATTATTATATTAGGAGATAGTTATCGGTAATAGGTGATCGATGGAGTGGGGCGCCTTCTTGGCTTATACATAGATAGATCAATGGTTTTGCCGTAAACCTACGTTTTGAGAGTCCGATTTATTTTAAGTATATTGTATCGTATTATTTAATTCTATGGGCCTTTGTAGCCTGATATAAAATAATTTATTTATTATTTATTATTAGCAATCAAATATTAGTAAAATGTAAGTAAGAACCTACCTAGGTGTTGAAATTGAAAGAAACAGTGAACTAAAAACATTAGATTTGCCAGTTCGTGTCTGGTTTTCGCGTTTAGTTTCAAAATGTTTGTAAGTCATGTAAAACTGTTTATATTTTTAATTTTTATTTAAAATGAAACAAGAAATATATTATATAAGAAAAACTGACATTATCAACCTGAATGGGCTGGAGAGACATTAATGTTTGGTTAAAATCACGTTAAACTAAACTCATTTTTCAAGCAACTTGTAGTAAAATAATTTGTACTAATCAATCACACTTTGAAAAGAGGTTTTAAACTGGATATTTTTTTTTAGGTTAAAATAATAAGGATAAAGATTGTAATCATAATTTTTCAGTTTTCTCTCACAAAGCTAACACGATCCATCAACGATGTTGTACACTCCCCTTTATACAACATTTATTAAGCAATTTTCCCCTTGAACGATTTCGCCTTAATACGGTACCATAATGATAAGTAATATACAAGGATACAGTATTGATGACGTCATCTCATAAGAAACTTGTCTTAAGGGACTAAAACTTTCATAGAAAAATGTGCCATAAAAATCCGGCTCGAAGGACCAAATCTGCGTTAAAAATGTTTCAAATAAAGTTATGTTCGATACTTTCTCACAGCGTTATCTTATCATATTTCGAAAAATTCTTACGTCATAAGTACCTTTAGCAAGCCATTCAAAAACCAACCAAAATCCCTTCGATTAAGGTTCATTATTGATTGCCGAATTTGTCATATACATGGTGTCCCGAAAGCTATCTTTGGCAGCGTCGGAACAGATTTATTTTGTATGAAGAAAAAGGCGAGTGGATACAGGGGGTGGATATTTGTGAAATTGATTATGTTTGACGTTCTTTTGATGTTCGTCTTTTGGTGAACGCTAAAGGGTTCTTCCCATGTGGCAAACTAGAAAGTTTACTTAAAGATAAAAGAAGGAAATAGAATTCACTAAGTATCACCTTTTTATATGAAAAGTTGTTTATGGGAATTAATGTCTATTGAGTATATTTTAGGTATACATAAAATAATTTTTGTTGCACAAAAACGAAACAAATATAAATAAATACAAACAAAAGAAACAGTACAACAAGGCGGTCTTAATGTTAGGTAGTATTCTCTACCAGGCAATTTTAAAGTGACAGAGAAAGTACGACATCGGATGCACAAAAACTTACTCTATCGAATTTTATCATTTATTATTTCATTAATAGTATGATGATTTTATTTATATTCTAAGTGGCAGGTTTTTGCAAGAGTAAAATTAAATATAGGTAGGTACTGAAGCAGAAATAAAAAATATATACCATTTTAGTAAAAGAAGAAGAAGTATCAGTCGAACTGGGAGTAACCCTATTCTATACTGAAACGGCTTGAAAACATTCAAGCAATTGATTTTAATTTAATACTTCAAGTAAGAGCGTTTTATAGGTAACGTGAGCGGGATATTTTGAATCCTTTGATTTCTCATCTAAGCGATTAACAGTATTTTGATACATAAAGGGATCGAATTCCTTTTAAAATCTTCCATAATCTTGTTCTTTCATTAAAAAAAATACATTTGTAATTTGAAAGCTACAAAAGGTTAATACGGGGTGTGAAAAAATTTGCTGCAAATATTTTTAGGGGTGAATCAGCCCATGACACTGAACAAGTTTCCCCAAGAAACACAGGTCGAAATATGAAAAAAATTTTTGGACCTCCCATACAAAATGTAGCAGCAGAGCGAGTCAACTGTATGGGAGGTACATTTTGTTTTATATTTTAACCTATATTCCTTGGGGAAAGTTGTTCAGTTTCATGGGCTGATTCACCCCTTAAAGTATTTGCAGCTAATATTTTTACACCTTATATATTTTTTACTCAAATGACTGTATAATAAAACACAAAAGTTTATTCACGTAAAACTATTGTCCAAAAATGCTACCGACTCCATTTTTTCGAAATATTCGAAATTTGAATTAAACAGAAAAATAACATAAAAGAAAGTGCTTTGACACCATCTAAAATAGCGAGATATGACGTCATCTATCAGTGTTTTCATACATAATAGCTCATTTGACTTTCCAGTCATAATGCCTATTGTATTGCCGATACGCTTGCTTCATCACATCACACAAACATGGTAGATATATCCGAATCGTCTCATACACACACACACGCACAAATCACGCCTATATCCCTGGCGGGGTAGGCAGAGCGTTAAGTCGTAAAAAATACGGTCGTTATCACCACGTCTGACAAAAATTGAAAGCCTTTTCAGATGATTCGTGTATCGCTATAAATACAGGTTGTCAACCTTTCGCCTAAAATTGCAATACACTAGCACTCAAGTCTGTAGCATACCATCTCATACAATACAACATATCCTAATACGTAAAGTAACTAGTATTTGCACTGTTACATATACTAGGTAGTTCCAGCGGTATTTGTGTAAGGTGGCAACTGTATCGGAACAGTATTCACAACGTAGCGTGTGTGGAAACTTTGCAGTTTGAGCTTCAGTGTTTTGCTGAAAGATTATAGTGGATATGCTTGTTGTTCTACCTACACTAATAGCAAATAATAATTGTGAAGGTTTTTCAAAATATACTGAAGTTCAAAAGTCCAGCCTCAAGATTTGTCAGTGAGCAATGGAGCACAGTATGCTGGGTCTTAAGCTGATCGATCGCGTCAGGAATACCATAGAACACAAAACTCTGACACAGCCCTAGCAGCAACTATGTGGCGCATATGACGACCTATGTGGCGCAGTGGTAGTGCCAGGACAGGACAGGACAGGTTGGTGGATGGATAGGACATTGCGGGCTGAGCCACCCGATTGTCCGTAAGTAAGATGGTTCCGTGTTTCGGATGGCACGTTAAGCCGTAGGTCCCGGTTGCTGTCTATGATCACTTAGACGGCGGTCGTTACACAACCATGTCAGAAGCCTGCTACTTGTAGAAGGCGGTTGCAAAATTCTGACACTAGGGTTCATCGGGTCGTTGGACGACTCGGTGTCCCACACGAAAAGAAGAAGAAGCAGCAACTAAGCTGAAGTGAGATTGGGACGTATGGCGCATGCCGAAAGAGCTATGGGCAAAAACAGCAACACGGTGGAAACCGCCCACAGCAAAAAGATGCCGTGGTGGATCAAGTCGTAGGTGGCGCGTCGAGCTTGACACGTTCTCGAAGAACTGATACACAGAGGCCCAGGAGGACTAGACGGAAAGAGAAGAGGGAGGACTTTGCCCAGCAGTGGGATGACGCAAGCTAGATAAAATAAGAAACATACTAGCGGCCCAACCAGCAGTTGCTTGAACCCGCTGCTAAACGATTTCGGAACGGGTAGGAATAAGATCTTCTCATCCAAGTGTTTTACATGGAAACCTTTGACTGAAATTGTTTTATCTATTTCAAAACGACGCATTTAAATCCGTTCAGTGGTTTGATAGTTCGCTAACTATAGTGGGCATGAATGACAGATATAGTATGCAAAAAGCGACCATATTAATGTTTTTTTTACTAGATTGCAAAGCAAATAACATGATTATCATTTAAGGTCATGTTGATATGATATCTTTATACTAAGTGCAACAATAGGTATGTTTTTATAACTATCTTGAGCCTGTAGTTGATAAATATAGTCCATTATCTTGCAATGTTATGTCTACGAGTAATACCAATCCGATAATATTCATCATAACAATAGGCTAAACATTATGCCATAGTTCCCTTTGTAACAGTAGATAAAGAAAAGATACATGACTGTTTTGTGATATCCTGAATATCCTGTGGTTGACAAGTCTAAAATAAAGCCGTAGATTATTATAGTTATATTAGGTTTCTGATTTTTTACAAAGGATAAGTTCATATAAGTCCTTACATAAAAAGGGTTTGCAATTTTTAAGTAGCGTTTCTCTGTCATAAACACTGCTAACTCCTCCAAAACGACGCAATGGATGCTTTAAACATTTTTTTTGATACATTGGGTTATTCAAGAGGAAGATTAGCAGTGCAACCGCTGGACGGCCCTCTATTTTAGAAAATTTTAATCTTTTTTGAGAGGGTCGGTGGCCAAGTGGTTAGGACACCGATCTTACAATCGACATCGATCCCCGCCATGTACCAATGTGTTTTTACTCACGTACATTTACCGACTGGAAAGAAAAATATTGCGATAGAACTCACATTGTAATAAAATTTTAATTCAGATGATATTTCAATGTGAATAGGAATTGGGCCAGGTTTGCCTTCGGGTTGCAGATGGCAGTCACTCTGTTTAAAACTAGATTCCACGTCGAATCCCCTAGGTTAAGTAGCCGACCCCGACAGAGAACGGGATAAGACAAGGAAAGTGATGAATATATTTTTTTAAACTAGTCTTATCCCCCCTATTCTATCCCCCAGACCGCATTGTTGAGTTGCAACTGCATATCTATTTATTCACGTGGCAGTATTTACTTTCCATCGGGTGACAGCCATTTTGTGTATCAAGCAATCTCTATAGGACAACTCTAGAGTGTTTGCTGTTGGTGTTCTGAATCAGTTCGTGATAACATATACCCTGGTTTTATGTTCTAAGCTTATACCTATGTAGATATATCTAGGATGTTATATTAGTTAAGTTTGCTATAGCGAGCTTTGGCGTGATGCTGGCTGAGAATAGCATCACCCTATGTCTACACATGGGTGTTGCAAAAAGCGATGAATACAGACACACACACACACACACATATCACGCCTTTATCCCTTGCGGGGTAGGCAGAGCGTTAACGGCCGCAAGAATACGGTCGCTATCGCCACGTCTGACATTTTTGAGGATTGTTTTCCAAAGTTGTTTCAGAAAACACGTGTATCACTATAGTGACAGGTTGTCAGCCTGTCGCCTAAAAATTGTAATACACTAATACTCTCGAGTCCCTTAGTCGCCTCTTACGACACCCGCGGGAAGGATATGGGGTGATGCTATTCTAAGCCGGCATCACACGGAATACAGACAGGTTATGGTTTTTTGTGAATATCTACAATACCTTTGACTAGGCTCGCCAATCCATCTGCCAAAGCGTAGTGAGGGCGGATCAAACATTTAATGCACAACGGAGCGCTAAAATAACGCATCCGTACCGCAGCGATCTATCAGATCTATAATAGAAACGTCAATACTTATACTAAAACCGCTCAATCGCTGTCGACAGATGCGTTACGGCTTACGGCTGCGTTATTTTGTCGGATACGTCAGCAGCGCTTGGGCTGTTTTAGTATGGATCCCCATCATATCAATCAGATATCGTCAATCCTGACGTTTTTAGTATAGATCTGAGAGACCGCTGCGTTGCGGATGCGTTATTTTAGTAGAGCGTTGTGCGTTAAGTATGCGATCCCCTCTATGGAGGCTTATGTCCAGCAGAGGTCTGTTGTAGTTGGGTTATATTACCAACTGTACAATAGTGAGCAGAAAGTTTCTGAGCTGTCAATCAATCAAAATTGTTCTTTCTGAACAACTCAACTGTCCTCAAGTCAAGGGTAAGAATACACTGTTCGTGTATAGCCAATATTTTTTTGAAGTTTATACTTATTTTTTAGGCTAGTTTGGGCCACAAAACTTTTTACTCCCTTTAAGTACCTATTTTAGAACTTCTTTCAATTCAATCTATTCGAATCCATGACTTGAAAAAAGTTGTACATAATACCGTGGACAAGTACAAAAAGTCAAAACGGCGCTTTAACTCTTATCAGTCCAGCCCTTCCTAAAAGACCCCAAAAACAGACCCGAAGAAAAAAACTCATTAAATTTTAACAATACTTAATCGCCATCGAGAAAGTAACGCATTTACGAGACACAGTTAAGAAAAGTCGTGGCACCTTTGGACCCCAACCAATGAACCTAAATTAACGTAAAGGAGTTGAATGGTGGTGGCATAGGGTTGGGAGGAAACCGGTTAAATTTTGCGGTTTTTTTTCAATCTCGGAAATAATTTCTGTCATCAGAGTTCATCGGTTCAAGCAGCCATACACGATAAATTACAAGCTATTAACTTATCAAAAATACTTTGTGTTCTTCGTGAGGGAGGTTCGATAAAGAAAACATCGATGATATAAATAATACTTCATTAGTTTCATTAAAGCAATAATGATATCATATCATGTCCATATTATTAACCTTGCAAAACTTTTACCGTATATTGATTTGGAAAAGAAATACATACTTAATATTATAATGACAAACATCGAGGTGATGACAATTGGGCTGATGCTATTCTAAGCGCCACTATACGGCTAAATTGCGAATCTCAAAGAGAACATCGTTATCCATTACCGTGTCGCACCGGTACCTCGATCTCTACTGGGAGGAAAAAGGGGGTCACTGTAGGACTAATCGACCATTTTTTTCCGGCTGATTACAACCCGGCTAATATTGACCCCCTCCTCAAACAAATGTTAACCCTTTATTCCCTTTCCCCTTTCGGAAAAAACCTCATAAAATATATCTAATTAAAAAATATCCCTAAGACTGACGCCCATAAAGAATGTCAATTAAGGGCTGAGACGTTTTTTCTTATTCCGCGCGTTTTTTTTTTTCGGCAATATTTTCTGTCGTTTCGTGGCGAAGGGGTTAAGATAACGAAATTAGTATCGGTATGAAATATTGAGTAATTTAATATTTGCCTCGGCCGCCCTTTGTTTTGAAGGATTTTTTTATTTTTTTAATCTGGATTAATGTACCGTTATAAATGTGGTTGATTAGCTATGAGCGTCTCGAGTCGACTGTAAAGTTTACTAATACAATTTTACGTTTAATTTTGAAATAATCACTACGGTGGATCGCTCACTTAACGCATTGCGGACCGCTAAAATATCGCAGCGTTCTGTTAGATCCATACAAGAAATGTCAATCCCCATACAAAAACCGCTGAACCGCTGTAGACGCAGTGCTATCGCGGCGTCGTCCGTCGGTTTTAGTATGGGGAGTGACGTTTCTAGTATGGATCTGACAGACCGCTGCGATATTTTAGCGGTCCGTCGTGCGGTAAGTGTGCGATGCGCCTTAGGATCAAAATGCGCAAATTTATCAGCCTGTCGCCTAAAGCTGAAATAGTATAGATAGGTACATAATAACCCATGAGTCCCTTAGTGATCTCGACACGACAACCACTAACTAACTTAGGTACTTAAAACGCCACATTCAGCTAAATAATTTTGTTTGTATCACACGTTCTATAACTTTAAAAGCGGACCATCAAATTTTTCAGATGGGCACAATTTTAGATAATCGTAACTTTAATTAGAACGCCACATGAGTCATGTTTTTGGTGCGTTCAGCCGGCCCCATACAAGTTTCAGACGTTGTCACGTCGGAAAATTGAATGACCTTTCGTTACATACTTCTGTGCAAAATTTTGAATATCATACTTTCAAGAACTGAGCTGTACGTTGACAAAAACGTGAAGTATAGATCTCTAATCCAACTCTTAATCCACGCGATTTTTTCGTTCTAATTCCCTTCATTAGCGAGGGAGAAAATTTAATTCACCAATTCGTGACCCTCCCCTCTCGCACCGAAAAAAAAGACAATCACTAATTACCCCCCCCCCTCAGTAAGCCATACAAATCGGCAAGAATGTTTTCTAATTTACAAAAAAGGCGAAAAACAAGCATTACTATTAAAAAACAGAAACCCGACCGCGGTTATTTGTTCAGCAGAATGTAAAAAAAATACTTTAAATATTTAAATATGAACTAAAACTGAATAATTCTCCTCAAGAACATGTGTCGAAATATGAAAAAAATAGTTTACCATATCGAGGGGTTCCGGGCTATTTGTATTAACCGCCATTTTTGAAACTTTACACCAGAGCAGTTTAAAGTTTAAAATTTCAGAAAAAAAATCATAACTATAACAAATCGCATTATTTTATCACAACAAAGAAAATTTCTGTTCCTGTTACTCATTATCTATAATTTGATTAATATTTTTTTCTGATATTTCTCTTTTTAACGAAAATATATGGCGCTTAATACAAAGTGACCCAAAATTTTCATTTTTTTGTTCCAGGCTAAATGACTTAACCGCCTGAGATAATGGGTTTTTGTTCCAGGCTAAATGACTTTACCGCCTGAGGTTATGGTTTTTTGTTCCAGGCTAAATAACTCAACCGCCTAGATTTATTAATACATGTTCCAAGCTAGTACCTAGAATTGAAAATACTAGCTCTAAGTACTTGCTTTTACCAAAAAGTTATTCATATTTTAATCCTAAGCAAATAAATTTAAATACCACATCTTAAACTGCTAAATATGGCTAAAAATATAACTACGTTTGTTTATTCGACTTATTGTATTAAGCGACATTTGACATGAATTTTACTAAGAGGCTAACTGTTTTAAGCGACATTTCTATATATTTATAAGGTCAGGCTAAATGGTTGAACGTATGCACCCTGTAAATTATTGTTCCAGGCAAAAAGGTTTAAACGACTGTGTGGTCATTTGGTAGTGAGCTTAAGTACACAAGCCTTAAATTTGTCAATATTTTGTGCCGGTTCATACATTGCACTTCGAAATAGGCCCAAAAAATACGGTTGTATTAAGCGACATTTTTTTGCTCCGATCATCACCAAACCGAGCTCAAACGACGCAGAAAAATTCACTGAGTCCAAATATGTATAAAAGTCCGTATCCCAAAAAATGGCGGTTAATACAAATAGCCCGGAACCCCTCGATATATAGTTTTTTTTTATTTACATTTTTTTCTACCTGTGTGCCTTGGGGAAAGTTGTTTAGTGAAAATATTGGCAGTGTAGTTGTTGTTTTACACCTTATATTTCGCATTTTAAATCCAAATTACACCAGCTCTGCTGAGAGGAATAAATATAACGACTCCTCATTATGTCAACGTCCGCTCTGCCGTTTTGGCTGTATATTTATACATATGTCAAGTGTCCACAATCCACATACGAGTCTATATATACTTTCAAATAAGATGACCTTCTTTCTAAGGCAATCGGGTAAAAAGGCGAAAAAAAATACTTGCTACCTAAATGAACTTATTTAGCTAAAGCAGGATTTAATAAAGATTTTTCACGGGTCCACCGTTTCGACGAACGTATTTTTTTCGGTAACGGTAAATTTTTTTGAAGCGACTAATCTCGAAGATATATTTTGGAGGGAATTGAATTAGAAAGGGACAAACGAGCCTTATTTTGAAAAACTCAGACTCATATAATATTTTTCTTTGCATCAGTCATAATTTTATCACTTCATCAGAAAGTAGCTATTCATAGCTACCTGTTTCTTATTTATTTTCGTGTGGGACATCGAGTCGTCCAACAACTCTACCTACAGATTAGAGGATCCAGATCTACCTAGTCAATCCTTAACATATCTAGCTAGATTAAATAGGCATTAGTAAAATAAGCACAATTGTGGAATAAAACTATAAAATGTCACAAGTCATAGCTTTTAAAAAAATTACCACCATCTTGCACTTATGGACTTATTTCGATTTCGCAAAATATTCGATATAATATCTAGATTTAATTTAAGAACTGTTGATACTCAACAGATGGCGGTAACAACAGACCACCTGATTTTTTGAAGTCACGGTCCTTGTTTTCGCAATAAAAACTATTATTACAACATGGTTTATTGACACCATTTTTTTCGTACATTTTTTGCGCCAATGAGGAAAACTCAAGCTGCTTCGAAGGCCAAAATGATCAAATTCAAATAAAGTCACTGACCTTTACATCACGACGGATGAGTCACGGAGTATAATACAAAGGGTCAGATTTCTAAGAAAGTCTGGATGAGATTGAACCGAAGCTGATATAAGTGTGGTGCCGGCTCAGAATAGCATCACATCATCCGTGTGTGTCGTAAAATTACTTCCATAGAAACTGACTAATTATTGTATATTTTTGTTTGGGAGTTAAAATTATTTTTATGTTTTTGTCTAAGGTCCGTATTTATAATTCGCACTCAACTTTAAGATCTCAAGAGCGATTTTGACAAATGTCAGACAATACTAACAGCACCTCAAGCTCGCACTCTAGATCGATCTCAGAATTGAGTGCGAATTATAAATACCAGCCCTAGTTATGTTCCTCGGAAAAAGTTGTTCAGTTTCATAAATTTACGCACTGTAGATATTTAAAAAAAAACCTCGAATATATGATGAAGACGATTTTGTGTCTTAAACTCACAATCACCTAAGCAATTAACCAAATAATAAGTTAATTTAACAATTAATTAATGGAACAACAAATTAATTCACTTACTAAGGTACTTGACACCTCTACTACTTGCGATACCGAAATAAACTAAAAAAAAAAACGCTTATATTAAACTAATTTTCAACCTAAAAAATATTTAGGGTCCTCTAATCAGTCGCCAACCAGTTTACTTCAATAAGCCAGAATAAAAATCATAGTTTTACTTTATATAATATAAATACTAAAATATTTTGAATTATAAAACCCAACGAAAAAGAAAATTTTTACATTATCATTCCATTGTATAGTTACTAGCGCAATTGTTCTCTGACTATCGGGTCCCAAGTCTGGTGTTTTATTGTTATTGTAACGCCATCCAAAACTTAACTTTCATTCCATAGCCACTGTGATATTCTATGCTTCAAACTGTTAGCAGACGACCAAACTATCAAAATCATCTAACTGAGATCCAATCGACATCCAACTGAAGAAATTTTCATTAAGCAGACTTAAGGCCCGTATTTATAAACCGTACTCAACTCTGAGATCGATCTGGAGTACGACTTTGAGTTGCTGTTAGTATTGACTGACAGTTGTCAAAACCGCTCTTGAGAACGATCTCAGACTTGAGTTCGATTTATAAATACGGACCTAAGAGTTATTATCTATGCTATTCTATAAGTGACAAGCGCAAATGGTTTATGATTATAATCTGGTTTGGGACTAGCACGTGCACCCCACTAGAAACTATTCAACCTTCCTAGTTCTTCATATTGACCGCAACCTTGAAAAGGGCCAATAGCTAATACGCAATTAACAATACAATCATTAGTTGACCTTGACATATTTTACGAAAAATAGTGTATTTCTGATAAATAATTAGTTGATTACTCATTTTCGTTGATATGATTATTTGTAGTAAAATTGGACTACCTATTAGTATAAAAACTATGATAAGATAGATACTTATTGTAACAAAGCAAAGAATGACGACCGATGTGGCGCAATGGTAGTGCGACTGCCTTTGACGCAGAAGGTTCCGGGTTCGATTCTCGGTGGGTCACTCCCAAAAGTTGATATTTATCACTTTGTGAATTTGTTCCCAGTCTGGTTAGGACATTGCGGGCTGAACCACCCGATTGTCCGTAAGTAAGATGGTTCCGTGTTTCGGATGGCACGTTAAGCCGTAGGTCCCGGTTGCTGTCTATGATGTCTTACACAACCATGTCAGAAGCCTGCTACTTGTAGAAGGCGGTTGAAAAATTCTGACACTAGGGTTCATCGGGTCGTTGGACGACTCGGTGTCCCACACGAAGAGAGAGAGAAAGCAAAGAATAATTTTGTCCACTTCTTCTTTTTGTTTTTTTTTTACGTTACTTAATGTCATAAATCACTAAAATTTTACCTCAGACATCACATTTGACCGCGGACTGCGGTTTTAGAAATTTCTAGTATGGATCTGACATACCGCTGCGATGTTTTAGCGCTCCGTCGTGCGTCAAGTGTGCGATGCGTCATTGGAGTAATAACACCCCTCCGTTTGTTCGTCGGGAATTAAAAACAACGCCAATACTGAATCACTTGACACACTGACTGAATATCTCATAGAAGCCTTTTAAGAATAACAGTGAATGGTGTCGATTCTAGTGTTCGCTTTTTCTGCTTTTCTATCGATTCTGAAACTTTTTATTAGCTAAGTGACGTTAGAATCCAAAAAGATAAGTCTTTTTTAAAGAACTGCACGTTTGGTCGCACATCGCACATGATTTCGCGTCATCAAAACAGTAACTTTCTTAATTATTTCACTATTAAACACACAAAGAATTATTAGCCCGAATTGACGCCAATACTCGTATTTTGCTTATGTTGACAAAATACATACATACATACATACATATATCACGCCTTTATCCCTTGCGGGGTAGGCAGAGCGTTAACAACCGTAAGAATACGGTCGCTATCGCCGTGTGATGCCGGCTTAGAATAGCATCACCCCACATCCTTCCCGTGGGTGTCGTAAGAGGCGACTAAGGGACTCGAGAGGGGTATTACAATTTTTAGGCGACAGGCTGACAACCTGTCACTATAGTGATACACATGTTTTCCGAAACAACCTTAGAAAACAATACTCAAAAATGTCAGACGTGGCGATAGCGACCGTATTCTTGACAAAATGACACATATATAATACCTACTGTGGGTTCACTGACTTTGTTCTGTGCTATTACTACACACGTGTTGCTAAAAATGTTTGTAATGATTTGAGTAAAACAAAAAGTGACGTTATAACATATATCGCTTTTCGTTAAATGTCATGTGGGACACTGGGTCGACGGATGGCCCAATAAACCCTGGTGTCAAAGTGGAATTACATCAAATACAATCAACGAAGAATTCAGCTAAGCTGCATATTTATGAGACTGGTAATTCCGCAAAAATATTTGGCTGTATACATTGATATGAAGTTATCTACGGACTGGATAGGTTTTCTCATACAAATGACAGCTATCATGTGCCGTGTGATGCCGGCTTAGAATAGCATCACCCCACATCCTTCCCGCGGGTGTCGTAAGAGGCGACTAAGGGACTCGAGGGTATTGGCGTATTACAGTTTTTGGGCGACAGGCTGACAACCTGTCACTATAGTAATACACATGTTTTCTGGAACAACCTTGGAAAACAATCCTCAAAAATGTCGGACGTGGTAATAGCGACCGTATTCTTACGGCCGTTATAGCTCTGCCTACCCCGCAAGGGATAAAGACGTGATATATGTATGTATGTATGTATGACAGCTAGTTTTGTAGTTCTAATTGAAACGCCACCTGCGAGAGTACCGCGTACTTTTGTATTTGCTTTCCTTGACTGCCAGCGCCACAGTAGTGGCGACTTCGGAAGTAAATTATTTAGTTCCGAGTACTTTCGTATTTGCTTTCCTTGGGTGCCAGCGCTAAAATGGCGGTTTTCAATGAGTGCCAGCCAGTGCCACTAGTATTGCAGCAATAACCAGTCTACAGCTAATTTCAGACCAGTGGCTGTAGGAATATTAAAATAATCAGATACCAATTTCACGTCTAAACTATACACGGGTAGAGTATATTTCAACAGTCTATGATACGTAATATAACTTGGACATACTCTATAGTACACTTGTGTTAGTCCAAAAATATATTCTAGGTCAATGACACCGTTGCCGGATTCTGGGAAACCCCTTTTAAGAAAGTTGCGGTAGTACTATAGCGACAAAATCCGAGTATAGAAATCACGGACGTTCTAGATGAATTCTTTTTAAAAAAATACTTCAATATGTACCTACCCAAAACCGATAAAGTACCGAAATTAAATAACCCAAAAAAGATCCATAGATCTCAAAATAAACCAGGTTTATTTGCAAGATTATTAAGATGGTTTTCCACTGTCACTGACCTAGTTGACTTTGATGACGTGTAGCATCCTATGGTTAAAATGTAAAATTATGCCCCAAAGCCGGTAGTTGAGTAACATAATTGGGCCTCGCTTTCTACCTGGCTTGTGAATCATCAATAGTTCAGTTCTTTGTCTCCATCCTTGATATGATAATCATAGGATCGGAAGGTACGTAATGTTTGTGGTCTATAATTGAGTAAAATTAATTTGTCACTCACTAGCCTAGGTCTATACTGGAAGAGATTTCTAAAAGTAAGTAAGTAAAGTGTATTATTCCTATGTATTTTATTGTTTACAATAAAAAGTTTAATAATAATAACAACCATATTAAATTTGTAGCCATATGATGCCGCTTTCGAATAGCACCACCCTATTTCTTTTGTGCGGATATCGTAAGAAGCGACTACTTGAAGATTTCATGTATGCATGACCTAGATAGCAATTTTAGGCGACAAACAGACAACCTGTCACCAATTTTAATAGCGGGTAGCTATTATCAGTATTGTTTGCCTAGGGTTCATTGGGTCGTTGGACGACTCGGTGTCCCACACGAAAAGAAATAAGGGTGTTTGATACACGATTATTCTGAAACGGCCCTTATTTTTTTCCGAGAAGTTGATTAAAGATTGTACTTTTTCGGCCACCAGTGCTCTGCCTTCCCCACACGGAATAAAGACGTGTTATGTATAATTTAGGCCTAACTTTCTACCTGACCAGTGAATCATTTAAATTCTTTGTCTCCATTCTTGAGAAAGATCTTCAAAGATGCCGCTTATGGGATCCTTTCAAAGTAAAAATGCATACTTTGAAATGCGTTTAGTATAGAATTTGGGCTATTCCCAGGGTTCTGTGCTTTTTTGTCATAATTCTGGACGGTTTTTGACACAAAGTAACTTCCTATTATATATTTTTATTAACTGTATTCAACATATGCCGTGTGATGCCGGCTGAGAATAGCATCACCCCATTTATTTCCTGTGGGAGTCGTAGAAGCCGACTAAGCGACTCGAGAGTTTCATGTGTATTGCAATTTTAGGCGACAGGCTGATAACTTGTCACTATAGTGATACACGACTGATCTAAAACGACCCTCAAACATTTGTCAGACGTGGCGATAATAACCGTCATTTTACGGTCGTTAACGCACTGTCTACCCTGCTGGGGATATAGGCGTGATTTATGCATGTATTAAAAAAAAAGAAATGTAGAGCACGATGGTTCATGTGGCGCCGACTTAAAATAGCCTCACATTATTTATACCTATGTCGATATAAGCGACTCAGAGATTAATTCAGGAAACAGTAAGCAGCGTTCCTTGTGAATATCTACAATATTTTTTACTGCGCTCGCCAATCCTCCTGCTAAGAGTGGTATGACAAAACTCCCAAATCGTGGGAGTTTCGTGTCCAGCAGTGGACTGTTGCGGCTGTAGAAGGTTTCGTGGCTAATTTTAGAAAGTGATTTCCCAAACCAAGGTCAAGAACGTTAATTAATTAACTAACAATGTTTTTTGCAATGACTGTCAAAAAAGAGAAAGTTGTGTTAAGATGTAACAAGATAAAGAAGAGAAAGTATTTCTTTGGATATCGAACGACAGAATCTGTCTTTTTTTTCGTGTTGAACACTAGATTGTCCAACGACCCGCTGAACCCTAGGCCAGCGATTGAGTTGAATAATAGTAAAAAAACAACATTTCATGTTGATGTTTATTCAAGAAGATATTCCTTGGTTTTAAGAAGTCAAAAGACCCACTTTTTGCTACGTGTTCAACAAACTTAAACGTGCCTTCCGAATCACGGAAGACAGCTGTGCACTTATCTTTATAGCTTGTTTATTTGACGCCATGATTCAACGTGACGGAATGTCTTATACAAGAATGTATGCGTGCTTAGGTTGTATGCAAATAAGCCAGCATTTGTACAGAAGAGACCTAAGACCTAAGACACTGAGACGTGAGACAGCGCGTCGTCTCATCGTCTGAAATCATTTTCATACAAATTGTATGAACAGAAGAGACGCCTCTACACCAGAGATGGGTCGAACATTAGTTTCATCAAAAATGAATGACACAAAAGGTTTGGCGAATCGAATACTTGTGGCCGAAAACTTCAACAAGAATTGATATCCATATGTAAAATTGGTAGGAGTCTTTACTTGTGTAAGCTCAAAGATTGGCACTGGACATCTGAACTTGATGTGTCCTCCGAACTTTACATATTAGAAATGTTGCTCACATATAAAAAAGTTACACTATTCAATATATACTGCCGTACATTTCCACATGTCCTATGGTAGACTGTAGATAATGCCATTGGCATTAAGTCCGCCCATGTACACATTTAAGTGCGTAAAATTTAATAAATAAAAAAGAAGTACGGCCGTTTGAATAGTCCGTATTTGACATCACTGTCAATCCCATAATAAAGGCCATGTAAACAAAGAAAAATAGACCTTATGTCATTATCATGATTTCGACATCGGTCTATATCATTATCATGATTATGACATCGGCCTATTCAAACGGCTATACTTTAGTCTCACGTCTCACGTATGGAGGTAGCGTCTTACGATATCGAATTGTGATGAATTTGCAAGAAGCGTTCTTAGAATGATAAATTTCTTATTGCATTGACAATAATACATGTGCCTACGTCATAATAAACACACGTATATCACGACTTTATCCCTTGCGGAGTAGGCAGAGTGTTAACGACCGTAAAATTACGGTCGTTCTACGTCTGATAATTATCAGAGAAGACGTGTATCACTATAGTGACAGGTTGTCAGCCTGTCTATATACATGAGTCCGTTAGTCGCCTCGTACTGCACCCACGGAAAAGAAATGGGGTGATGCTATTTAGAGCCGGCATCAAAACCACAAAGTCATTAAGCATCCAGTTTGAGAATCGAACCAGGGACCTTCAGATTTAGAGACCAAGCCCAGACTGCTAGACTACGGGGGCAGTTAATAGGTACTATGTCTGTGTCAATATGATTATCAAATTTTCGTGAGTTTGCAAGTAGAGTTTTTGCAATCATAAATTTTTAAGGCGTGAGGCGTGACTTAGGTAAATGATAACGCCTCATCATCAATCAATGTAGGTGAACCTATTTCCTACTTATTTTCATATTATTATCTTTCGTTTAATTTGTTTTATTTAGTTTTTATAACAAAAAATCTCTTCTCATTCATATTTTATTGTTTCTTGTTATATTTTGCCAAAGTATCGGATTCATGGAGCACTTATTAATTTATGTATTTACGTTTGTCATGACACCTTTTGAGTATATTGTTTACCTATTATATTTCTCTATTTTTCCTATAACTTATTATATGGTGATTACTTCCGTTCTCTACATTATTAATTCTTGCTAAACACTTACTAAGCAACCTAACAATTATAAGTAACCTATCTTTATCAAAACTAAAGACTGAAATACATTAAAAAGGAAACATGTGGCATCAATGTTTTGACAACGCATTCAAACAAAAATATCTCCCTGGAATGTGGCCAACCAAAAATAAAACAAAATAAAAATAAACTTACATTAAAAAGATAATACTGGCAATGTCCAAGCAATCCAAAAAAATAAATCAAATCCGCACTTATTTCTTTTTCAAACACAAGATTGATTTAAATTTCGAACACGTTGCCGATACAGCAATCGGTTCGCAACTGAATGAAGAAAAGGACTGGCCATTTTGCAGTCAGTAGTGTGATAGTGTTGTCATGATTCACGCGTTCTATTTTCAAACTTATTTCAACAGCTTTAAAGTCGAAAACTGATTGATATTTCTCGATGAAATAGGTGCGTTTTGAAACCGCGATAACGGTATCCAGGTCACTGACGTCTTTTTTGTCCAGTTAAAATATTGAAGAACAGATTTCGCGGAAGTGAGAGGGTTAATTGCGAATTCAGAATGCCTGAGTAGGATGCAAGATTTTGAACTGTCACCGAGTGTAGTATTGTCGTTGGTCAGTATCATTTGGTTCAATTATTGTTCATTAACTATCATTTGCTATCGCTAAGCTGCATTAGAGATATCATTGTTTGGTTGTCTCTACGTTTGTTACTTGCTAGAAGTAAGAGATTAGTTAGTATGTACAATTATCCTTTTGGGTTCTTTACGAACAAACACATTGCAAATTTTTCTTTTACAATCAACTTTTTGATGTGACAACGTCTTTAATTTTGATGGAGCCTGCAGCACGCACCAAAAACATGACTCGTGCAGCGTTACCTCTTTTCTTTTCGGCGGGAAACGTTCGAACCGTAAAGGCGCGCTTTAAGAAAATATTTTTTGTAAATTGTATAAAATTTTTAAATAATCATAGTTTCTGTAGTATTTTAGTAAATATATCTTGTACATAGTTAGGTGTGTACATAAAGACTGAAGATGGGGCGGAAGGATAAGCCCAAAAAACGTAAAAAAGATCCGACTGATCCAGGAGGGAGTTCGGATCCTGAGGAGGACTCCGATATGGAGACGGACGCAGATAAGTACCGGCCCTACAAGGTAAAAGAATATAGTAGAAAATATCCGGAGACATCTGACCGTAAGGACTTTGTGGTTTTCTTAAAACACCAAGTAGACCAAAAGCCGTTCTCTGATAATGACAAAGTCGCCTTGTCTCAGGCACTTAGGAAACATGCTGTGTCTGGCGTGCTACATTTGAGACCGGTGAATAGGTATAAAGTGGCTATTACATTCGACTTGTCGAACAATGCAAACATGTTTCTAAGTAGCAAAATTCTGGATGAGTTGACATTGTACGCGTCAATCCCCGCTTCGGGAACAGAAATAACCGGCGTTGTTAAGTCAGTCCCAGTTAACTTGTCCAACAAAAAAATATTTTCACTGATTGGAAGCTCACGTAATGTAGTTCAAGTGCGGCGTTTTATGCGCAGGCGAGTAGAGGGAGGTCAGGTTACATACATTCCCACGCAAACTGTTGCAGTAACTTTCGCATCAACTCAACTTCCGGAACATGTCTTCCTTGATTCCTGGAGACATGAGGTATCACAGTATGTTCCACCTGTTAAGCAGTGCCTAAAATGCTTGCAGTTTGAACATATTGCGAGCTACTGTAAAAACAATGATGTTTGTTCAATTTGTTCAGGACCACACAACTTCAAACAATGTAATGCTGACAAAAGCAAAACCCCCATTTGTGTGAACTGTAAGGGCGATCACGTGGCTATTTCGGCTGCGTGTCCAATTAAAAAAGCCAAAATTGAAGAAAACAAAATTAAGTCTCATTCAGCTACATATTCGGCACTTTTTGACGAAAAATCGTTTCCGCATTTGGCGGCAAGAAACTCAAAACAATATTTACAAAACATTATCAAAAGTCAAACATTTATGAACATGATCACACAAGTTATCGTAAAATTGATATCCAATAAAACAAATGATGATACCCCAATTAACACTGAAACCATACGTGCTGCGTTTCAGAACACGATCAGTGAGAGAGACCATTCAACCAAATAATGGACTGTCTCAATGTCGTGCAATGGAATGCACAAAGTTTATTACATAATAAACATCAATTTACCCATTTTTTATACGACAATGATATACATATCGCAATTATATGCGAAACCTGGTTGAAGCCTCATCATAGGCTAAATATTCGAGGTTACAATGTAGAGCGCAATGATTGCGGTAACAATCATAATGGTGTATGCATTTTAATTCATAATAGCATTAATTACAATAAAATCGACATTTATTTTGATAATTCTTTACAGAATATATGCATACAAGTAACAATAAACGGTAAAAAAATTACTTTTGTGAGCTTTTATAGTCCAACGAACTGCAATCCTGCATTTGATAAAGTAAAATTTAACAATTTAGTCAAGTCTATACCTGGTCCATTTGTTCTTGCTGGTGATTTTAATGCGCATCATACTGTATGGGGCTGTGGTTCTGTCGCACCTCGTGGTAGAGCTGTCTTGGAAGTTGTTGACGATAATAATTTAGTTATATTAAATGATGGTCAACTCACTACTGTGGGTACTTTAACTTGGCGTCCGAATGCTTTAGATTTAACTATTGTGTCTCCTTCTTTGGCTTTCGGTTGCAGTTGGTCTGTCCATGACGATCCTCTTGGTAGTTATCATCTTCCTGTGTTAACTAAAATGGTTTTAAATGATGTTTCTAATAGAAATAATAATAGTAACCGTGGTGTGCATATGCCCATCCAACCCAATTTTAGGAATGTGGATTGGCAAATGTATACCAAAAAAGTGGAACACTTGCTATCTGATTTTCAGTTGGGTTCATTTTCGCCTTTAGAGGCTTATAGTTTGTTTATTAAAATATTGTTCTGTGCTATATCTCAATCAATTCCGAATACTAGTGGGCACGCTGTTGACAGTCCTCGCAATCCCGATCGGTCAAGATCGGGAGTGGGTGGACGTAAACGTAGGCCTACTCTCCCTTGGTGGAATAATAAATGCTCTATTGCTGTTCGTGATGCTAAGGAAGCATACATACGTTTTAAATACAATCCAAATTTAGAAAACTATTTAGAATTTAAAAGATTACAAGCTGTAAAAAAACTCATTCTTAAAACAGAGAGAAAAAGTTCGTGGGTCACGTTATGCTCTTCTTTTAATCGTTGTACTCCCTTATCAATAATTTGGCGCTTCATGCGTAAATATAACAAATCATATGTTCCTCAAAGTTCAGATGACAATATAGATTGGATTTTTAGTTTTCTCCACAAATTTACTCCAGATTTTGTGGAAGATAAGTTTTTATCTACTGATACTACTTCAAATAACAATTCACAAAATAGTTTTCTCATTGAACCCTTCACCATCCAGGAATTAAGAGCCGCAATATTTTCTCGTCGTGACACTTCATGTGGGCTAGATTGTATTCCATATTTAATGTTCAAAAAGTTATCGCAAAGTAGTTTGTTAGTGTTGTTAGACATTTTTAACGCGTTATGGTCCAATAATGACATTCCTCCTGAATGGAAAATTGATTGTATTATACCTATCCAAAAACCTGATAAACCTAAACTTGATCTTGACTCATATCGTCCTATAACTTTAACTTCTTGTGTAGGAAAAATATTTGAGCAGCTTCTTAAGCAACGTCTTGAATATCACATAGAGCATAATAGACTGTTGCCAGTAAATCAGTTTGGTTTTCGTAGAGGCCGTTCGGCTCGTGAAAGTATTAGTTTATTACATTTAGATATTTTAAAAAGCATTGGCGGTAACAACAAACTCATAGCTGTGTTTTTTGATATTGCCGGTGCTTTTAACAATGTAAATATAGATATTTTATGTACAGAATTATTGTATATTCATATTCCATTGAAACTTGTTCAGTGGATTCGAGATTTTTTGCTTAATAGGAAAGTGTATGTCAAGTATAATGGCGGACTATTTGGTCCTCGTTTGTCTTCTGTTGGAGTGTGTCAGGGTGGAATCTTATCTCCGTTGATATTTATTTTGTATATATGCCGGTTAAACCTAATATTAGGACCCAACATCAAAAATTTACAGTTTGCAGATGATCTAGTAGTGTATTTGTCAGGTAACAATTCAAATGATATTACAAACAACATTAATTCGGCTTTAACTAATCTTCATAAATATCTTTCATATTTAAATCTTGAAGTTAATCCACAAAAATCCAAGGTCGTTGTTTTTGGCAAACACAACAATGTCAATTTGAGCCCAGTTTATTACAACAATATTGCTTTGCCAGTTTCTATAGATACAAAATTTTTGGGTGTTGTATTTTGTCGTAACCTGTCATGGAAAAAGTATACAGATAACTTGATAGTCAAAGCTAATAAGGCTTGCAATGTCTTGAAATCACTTTGTGGTACTAGTTGGGGAGCGGACCCAAAAGTTCTGCTTATGCTATACAAATCAATTGTAAGGTCGCATTTTGAATATGGGTTCTTATGCTATGCGGGAGACTCCAAACTTATTGATATTCTTAATAAAATACAAAACAAATGCATGCGGATCGTCACCGGAGCTTTCAGGACCACTCCAATTGTTTCTTTACAAGTGGAGTGTAACCTGCCTCCTCTGACTATTCGTCTCGCTTATCTAAAAGAAAGGTTTATTCTAAAACTCTACTCGGAAAAAAATAACAATCTTATAGCTGAGCTTACCCATCCTAGTATTTCAACAATTCAAAAACCATGTTATATTTTGCAAGGCTTTTCTGAATATATGGCATGTTTACAAAACCTTCCTATCTATCAAAATAATAATTATCTACCATGTTATGATGGACCCTATAAAAGTAAATTCAGTCCAATGAATATAGTAATTGAGAATGATCTTTCTAGAAAGGAGGAAGTTTATGAAAGATTATCTCTTTGGAATGGATATAGATTTTTATACACTGATGGCGCAAAGAACGAGTCAAATGTATCTTTTGCAATATACGACCCTGCTACTAAAATAGGTATTGGATATAAAATAGACAAACAATCCAGCATATTTACTGCGGAAGCAGTAGCTATACTTGGTGCGCTAAAACACATACTAAATCGTAACTGTGGTGTTCATAGGTGGGTCATAGTCAGTGATAGCATGAGTGTTTTGAAGGCATTGCAAAATAATAAAATGAATGCAAACACGAATTATCTCATACACAGTATAAAAGATCTTTGGTTTGATCTTCACGATAATCATCAAATAACAGTTGACTTTATGTGGACTCCATCTCATATAGGAGTATCCGGCAACGAAAAAGCAGACTATTTGGCTCGTTCAATTTCAAATTCTCAAACTATTGGTAATGATTTGAATTTATTATTACCATATACTGATATAGTTGCTGTTCTGAAACAAAGAATGTATCATAAGTGGAAGGAACATTGGGATCACATAGTACAAATAGAAAACAAAGGTTCTTGGTATGCTGCTTTAAATGTTAATTTGAAGTCCGTTTCTTGGTTCCGTACCAGTAATATATACCGTTGTAAAAAGTTTTACTCCACAATAAGCCGTTTGAGGTTTGGACACTGTCGGCTTAATCATCACCTGTTTCGTATGAAAATTGTAAATAATCCGCATTGCGTTCATTGTCAGTCACAAGAGGATCAAACCATTGATCATTTGTTCTTTTCATGCTCGTCTTTCGGTATCCAGCGCCTTTTGCTGATGGACGAGTTAATCCGTATTTACGGAGAACCACAACTGGTCCCGCACTCGGTACAGACATTACTTCAAAATAATTCTACTTACGTTCCATTATATAATTTTGTAATATCCACTGTAAAGGAAATTTAGTTTAAGACATTGTATATAATTAAATGTGAAATAATTTGTAAATAAAAACCCAATTAAAAAAGATGATGAAACGACAAAAACGTTTTACCTACATGGACATGAAACTACGAAAGTTGAACTTAAGACGATTTTATTATAAAAATACCCAGAATGGACAAAAATACTGAAGACGTACGAAATATCAAAATACACTGAATGGACAAAACACTGAAGACGTAAAATTTAAAAAATACACAAAAAGAATAAACTCACTAAAGACGTATAAAATATAAAAATACACGAGAAGAACAACAAACGGAATGGACAAAATACTGAAGACGTATTATTGAAGAAAATACACTGGAAAAGGAAACTCACTGAAGACGTACAATCTATAAATATTCAAGAATAAAGTACACACTGAAGACGAGGCTGCATGGTCTTAAGACCCTTGCCTGTCCAGAATGGACGAATGAACAAAAAAAAAAAAGTTACCTCTTTCTGAGGCTTTCCATTTAAGGCTTGAAGTGCAAGCGAGAACGCAGAACGAGTGACAAAGAGGCACAATCGGCCTCCGCGTTCGGCATCTTATATCTATCAAACAAATAAAATACATATAATTTTTCTTTTCAAAATGCAACCATTCCATCATTATTTTCTTATGTCGTTGTCACGTGCAACTATCGTCAGTAAACCGACTTTACATACAACCGATTTTATTTTATTTTACGGTGCTTACTTCTTTACATTCCATGTAATCAACACGAACTATAGAGGGTTGAAGTTACTTAGGTATAGTTTTTTAGGAAATATAATTGGAGCCGATTCGCCTTGACGTTTCATAGTTGAATCATAGTTGACGACTTGTTGATGACCGTTGCGGCGCAGTGGTAGCGTGACTGCCTGCCATGCAAATGTTCTGGGTTAGATTCTCAATGGGGCACTCACGAAGTTAATATTTATCTCTTTGTGAATTTGTTCCCAGTAATAATGGATGGGATATTGCAAAATAAACGACTTGATTGACTGGAAAGATGTTTCCGCGCTTCGGAGGACACGTTAAGCAGTCGGTTGCTGTCTAAGATTACTTGAACGACGCTCGTTACAGAACCATGTCAGAAGACTGCTACTTGTAGAAAGGCGGTTGATAAACACTGACACTAAAGTTCATTGGGTCGTTAGATGACTCTTACATGCGACAGATGATGACAGATGCCATAGTGAGTGAAAAAAAAACAGAAGTTGGTTTTGTATCAGTCGTTTATCATTAGGTATAGGTAGGCATATAATATTATATTACATTCTACATACATAAATCACGCCTTTATCCCTTGCGGGGTAGGCAGAGCGTTAACGGCCATTAAAATACGGTCGCTATCGCCACGTCTGACAAATATTGAGGGCCCTTTCAGATGATTCGTGTATCACTGTAGTGACAGGTTGTCAGTCCCTCAGTTGCCTTTTACAACACCCGCGGGAAGAAATGGGGTGATGCTATTCTAAACCGGCATCACACGGCACACATTCTAAGCATATCTTATTTTTTCATCTCCGTTCTTTTTTCCAATATTCTTCTTCAGGGCTATAAGTCTTAGTCGTTCAGCTTCCATGGTTGTAGTTGGGGAGTTGACAGGTGGGGTCTGGGGCGGATCTGAGGGTAGCAGGTTTGATGCCGGTTGGAACACTCTGGCGTTGTTGTTTGGGGCTGGAAAAACAGAAAAAATGAAAGGTGTGTCTAGTTTTTTTTGCTTTGTAGTGTGATCTAGGGTTGTCTTTCTATTGCTATCTCTAAAATATAGTCATAAATATGCTGATAGTGTTATGTCTAATGCCTATTACCTATTAACCTAAAGGCGGAGACTTATTATAAGCATATGTTTATCTTGTTAACATAATTATATAGTTAGCCGTTAGTCTTCCTAAAAATTATAAAATAAATAAATAAAATAACTAACAGACAGTTTGGAAACTCTTCTCATTAATGAAAAAAAAGAAAAATATTTTTATTATGGGTACACCATCAGTCCGGTGGTCCGATTTAGTCCGATCCGTTCTTCCCAGAACAACTCCTAAGCCCAGTCTCGCCCCAAGGGGGTGATTGGCCTCGTTGTTTGAACAGCCAATCAAATATATGGGTGAGCTCTAGCTCTTACCAAGCCGCCAGGCGTAGTTTTGATGGCCTCGGGGCCGAAAAAGCATCCCCAGCAAAAAAAAACCCGGTGGTCTGATGACATCCTCAAATCGATGGAAGAGATTGGCACATGACCTTGAGGAGTGGCATAAATAAAAGGCCTATACACTGCAGTGGGATGATGTGGGCGGATGATGAAGATGGAGCAGTCAGATTTTTTATAGTAAATTATTTATTCCAGGAGAGTCAGGATTTCTTCTAAATGAAATTGGTTGTTTACTTACTATTAGGTGTTTTTCTTTGAAGTCCTCCGCCTTGTGGATTCATTTTAACATCCAAAAACTGCCTCCTTTTTTAAATCACCAAAAAATGACATAACCTAATAATGAGTAATTATTATTACTCATGAACTTATAAAGACCATGAAGCGAAATTCTTCGAAAGTTGGCTCTAGCAATACTGAAAGGATAATGCGTTGATGTATCGCTTTTATAGTGAAATATTGAAGAAAATCCCACCGGTTCTTCCCCTTAAGTACTAAACTAATCTTTATAAAATACAGGTATGTCAGTAAATATACCTAACCTACGTCCGAAGTGACCGATTTCTCATCAAAATATTAGGTACTTTTTTTTAGTTCAAAATGTGAACTTCACTATCACTATAATAAGTTATTATTAAAAGTTCACATTTTAAACTAAAAAAAGTAATATTTTGATGACGACACTATTACATAGATACATACATACATAATATAAATCACGCCTCTTCCCGTTGGGGTATGCAGAGACTATGTCCTTATACATACTTGCTACGATCCTAGCATACTTCTTTCGCTTCTCTACATTCATCAGTCTTTTCATGCCCGCTCGGTTTAGGGTACTTCTGACCTGACCTTTCTTTAAAACGTTGCCGATTTGATCCAGGTAGGTTCTTCGCGGGCTTTCCCTTTCAACATTTACTCTAACACTCGCCTTATAACACTCTTTCGTACGACACTATTAACTATAGATAATGATAACTACTTTCTTTCTATTCTAGATTACAGAATTTGTGATCTCTTTTCTATCTCATATCTATCATTACTGCTTAGGTACAAAAAGTGCCTGCTTATTTACATCAAGCAAAATAATATTACGATGGTAAGAAAACTGTACAGGCATTTGTCAAAATTATAGGCGAGTAGACGTCATAAACATTATTGACGTCATAAACATAAAACTATTTAGAGCCACAACCTTGATTTTTACATCAATGAGCCAACCCGTCAGGGAGCCTGTCTGGACCACTTTGTTAGTAATATCAACGAAAGTCAGGGTTGCACCACTCTGTCTGGTTTATCGGACCATCAAACCGCACAGATACTGACTGTTCCTGTCAAAAAACGTGTAAAGCCGGTTAAATTTTGGTACAAAAATGTTAGAAACTACAGTTTAGAAAATATAGATAAATTTAAACAATATCTCACAAATTATTCGTGGTCTGAGGCATACAATTGTGACGACGTAGAGAAAGCATTTAACTACTTTCACTCGGAGTTTCAGACTCTGTATAATCTCTGCTTCCCGAAACGTAGAATTAAAATTTTGAGCAAAAGGTCAAAACAGACTTGGTTGACAAAAGGCTTAAAAACCTCCTGTGTCACAAAGAGAAGACTCCGATTTGATTTCTATAAACACAAAACAAAGTATCTTAAAACTAAATACAGGAACTACACAAGACTTCTGAAAAAATGTATTACATTAGCTCAAAAATCTAAAAACTATGACTATATTAAAAAATCAAAAAATAAGTGTATCGCTACATGGAATGTAATAGATGAAAATCGATCGTCTATAAAACTACATACAATTAATAAATTAACTATAAATAATAATAATCAAACTAAAATAATTGAAAATCCTACAAAAATTGCGTCATTATTTAATAATCATTTCATTAATATACCAAAGATTTCGCCTGATTCTAATGCAGAAAAATATCCTGGAAATTTAAAAATGTAACCCTGCAACATTCTTTCTTTTACCTACGAATGAACAGGAAGTAAGTAATATTACAAAATCGTTAAATAACACGAGTTCTACTGGTTACGATGAGATATCAACGAAAATCATAAAATCTTGCATAAATGAACTCTCACCTGTATTAACGTACCTTATTAATTTGTCGTTCTCTAAAGGTATATTTCCGTCCTCTCTTAAATTATCGATTGTGAAACCACTTTACAAGGCAGGGGAGCGAGGTGACATTAGTAATTATAGACCGATTACTTTAATTCCGGTTTTCTCAAAGATCTTTGAAAAAGTATTCCATAAAAGATTGGAATCATTCTGTAATAAGTTTGATATCATATGTCCCGAGCAACACGGGTTTCAAAAGGGCAAATCTACGTCGGCAGCATGCTATAAAATTATACAACATCTATCCTCCTTTGTTGACAAGCGTAATCCGGTATCAGTAGTCCTTTTCGACCTTAGTAGAGCCTTTGATTATGTTTGTCACAAAACTCTACTTAAAAAACTAGAGACGTACGGAGTGCGTGGGCATGCATATGACTGGATTAAGTCCTACCTTAGTGATAGAGTTCAGAAAGTGGAAATTAGTAATTTAAATGAATCGTTACAGCTGACACCATATCAATCCCAATACTGTAAGAATAGCTATGGAGTACCGCAGGGCAGTATACTTGGCCCCTTGTTGTTTATTTTATATATAAACGACCTGCCCTCGGTAACGCAGTATAGATGTACGCTTTTCGCGGATGACATTTCAATTATAATCAATAAAAAACCTAACACAAATTATGAAAATGAAATCAATAATACAATAATCAATATAATTAAATGGCTCAAGCATAATAATTTATCTGTTAATTTATCAAAAACAAAATATTTACAATTCTTTAATCATAACGGAAGAAAACAATCCTTAACTGTGAAATATAACAACGAACCAATCAGTGAGTGTACAACGGCTAAATTTCTTGGCATTCATTTTGATCCTAACTTAACATGGAAGGAACATGTCACTGTCGTTTGTAACAAAATTAATAGATTTATATACGCGCTGTATCGGTTGAAAGCAATCTGTAATCTAGAAACAGCACTTATGGCCTACCATGGTTACGTTTGCTCTACATTGCGATATGGACTGATCTTGTGGGGGAACTCGGTAGACGCTGACCGTGTGTTCGTGATCCAAAGGAAATGCATTAGAGCAATGTGTGGTGTGGGGCCTATGACCTCTTGCAGACCTCTGTTTAAAAAATTGAAACTTTTACCGCTGCCATCACTGTATATTTTGGAGATTTGCGTATTTGTTAAAGCTAACCTGAAAGATTATACACGTAAGGATGAAATTTGTAAATTCTCCACAAGATACCCAAACCGATTAGTAGCACCTTCCTGCTCTACGACTGGCTACCAAAGGAACTCTTACTACATGTCCATTAAGCTTTTTAATAAATTACCGAACAATTTAAAAGAGCTGCCTCTGCCTAAATTTAAAACCGGTTTGTTTAATTTCTTATGGGAAGGATGTTTCTACAGCGTACAAGAATATTTGACGTATAAAAGTCGCTGAATTTACTTGTTGTGTGTGTTGTGTTACATTACTGGAACATTTTTTTTTTCTTTTCTTCTTCTATCTTCTCCCTAGACATAAATTGACATTGTAATTATTATTGTTAATATTAATCCCTAATAATAAGTTTATATTATTGACATTAATTTAATTTATGACTATTGTAATTATTATTAAGGCTATTAATTTTATTATGTATTATTAAATGCACGCCTCTCTATCATATTTGTATACCAATTCATATCAAATTGGTTAAATGTGTGTGACTATTAGTTTGTAAACCACCATCGATGTATGACCACATTTACTACAAATAAATATTCTTATTCTTATTCTTATTCTTAACAGCTGTTCGCATATTTTATTGAAATTTTACATGTAATCTTGTTATTATAAGCCAATTTGTGGAAAATAAGTGATAATTAGTGTTAAACCAGTGATCAAACAACAAAGTGAAACATAAAAACACGGATTTCTACCTAAACCAAAGTGCTGTTAACGGACCAACGATTCGAACTTTCGATTCGAATGACCAACGGATTAAACCCGGGGAGTATCGTTTCTTTGATATTTTTTAATTAGCTTTACAGTTGGTAATTAATTAATTACCATAGAAATCTCAGATTGAACGAGCACATAACTTACATTACTCACTTTTGTGGGAAACGACGACCTACTCACACATTAGCGCCGTGACCTTGCCTCAGCTGATTTCTATTGAAGTTTATCTGACGGGAGGGTCATCTGCCGCTCAGACAAGTTTATTCAAAGAACACTACACATTGAGGAACACTTACACTTATCCTTTTTGTTAGTTTCGCTATAGGCTAGTTATTGCAGTGTCTCAGATCACTTGTCAGTGTGGAAAGTGAATCTGAAGGTACTTAATATACTTAGGTACTATTTTCATACATTCCTTAACTGTGGTAATGCTATAAGTAGTCCAACATTCTAATAACATTACCTACCAAACACTAGCATAATAACAACAAGTGTGATTTGGATATTAAATTGGATTTTGTATCAATTCCAGATTCGGCTTCAACCATGTCTATTGTAACGACCCGTAGAATGCATACCGAAAAGACAATGGCTAAACTCCAGCAAAGACTAACTGAAGCTGAGCAGATCAATGATAAACTTCTAGCCGAGCGAACTGAGATTGACCTGCAGATGAAACAGTTAAAATCAAAAAACACTCAGCTAAGCGAGAGTGTTATTACTCTGCGAGCACAATGTGCAGAGTCACAAGCGGAGATTGACCAGCATTTAGAACTAATAAATTCTCTGGAAATTGCTCATCTTGACTTCGCCAGAGACCTGAGTTCTGCCCAAGATCGGTGTAGATTTTTGGAGCAACAGCTGAACGAAGCTAACAGCCAGTTAGCGGATCAACAGAAACTGAAAGAAGATATGGAAAATAGATTCAGTGTTTCCCTACGTCATGAACTGGAAGTGCATGACATGAGTACAGTACGCCATACTATTTTGACAAAAGGAAACAAAATAAAGAAATATTTAAGATTAAATATGTAGATTCATAAAAAAAACTAGTCATACCCTCAAATTATTAAAATTAACTCAAAAGCGACAACCAAATAGAATTAAGAGAATTAATTTATTAAAAGAAATTGAGGACTTGAGACAGATAATTAAAAGAAGGAATGAGGATTTACATCAAGCACAATCAAAAATAGGGCAGCTGACGGTGCAACTCACAGCCTCAGATAGCTTACACACAAGTAGTGAGTTGTATATTGATAATCTTCAAACACAACTCGCTAGCACAGAGGCTAAGTATGCAGAGAGCCATAGAGAGCACATGCAACTTTCTTTATTAACATCAGAGCTACTCCAACTACAGCAACAAAACACAGCGTTGCTGGACAGGCTGATGAAAGATGAGGAGTTAGCCTTGGCACTCGCGCCGTCCTCAGCTGCCGTGACCGGGACACATCTGCCCGTGACACCTCTGCCGGTGACACCTAACGCGCTCAACACACCTGGCGAGACTCCTTCGCCCATCGGAACAGACGTACTAGCTGCAACGGTCGTGCCAGACGTCCCATCCCCACCTGCCACTACAGACGCGCCAGCCGCCGCTGTCGTGGCTGAGGTGGCCACCCAGCAAACTCGTCGTGGCGGACGCGATAAGGGTGCTCCTGCACTGCCCGTGGGAACAACGGAGCGCTCAGCAGTCGGAACTGTAGCGACAGCGTCACCTACCCGACGAGGACGACGTGGAGGACGCCGCGGCGGACGCGGCAGGGGCGCGTCACGTGCCCCCGCCCCCGCCGTGCAGCATAATGCAGGGTCGGGAGACGACAACAACGTGCAGCCCGGGCCGCCCACTACCACCCCTACCATTGGGATCGAGAGGGTGGCGAGTGTGCCGCCCACCCCAGTCGCAGCACCGCGTACTTCTAGGGCATCTACCATCGCAGACCCTGCTGCCCAGACCCTAAAGCCACGACCACGTGACCCATGCCCGTGTTCTACCCCTCGACCCCAGGCTGGACCAATTCTTGACAGTGACAGTAGTGCAGCAAAATCTACGAAGGACCCTTCGGCGAAATCATCCAAAAAGACTGTAATTTACTCAGACAAGATTGGTGTAGGTTTCGGTCAATTATTAAACTATCGTCTTAATCAGCAAGTGACAAATGTGTGTTGCCCTGACACCTCATTCGAGGGTATTGTTAAACGAGTAGCTGTAGGGAAATTTGATGAGCACACCACTGTTATACTTATGATAGGAAATCATTCTTACATTAGTCGTAGTGCATTAGACAATAGCTTAGAGGTGTTGCTCAACTTACATAATCAGTCAAAGTGCAAGTTCATTTTGTGCAACTTTCCATATTGCACGAATTTGTCAGTAGAACAAAACAAATGTGTGCATAGAATGAACATGCACTTGTTCAATATAACATGCCATCATAGAGATGCTATTTCTTACTTCGACGTGAATAATTTTATTCACAATTTTATTTTGACTCAGGATACTATGTACCTGTCTGATTATTATAAGAAACAAGTAGCTACTTTGTTAGCATATAATATAAATGACACAAAATATGTGTCTTCTTCTATATTAGTTAGTAAGGGTAGTAATAATAATAATTTAAACTAGATTTTAAGACAAAGGAAACCCCCTCTTTGACTGATGTAAATAGTATAGGCAATCCGGGGTCTTCTTGCACTCAACCTAAGACAAAGGAAAAGCAATATCAACTTCAAGTTTTACATCAAAACATTCAGGGCTTTTCCAGCAAAGTATTAGAAATTGAATTGTTCTTAGAGAAGCATAATTATGACGTAGTCTGTCTTACAGAGCACTTCCAAACAGATGACATTTTGTTAAACTATGAAAATTACTGTATAGCCAGCTCTTTCAACCGAAAATCCGCGATCCATGGAGGCTGTTTAATACTCATTAGAAACAATATTAAATTTAAAGAACGTAAGGATGTAGTGGGATTGTCGGTTGAAAGCTCTACTGAATTATCTTGTGTTGAGCTGGAAAGTCATGTTATAGTATGCGTATACAGACCACCTATAGCTAAAAATTTTACCACACTACTAGAAGTACTAGAAGATGTACTAAAATTAGTCACAAAAACAAATAAACATGTTATTGTTTCTGGGGACTTTAATGTAGACATTCTAGAAAAAAATGCACTCAGTGATAAATTTTTAGGACTTTTCAAATCATTCAATTTGTCTAATGTATTTTTTGAACCTACTCGTGTGATGTGACGCCTACTTCTGCCAAATGTATTGATAATGTATTCAGTGATTGTAAGCCTGTAGAAAAATGTATTATAAACTCTCTTCAATCAGACCACAGAGGTCAATGCGTAATATTCCCGTTCAAAGATCATATTAAAACAATTAAGATAGAAACTAGGCGCATCACTGGTAGTAGGTTGGAAAAATACCGAAACGTTTTAATGGGAAAACTGGCAGTCAATAATTATAACTTTGAAAGTCCAAATTGTGTATACCAAGACTTCTTTAATTTAGTGAGCGAAGAATTTGAATTAATTTTTAAAATAGATACAAAAGAAATTAGTACGAAATTTAAGTTTAGTGATTGGGCTACCAAGGGTCTTAGGATTAGCAGAGATAAGCTTTTTGAACTTTATGAGCTTAGAAACATGACAACTGATGAAAGTTTTAATGAGCTGGTAAAAAAATATTCTAAAATCTTTAAAACAGCTTGTCTAATTGCTAAAGCCAATTTTATTACAAATAAGATAAAGTCTTCAGACAATAAAATAAAAGCTGTCTGGAAAGTTATTAATAGCGAAACAGGTAAAACTAAGCCACGCGAAAATAACTTTTCACTCAATACCGACCATGGAATGATTAGCGCAAATTCCGATGTAGCACAGGAATTCGAAACATTCTTTACAAATATACCTCTTAAAACAACTGAGTCATTAAACTCTTCACCTTCAATCTCATCTTCTTTTCTTAAACAAAATGTAGATGCTTGCAATTCAGAATTTAAATTTAGTCCTGTGACTCCCCAGTATATTTTAAAAGCTTTTAACGAGATTAAAGTTAAGAGCACCGAAGACTTATGGGGAATGTCAGTTAAAGTCTGTAAATCAATTATCGATATATTAGCACCATACTTGTCAGATATCTTCAATGAATGTATTGATCATGGCATCTTTCCTGATTTAATGAAAGATAGCAAGGTAGTTCCGCTGTTTAAAGCTGGCGACAAACAAGATCCCAGTAACTATAGGCCTGTATCTATTCTGCCCGTACTCAGCAAAGTCTTTGAAAAGATCATACTCAATCAAATGCTGTCCCATTTTAATAGCAACAACTTGTTACACAACCAGCAATTCGGTTTTACAAAGGGACGTAGTACCACAGATGCTGGTGTTGCTCTTGTCAAACATGTATTTAATGCTTGGGAAGAATCAAAGGACGCCATTGGTGTTTTTTGTGATCTTTCTAAGGCATTTGATTGCGTAGATCATGAAACTTTATTGGTAAAATTAGAACATTACGGTATTCGAAACGTAGCTCTGAAATTTCTGAATTCGTATTTAGATAATAGAACGCAAAAGGTCCAAGTAAACGGCTCCAAATCACAGGGATCTCGTGTTAAAATTGGTGTGCCGCAAGGCTCTATATTAGGACCATTTTTATTTTTAATTTACATTAACGATTTGCCTTACATGGTAGAGAATTTGTCCAAAATTGTATTATTTGCTGATGATACATCCCTCATATTTAAGGTTGATAGACGAGCGCATAATTATGACGAAGTAAATTACACTCTTGGACAAATTCATAGTTGGTTTACTGCAAATAACTTAGTTCTAAATGCGAAAAAAACTAAATGTGTATTATTCACTTTGCCAAATGTAGTACATTCTTTGAATAATTATGTCACGCTTAGTAATGAAAAATTAGAATTTACTGCCAGCACAGTTTTCTTAGGGATTACGCTTGATTCAAAGCTTCAATGGGGCCCTCATATTACATCTTTGTCGGGAAGATTAAGCTCAGCTGCCTATGCAGTACGTAAAATTAGAGAAATTACAGATATTGCAACTGCACGACTTGTTTACTTCAGTTATTTTCACAGCATTATGTCCTATGGAATTTTGCTGTGGGGTCGCGCAGCTGATATTGAAACAATATTTATTCTTCAGAAAAGGGCCATTAGAGCTATTTATAAACTTGGCAGTCGTGATTCTCTAAAAGAACTGTTTAAGGAAATTAATATTATGACTGTGCCATGTCAATATATTTATGAAAATATCATGTATGTAAGAAAGAATATTCATACTTTCACAAGAAATCATGAAAGACATAATCGTAATATAAGGAGTAAAAATAAATTAGATCAACCTAAGCATAGACTAGCTAAAGTTAGGACTTCATTTGAAGGTTTAAGTATACGATACTATAACAAAATACCGGAAGATATATTAAGTTTGTCTGAGAGTAAATTTAAATCTATTATTAAGAAAACATTATGTTATAAAGCCTATTATAAGTTAGATGATTACGTTAATGACAAAGAGGCATGGTCCTCTGATTTTCCAGCGCAGCACAAGAAACATGCAGTCATTTTTAATACCAAATCGGGACGTGCATGGAACTTAAAATTGACATAAATAGAAAGGAAGACTTAATTAAGACGAAACAGATAGAATTATCTACTGTAGTACTTTTATTTTATTTTAGCGTAGCCGTCTTTTGGGCTATTAATATATTTTAAATCTTAGCTAGGGTAGCTTAGGTCCTCTGGTTCAAATTGTTAATTGAGAATAGGATCACTTTTGAGCAGGTTTTTGGGTGGTTTTCCTGTTCAGGGGGTCCGGCTGATTTACATGACACATGTAAATATATTTTTTGAAATATTTACTTTAATAGCTACATGCTAGTAAGTTACATGCTGTGTGGTCAGCCTGGCCGGCCCCGAGGCAGTGCCTTTTTTATCCCACTCGTGCCGCGTTTCTACTAGGAACATAAAATTGTTATAAAAAAGAGAAAATTGTGTCTGACAATTTTCTCTTTTTTACAATGACTAATTTATTTTTAGCGACAGTATTTTATTGTAAATTTTTGACTTTCTGAAAGAATTCGTTGTGAATCTACTTGGAAATAAACGATTGAAATTTGAATTTGAAATTATAATATTTTGTCATATTTTTTCGTTTTTACCATTATTATAGGTCCATATAAGTCTTCCCTGTAAGTGCAATGTAGTAGTCCAAGTATCAGTCCCTAGTACTTTTCCATTTAACATAAAATTAGACATAATTATTACGGTAAACAGCATGCAATACCCCAAAATATATAATAGTACAACCTTTTTTAGTTTGTACTTTGGTATAAAGTTCATTGACCCCTTAAAGAAACTTATGCAAAAAAAAATATTTATTTGAGGGTTCAGTGAACTTTATACCAAATTACAATGACTAAACCATAGTACAATCCAAAATTGCCCTTTGTAAGAGGTACCTAAGGTACTTACTTCGTTTTTTCACCCTTCTTAACAAATTGGGTGTTAAATTGCCAGACTACGTGACATTTCGGCATCGTAGAGATGGCAACCCTTTGATAAATTTGGAAGGAAATGAGAGAGAAACGCGCGTAGATCTTTTGACGGCCGACGTAGCGCAGTGGTAATATCTCTGCCTCCTACACAATAGCCTAGATTCGATTATCGGCTGGTAAAACCTTATAGGGCTTATCACCTTACAAACGATACCAATTTAATCTCTTTTTTCGTGTGGGACACGGAGTGGTTCAAAGACCAAAAGAACCCTAGTGTCAGAATTTTACAACCGCTTTCTACAAGTAGCAGGCTTCTGACATGGTTGTGTAACGACCGCCGTCTAAGTAATCATAGGCAGCAACCGGGACCTACGGCTTAACGCTGTGACATGTCATCAAATCCGGATTTTTCAGAGATTTCGTAATTTATTGGCAAAAAAAACAAATTCTGAAAATATAGGGGAGATCCGCCTGGATGTTGCCAAAGCAGTCATTCTAGGCGCAAGTGGCGCTTTGAGGAGGCCTCTGTCAATGAGTGAACGTTGCACTGCACCTTAACTTTAGAACATACCCACAAAACCATAGGCGTGGTGCACACTATTGAATTTGGAACACAAAGGCGATAACGGGAAGTTTCCTAACTTAAGGCGATGCGCGCGCGCCGTCCGAGCGGAAACGGCGGCCAGTTGGGAACTTCGCCTTAACTCCGGACAATATGTGGAGTTTGTTGTTTGTCGGAAATATTCTATAGTGACTGGTCGAATGCTGTACTCCATAATATGCAGGCACCTTCGCAAACTATATTATAATGGTCGGTACCACTACTACTACAGCAGCCCACAGCTGGACATAGACCTCCACCATTTGGAAGGAAAATACCATACTTAGCCGACGGATTGGTGAGCGCAGTCCAAGATGTTTAATCACAGGGAACGCTGCAGCTCATTACTTGGATAATTATCCCTTAGTCGCCTTTTACGTACCGTGTATTCTCCAATAAAACAAAATAAAATAAAATTCACCACAATTTTTCTGCCAGCCAGCATATTGCAGACTTCATTCAATCATATTATTTTTCTCCCGTAAATTTTAAAAGTTACCGAACTTGGCGTTCGGTTCGGTTCCGAGCAATTTGCCCAACGATTGGACTTCGAACCAATTTACATATTTTACACACTTTCCTGTCCAACGAACGAAGTAGAGAACTGCCTAACGAAGTTGGATGCGAAGTGGAATTGAGGAAAAGTTTATAAATTTTTATTGATTCGTTCGTATTTTGATGAATAAGCATTTTTTGGCTGATAACAAATTAGCAACACTTGTCTGTACATACTAGCTGTGCCTCGTTTTTCGAAACTACAGGCTACAATTCTACAGGTGAAATTCGATGTACATTGCGTAGCCGGTCAAAAGTTCTTGTTTTGTAATGTCCCACCGGCTACGCAATGTACATTGAATTTCACCTGTAGAATTGCAGCCTGTAGTTTCGTTGCATAGGCCGCTGGTGACGCTGTTGACATTTTTTTTTCAGATTTAATATCAGTCAAGTTCTGTGCACAATAAAATAAAACTATTGCTCTTATCAGTTGGAAATCGTTCACATCAATCGCACGAGCGCCACCTACTGAGAACTAAACGAAGAGATTACAAATTATCCATTATCAAACACATGTTAAGGTTGTATTCACACTTGCCGCATAATGTTGCGGTATATTTCCGGTCGTGATACCTATTGACAAAAGCAAACTTTACCTGATATTTGCCACACGCCGGTCCGGCGTCGTATGCGGTTACGTACCGGGAACAAACTCGAATGTCATAATTTCAAAGACATATTTTGCCTTTTTACTCACGTTGCTTTGACGTTTAAAATGACATCTCAATTAGACACACGTCAAGCCAAGCAAAACGTTTGTGTTTTTTCTACTTACACAAATATCCTATTCTTTTCATATGTGCTACGATTGAAAACAGCATCTTATATGGCCAATCTTCCACACGTATGTTTCCAACACAGATTTATGAATGACATAATTTTCCAATTTTCAGATGCAATGTTTCGTTGCAGAGGGCGTGCGAGTACAAACGACGTCAGTCCTCTTACGTATGCAGCGTTCTTGTTATGGTTGTCGTGTTAGATGCTGGTTTAGAATAGCATCACCCCATTTCTTTACCGTCACAATAAGTGGGTGATAAACATCTGAAATAAAAATTTGAGACAATGCTCTATCATAAATTGTCTAACACTGTTTTTAAAATACAAATTTCACAATGATCCACGGCATTTTTGTCACAATAACGACAATGTGCGTTTTTATATCAATAACAATATATTATATTAACAATATACTTATATAAATGAATGACATAATTTTCCAATTTTCAGATGCAATGTTTCGTTGCAGAGGGCGTGCGAGTACAAACGACGTCAGTCGTCTTACGTATGCAGCATTCTTGTTATCGTGGTCGCGTTTGATGCCGGCTTCGAATATCATCACCCCATTTCTTCCCCGTGGGTGTCGTAAAAGGCGACTAAGAGACTCGAGGGTTTCACGTGTATTACAACTTTTAGGCGACAGGCTGACAACCTGTCACTATAGTGACATACAAATCATCTTAACCGGCCCGCAATATTTGTCAAACGTGGCGATAGCGACCGTATATTTGCGGTCCTTAACGCTCTGCATACCTCGCAAGGGATAAAGGCTTGATATATGTATGTATATATGTATGTTTGATGCCGGCTCAAAATTACCCCCGCCATCCCATTATCTGACTTCTTTACCGTCACTTACAATAAATAACTTTCAATGGAGAAATTGTGTCACGGTATGTCGTGTCAAAATAGTGTCGCGATCGGCTTCAAATGTCAAAATGAATCCTATGACAATTCTTCTTCGTGGTGTCAAAGGATTATATTTTCGATTGCCAGTGATGACCATACCGATTGCAGAGAATGTGGGCCATCGTGCTACGGAGCTCCGGATGAAGGCACCGCAACAGCATCTGGATTCCATACATACATATATCACGCCTTTATCCCTTGCGGGGTAGGCAGAGCGTTAACGGCCGTAAGGATACGGTCGCTGTCGCCACGTCTGACATTTTTGAGGATTTTTTTTATGGTAAAGTTTTCAGAAAACATGGGTATCACTATAGTGATAGGTTGTCAGCCTGTTGCCTAAAATTGTAATACACCAATACTCTCTCCAGTCCCTTAGTTGCCTCTTACGACACCCGCAGGAAGAATGTGGGGTGATGCTATTCTAAGCCGGCATCGCATAGATTCCATAGTTTTGGATATATAATCTTTGTCACCGTATCCGGCGATAACGACCTTAATTGCTTACTCCCAGCATGAGCTCGTTTGCGGCCAGCAAAGCCAAATAAAATAAAAATTCTTGCATTGAGCAAAACAATTATTCATTTGCGTTCTAGGTGTTTGTACTTTAGGAAGCCTTGGGCAAGTCTTTCGTGTAGCGTCTAGAGCTTCAAGGTGACCACATTCAAACTCTGGCGCCTTTGTTTAAGTAGAAACACCACTCTGGCCTCCGCTCAGCAAGCTCATCCGAACGTTCGACTGGTAGGCATACCCATTCACAAAATATCATGCCTTTTACTCTGCGACAAGTTCGAGTAGAAGACAGATTCTGGAAGCCTGCCTGTATCTGACTGAGACCAGTGAGAGCTACGATGCTAGGACATTTTTTCTGCTGCACTTGATATCAAATGAAACCACCTTCACAAGAGTTCCACATTCAAATATTGCACTGTAGGAAACGTCGTATCACGGGAGAAATCAAACGCCGGAACCGGAAAGGAGCGTATTTTTCGAATTTGAATTCCGAACTCCGATGGAAGTTTTAAACGGAAGCTCAGATTTATACGATAGTTACTCGCACTTTGTAGCAACGTTGAGTTATTTCAGCTTTCAGATAAATGCAGAGTACGGATTGTTCATAAAACACATTTACGGAAAATACTTAGTATTCGTTTGAAAAAATTGATTGAATTTTTCATTAATGTTATTTCACAATTTTTTTAGGAAGTTTAATTTTGTTTAATATCTTGTAGGTGGCGCTGGTGCGAATGATGTAAAAGCACAGCAATGGTTTCACATACACAGGGTTCGTAATTTTTTTTATTGTTCACTATAAACTTCATACATTATCCCCTAATCTGCAAAAACATCGATATCTAGTTTCGACTAAAGTTGCTGTCAGTCCAACAAATCGTCATTGGTTGTCCATTCAAACTTCCTTTTTAATTGCCTTTCAAATTACCTACTTTAATTTTAATTTCCTCATTAAATCTTTTAAATTAATGTTTCTCTTAAATTATTTTCAAACGTTTTTCTCTACTAGAATGTATGGAAATTGGAACTAGAGTTATTCGTTGAAACAGGCGTTGCTATTCCAAAATGGTATCAAACGTATTAAACCTAGGTAGTGAAAACTGTTTACATTTTGTTTAAAGTAATTAATATTGAAGAGGCCGTGTGATGCCGGCTTAGAATAGCATCACCCCACATCCTTCCCGCGGGTGTCGTATGAGGGGACTAAGGGAATCGAGAGTATTGGTGTATTACAATTTGTAGGCGATAGGCTGACAACCTGTCACTATATAGTCTGTAAGTTTAGGTACTTATCTTTTTGTTAACAAACTTTGTATTAAACTGACAGTTTTGAAGTGTCAATTTCATACAAAGTGTGTTTACAAAAAGATAAGTACCTAAACTTACAGACTATAGTGATACACATGTTTTCTGATACAATCTTGGAAAAGAATCCTCAAAAATGTCAGACGTGGCGATAGCGACCGTATTCTTACGGCCGCTAACGCCCTGCCAACCCCGCAAGGGATAAAGGCGTGATATATGTATGTATATCAAAGAGGTACTCGTACATTTCCGGATGGTACCAAGAGGAGGCCCTCGGATCCTGTAGATGACACTATCACCCTACAGGAGCCACCCGGGCAGCTGCGCTGGAAACCTTACTTACTGACACTGGCGAAATCATAATGGACATTCCATTAAATAAAGGAATTGAATTGACTTGGTACCATGGAATACTTTACTCTCCTACGTGGAGCTTGGTACTCATTTTGTGCTGGTACATAACGAGTATATAACAAATAAAAGAATGAAATGAAATATAAGTAAAGAATCACCCAGTAAAAATGTACGTACTGCAAAATGATATATCCCTTGGCAGCAAGTGGATAAAAGTCCCTACAATAACTTACAGACAGGTAAAAATCACAATATCCGCCGAAATATCTTCATTCCGAGAGACGAATGCCCGAAATCGAGTGGCAAACGCAAAATAATAAATTCCACAAACATAACAAATTCAATATAAATAGTTTTGCTCCGAGGGTCTCAGAACCCCTGGGTACCCCTCCAGCTACTACATTTATCTGTATTAGGGTTGGATGGTTTCATTCGACAACTGACAAAGAAAAGATTTTTCCGTTATTTTGTTAGAAAACTAACACCCTGAGAAAGAGAGTGGGGCATAGATGACCATGACATACCGACTAGCCCTATATGGGTGTCGTACGCTACGATACGGATGTACTAAGAGCACTAACACAAGCGTTTTTTTTGTGAAATACCTTGCTCCACACACAAAGGTTTATGTCCATAAGTAGACTATTGGGGCTACTCGTAATTATGAAAGAAATTTTGTCAGCCAACACAACACCAAAGTTTGCAGGATTAGTAAAAACAAGGACAACTAAGCAACCTTATTGCTAAAGTATCATGCTTTATAAGGCAAACTTTAGTTGCTAGTGAAAGTGTAACCACCTTTATGGGAATTTCAAAAGAATTCATCGGCTCTTTCATCAAACGATGAAAAAACTTTAAAACGACCTACTATAATTATTAAGTCAGCTTTAAGCTCAAGTGATGGATGCCGAGGTACCGAAGACGAAAGGTCCAGGTTGTTTCTCCTTCATTTTGGATCATCAGGTACGGTTCTGGTCATACAACAATCTTTTAGGATATAGTTCAGATGAACTTTCGTCTATTTATATATAAAAAAAAAAAATCTGTGTATTTTGACTATCTTGCTTACTTTTGGTCTGAACCGTCCACAATTTAAAAGTAGCAAATCAATGTCACGTATGATGCATGCTGGAGACATTCCGGCTACGTTCGTCATTCTTTACGCGATATATCACATATGATATTGTGTTGTGTGATGTGTGTTCTTTGGGAAACGATGGTTTGATGGGCACACCTGAAATGGGGGAAGTATTCTTTTGGTAAAGGTAGTTTTTGCTGGACTAAAGTGTAAGGTAAACTCTTGACCTTTTAGGTGTCGATTAAGAAAATAAATGCAAATCAAAGCAAGGGGGTAGAGGCTGATCTGCGCGATCTTAGTGTCAGCAATTGGCAAGAGATCGCGCAAGACAGAGATCAGTTGAGAGAGCTCGTTTTGAGGCCAAGATTCTTTTTGGGTCGCTGAGCCAGCGAAGCTAGTTAGTTAGGGCAAGGGAGGGTTTTTGAGGACAGCTTGAAGCAAGGATTGACACTCAGAGCGCGCCAAAGCATTATAAAATGCATTTAAAAATACCAAATAACAATTATGAAGGTCTTTCTTTCTTTTCATGTGGGACACCAAGTCGTCCAACGACCCGATCTTCTTTCTTTTTCGTGTGGGACACCGAGTCGTCCAACGACCCGATGAACCCTAGTGTCAGAATTTTTCAACCGCCTTCTACAAGTAGCAGGCTTCTGACATGGTTGTGTAACGATCGCCGTCTAAGTGATCATAGACAGCAACCGGGACCTACGGCTTAACGTGCTATCCGAAACACGGAACCATCTTACTTACGGACAATCGGGTGGTTCAGCCCGCAATGTCCTAACCAGACTGGGAACAAATTCACAAAGTGATAAATATCAACTTTGTGAGTGACCCACCGAGAATCGAACCCGGGACCGTCTGCGTCAAAGGCAGTCGCACTACCACTGCGCCACATCGGTCGTCAAACGACCCGATGAACCCTAGTGTCAGAATTTTTCAACCGCCTTCTACAAGTAGCAGGCTTCTGACATGGTTGTGTAACGACCGCCATCTAAGTGATCAATGATCATAGACAGCAACCGGGACCTACGGCTTAACGTGCCATCCGAAACACGGAACCTTCTTACTTACGGACGATCGGGTGGTTCAACCCGCAATGTCCTAACCAGACTAGGAACAAATTATAGAACAAAGGTACCTACACAATAGGTACAATGAAGGTTCACAGGGTTCATAGTAGGATACGGCATTCGACGGGCAGCTTTCCACGAAAAAGTTATAAGAGAAACGATATTTGGAATCTGCACTTAAATCAGCTCAACCACACAATCACTGTTGCAGCCTCTTTTCTGCGGCTTCTTTCTACTGGCCGGTTGGTGGACCTTGACAGACAGACGAGACAGACATTGACTTGACGGACTGGAAGAAGACGATCAACTGACCAAATTGACCAGCTTTTTATCAATTTATAATAGATATATTTTATTGTGCTAAGACTTCTTTACGTCGTTTCATGTGGTCCTATCTCGCGAAAGACACCAACCTATGGATATAATTAAATCGAAGGAGGACAATGACACCGCCACCGATGCGAACGCGACCGACATCGCACGGTGGTGGGCCAGCAGCGGGAGGCGTCGAAGACAACGGCGTCCCTGCAGACGGGAGCGGTGCCGCAGCGACTAGCGGCGCCGCTACTATGGACACCAGACCGGACAAATACCACGACCAACCACGTCTGACTCGACAAAGAGAAGCCGACGGCGACATCTCGTGCCGCTCGGTGAAAAGTGCATCCTCGTCGGCTTTAAGAAGACGGCTGAGTTTGGAAGCACTGCATCAAAAAGCTAGAATCGAGATGGCATTAATTGGAAAGAAAATACAGCTCATGAGAAGTGAAGCCGAAGCTGAGATTCAAATGAGACTGATAGAGGACCAGCTGAAACTCGACCTCGACTTTATACGGGTCAGCTCGCGGAAAACCTCTTCACGTGCAGAGCCAAGTCGTGCTGCCGAGGTAAAATACGACAACACTGCGTCACCGTCAGCCTCAGACAAACCAGCCGCAGAGTGGACTTTTCAGACCTCGCCTGCCCTGTATGAGGGAGCGCAGAGCGTGGACCGCATCCTGCTCAACGACCGTCGGACTTTGACGCAAGACAGACCGTACAGACCCATTCGAGCTCATATTAGAAGACCCGCAGGTGCTGACCGAACAGGCTACCACCGGAATAATCACGTGCGCAGATTTAGGGTTTGTGCGTATGACGAATGACCACTCGTTCCAGATTGAGGCCGCACGACCACTCCGGCGTTCGTGCAAACGCCGCCGCGCTGTACTTTCGCGTAAGCGCCGCGCTGCCGTCCGTTCGCACAACCGCCGCGCAAGGCCGCACAACCGCCGCGCAAGGCCGCGCAACTGCCGCGCCAAGTCGTGCAAACGTCGTGCCAAGCAGGACAATCGCCGCGTCAAGCCGTCCAAGCGCCGAGCCGCCGTCCCAACTTGCAAGAGGCAACCCAAGCCACGCAAGCGCCGCACAGTCCGCTCACGCAAGCGTCACGCCGCACGGTGCAAGAGCGGCGCCACGTCGTGCTGCAAAGCACCACCGCCATCTGTATCAGGCCAGGCGCGCCGTCGCCTGTGTGTGGTTGCCACACTTCATTGCCGCCCACCTGAGACGGGATCGCGCCCGTCCACCGATGCCACTCCAGAACAACCCGACCCTCGCTACTCCAAACGGATGCCGACTAGCGCTAACGACACGGCTTTTGTATTGTTTTTTTTTTAATTAGTTATTATTTTTACTTGTACTTTTTTAATTTGTATTGTATTACTTTTTGTTATATTGTTTACTTATTACATGACCTGACGACGGGAGGTTCTGGACTTACTTACTTGACATGACATTTATGACCGATTGACATTATAATTACGAATAGGTTCCGTCTTTGTCCGGACGGAGTCTCAGCTTGCCCGACCGCACTGACGGCGACGGGCATGACCAGGCTGACTCCTGAGGGTCTGGACGGAATTGATGACTGACTGACTATTTACTGACCTGACTGAGCTGACCCGACAACCAGCTCTACCGGCCGCCCAACGACTGTCATGTAACTGAGTAAGGCATGGCAAGACAGGCCAAAGCCTTCACCTGACGTGGGCTCAGTTACATGACGGGCCCGACATGACCCCACTTTCTGACTAGCCTGACATGGCCTTACTGCATGACTTGCTAACTGACACTTTACCAGACCCTGATCTCTGACTGTAGCTGACATGGTTGTCACTCCTGACGACTACGCGCCTCGTAACCTTTGGTTACGAGGTGTCCTGACCAGAATCTACCCAGGACGCGACTGACTTATTAGGGTAGCTGACGAGACATGACTAGAACAGGACCGACGACCAGTAGCGAGGCTCTGCAGACTTGAGTCAGCGCCAGACCTTGAGTATTGGTTTCCAATACTGGGGGTGAGGATGTTGCAGCCTCTTTTCTGCGGCTTCTTTCTACTGGCCGGTTGGTGGACCTTGACAGACAGACGAGACAGACATTGACTTGACGGACTGGAAGAAGACGATCGACTGACCAAATTGACCAGCTTTTTATCAATTTATAATAAATATATTTTATTGTGCTAAGACTTCTTTACGTCGTTTCAATCACCATTACGACTTTTCCAATACAATACAATACGAACACTTCAATCTGTCACCCCATTTACATACGCGCCCTTGCATCAGCGCTACCGCAGATCTGACATGTTTATCTCAGAGAAACACATCAATAACGCACGTCGTTTAGTCGCCCCCCCTCGCACGAAAAGATCGCATTTGATATACATCAAGAATCGAACATTAGCCCGAAGTTGGGATGGGTGTGTACGGGAAGATGTTTCGGGCTACAAGAAAATATGTAACAAACAAAACAGTCACAATAGTTAATAAGTGTCTAGCCATACCTACTACTAAAACTGCCACAAGAGTCCACTGGACATGGGTTCCTCCCCTGGAATTTTCCGTAATCTCCACGCTTTGCTTTTCCAGCAGTTGTAAGATATTGTAGATGTTCCTTAAGCTACTGCTCATTCCTTGGATTCATACATTCGTCGCCCTTTACGTCGCCCATGGGTAGAAACGGCTTATGTAAAACTACTTGACCTGTTACCGCTCTGCCTACCCCGTAAGGGATAAAAAGGGTCATCAGTACATATGTTTGTACAAAGTATTCGAGTGGCTTTGTCTGGTTGAGTTTACATCAAGAACAAGCTAAAACTAGGAGCTACAAAATTCGAGTATGCACAAAATCATCCACGTATGTTTCCAACCACACAAAAAAAGACTAACAAATGCGGTTCTACCCAAAAACTCTCTTTCTTACAAACAAAATAAATATTCAAATTGCTTGACAACATCGAAACATGTATCAGTCTTGATACTTGCCAATGGGAAAGGTATTGTAAAATAAAATCAAATGTAATTTGTGGAATCTGCTCTCAATTTGTTCAGAAGCTTGCTTGAAGCGATATCTGATACTTGTATGGAAATTGGAAAATGTACAGTTGACAACAGTATTTCTTATTGCTTGTTGGATATCTTGGTCAATTCATCTTCAGTTTAGGAACCAAATTAAACTGCGTGGTGCCGGCTTAGAATAGCATCACTTCAATTTTATCGGTGGGAGTCGCAAAAGGCCACGGAATAAATACGGGGAATGAACAGCAGCGTTCCCTGAGAATATATTTGTTTTTTCGTATTTCGACCTATGTTTCTAGAGGAGAGTTGTTTAGTTTCAAGGGCTGGTTCATTCCTTAAAAGGAAGTTAGTGCGTTTTTTAAGAGCTTGTATAGGTAAGTATCGTGTCAATGGCAAATTTAGATTTTATGTGCCCAAAATTCAGCATTTTCTGTGGCGTACATGAGGTCATCAAGCGGAGCACGCGAAGCAGAACAGGAGATGTTCCATGGTCTAAGTTCCATGGTAAGTTGATACCACTTGACCACATTATATCCCATTATAATACCTATCTCAGCAACTCATCCATTCTTACTTACGAAGTAACCGAGGAACCGTTATAAAACCAAAACAACCGTTCACTTTACAACCGAAAATAATTTCAGCAAATCTCAGCCAGAAAAAAGCGGATTCATCAACCATCAACCTCCCAGCTATAACGTTATGCCGCGACTTCGCCCGTAAAACCCGTCACGATTCCTCACAATAAAGCATATATCCGTACCCTTGCGCTGAATGCCTTATACGTGATACCGTTTCGTCTTTCCCACTGATGGGTTAGGAAGGTTTAGAATTGACAGAATGTTGGTGCAGTAGTCAGATGGTGACCATCGAATCACACCAGCATAAAACCTGTATGCACTGCATAAATAATAACTGTGTAATGATGAATGATGATGATGACAGTGTGTTACCATCACATGGGAATTTAGTCAAACAGAAGTATTAAATAGAACAGCATATTCATATGTTCATATTCTGCAGATAGCCCCATGCTAAAAGTTATTAAGTAGCATCGATGACTAGAATCACCAGTTTACATAGAAACCCGCGTGCCAGTAGCACACTGTGTCGGTAGTTAACGTTTTTAACTGATAGAAAGACGTGAAAAGGCCTAAAAATACTGTAACCAGCAATGGACGAAACGTAATGATTTAGACAAATACTCTAATTTTACTCGTTTATTATTTGAATTATTATTATATCCATATAATTGACTCACAGTAGCTTTATACAATAGCTGTAATTACATTCAAATCAGTCATGCTATTAAATATGGACCCTAGTAGTGGCTGCATGGCAAAAGCGGGGAGACCGTGACTTGCGGCGTAGATATCTTTGAGGAGGCCTACGTCCAGCAGTAGACTGCTATAGGCTATGTTATTGCAGGGATTTATATTTTGTTGGTCGACTCTACTAGTTCCTAACTCTGTCTATCGGCTTTTACGCGTGCCTAGGTAAATATAGAGGTATAAAAGTGACGAATGTCGTCCGGGCGGTTTGAAGGATATAGAGATGTCCGCCATATGTGGCTACATACATATCATATGTATGACCATATATGTCTGAAATATTCCGCCATATTCCAACGGCGGGCTGAAGACGTGGGTCGAATAGCCAAATAGTGTAATCCAGTCGATTTTGTAGACTGAAGCTGGATTTGGGATGAGGTATGAGTCTTACCTGATTTGTTATTTATTAGTCTGTCTAGGTTTATTTTACAAGTCTTAGATAAGTCTATAGTGCTCAATTTGATGTTATGAAAATGAACTATAGTAGAAACTTGAACTAAACACTAAAAGATCAAAACACAAATCATACTGAACTAATGAAATTCGACCACTGAATTCTACGTAGGTGTCTGTCACATCATCATTATATTAGCCTATAGCAGTCCACTGCTGGACCCAGGTGTCCCCCAGGGACCTGTCGATTCTCGGTGGGTCATTCACAAAGTTTATATTTATCACTTTGTGAATTTGTTCCCGGTCTGGTTAGGACATTGCGGTTTGAACCAAACGATTGTCCGTAAGTAAGATGGTTCCGTGTTTCGGATGGCACGTTAAGCCGTAGGTCCCGGTTGCTGTCTATGATTACTTAGACGGCGGTCGTTACACAACCATGTCAGAAGCCTGACACTAGGGTTCATCGGGTCGTTGGACGACCTGGTGTCTCATACGAAAAAAAAGGAAAGCATTCACTTGAGAACCTCCTTACTCCACTACCCATCGGTTCTTCGTCAGATGTGGACAACACACTTACTTCAGCTTGCTACACTTCCAGACTATTGTTTACTATTATCTTACCTATCATAGTCATAGGTGCTTCATTGGTCCCTTCGTCTATCAAAGGTATACCTTTCACACAAAAATCATCTACATAAAACGCAACACAATCAATATATTTCTAAACACCATTGAATTATTCATACGCCCAATTTTCCTATTCATTTAACATTTTCCACCGAATCTACTAAAGTCTCCCCGGGTATAAAAATTTTACTATGCCTATTTTCTTGCAGTAAAACCGGTGGTCAATCTCGGCTGTCCTTTATGAAGGACATAAGGCTGGCCAGGTTATACTAAGGAACACATATTGCTCACAAATTGTACATCTATTGTTTTATGGGTGCATCCTGGTGGAGAGAAATAAAGATGTATTAGAGGGAGGTTGGTGTGATGAAATGTGGTTTTAGGGGTGACAAATATAAGGTGTAAAATATTAGCTGCAAATATTTTAAGGTGTGAATCAGCCCAATTACTTTTCCCAACCAACATAGGTCAAAATATGAAAAAACTATTTAGATCTTCCATCATACAAATTGATTTGGTCAGCTGGTACATATTTTTTCAGACGGACCGATGAAGAGCGGGTGGTAGTGACAAGATGGCGAAAGCGGGAGAACGTTCATTGTGGCGTACCCTGGGGGAGGCCTATGTCCAACAGTGGGCTGCTGTAGGTTGATGTGATGACGTGATGTGATATATACTAATGATGTCCAGCAGTGGGCTATTGCAGATGTTGATAGTGGGAAAAAACTCATCAAAGTAATCGTAGACGACAACACGACTGAGAAATTATCGTGCTGCTAAGAGCTTGCATTATGACCAAACTCACAAAGCTTAGTATTAACTTTGTTAGTGCCCACTCTTGTATAGAACCTAGAACCTCCGGGTCCTGCGAAGAAACTCAAGCTGCTACACCACACATACATTTTTCTTCCAATAAAGTTATTATTAAATGTTGCATGTATTGAAATTTATCCGCCACCCCTGCTATTGATGTTTCAATTTTATTGGAAACTTGCTTGTGGGGTTGTCTGTATCATTACTTTCGCGTAATCGGTTCACAAGGCTTATGGTTTGTGAATTTTAATATGCGGATACATTGCGATACATTGTTAGAGATGTAAGGAAAACTTTATTATTAGGGCTTTTTAGAAATATGTCATATTTTCTGTTGATTGTAGAGAAAGAAGTACGCCTCGGTGACCTACTCTCTCTCTCCCTTTCCGTGGGAGCACCAGGGCAGGTGTCCTACTTAAAAAGAAGAAAAACTCGGAAAAGTAGTTATTGACCCCTCATACAAACGAACCAAATAAATGTATATTAATTACGTCTTGATTTTTCATACTCATACAGACATTTTTCAAAGAACTTTTGGCGAAGTTTTAAATGCACAAGGAAGGATTCAGCCATGGAATTTTAAAATCAGTTGAAATGTGACAACGTGCTTGTAACTTTTATGTCATTTTTCAACAATCTAGCGAATTTTTAAGGCCTAGCGTCTACAATTGAAAAGTTACATATGCGTAAGTAATAAAAGCACATCCTGCACCTTCCATCTTTAAAAGCGAAATAAAACCGCATTGAAAAAAAGAGGGAATCCTAATTGAAGTTTTATGACGTCATCGATGGCTCACGCCTGAGGCGTTTTACGAGTAAAAGAGACAATAGGATCTTGTAATGGCGACTTTCACTTAGCGATTTTTATGAGTCTATCAATCCGGTGTCTTTAACGTCTACACGGTTAAGAGGTGTTCACACATAGAATCGAAATACTAAAAAAATATATTGTAAAAATTCAAATCTTCAAATTATGCTTGAATAATGTATTTATTAGAAATTATTTGTGATTTATTTATTAACCATAAATGTCTTTTTACAACTTCAAGAGTTCTCTTTTCTACAACATAAAAAGTAAGTACATAAGTAGTTCTATGATTTTGACTAATTATATTGAAATTGAAGTTTGCGATGAAAAGTTCAATTATCACGTGTACTTTTGATATTTTTAGTTTCACCTCAAAATAAATTAAGTTTCATTCATATTCGATCGGTGTCTCACACGACAGGATGAACTGGGGTGAAAGAACTTTCGTGTTAACTCAATAAAAATTACTGAAAATAGTATTTTTCTAAGGAGACGGCCTTTGCCCAGCAGTGGGATCCAGCAATGGCATAATAAGATAAGATCACATTGCCCTTATTGGTAAAGTATCCGCTAGCTTTCTCTGTGTATTTGACAGAGAATAAATAGGATAAGATAAAATACATACATACATATATCACGCCTTTATCCCTCACGGGGTAGGCAGAGCGTTAACGCCATAAGAATACGGCCACTATCGCCACGTCTGTCATTTTTGGGGATTGTTTTCCAAGGTTGTTTCAGAAAACATGTGTATCACTATAGTGACAGGTTGTCAGCCTGCAAAAATTGTAATACACCAATACTCTCGAGTCCCTTAGTCGCCTCTTACGATACCCGCGGGAAAGATGTGGGTAGATGCTATTCTAAGCCGGCATCACACGGCAAAGATAAAATAAGATGAGAATATTTTTCTTCACCCAGTGTGCACTCCCCGCAATGTTTAGAGCTATGTCAATCGCGCCGGTTTACTGCCGACACCGCTGATGTGTACCTGCACTACCCTCAATTATGTCACCGGTGTTTTCTTCTTGTCACTCTGGTTGTAAGGGACAGGACAGCCATACAAAACACATACATATATCACACCTTTATCCCTTGTGGGGTAGGCAGAGCGTTACCTAACGGCAGTAAGAATACGGTCGCTATCGCCACGTCTGACATTATTGAGGATTGTACAAAATACATGTTACAAAACTGAACAACATCCCATTAGAAACATATTTCATTTCACAAAATGATAAAATAATTCGACATAATCACGATCAGTTGACTGTCAGTTGTTTTCTGATATATTTTCTAGTTGTTGGGAAAGTGGTTCAGATTTATGGTCTGCCTGCCCTAAAATACTTATAACCTATATTTTACTTATAATCTATCTATATTACTAATCTATATTGCTTGGCTATATTTAAAATCCCTAGAAAAAGGGTCACTCACAAAGTTGATATTAATCACATTGTGAATTTGTTCCCAATCTGGTTAGGGTGATGGTTCGCAAGAAAGATGGTTCCGTGTTTCGGATGGCACGTTAAGCCGTAGGTCCCGGTTACCGTATATGGTTAATTGGTTACTTAGACGGCGGTCGTTACACAACCATTTCAGAAGCCTGCTACTCGTAGAAAGCGGTTGAAAAATCCTGACACTAGGGCGTATCGGGCCATTGGACGACTTGGTGTCCCACACGAAAAGAGAAGAAATAATAAAATTACTTAGTGGAAAATAAGTGGCTCGTACTGTTACTGTCCCTGTATGTATAATCTTTTTATTCATAGTACGTTTACGAAACGTATTCCAACCAATGTGATCTTTTTCCTCCATAGCAATATCAATCCATCTTCCGTATATTATTCCAAAACATCTCACAAAAACAATATCCATATCCAAATCTATCCGAAAACCTTTGAAGCTGCAGAATAAAAGCACTTAACATGTTTTTTAGGGGATAATATCCCTTTTTGTTCGTAGGAAAAAGCAATTGGCAGAAATTGAGCCAATTCCGTATAAGCAATTGGGACTTGGCAATTTTTTTACTCGATACATATCTATAAGGGTTCGATCGGGGGTGCGAATGTGAGTGGAGAAAAACATGTGTTGTTTTTGAGAAAATGCTTCGGTAGCGTCAGAACTGATTTAAAAATCGGCCAGATGCGAGGCGAACTCATGCCATGCGATAGTTTCATGCCTAAAATGACTAAAATAGCATAAACATTGCGTTTGCAGTATGAACCTGCCTGAGAAAATTACGTTTACCCCGATTTTAGTAGGTTCTGCTTATCCCTGTTTTCGTGTGGGATACCGAGTTGTCTGACGACTTGTTGTTACTAGGCAAATCATTGACCCGAAAAAGTCACAATATCATCCACAAAAACGGTGATAAGATGGATTAAATTTCTTCGCCAAAAATTGATTAGATGTGACTCAGAACAGGAATATGTAGAAATAGGGGGGTGAGGCTTTTGCTCAGCAGTGGGACAATTTATGTTGATATCAATGATGATTGACATACTATGGGCATAATTAATGATATAGCTATTAATTGTTTTAAACCAATGCTAATGACTAATAATGCTATTACTCGTAAAATCTAGCTTCACTAGCGCCCTCTACCGACAATTGGATTCGCATCCATCACCAATAGAACATTAGCCGCAAATTATCTGTCAATTAGCCCGCTTGGTGACATAAACATGTTGCACTGTTTTAGAACTACACGGACTAACGGACTTGGCTGTATTTTTACAGTACCTACTTCCATCGGTAATGGCAATGGGACAGATCTTATATGTGATAGATCTTGAGTTAGTTTATGATGTCATATTAGATGTCGTTGCGTTTTGTTGAAATTTTGCGCTTGAGCTATGATTATTGATACTGAACTGGACAAAATACATTTCCATGAAAAGAAATTTTTCCAGTTGAGCTCAGCGCCATCTAAGTACAATTGAAAATTGGCTAGAAAACTTGCAAGATGTCGCTTTCATAGGGAACGGTACAGCCTATTTACATACATACATATATCACGCCTTTATCCCTTGCGGGGTAGGCAGAGCGTTAACGGCCGTAAGAATACGGTCGCTATCGCCACGTCTGACATTTTTGAGAATTGTTTTCCATGGTTGCTCCAGAAAGCATGTGTATCAATATAGTGACAGGTTGTCAGCCTGTCGCCTAAAAATTCCTATTTCCTGCACAGATTTATTTCATTGGATCATTGGATCGTTGGATGACTCGGTGTCCCACACGAAAAGAATTAAGACTACTATACCCGTGGAACGTGTATGAAAAGTTGTCAACCTGTCGCTTAAATTAGAAAAATAAGCAGACATCATCCCTATTTTCTGATTATAAACGATACTTCATAATAATAGACGATGACAATGACTGCATCGTCTCGTCTGCCCACCCCTCAGCGCGTAGAGTAATGAAGTTTGCCGGTCTGTCCATCACAGCTGCTTGGTGACAGCAAGCCGGTCGATTAATTGGATATCAATGAATAGCAAGCACTATTGGATACGTATAAGCAGACTATGCTGGCTTAAAATAGCATCACCCCATTTCTTTAACGTGGGTGTCGCAAGAAGAGACTACGGGACTCTAGGGTTCATGTATATTGGAATTTTAGGCGACAGTCTGAACACCTGACCTGAGGCAAGTTCTGAAACGACACAAACATGTGTCAGATGTGGCGATAACGACCGTGTTTAACCGTTGCCTACCCTGCAAGGAATAAAGGCCTGTATATGTATGTATGTAGGTCTTTGCTACGACGTAGCGTGACTACACGTGTTGTTGCTACGACCGTACCCGACCGCAAAAAAGTAGGTTACCCCAGTCTGGACATCGGCCTTCCCTTATTGGGGGTTTTTTTCATATTCACCACGCATGGCAGGCGGATTAGCGAGTACAGTGTAAGAGGTTGCATTCACAGACAACGTTGCTGCTCATTTCCAGAGTAGCATTATTGAGGTGATGCTCTTCTAAGTCGGCATCACTCGGCACAACTGGGTTATTGGTACCTAGTCAATATTATACAAATTGATCATAATCTTTCTCATACTAAAACATTTCTACTCTCATCAACATATTAATTTAATACATACAACATTGTCTTCTAAAAAACCCCTTTACTAACAACCTGTCAATATAAATCCTGCTTAACCCACTGGTAAGCCCGAGCGCGCATTTTTCTCCCATCGCTGACAGCCGCAACTCGATGGCTCAAATGCGGCGTGACGAATTTTACACTCGCGTGCATTGACATTGTTTTATTGTCGTCTTAATACTGTGTGGTGAAAGTCATAGGATGCAAGCGAGAAATAACATTAGTGGTCCATTTAAACTCTATCACACGATATCGTGCGTTATTACGGGAGGCCTATGTCGAGCAGCTGACCTGCATAAATTCATCTAAAAATGAGAAAGCTGGGTTAAAAACCTTGATATAGTCGTATAAATATAATAAAATAGAAAATTAAATATGATTACCCTAGTTATGCTGATAAGCAGTGGACTGCTAAAAAGCTGATGTGATTATGATGATGTGACACGATACAGTATCATCCATCTCATTAGTGTTTTTACGAAAAGGGTTTTTACTACCGGGAAATGCTTTGTCGGCCAACACGTTTTTTTTTGTTCTTATACGTTTTATAGACTGTTTTGCTTTGTCATACATACACACACAAATCCTTTGTCCCTCGCGGGGTAGGCACAGCGGTAATGGCTGCAACAGTACGGTCGCTATCGCCACATCAATTTGACAAATAGTTGAAGGATTGTTTACCACTATAGTCACAACTTGTCATCCTTTCGCAAAACAAAATGTAACTATTATAGCAGAAATCCCTAAAATTACAGAAATAAAATACACAGAAAACTTTACGACACCTGTGGGAAAGAATTGGGGTGATTCTATTATAGGCCGGTATCTGTCATTTTTCCAAATCCATTTCAATCCAAAACTGAAAAGCGTGTTACTTGTACCGAACTTCTTCCTCCCTTCCGGTATCGAAGTCTTAACTCCCTCTTCGCGATGTTTTTGGGATGTGATCGGAATCACTCCATAGTAAGCATCTCGTTGGATGCGGTAAATAGTAATCATCACTGGCCTCATACGTCTGTGATATACGATTTTATTAGTGCCTAAAGCAATGGCAATGACACTGCGTTGCCTGGGACGCAATTATGGTTGCCGACGGGTTGCCTAGGACCTGCTCTACCCTTTCGGCCTTCCTGGCAGACTCCACAGGAACGACGAGTCGATACAGTTATCGATATCAGCTGCAGGACTGCATCGCACTATGGAACTCTGTGAAACGCGCCTTACATTACATACATGATATCAGTCTGCTTCTTTCTTTTCGTGTGGGACACCAAGTCATCCGGGACGACCCAATGAACCCTAGTGTCAGAATTTTTCAACCGCCTTCTACAAGTAGCAGGCTTCTGACATGGTTGTGTTACGACCGCCGTCTAAGTGATCATAGACAGCAACCGGGACCTACGGCTTAACGTGCCATCCGAAACACGGAACCATCTTACTTACGGACAGTAGGATGGTTCAGCCCGCAATGACTTAGCCAGACTGGGAACAAATTCACAAAGTGAATATCATCAACTTTGTGAGTGACCAACCGAGAATCGAACCCGGAACCTTCTGCGTCAAAGGCAGTCGCACTACCACTGCGCCACATTGGTCGTCACAGAGATCAGTGGCGAGATGTCGTTTCGAAAGCCAAGATCCATTTTAGCTCGCTGAGCCAAGAGAGTTAGTTAGATTACTAAGAAAACAATCGATACCGCATCGAGTTATATTCTTCTTAGATCCACAACTCTTAGATGACATACACCCTAGGAGTACTTATTGAGACGTGCACATAAAATATCGGTTCTGGAGACGTTGAGCTGGTTATAAATCCACTGGTTGAGAGCTTGAGACCATTGTGGCGAATATCTGGGAATATTCGTGTTCGAAGAATGGGATGCCATGAATGATTGCCGTGTGGCTTAGAATAGCATCACCCCATTTCTTCCCGCGGGTGTTGTAAAAGGCAACTAAGGGACTCGAGGGTTTCGTGTGTATCACAATTTTAGGCGACAGGCTGACAACCTGTCACTACAGTGATACACGAATCATCTAAAAAGGCCCTCAATACTTGTCAGACGTAGCGATAACGACCGTAATTTTGCGATCGTTAACGCTCTGCCTACCCCGCTAGGGCATGATTTGTGTATGTGTATGTATGTAAGAATGGGTAAAAGATAGGCAGGAAAAGAATTTATGACACCTAAATATTGTTGTAAACTTTCTCAACTAGTCGATAAGGACGACCGATGTGGCGCAGTGGTAGTGCGACTGCCTTTGACGCAGAAGGTTCCGGGTTCGATTCTCGGTGGGTCATTCACAAAGTTGATATTTATCACTTTGTGTATTTGTGCCCAGTCTGGTTAGGACATTGCGGGCTGAACCACCCGATTGTCCGTAAGTAAAATGGTTCCGTGTTTCGGATGGCACGTTAAGCCGTAGGTCCCGGTTACTGTCTATGATCACTTAGACGGCGGTCGTTACACAACCATGTCAGAAGCCTGCTACTTGTAGTAGGCGGTTGAAAAATTCTGACACTAGGGTTCATCGGGTCGTTGGACGACTCGGTGTCCCACTCGAAAAGAAGAAGAAGATGTGGCGGAAAATCAACATAATCTAGGTGCTCTATTTCTGAAACATCGTAATTCAGTTCCGTGCACGGAAATCTGCATCGACTAGTCTAACTACACGTTTTTAAATGATAAAGATAAAGATATTTTAATTTGCTTAAGACATGGTACAATATAAAGATCTTAAAATACTCTAAGTTAGTTTCACATATCTAGCCTATGTTATAGAATACTAGTCCCTAAGAGGTACACATATACCATCACGGACTTTTTTGTAGACCTCTTTAAGATATACAATACTTCAGAACATTATTTTGATCTATCTCCTAGATTTCAGCCAGCGTTTGCAATGTAAGCCCAAAAAACTGTGTTTATTTACGACTTCACATCAGAAATCCTAAAATTATAAGTAGTTCTCTAATATATTAAGCATGTTATTATACATAAAAACCTTCCTCTTGAATCACTTTATCTTTTGAAAAAAACCTCATCAAGATCCGTTGGGTAGTTTCAAAGATATAAGCACACATACATACATACATACAGACGCGCGCGAAGTGACTTTGCTTTATACTATGTAGTGATAGTGAAGCATGTTGATACTTGATTGTTTTATAGTCAAGGGTATGTATGAAATTATCAGGGTATATGTAAATTGATAAGTAAAGTAAGTAAGTTGTAATACAAGTATAATAATTAGCAGATCTTCGCATGGAACAAAAAATAAGGTTTCAGGAATTAAGCTCCTGAAATAAGTAAGTAAAAACCTACCACCTGTGAGCCTGTGAGGCATTGATCAAGTATTATTGTAAGCATTTGACAGCCTGTGGATTTAAGGGTCTTTCTTTTCGTGTGGGACACCGAGTCGCCCAACGACCCGATGAACCATAGTGTCAGAATTTTTCAACCGCCTTCTACAAGTAGCAGGCTTCTGACATAATTGAGTAACGACCACCGCCTTAGTAATCATAGGCAATAGCAGAGGCCTACTTCCTAACGTGTCCTCCGAAACACGGAATCATCTTTCAGAATATTTACATACATACATATACATATCACGCCTTTATCCCTTGCGGGGTAGGTAGAGCGTTAACGGCATGTCGCTAGCGCTATCGCCACGTCTGACATTTTTGAGGATTGTTTTCCAAGGTGTTTCAGAAAACATATGTATAGTGACAGGTTGTCAGCCTGTCGCCTAAAAATTGTAATACACTCGAGTCCCTTAATCGCCTCTTACGAACCCGCGGGAAGGATGGGGGTGATGCTAATCTAAGCTGGCATCACACGGTAAATAGAATATTTTACTAAAAAAATGTTCGAAAATTCTGAAGACTACGACAAAAATTGCCACAGATTATCATTTTCAAATGCATTTTCCTTCAAAACCGCTAAAGTATTATTTTTTACACAAATTTTTCACCCGATAAGCAATTTATCCCACCACGCTCGAGGTCGCTAAAAGCTGTCATTTTAATAAGAAAAAAAATGCGGTTCACATTTTTTTAAAGTAATATTTTCGACCGCCATCATACTAAATAAACCGTGACAAAGTCGTAAAAAACTGGGCCTTTTGAAGAAAGCCTCCGTCAAAGTCAAAATATTTGTGATCACAAGGATATGGAAATATATAATAAAAAATATACAAAATACTGTTTATACCACAATTTTTATTATTACACACAGTAATAGCTACAAAAAATACGTTTGGCTACTCGAGTAAACATTAGCAGTAGGTACCTATGCATTTTCACTCATATTTTTTTGGATAAGTGAGAGTGTGATCATGATACCGCCTGCATGACTTAGGAAATGTATGGTGAAATAGTAATCATCTACTACTACTACTACAACAGCCTCAGCAGTCCACTGCTGGACATGGGCCTCCCTTACAAGGGGGGTAATCATCCATTCTTCTTCTTAGCGTGTCGATGGCAGACACTACACCGTCGCAGCCCAGAACTTGGCCACATTGACAGCGCTGGCAGACGCTGTCATAAAATCGTCCTTTGTGCAGGTGTTGGGGCACGCCGGACACGATATTAGGTGGTGCATCGTTTGGACTGCACCACACAAACAGCTTACGTCGGCACCCTCCAAGAAGCCCCACTTGGCCATGTTTTCCTTGCTCCGGCCAGTTTGGGTCTGAAGTCTATTAGGGACTTCCAAACCAGCCAAGGTAATTTATGACCAGGTGGCAAGCTTTCAGCGATAGGGACGAACGGAGCTGGTAGGGTTACCTTTTCCTGCCAAAGTATGCACCTAGCTTGTTTGGGGTCGGTGCAAAGAGGAGACACGCACTTTACAAAGTTATCATCTATTTAATAATAATTTTGAAGAAAAGTACGACTCTTTCCAACTTCTGAATAATTTGAATAAGGGTATGGTAATGATTTGACTAGTATGACATGATGACAAATAGGAAAAATAATTTATTACTGCTTATTAAAAAGATCTAATGAGCCAAGCAAAACCGCAGCGCACCCTAGTCTATAATAGGCCGGGATAACGTCTCGTCTCCGCGTTTTTAATATCATCCTGTATAATAAATAGGTTAGCATTCGCTTTATGAAGGGAAAACCTATTAACGAACAGAAAATGTATCAGGGTGGCGATTCTAGTGGGAGGAGGCCATGCGGAATAAATTATCATATTCTTTAGAAACGTTTTAGAATTGCCAAATATAATAATAATAAAAAACTTAAATCCGTTTAAAATTGTACAAACTAAGGGAAATATAAGTACCAGAGATTTTAGGTAAGTACCAGTGTTAGATCTTGCATAGAAGTTTTCTAACATCACAAAATGCTGCTATAATTAATAATAATTATCGTAATACTATACCTTAATTTGTGTGTTAGAATTTAACTTCCAAAACTTACAGCACGAGTCTTCTTTTCGTGTGGGACACCGAGTCGTCCAAGGACCCGATGAACCCTAGTGTCAGAATTTTTGAATGAACCCTAGTGAAAAAGACAGCAACCGGGACCTACGGCTTAACGTGCCATCCGAAATACGGAACCATCTTATTTATGGACAATCGGGTGGTTCAGCCCGCAATGTCCTAATCAGACTGGGAACAAATTCACAAAGTTATAAATATCAACTTTGTGAGTGACCCACCGAGAATCGAACCCGGGACCTTCTGCGTCTAAGGCAGTCGCACTACCACTGCGCCACATCGGTCGTCAAAGCACGAGTTATCATATCCTATGTATATCTGAAACTCCATGACAAGTTATACTTACGTAAAAACTGTACTTATCAAAGACTTTCTCACATAGTTAAATAAATCGAAACAAACAAGCGCAATTTGCTTTACAAAACTTACATATCACACAAGATATCAGATATGCATGCAATCCGCCTTATTTGATCTTTAACAAGCTATTTATCTCACACGTGCCAGAATCGACCCCAAAAGAAAATGTTGTGTAAACATCCCCAAAACGAAGCGACAAAATAAAATATCTATTACTATTAAGCATAATGACAGCCCGTCTTAAACATGACTTAATATCAGTGGGAAAAAAATTAGTGCCATCAGCGCCTGACGCTTTTTTCCGAGCAAGAGAATTTATGATTCGCGCACGATATTTCTCTTTTCGAGTTATAGGGAGATTTGCGAATGGTTTGGTGATAAGGGTGGTTATGTTGTTGTATATTGTATTACTCAGAAATATATTAGATGCAAAGTTCTTATGCCGTTATCATAATATCATCATTCTCCTTGCCTTACTTCGTTATCTGTGGGGACGGCTACATAACCTAGGGGATTTGACGTGGAACCAATTTTTACACAAGCGACTGCTATCTGAGCTCTGCAACCCAGACTAACCTAGCACGAATCCTTAGTTAAGTCGCATTCAAATATCATCTGAATTCAAATTTTATTTGAATGTGAGTTGCATCACGAAATTTTTCCTCCATCGTAAGAGCAGTCAGTAAATGTACGTGAGTAAAAACACATTTTGTTCGGCGGGGATCGAACTCGGTTCTCACGATTATGAGACCGGTGTCCTAACCACTTGGCCATCGACGCTCCATCCCCTGACGTACGTATGTTAAGGTCAAAGGATTCAATTGAGAATTGCGACGATAACACTGAAAAAAAACTTTTAAAGAAGAGTGGTTCAAATGTAAGACAATCAAAAATTACCTATATATTTTGCATCTTTGACTAACGAACCGATTGAACTCGTGGGCCGAATTTGACTAAGACGCACAACGTAGCTCTAAAATAACGCAGCGGTTTGTCAGATCCGTATTAGAAATGTCAGTCGCTCAACCGCTGTCGACGGAGATGCAGACGCGTCAAAATAACGCAGTTGCGTAAAGGTTGAGCGGGGATTGGCGTTTCTAGTATGGATCTGACTGACCGCTGTGTTACGGGTGCGTTATTTTATCGCTGCTTTGTGCGTTAAGTGTGAAAAAGGCCTTACTGAGTTTTATTGTCGCCCATATACCGAGTAGCTTTAGTTAGTATTTTTAGACCAGATGCATTTTTAAATACTAGGTCGGTATGTTAGCTATACCAAGTTTTTACTGAATAAACTGGTAAAACGTTTTATTTTTCTGTGAAATTCCTACAGGAAATAAAAGACTGTCAAAGTAGAGATAGAATAAAAGAATTGTGACAACTGATATAATGACGCAAGTTGGTGAACAATCGTTTGTCATTGCCAGTCGGGGCTGCTGGCCGTACTTGGTGTGTGTAGTTCGATAGAGTAGGTAGGGTCAGCAAGAAAAGGAGTTCAACATTTTCAGAGACTTGGTAGTTGGACGACTCGGTGTCCCACACGAAAAGAAGAAGAGACTTGGTAGAGTACAAAGCTTAGAACAAAGTAAAGTGTTAAAGAAATTACGTGAAAATTTTACAAGAGATGAATTAGTTTAAAAAACTGAGCAACATTCCTCATATTCGTATAGCTTGACCATAAAGAGTAGATAAAAAATGAGGGCACCACTTTCTTCGCGATTTGTGAATTCTGACGCTTAACTATGATAACACTTTTACATACAAAATTTTTAGTTCCTTTTTATTAAATTTCTACTCTATCTGGCTAAGCTATACATTATAATATATTTTTTTGCCAACAGGACCGACAGAAACGTTTTGTAAGAACAGATATTTTTTAGCTAAACATGGGTTCTGCGAAACTACTTAAAGTACCTTTCGCATTTTTTTTCCACTATAATTAATAAATGCATGTAGCATCCAATCAGTCTTACCCAGTCTGAGCTTGATGCTTGACTGTACCATAAAGCAGCAAGATATTTGTATTTTTTTTACTATATTATTTTTTTTCGTTTTAAGCTAACCTTTTGTGTATTGTTCTAGACTAGTTGGCCGCCCAGCGGCTGCGCCCGTGAATTTGTGATAAAAAATTACTTATTTAACCAATAAGTAAAAAAAAATATTGACTCACTCATTCCTTTGCTGTCTGTACTTGACAAGAAAATAATAAGGGTGCTTTCCATTACACGTAAACTTACATCATTATCGAGCGCGGCAGTGTAGCCGCGTCTTAATCGACGCAGAACATCGCCCAGTGATGTGTGTATGTGCCCTTACTAAGGTAACGTTTTATTTACCACACATACACACAAATCATGCTATACGCCCTAACGGGGTAGGCAGAGCGTTAACGACCGTACATTAGGGTTGAAATCGTCACGTCTGAAAAATGTTTAAGGGTCGTTTCGGATTTCGGATAAGCGGAAGAAAGTCTTAACGTATAGCCAAAGCAAAAGATCGCGTAGCGAGTAGGCACAGAAAATTGCATAAGCGAGCGTGCGCTCCGCGTCGTGATAGTGTCTCGACTCGACTAGTGAGCGTCGCCGGCGCAGGCCGAGCGGTCAGGTGAGCAGGCGACCGCGGGGCTTGCGCGGGCGCGGCTCGCAGGGCGGCTAGAACCGGCCTGCCTACAGCGCGCAAAGTATTAATACAATGAAATTGAAACAGTATGTCGCGCTGTTCGTAAAACAATATTTTAAGTAATATTATTATTAGTTATTACAATTTATCATGTAAATAATTTAGTACATAAGTTATTGTAAATATTAAAGTGTAAATAGATTAATGTAAATAGTAATTTAGAAATAACGTTGTACATAGTACCTATTTAGTACTTGTGAGAATCAGTGACTGTACTACAAGGTCACCACATATCATTATAGTGACAGGTTGGCAGCCTGTTGCCTAAAATTGCAATACTCATGAGACTCTCGAGTCCCTTAGTCGGCTTCTACGACACCCACGGGAAAGAAATAGTGTGATGCTATTCTATTCTTTTATTTACCAGCTGCTATTTTTCACGTGTGAACCAGACATTTTCTACGGTCTCTTTATTTTATCGTATGGGACACCAATTCGATGAAAGACTCAATGACTTTGTGTCTGAGTTTCCTGTGATAAAAAGTAGTCTTTGTTATGTCTATGTTAGGGTTGATTTTATAATAACTACTATTTATGTAATTACTGATTAATTTGTTGAATTTTCAACATAATTTTCAAATTGGCCTTTTTTAAGATAGGCCCCATTTGTCTATTATGTTTATACTAACATACCTACCTACTTATTTCCACTGTACATTTTTAAGGCTTAAAATGATGGTGTGTCGCTTTGTACGTCAAAAATATTGAAATAAAATTTGAATTCAAATGATATTTGATTCGGATCAATTTAGCCTTCGAGTTGCAGAGGTCAGATGGCCTCTGTGTAAAAACTTGGTTCCACGTCCAATCCCCCTAGGTTAGGTAGCCGACCCCGACGACAGTGAACGGGATAAGGCAAGGATCACGGAATTTTCCACAGTTTAGTTCATACAGACATGCACAGCTTAGCCTTACTAAGGTAGATAGGTGTTGGAGATTGTATTTTCTACCATAAATACTTTTACATTGTAAGTAGGTATCACTTCCGGTGACTTACTTCCTCCATGATTGTATCGTGTACGCAACAACGCTAAGTTCAATAAATAAACAGAATTAGTGAAACTTCGGCTTTCCTTTCACTCAACGACCTCAAGATTACTACAAATTTGGTCCTTCGCGCCGGATTTGAACCAGTGACCTATGGATACCAAATTCTCACTGAATTTTTTCTCGTTCTATTTTCGTTCGAGTTTCAATAGTAGTACACTCAATATTATTCTCAAAGAAAACTGTTTCATTATTTATAGACGATACTTTTCTATTGTTTTCCGTTATAAGTGCCTCCATATTTTACTTAATACGACTTTTATTCGGAACTTTCGCTAAAGATATTAGGAACTTATGTTTCAGTGAAGTTGGTAAGATTGGTAAGTTTGGTCAATAATTTTATTTATTGTCGTTTGGCTCATTGAGTTGATAATATTTTGTTGTTACTCTTATATCATGTGAGCCTCTAAATCGATGAATAACCCGATAAACCCTGCTGATAATATCGATAGATGATCTAGTTCCCTTTTTGTTTGGTGTTTTGCTTTTACTGGTTTCAAAGCTTTTGCGAATTTTTGACATAAGTAGTTTTATTTTTCTCATAGAAATGCATAAGGCAATTTGTCTATTGAGTAGTTTGAAGTTTTTTATTAATCTAAAACTTCTGAATAACTAGAATGAATAGGGTGTAATGCTGTGTGATGCCGGCTTAGAATAGCATCACCCTACATCCTTCCCGCGGGTGTCGTAAGAGGCGACTAAGGGACTCGAGAGTATTGGTGTATTACAAATTTTAGGCGACAGGCTGACAACCTGTCACTATAGTGATACACATGTTTTCTGAAACAACCATGGAAGACAATCTTCAAAAATGTCAGACGTGGCGATAGCCGACGATGGCCGTTGACGCTCTGCCTACCCCGCAAGGGATTAAGGCGTGAAATATTTATGTAATGGGGCGTAAAACGTTTGTCCAAAAAAATATAGATGCATTGTAATTTCGTTTATCCCGAAGTTTCTTTTTTTACACTGGCAAGTTTGTCCCAAGCGGAAGCCAAGTTTGACATTTACAGTGTGGCGTTTTACGACGTAGCCTTTTCGGCCTTTGTCTTTTTGGTGATTATTGAAAGACCCAAGGTAAATTTTTGGAATCTACAGTTTTGAATGATTTTCTTATCGGTCCCTCGTGTTTAGGTTATCATTTTTCATATTTCTTGCAGTCCCTTGAGTCCTTTATTGCTTCTGTACAGGAACTTTGCTTCCAGCTTTCCCTATAATGGTAAGTAATTATTGGATAATTTTAACGGTTACTAAACTATCTATTATCACATTTTTGAAGTCAGATAAAAAAAACGTGTTACCAAAAAAAAGAGTCACTTGTCAATCAAAACTCATTAACCTTTCCCTCCCCAATCATCAGTTTAACCCTTCGACTGCAAACTACATGTATCAATTCACGCATTAACCCCCCCGCGCAGGTGTGCCCTACTTCCGGCCGCCGCCGTGTCAATTTTAATAACCTATCTCCAATATAACAATGAACATATTGTATTTGTGTACAGGAAAATCTACGATACGATTTGATTAATTTCGAGATTTCAAAAGTTTTACCTCAATTCACTCCAAGGAGATTAAGAATGTCAAATACTTACAATATTTTCACTAGATTGATATAATATGTTCAACATTGACAACGGCTGAATAAAAATGTAAGTGAAATAAGTAAATGTATTTGTATTGTATTGTAATATACATACATACATACATCACGCCTTTATCCCTTTCGGGGCAGGCAGAGCGTAAACGGCCGTAAGAATACTATCTATCGCCACGTCTGTAATTTTAGGGGATTGTTTTCCAAGGTTCTTTCAGAAAACTTGTATCACTATAATATACATGACGAACAAATATGCAAATAGTTTAAGAGATGAACCTGTCTAGACTCTGAAAAACTTTTCCCAAGGAATTTTTTTTGACATGAAAGTAGGATACAATGTAAGACAATCGAGTCAACTTGTATGGAAGGCCCAATTTTCTTTTACATATTTTGATCTATGTACCTTTGGTAAGTGTTTTAGTTTCAAACACCATAGCAGGTATAATAATCGATCATCTTTCAAATGAACCGACTGTTTTCTTAATCGTTTTCCTAAACACTACTAATAGTCCTGTTTACTTTTACCCTAATCCACAAAAAGGGGTCGAAAAAGGGGTAACAAGGAACCAATTTCCCTAATACGGCGCACCCAATGGTACCACATTATCACTATTATCAGTTCAACCCTTCCGATGAAGCAATTATCTATTGGAGGTCGTTATACGTAATGGGACAGACCAGTGGTTCTCAAAATGTGAGAGATTTTTTCATCGGTTCTCATTGGGACTCAGTCTGCAGTACGAAAAAAGAAGACAAAGTATATATTTTTTCTTTTTTTTCTGTTCGTCGGTTTATTCATCTTCACAGTGTCTAACACAAAGAGATGAAGAAGTATGGTGGTAGTTTTTTTTTCAGATGCATAGTCGGTAACGGCTGATCCTTGGGAAGTAATGAATTTGGTACATTTACATCTAGAATCAATAAAAACTGACAAATTTCTACTGTTATAGTGACTTATTTAGCAGGAAAAAAACTTTTGTTTTATATTCTCTCATAGTCATGATTCTGTTGTCAATTTACCAATTTATGTTTCTTCTGTAAAATGTGATACAATTATTATACACATACACACATCACGCGTTAGTGTTTTGCGCCGTAGGCAGAGTACGGCCGCAAAAATACGGTCCTTATCGCCACGTCGACAGATATTGAGGATTCTTTCATATGATTCGTCTATCACTGTATTGATAGGTTGGCAGCCTGTCACCTGAACCCTCGAGTCCCTTAGTCGCCTCTTACGAAACCCGCGGGAAAGATATGGGGTGATGCTATTCTAAGCCGGCATCACACGGCACCTGCCTTCCTTATATCAAATGGTAAAATACGATGCGAGAAAAAAATATTTTTTTAATATGACTACTTTGCAAACTCTACATACCAGTTAAAACCAGTTTTTACATGTTGATCACCACTGGCGGAACTAAACGACGGAATAGTTACGCACGCGATTTGAAATCACTTTGGTTCAACTCTTTAACGATTCTCTTAATGGCTGTTGATGCACTATTAGCTCCGCAAGAAAATACTCTTTGTATTTTCCAACTTGATAAGTTCATGCGTTACTTTCAGGCTACTTATGGTGGTTTCAGTTCAAGTCTATGGTTTTCGTTCCATATCACAAGTCAAATTTTATTTGAATGTGGGTTTCATCACGATGTTTTTCCCTCACCGTAGAAGCAGTCAGTAAATATACTGTAATAAGAATATTGATTGAAACAAGATACTTTATTTGCGTAAAACATTGGGTACAGTATGTTGCAAGTTGTGGGTTTAAATTTAACTAATTTTCTTATTTTTGGACAGAAGTATACCTCTCCGTCCAATAATAAAGTTTTACAAAATGCAACAAAAAAAGAAGATATCGGGTTATGCATTTCTTTTTGGCTTGCATCTTGAGATCATTTGCTTCGAGTATGGAATTTTTGTTTGTATTTTATTATGTCTTTTTATTTGAATTTTATATGATCAGTGAAAAAAAAAATGCTAATAATATATAAACATCCAATAAAATAAAACTAAACATAGATTGCACGCCATAATATAATCATTTATTCCAATTCTTCCATATTTGACGGCACTATTAACCCTTCGAGCGGCGCGGGCCCGTACGCAAACTACGCAACGCATTAAATAATAAAACAGCGCGTATGACAGTGGACGCCCCCAGGGCTGCATATTTCAACACCGCTGGTCAAACTATTGTGGGCCAGGGTATGAGAATAATGGATGCGGTAATCACGTGGATTGGTGTAATGTGATATAAGTAGCTTATTAAAATAATTACATAAGTAGTAGCGAAAAGAGGAAAACAACACAAATCTTATCGTCAGAATACAATTCGTTTTTAAACAAACAATAGTATCAATACTAATGTTAATACGTTTTTTTATAGATTTTGAACGTTCAAAATTTCTTGAAATTCTACTGTACGTTCCACACAATGGAGAGACAAAGTTTTTAAACCACTCATTATATCTTAAGAATAGAAATAGAAATCTTTATTTCAAAGTAACTTATAACATAATTAACTTATATACTAGGCACAGTTTGTAGGTACTTTGAAAAGGGTATGCCACTCATATTTTTAACGTGCTTGTGTGTATAAAGAATTAACTGTATAGACTGCATATTCTTTAACAGCAACCGATTATACACGGTTTCACGGTAGGGACTTGTATTACAATAAACATAAAATAAAAGCTCACTTATTATGTCCATCACTTTTTCGATAGCTCTGTCAAACCTCAGGGTTAACCTCTTTCAATCTTAACAAACCTATGCTTCTCCGAGGCACCTTATAAACTGCCATATCCATTTGTCTCAAGCATTCCCTACATCCCAGTCTTGACCCAATACTGGACACTTTCGGACCTTCTAATAAATATTTATTCCCTCATATTGTTTGTAGGCCACCCTCCAAATTATAGTGTTACCATACTAATTCCCTTTTAATTACGAAATTTATGCCTTTGCTTAGGATAAGGTTATGAAAAATTGAATTGACGACCCTTGGGGGTTAAAAGGGTAATTTTGGGTGACTTTGTTTCTGTCTCTATTATATGAGGCTTTTATAAACATGATTATTATAATGAACATACCAGAATTTAACATTAAAGTTAAAACGAAAATATATTATATAGAGTTGCTCTTGTCAAGGAATACGACATGTTTAAGCCTAAAATAATGCTGTACAAATAGGAATTGAGGAAATAATTTTATTTCCAAAAAAACCTCTGCTGTCTATGATTCTTGCTATCTATACAAAATTGACATGTATAGTGCCTTAACTTATCTTAGCCTTAACTTATCTTAATTAGCCTATTTAATTTTCATTACACACATTAGTCGACAAATAAAAAAAAAATACTGACAGTTTTATAGGGTCGTCTGTCAACTAAACACCATACTACGGATACCAGTTTTTCATTGGGTTGTTGGACGACTCTGTGGCCGGTGTGCCCCACACAAAAAGAAGGAAGACAACAAAAGGACACATTGATACATTTCATAGTATTTTTTCTGTCATAGACCATCTATCAGAATTTGAACGTAAAAAGAATCATTCATATTTAGGAATCCATTACGCGATCCCAATAAATCTCAAAAAATGACATCTTCCACATAAAAAAAAAAACAAAAATGGCTGTCGAAATGCGAACGCTGAAACGAAAAAATGCCATATTTCAGCATATTTCAGTTCGCCTCTCACTTTCTAATTGAGAGATATATATTGGCACATTTTTCAAAACGTGTGAATGTATGCGATGTGAAAAATTGAGGAAAACAACGCATGTGACTGGTTGAAAGTAGAACGTGGTAAGCAATATTTTTCATTCGAACAGTAGAAATTCAATTTACTTTAATTACGCACTCACAGTGCCATATTTATCTCATAAATGAAAATAAGAAATCGAAAAATTTACATGCGTCGACCGGGAATCGAACCGGCCCACTGCTCTGCTATTTAGCTATCGACGCACCGGTTGGCCATCGTTAATTTCTCGATCTCTCTTTTTCGATTTATTATTTTCATTCAGTAGATATTCGAGTCTATTAATTCAATTCCCTAGTTTTTATCCATGCCCGTCTATAAAAAAGTTAAAGCGCTACCTATATCTCTATCATTTGTGTTTCTACATTTTAAAAAGTAATTCAAAAAACTTATCAAGAAACCGATTTCAGGCAAAAACCCTCTGGATATCTTAATCTCACTTACCGTGTTTTTCAAATCAGCTGTGCCAACCATTAGTGATCGGGCTTCGGAAAGCGCGGTGATAGGAAAAATGTGACCCCTAATGCTTCATTGAGTTCTGGTGTGTGTACACTGTGGGGTACACTGATTTCTAAGAGATATACAGGACGTAAAAATATTAGTTGCGAATATTTTAGGGGGTGAACCAGCCCATGAAACTCAACAACTTTCCCCAAAAAACATAGATCGAAATATGATAAAAAAATTGGACCTCTCATACAATTTACCAAGAGACCATGTGAATTTGTATGGGAGATCCAATTTTTTTTTCATATTCTAATCTATGTTTCTTGGGGAAAGTAGTTCAGTTTCACGGACTGGTTCACTCCTTAAAATATTTGGAGCTAATATTTTTACATCTTATATTTATAAATCGCACTCAACTCTGAGATCGATCTCAAGAGCGATTTTGACAAATGTCAGTCCATAGTAACAGCGTCTCAAAGTCGCACTCAAGATCTATCTCAGAGATGAAAGCGATTTATAAATATGTGTGAGTGATTTATAAAACTGACGATTTCTGTTGAATTCAGTGTAGGTGTAGGTAAAGATTCTCTAAAAAAACTTGTTTTAAAAATTATGTTATAAATTAAAAAGGGAGCTTTATCTTCTAGTACTCACTCATTAGCTTTTTTGGGAACACTATGGTCAAGACATCCTGTGTATAGCTTAGCCGCGATGTTTATAGCTGCAACAGCCACAAAAGTCCAATGCCACTCTATGTAGGGTATTTGCCATACTCACAAAGATCGCGCAGGTCAGACTTTACCACGTCTCTCCAGCGGTACCTGAGGTACCCCCGTACGCTCTTTTTGCTCCCCGATCCTTTCCCATCCTGTCTATGTGGCCGAGCCAACGAAGTCGGTAAGCTATTGTCTCTCCGATTATGTTAGGCTGGAGCACTAGTGTACGCGATTGTGCGTAGGTAGTGGACTGTATGTTTTTTGCTGGGTTATTGTAGTGACGAGAAGTCTTAATAGTGAACACTTTGGTAAGGGTTTGCACTTGTTTATTGATAATAAGGAAAATTTACATGTTCATTTACAAAGGTGATGTTGAAGAGAGACTTTGGATAGAGGTAAGAATGAATGGTACAATACAAAGGTGTTGCCATTTAAAATATACATCTGATGTTACCAACAACTAGTTCTTCAATTGCGGCATTCTTCCTCACGCGCCAGCAACCGTCAGGCCGTCTAGTTGGACCCAGGATCGTCCGCAAAAATTTTCGCTCAGCGACTAAGAGTTTATTCTACGCGATGTTTGATTCTCATAAAATACATCAAACATTCCTTCCACGGTTAAATTCTGTGACTGAGTGTATGTGTTACAGTCAAAACTCATAGCCGGTCAAAACCACTTTTGACTGCTCAAATCAGTCAATATTGGTTTTGACCGATGTCGTTAGTCAAAACCAGTTTTGACTGATTTTGGCAGTCAAAAGTGGTTTTGACCAACGCTCTTGGTCAAAAGTAGTTTTAACTGACTTAAAGTTCAGACTATCGGTTAAAACTCATAAATAGTCTCGTCTGTTGTCTCGGGGCCAGTTGGGGCTTCGGCTTCTCCCCCTGAGGTTCACCCAAAGGGGCGCCGACCACTCCCAACAGACACGTGGGTGGCTCATGACGTGGCTGGCCCGGCTCTTCCACGTCCAGAGGGGGTGGAGGCGATGCTCACCTCCTCCGCCTTCCTGCGCCGTCATGAGAGATCCTGCCGCGTTGGTCTCTCCCTGTGGTGCCGCTTTCGTCCTCTTCGGTTCGACGGGCTTCGTTAGGGGCGCTGTGCCCGCTCTTCTGTTCCGTACTTCACGGCGCAGTACGGGGCAGTCGAGGTAGATGGCCGGGTGCGCTCCTCCACAGTTTGCGCGGGTGGCCGGCTACTTACGGGGGTGCTTGCAGTCCCAGGTGACGTGATTACCGCCGTAAGCGACACATGTCAGATTGCGGTGGGAGTGCCTACTGCTGTGCCTGAACTGCTGGCAGCGGTAGCATTGTGGAGTGTCTCTCTTGCCACCCATCCCTCGATCTTCACGCCGGCATTTTCATCAGCTTTGTGATGTTGTAGATGCCTGGGGTGAGGTTTGGCGTACGGATGAGCTGTGCGAAGTGGATGCACCCTGGGCGTCCTCTGCGAGCCTTGATGGAGCGCACGTAGTCCACCTCGTAGCCTAGGGTGGTCAGCTTTTTCTTGATGTCCTCCGTGTCGCTGTTCACGGGGAGGTCTCTAATAGCGACCTTCAATGGTCGCTCCTTCGGGGGTGCGAAAGCGAACCAGGATATTTCGGGTCCGGAGCCCTCCAGCGCGGTTAGGTAGCGCTGGTACACACAGAATTCCTGATCGCTTTTCGCCAGGAATCGAAACCCTGTGGGCCCATAGGGCCGCACGTTTGGCGTATGGCCGAGTTCTTGTCTCAGCTTGCCGAAGCTCGACGTCGACGGCGACCGGCTGTCCAGCAATGGCATGGACAGCGGCGGCGTGACCCTCATAGCCGGAACCGTGCGGATCCTCCGCAGGGTTGGTGAGGTGGAGAAGGAAGATCCCCCCCATATCCATACACGCGCTTTTTCGCGCGCTGGGGCGTCAGCGCTCCCGCCTGCACGGCTGCAACACTCTCCCTGAGTGCGTCCAGGGCTGTGTGCCGTGCGGCGGTGCATTTCTAATAATAGTCTAATAGTGCCTGCTGCCTCTTACTCGGCTCACGCTGTGGTTGTGGAGACGGCGAGAGCGAAGGCAGCATCGGTAGTGGGGAGCACCGGCGAAAGCAGCGGTTATCGCTGCTGCGACGGGTGATGGAGGCTTGGGGCCCAGGTCCGGTTTGGATCCCAACGTAGGTGGAGCCAAAGGTGACACGGTCCTCTTCGGCTCAAGGGCGGCGGCGGGGTTCGAACGGACGAACATCCGTGTCCGCGGCGCGCGAGCGTGCTGACGGCCTATTAGCGGCATCACTGACGTAGGTAGGTAGCTGTGCTAAAGCCTGCGCGCCCTCGGGACGCAAGACCCTTGAGTAGACCCGACGCCCCCTCAACCGTATTTCTAAAGGAAATACCGAACAAACAACACTATTTATAAGTTTTGACCGATAGTCTGAACTTTAAGTCAGTCAAAACTACTTTTGACCAAGAGCGTTGGTCAAAACCACTTTTGACTGCCAAAATCAGTCAAAACTGGTTTTGACTGACGACATCGGTCAAAACCAATATTGACTGATTTGAGCAGTCAAAAGTGGTTTTGACCGCCAATGAGTTTTGACTGTAACATATGTATTGACACCACCTACTCTGCAATTGCAAAACCATCCTTCCTCCAGTAGCCATTTGCTTCTGTCGGTGAGCCGCATTATGATTCCATCTCAGAATTTACCAAGTACTGGCAGAAAAAGACAAAAGATGAAACCTACTTAGCCCTCAGAACTAAACTTATATCAAAAGCAGACCTACCAAGCTAAATTGTTTGTTCTTCATCTATGGTAGAACTTTTGCAAATCAAACCTTCGCGAAATGTGCACAGGCACAAGAGACAGTGCAACATAAATCCCTATTAGTCAAGTGTTTGGGCGTCGCCATTCGGCGCTGAACCGAAGAATGCCGTTGCCTGATTTATTCTCAACATCAATCCTACTAGAGATCTGATAGTGACCTGCTGTTAATATAACAGTTACAAATAACTATTACTTGCGCAAGTATCGGTATTTGCTTTAAACGCAGACAATATGTGAAAGTTCTTGAACTCAGTTGATATTAGAAAAAAATAATCTAGAGAGCTGCTGTGGTGATAAATAATAGCATAGTTAGTTACTAGTAACTACTACTTCGAATATTAACTTAAGTATTTTGTTACATGCGCAAGTTTCGATATTTGCTGAACGCAGAAAATATGTGATGGTTCTTGAATGGAGTGTGATAATTGGACCTGGAAGAATAAAAATCTGAAGAAACATTGTCTGAAAACCCATTAGAAATTAAGAACCTGGACCAAAGCACCGTAATAGTTTTGATAATGAACTTGGGTTTTTTTGGCGAAAGTATTTATTATTATTAGCCCTTCGACAGTTTTGCGGTTCATTCGGACAGTAGTACTATAACTGGGTTAATTTTAATTATTCAGTGCATAAAAACTCCTGATTCTACGGTTCACCGGGTTCCTTTGCGACTGCATGTCCTATACCAAAGAAAACAGCATAAAACTTTCTAGCTTTTTAAAAATACTTTATATACTGTGACAACCTGTTCCTATAGCTCTTCACTAAACCTCTCAGTACGAGTGGGGAGCTGTGTTCGATTTTAGAGGGGTTTTTGATTTATTTGTGCAACGCTTTTAGTCCTGTTTTTATGTGCATCCGATACACAGGGGAGTGACGATGTGGGCTAGATTTATTGTGGTTTAGTGAGGATATCGAGGAAGCCACTTTCAGATGAAAGAAAAGTATGTAGCTAATGGGAAAACTAGTTTACGCACATATTAAGCATAATAAAAATACAAATAAACATTATAAAGTAGATGTACAGAAAAAGAAAGTTTGTTTCTATATAAAATCACTAGATAATAAACTGATAAAACTGAATAACTTTCGCCAAAGATGATGAGTACTAATTAATGAAATACGAGATCCATATTGTGAAAATTTATTGACTAAAAATGCCGGCAGAATTTTACAAAATACGTATTAGTACTGTTAAACAGCAAATAAATGTGTAAATTACTGTTTTGACGTCATTCAAAATAACGAAATGTGACGTCATTTAAAAATATTGTCATAAATGACGTTTTTTGGCGCTTAAAAAAGTAGCTCATTTAGGAATTAGCTAAATTCTTAATTGTCTATTTTCAGCCAGTACTTAGTTTTACTATCACACACACGATAAACTCAGTAGTTAGAGCATCGGGTTCTTCGAAAGTTATGGGTTCAAAAAAATGTTGTTAGTTCAAAAGCTTAGTTTTCTTTTAAGGAATAGCAATAACCGTACTTACGAAAAAACAATATATGTCATTTCATTATTATTGACAAATCATGAGTTATTCAACACAATTTCTGACCCAAATTCCTGCCACGATAAACGCCAATATTTGACTAAAGTTTCGTGTTTTCTATCGCGGGTAGATCGGGGTGGCTGCTATTAAAAATTCTTAATAGTTGACTTGGGGACGACCGACTCTATCGTCAAGGGAACTAGTTAATATTACATGGATATAGAGATGTGAAAAGGGATTACTTACATTTTTTTTATTCAGCTGAAGAGACTTTAGCATTTTAATTAGTGTTTTTGAAGAACGCTTTACCTGGTACTAGGCACAAGGAGACTGACAGCAACCTGATTATATCCACAAGCTAGTTTGCCTTTCGTGCCGCGTTTCTACTAGGAACATAAAATTACATACATACATATATCACGCCTTTATTCCTTGCGGGGTAGGCAGAGCGTTAACAGCCGTAAGAATACGGTCGCTATCGCCACGTCTGACATTTTTGAGAATTGTTTTCTAAAGATGTTCCCGAAAAGATATTTCACTATAGTGATACACATGTTTTAAACACAAGTGAACATAAAATTGTTATAAAAAAGTGAAAATTTTCTCCTTCTTAAAGACTAATCCAATTAATCAGTGACAATTTTGAAATTGGCATTCGGAAAGTATTCGTTGTGAATTTACTTGGAAATAAACGACTGAAATTTGAAATTTGCCTCATTGGGTGGGTATTATAGTTTATGGATAGGCCAATCTAGTTCTTTTTTACATCTTTGTAACATAGTTTAGCAGTTTATAATAGTTCAGTATTTACCTAAAACGGTCACAAACCTTGGTGATATTGACAGTTGCGTTATTGTGACCCTAAGCAAATATAATGTGAACGTAATGTTCGTGTTTTAGGACCCCTAGGGGATTCATTTTATAGTGATAGTAGAAAGTGGATGTTTTGTAGAAATATCCACAAGAAAGTGACAGTTTATCCATAACAGTAATGAGCACCTTGTTTTTTGATCACAATAAGGGAGCGCTAAAACATCGCAGCGGTCTGTCAGATATATACTAGAAATGTCATTCCCTAAAACCGCTCAACCGCTGTGGACGCAGAGCTTGCGCAAAGTCGTCCGTCGAATGCGGTTTTAGTATGGGCAGTGACGTTTCTAGTATGCATCTGACAGACCGCTGCGATATTTTAGCGCTACATCGTGCGTTAAGTGTGCGATCCGCCTAACAGTAAATGGTCCAAGCCTACCATACACTGTACAATCGGGTCGTTGGACGAGAGAGACTGTACAATCTAAGTATGTCTGTCTTAAGTATGAATGTCTTTGTATGTATCGTGTTTTATGTTCGCTTGATTTTTTTTACATTTATACCGGGTTTTTTTTACTCAGTACACAACCTTTATAGGGTGTTTGTACCCATGATTCTGAACAACGTTTACTATGGGGCCACCAAAACATCAACAATTCTGGGAAAACTTACGATGGTATTTTTCATAGTATGGCTTAACACAAACAACTAGATATCTAACAAAAACAAAAGACCCCAGTAGGTAGGTACTAGGTACCTACCAATTACTACCAAATACTAAACTAATCGATACAAAACACAGTTAGCAGTTACGATCCGAAAACATGGGGTTGGACCACAGACATGCAATCCAATAGACTACGCTTCATCGAATTTAGCTATTTGTACCTACTCTAGCGGGGCGCCCAGCAGTTTCACCCACTGCTATAGCCATTGTACGTTGTACGTGTACGAAATACGTTGTAATTCTGTAGTGAATGATAATTGTGTTCTCACTCAGCTACTTTTAGCTACAAAAACTCCTTTCTTGTTTTAGTTTTATGTCGTTAATATTGTGATAGTGACTTGCGATTAACATAGTAATTTGTCGGTCTTTAACGATGGACCATCGTCATCATTCCCTGCCCACACCAACTCACTGCATGGTAAAGACCACTTCTCTACAGCGTCAATGCTTAGGGTCCTGTGCCAGTATCGTCCAGTGAGATCTTGTGAACTTGACGATATCTTCGGATCATTGATGGCAAGTGTTTTGCCAACCTTTTCGCTCCCCTTGGCCACCATTCTGTAACCGCTTTTGTCCATCGTTCGTCACTTTGTCTCGCCGAGTATCCCGCCCTCCTCCTCATCCTCCTCTTCCTCCAACGATAAATATTATTAGCTAAAAGAAAACCCGAGTCTTAAAATTATGGGTCTATGGTTGAGCGAAGGGAGTCACGGGCGATTTGAGTGGCGCGGCTACACGCTTAATTATAATATAACTAGCTATACTATACCTAGTTGAATTTGCTAGATTGGACTAAGAATCAAAATGGATTTTTTGTACTTTGTAAGTTTGATATAGCAAATAAAATCGTGTATTAGGACGTCTTAGGCCTGTATTTATAAACCGCGCTCAACTCTGAGATTGACCTTGAGTGCAAGTTTGAGATGCTATTAGTATTGACTGACATTTGTCAACACCTCTCTTGAGATCGATCTCGGCGCGGTTTATTGATACGGGCTCTAGAGACCTAGTAGCGTGCCTACGCCGTTGCCTTGTTTTGTATGAAAATCAAAACGCAGGCACGCTGTTGACTTGACGACACGCATCCCGGCGGGATGTCAAATAAAGTATGACAAGTAATTTCTATAGAAAACTTGTCACGTCATCGATTTTTCGGTCTCTTTCTTTAATTTTTTTGACATTTTGTCGCTGCTAATGTGCTGTTTCGGCTTAGGATCATCCTGACAACCGTGTTTACGTCATTTAGATAGGGTGATGCTTTTCTAAACTGGCATCACACAGGCTATAAACAGCTCTGAAAACCAGTAATCAACACATTTCCCAAAACTACACAAACCAATGTACGACATAGGGAAAGTCTTCCAAGGGCCCACAGCAATAAAAACTAATAGAAATAACCACCATTAGCAGTTGTCGGCGATTGCCGATCTGTTGCGAGGAATAGAATACATCGTGTTAATGCCTGTTCTGCCCCAGTTGGTTTCTATTACTTCCAAGGGAACAGGGCATAGATTCTATTGAATGACCAGATATATTAAGTAGATAGGTATCTATCTTCTCGCTACTATAAAAGTAAACAGACTGCTCTTACGGTGAAGGAAAAACATAGTGATGAAACCCACGTCCAAAAAAAATTCAATTCAGATGATATTTGAATGCAACCTAACCTAGGATTGGGGCCAGGTTAGCCTCCGGATAGCAGAGGTCAGATAGCAGTCGCTCTGTGTTAAAACTTAAGTTCTACGTCAAATCTTCTAGGTTAGGTATAGCCGACCCCGACAGAGAACGGGATAAGGCAAGGAGAATGATGATCTATCTTGATGGTTATTGAAAGTGCAGACTTTGATGATCTATATTCACTCTTATTTTTAAAAAAGCCAGCTTACTAGCACTCTCGTTTTCACAAATTTAAATGTGATCTTGCATTACCCAATAAAATAAGTGAAATGAATATTGAAACAACGTAGAACCATAAGTCCCATACTAAATGTACCGAACGCATGAAACTGTCGATTTATACGGAGTATTTCAGTAATAATATACAGGATGTTTCAGATTGAGTAATGTAGTACAGGGTGGCGTAGGTCGTCCAATAACGAGGGGCCATTACCACGTCGGTAGCACGAATTAATGATGATTTTATTCGGACACCCTGTATTTTGTTGTTCACTTTTGTAGGTAAGGTAGGTATGTTTTACCAGGTTACTATTAGGAATGCTACAGTGGTTTTAGATACATATCATGCTTTATCTCTTGCGGGGTGGGCAGAACGTTAACGGTTGTAATATACGGTCGCTAACACCATGTGAGAAAGCCCTTGAGTCTCATATTCATCTTTTACGACACTAGAGGGAAAGCAATGGGGTGATACTATTCCAAACCATCATCACACGGCTGTTACATAAGTAGTGTTTTAATTAAATCCAAATGCCACTGGGGACATTATGCGAAACTGACATTTTGATTTAGGTACATTGTGCTAACACTTTAATGTCACTACATTTTGCGATAGTAGGCTGTGGTCTATTAGTCTAAGCTCGGCGTCAGGACCTGCGGGTTTCTGGTAAGGGTTTCGAGGTATGAACTTGGTTGTCAGTTTGGTTACGATGTTGAACTAGGTACTGAATTTCCATGTTGCAAATTTTGCTGTTTATATTAACCTAGATAGCGAATTTAACCTCATCAGAGATTTTCTCAATGGAAACTTTTTAAAAAATTGCTACCAATATCAATATAGGTAGGTACGCAGTAAATGAAAGGCGAAAACAAAGTCAGACTAGGAAATGACCGTGCCGGGAATTGAACCAATAACTTTGTTCCGAGTGATTGATCCGTGCACCGCTGATTTCAGTATGGCGTGTCTTGCTGCAATATAAAGGAGGAGATCGATGTTGCCTGCTCTAATCGATAATTATGGTTTGGTAGGAATCGTGGGTTTCTTTCACGGTCTTTGATGTTGGTAGAGTAAATTATAAAAGAAAGAAAAGTGTTAGTACGCAGCAGGGTTTTTGTGAATACAAAATCTTGCTCTATTGACCATTCAAATTCCTGCCAGGCCTGATGTATAGGGATAATATAGGTGCCTAAAGCTCAAAAGAAGGTTAGATGATTAAAAATTAAAGAATGCAAAGTAACATGCTTCCTTGCCATATCTAATGACTTATCTAATAACTTTACTTGTAGACGACCAATAATCAAATCAAATGTAATCGGAAACAGTTTCAATCATTTTCACGTTGAAGGTGTTATTTGGGGGCTATAAAATAATCTATAATAGGTAGGTTGCATCTTTCAAATAAAGTGATGGGACCCATTTTTGATGAGTTGTTTTTAACTAACAACGCCATCTATCGTGGCGTAAAGAAACAAAAACTCCGAGATCATTCCACCAGCTAGTCTCTGAGTAGAAAAGAGAAGCCGAAAAAGACCAAAGCCATAACGAGACTAACAAACGCGCAGAAGGGTAGTTGCAGTATTTATCTGTGGCCCAAGTCCTTTATTGGGCGGCTGGTCACTTCGGAATTTGCGCTATTTATTTATTGTGCCGTGGCGCGGGCTGCGGTGACATATGGCGGACAGGTCGGTACACAAGTGCTATAGAGAAAAAAAAATGATGCTTAGGTAAAAAAAAGAAAAATTTCCATGTTTATTGGGGAAAGTTGTTCATTTTTATTGGCTGATTCCCCCCTTAAAATATTTGCAGCTATTATTTTTTACCCTGTTTATAAAGAAGTAAGTAAGTTTTGTGTAGGGCTCTACGTTTTTGACCCCAAGGCCAAAAGTACGCCTAGCTACGCCTTGTCAGGTAAAAGGAGTAAGTAGGTGAAGAAATAGGTGTCATGAATGGCACAACCTTGATTATATGATGGCTATTTACAGGCTTTATTTTAAGTTAGGTTTTAGTTGATGCTATTATGTCACCAACAGGTAGAAATTTTCCAACCAAGATTCCCAATTTCACCCACATTCAATAAAATATTTAAAAACGTACACAGCATAAAACGTTTTTTGCATTTCTATGTTTATCTGTAAGTTATGGACTCCTCTTAAACAACGAAATACATTTTGATTCGGCTGTTTGAAAGGTGAATATTATGTATAAAGCATTTTGGTATAACGTTTAATTCCTACGGGCTTTCTAGCGAGTGCAAATGCAGGGCCGGCCCAGCCGCTAGTTTATCTAAAAGTAAACACTTTTGCACTCGATATTACGTCCGAGTATATTAAATGGTAGAGCAGTGGTGTTTCGCCGGCATTTGGTTTTTATTCTCCAATACAGAGTCGCATTCCTTCTTACTCCTGTATATTGAGCTCGTAGAGCTAGGGAGCGGTAGAGCTGACAATTTTGAATAAACATGGATAACCGTAAACTTTAGCGAGAAACTCAACTAGCGTCTGTTGGTGTGCATTTTTTCCGCATTCGCAAAGCACGCGTCTGTCAGAGGCAAGGAAATTTTGAAAACAGACGAAGTGTGAGATTCGCTTTAAACACGTTAATATCATGACTGTCGCGGGATTTGAATAATTTTCACAAGTCCATAACACGACCAATGAGCATAAAGATCAGGCAGTTGAAGCAGAAATTGGTGAGGCTTACGTTAATGGGGCCGAAAACAAAAGTTGTTCAGCATGATAGACCGTCCGGAGTGCCTGTAGAACACCATCATGACACCACATCAGCCTATAGGCATCTACCTACACTATGAGCGATACAAATTCGATGCGATCGGAATGTTCTTTAATTTCATTAAATTCATTCATTTTTTATTTATGTTCCATATAGTGAAAAAAGCATTGGGATTGCTTTGACAATTGTTTCATAATCGCATTCTACTCGTACTAAATTGACGACCGATGTAGCGCAGTGGTAGTGCGACTGCCTTACACGCAGAAGGTTCCGGGTTCGATTCTCGGTGGGTCACTCACAAAGTTGATATTTATCACTTTGTGAATTTGTTCCCAGTCTGGTTAGGATATTGCGGGCTGAACCACCCGATTGTCCGTAAGTAAGATGGTTCCGTGTTTCGGATGGCACGTTAAGCCGTAGGTCCCGGTTGCTGTCTATGATCACTTAGGCGGCGGTCGTTACACAACCATGTCAGAAGCCTCCTACTTGTAGAAGGCGGTTGAAAAATTCTGACACTAGGGTTCATCGGGTCGTTGGACGACTCGGTGTCCCACATGAAAAGAAGATTCTACTCGTATGTGAACTATATCAACTATGAACTATATAACTATGTGACTATATGAATTTCTTACAAAATCGTCTTCTCTATCCATTCCTAGATCTACATTCTTAAGACAGTGTCCAGCTAATAAGCCTACTGAACGATAAATCTCGTCTGATGTTGTGCTGTGGTTATTGATTCCCGCTATTTAGTTCCGTGCGGGACCCTAATTCCAGACCTAATGGCCAGGGGCCATGTTTATTGGCTAAATAAACGTAAATACGAACTGTTTTGCGGTAAACATATTAGAAATAAACAGTTATATAGGGATCGGAATTGGAATTTGTGTCGTTCGTAGAAATGGTAGTTTCATTCACATGTTCGTCCAATTGATAATATGATGTGATGATAAATGTTTATATGAAGGCTACTTGAATGACAGATCGACGACCGATAAGACGACCAAAAGCGTTATTTTGTATGAAAATGTTGTTATATGACGTCATATTACACTATTTTGGATGTCGTTGAAATTAAATCTTTAATTTTGATTTACTGTTTCAAAATTCTAATCTCCAATATTTAAAAAAACGATAAATCGCATTATTAGCATTTTCGGACAATATTTTTCCCAGTATAACTTTCGCATTTTATTAAGTCCCCCGCCAACTACTAAATGAAAATTATTAAAATAACTAGGAATAACTAAATTAACTGATGCTTGAAGTATGTCATTATAGGAAAAGCAGGAATTGTCAAAATTTACGTAGCAGTGTAGCGGTTTTGTAGCAGTCTCGTAGCAGTCTCGTAGCATTTTAACTGTAGAAGATCGAAGAAGATTGGGTGGTTTACTGTCCAGGGGGTCCGGCTAACCATACGCATGTAACACAACATTTTCTCTTGGCATGAACTCGATGTTGTTTTATTTACCACCTAACGTTACATGTTGTCTGGTTAGCTTGGCCAGCCCCGAGGCAGTGCTTTAGGGGATAGTTTTAAGTTTTTAGTCCACCTGAGCCGCGTTTACACTAGGTTCATAAAATTGTAATTGTTAAAATTGTTAATTCCTGACCATCAAAAAGCGAAATGTAAAATTTACTACTTTGAATATTATTATATATTTACTATTTGAGTTTGAGTTTGAGTTTTCTGCATTCTTTGGTACAGTCTGCCTATAAAGTCATGAAAGAAAATGAGGGCGCCAAAACCACTTGATTCAAGTACCTACTTAAATAAAAATAATAAATCCGTCATCTAACTTTCACTTTGCCGTGTGATGCCGGCTTAGAATAGCATCACCCCATTTCCTACCTGTGGGTGTCGTAAGAGGCGACTGAGGGACTTGAGGGTTTCAGGTGTATTACCACATTTAGGCGACAAGCTGACAACCTGTCACTATAGTGGTACACAAAATGATCTCAAACGGCCCTCTATATTTGTCAGACGTGGCGACAGCGACCGTATTTTTGCGGCCGTTAGCGCTCTGCCTACCCCGTAAGGGATAAAGGCGTGATATATAAAAAAAAAACTTTCACAAGTTACGAGTAGTTCGGCTCGGCTGTCTTTGCATGTAATCAATATTTCGCATAAAAACTCAAAACTATGATAGAACCCAAGGTTCACCAGCAAGGCTGTTATACGACATAATAAATGCACAAAACCTTGTTACTATAACTACATGGTATAAATCTAAGTACTTAAGTAAGGTAACGAAGACAGTATCAGTAAAAATATATACTTCCCATCCAATAGAGCACGATAAGACAAATGCAACCGTCTACTGCCGTAGACATTCCATGGATTGTTGGCTTGGTGGATTAGCATGGAAACGGCTTTTGTTCAGTACGGCGAAGCCCACATTCCAATTCACACATTGGTTCCGCATGATAAGAACGCTAGCGAAAGGGATTGCAACAAAGGACTGCTGGAAGAGATTTCTTTTTAGAAATAAGTAGTGCCTGTTGTGTTTTTTGTCTAAATGTGATTGTCCTGTGTTTTACCTTGTGTGCAGTAAACAGTTAAATAAATAAATAAATAAATAAGGAGAATAAATATCTGAAACGACGAAATTTCTAAAAAATCGTAATTCGATTCATGTGAAAATCTGCTACTAAATGCTTGTATCAGACATTCTAATTTACTTACCGATTCCTACATACACTTGACTATAAATACATCGATTAGTAGAAAATATACGTGTGGTTAGACTTCCACCACCGAAAGTTGCCGACGCTCCGAATACCGAAGTGGAGTCCGGTGCCAGAGTGAGGTTCGCCTTATGTCACAAAGAATAAAGATACAATGAAAAAAGGAAATCCGAAAAGAAATTACGTAGATTCTCACTATTTAAAACTGTATTGTAGTTACTTACATGGTCTGTAAATGGTGCCTTAAATCTACCCTATTTTGCATCTTTATACAAATGAAAATGGAGAACGGTTTGCGTAAACTCTTTTTTATAGAAAATCCGAAACCTTATACAAGCACAATAAAATTTAAATACTTATCAATATGCCCACATATTTTTTTTTTAATTAGTCCGTTTCCATACTTAGCCAAATGCGGTAAATCGGAAAAGGTTGTAAATCAACTTCTGTCTGCGACCTCTGATATCAGTGCAACGGTTTACTATCGACACAAAAGTAGGTACTATGAAGAATCACACAGTAAAAATCTTAGTACAGTAGGTATGACACTGGCAGTGCACTTAAAAAAAGAGATGACATTAAGATTTTACGCCCTCTAGTCAAAAGTTTTATTTCCAAGTAAATTCACAATCACATTTAACATTTTTATTTTTTTGTGTCTTAGAATTTTCTCTTTTTTATTACAATTTTATATTTCTAGTGTAAACGTGGCATTGGAACTCATTTGAACTCATTTTGCTAATCAGGAAAACATTTTTACCTAGATCAATGATTTTCTGGATATTTTCAGAATGTATTATTCCTACCCAGAATTTGATCGGATTGTTCCAAATAATACCACAATATTTTTGAAATAACAACCCCTGTACCATTTGTATTGTTAAAGCTTTTTTTTAAATCCGTATCTTATATCGGTATATTTTTGGTCCACTCGCAAAGTACTGTATACTGCTTGCTATTTTTAAATTCTAGAACCGCACTATCGAGGTTGCATGTCGATCGACCGATAACCGATCGAGTCTTTGTTCCAAATTTAAATTTATTTCGCAATAACATTTTACTGTTCCAGTAGTTTTATAGTTCAATACTTTTTATTATTTTTTATTATTTCCAGCCAGCTAGATTTCTGCCGCGGTTTTTGATAACATGGTATCAAGGTTAGACATAGACAAACACATACGTTGACGTTGTATTTCCTATCTACCTGATGCCATGTGATGCTGGCTTAGAATAGCATCATCCTATATCTTCCCCGTGGATGTCGTGAGAAAGAACTTTAAGGCTTGGAATTACAGGGTGACAACCTGTCACTGCGGTAACACAGTCTTCTGAATTACCCTGAAACGTCCGTCGGACGTGGTGTAAATTACCACTTTTGCGGCTGTTTATGCTTTGCCTATCCCGAAAGGGATATAGGGGGATCTAAGTATGTACCCAACCTACCTACATCGATTCTTACCAATTATAAAAATCACTAAAAACGTATTCCAAATTCAAAATATCGTACTTGTAACCAAGTGATGCATGATCACGAATCTCCCATCTCCCACTCAAGTGGAAATCCAACCCTATAAGTTTGTTTAGGATAACATAAACCTTATATTATAAAGGTGGTAGAGTTCTTAGTCGCGTGGCAGTTGATAAAGCTAAGAAATGAACACACTTTTACTTTTTTTTTGAGTAGGATGTCGATAATGCCAATAATTTCGTATACAGGTTGATTAAATTATAAGTATTTAAGCATAGTTCAGCGATCATTACCAACAATCCCTTCATTGGGGGATGTTTACATACATACATGTCACGCCTTTAACCCTTACGGGGTAGGCAGAGCGTCAACGGTTGCAGAAATACGGCTGTGATCGCCACTCCTGACAAATATTGAGAACCCTTTCAGATGATTCGTGTGTTACTGTAGTGACAGGCTGTCAGTCTGTCGCCTAAAATTGTAATAAACTTGAAACTCTTGAATCTCATAATCGCCTCTTACGACACCCGCGGGTAAAAATTCGGTGATGCTATTCTAAGCCGGCACCTAGGATGTTTGCAATACTCAAATGCCGAGTAAATGAAGATAATACTCTTATGAAGTTGTACTTTGACGGACTTGCATTTATCTCTTAAATGATGCCACTCAAGCCTATTGCCTATTAATCACAGTAATCGTAAAAACTGGTATTCAAAGTCCTCAATACAACACTTATATAACCATCTTAAAAGCCTGCAGCCTACTTGTAAAAGTCGGTTAAAAATTCTGACACTTTCACCGGGTCGTTAGAAGACTCGGTATTCGACACGAAAAGAAAAAAGAATACAACAATTTCTTGCAACATATTATTTTAAAACACTTCGAGTGACTACAAGAGTTTTTCAGACGCTTCACAGGCGGGTTGGGGAGCGTGGTGCAAGTTATTGTTACAGCATTTTTATTTAGAAACGGCTAATGCTATTCCAAGCCAGCATCGCACAGCATACTATCTAATCACAATAATCACAGTAATCAAAAAACATCTTTTCAAAGTCGTCTATACAACAGTTTCTATTCAGGACACCCTATACAAAACCGATAGCTCCGTAGATAGTGCGCCTTTTCTTTCCTCCACTTCGACTAACGATGTCATTCGGCGTTCCGCGCTGACGAGTTATTGAGACTTTTTCAAGAGACCTCCCTTAGTGCGGTCGCCTACCTTGGGGTGGCAACACAGATAGCGTGACACGAGAAGAGACAATTGAGAAACAGATAAATTATTACCATTTCTCTATGAAGACGTGGAGGTGTGTCTACGCGTGGAATAATAATTCCACGCGTAGACCCGATTTAAACAGTATAATGAGATAAATTATTAGTCTGGGCAGATATTTTGATATTCTAGTATTAGGACTTTTAAAATTAGAACTTTTTATTTGTCCGTATCTTACAGAACTCGAACAAGTTTATGATGCAATACCGGATGCATTGCTAACGGTTGGAATTTTGACATTTGAGTGATACTCAACAAGACAAAATACATTTCTTTGGAAATAAACTTTTTCAATATGTATAGCTCAGCGCCATTTATGTGCACTTGAATACGGGCTAGAAAATTTATATTGTAAACAAAAACGTTCGAGGTTAGAGGTGCTGGCACAGATAGCGTGATATTAGAAGAGACAAGCCTGCCCTTATCTCAATCTATTTGTGGTCGATGCATTCATTATTCTTCGATTCTCATCACTTTTTCTGGCTTCGGTTGTTATTTAGTAATTCTAGCAAAGCGGCGATAACGACCACTTTACGGTCGTCGATGCGCAAAGGATAGATGCGTGATTGTGTGCATAAGAAAGTGTTTTCATTATTTGATTATTAGCGTTCCTTCGATGACAAGTGTTTGATGTTGCGGCCGTTGTGGTTAATGCTTTCGATATCATAATCCGGACCCCTTCACGAGTCGGACAAAAAGTTAGTTGGACAAAATAAAAAAAAACAGAAAAATAATCATTCATTTTTAATATAAAATGTACTGTTACATTAAAAAAAGTGGCACTTCCATAATGACGACATCTGCGACCTGGCAGGTATCTGACGATAATTATGTCGGTTGAAAGATTGAGTGCTCGAGTTGCGCTTTTTCTTCCACCAGTGGATACCGAGTGGAAACAAATTATTGAATAGTAGGATCTGTTTGCCCCGCGGTTTTGCTTGCAATTGAAAAGGATAAGATTTTTTTAAAACTTACATAGTGTTTTCGAGAAAATGCATTAAACAACCCCTACAAAGTCAGTCAGCTTGCCATGACTTTTGTACTGATAGATCACGGTGGTACTTACACACATCAAAAAAAGTTTGTGATCACTTGGAAAAGTGGTAATATTTTTTATTGTGAAAGAATAAAACTCAATCACTTTTTATTTTTTGATTCCTTATTTAAAAATGTGAAATTTAAATATGAACGATTTCGTAATTCAAATGTTTTTTCATATAAGGAGTCATTTTATACTAATTATTAATCTTTTCTTAATAAATTTTGTTTATTTTTTCCTTAATTAAATTTTTTCATTACATCAAATTTCAGCTAAAATTGCATTTCTTAACTTAAAAAAAAAAAAAAAATGAATAATGTTTTTTTTTATTTACTTAGCGCATTTTCATTATAAAAACATAAAATATAAACATTTTCTATAAATAATTTATATTTCATAAAATACACCTGCTTTTGCTACTGATCACAAACTTTTTTTGATGTGTGTATAGTGCTTAAAATATAGCCTAATACTTGTGACGTTTGACAGATCCATACTAAAAGAGAAGTAAACAAAGGAAAATGGACCTTATGTTATAGCATTTGCCCGAAACTGACAGACGTCACAGGTATCAAGCTATATTTTAAGAAGTAATAGGTACGTATTTCTACTGCGCATAATGACAGATGGTAGGTAGTTATTTTATTACATGTTCATCTATCTAATACATAGGTGGAACTCTGTATAAGGTGTAAAAATATTTGCTACAAATATTTGATGGGGTTTATCAGCCCATGAAATTGAACAACTTACCCCAAAAAACATAGGCCGAATAATGAGAAGATTTTGGACCCATCACCCACCCAAAGAAATTGACTAGGTCGGTTGGTAACTTTGTATTATTTGACCTATGTTCCTTGGGAAAATTTGTTCAGTTTCATAGGCTGGTTCATCCCGTAAAATATTTGCAGCAATTTTATTACACCAAGTACAATTTTACACTAAGCATGCCCTTGCACAGAAGGCACACATTATATACTGAAGATATAGCACAGCCTGTAATAAACCGGAGGTAAGTATACGCCTGTAGGTCCTCATTCGTCAGTAACACAGTTGACTGTCATAATATTTTTACGCCCAGATCGGCCTCGATAATATGCCGCCTTCATTAGTACGGTCAGCAAGATAAATTTTGCATCATTCATCGACATTCTTGTTAGTTAGTACATGGGCATCATAACATCACATCAGCCTTTAGCAGTGCATTGCTGGACATTAGCCTCCCACAATGAACGATCTCCCGCTTTCGCCATCCAATCGCTACCAGTCGCTCTCTTTAAGACATCGGTCCATCGGGCCGGAGGGCGTCCAACGGTACGCTTGCCAAGGCGTGATCTCCACTCGAGAACTTGCTTACTTAACCTGCCATCGCAGTATATATGGGTCTCATACCAAAATCAACACACTTAGGTGGGTTGGAATGCGCAGTGCAAAATTATGCCTTCCCAGCTCTCTGTAAAAAAGTAGTGATCTCAGTATCTACCCATTTGGAAAATGTTTGTAGTTTTTAATAAATCTACGGATAAAAAAAGGGTACCAATGACGCAAAATAGTGCGTTCGAATCGAATTCCCCACCATACGGCAAAGTCTTCGATTTTTTACCTACATTATGGCTTGTACTGTACCTACATTTAGTTTCAAACGATGTCCTGTTTTATTTATATGGCTTGTTTACAAGTAAAAATCCGCCCTGTTTCGAAATAAAAGGTGAATCCCACACTTAACGCACGACAGAGCGCTAAAATATCGCAGCGGTCTATCAGATCTATACCAGAAATGTCAAACCGCTGTTGACGCAGCCAGCGCTATCGCTGTCGTCCGTCGAGTGCGGTTTTTGTATGGGGAGTGACGTTTCTAGTATGGATCTGAGAGACCGCTGCGATGTTTTAGCGCTCTGTCGTGCTTTAAGTGTGCAATCCGCCAATCACTTGTTCTACACCAAGCGAAAGCAAGTAATATTATTTATATAAACACGTAATATTTTTAAAATTCGACACAATATGCTAACGCTACCTCATCTGGAATATAGGTCTATTACATTTGAATAATTATTCTTGAACGTTGATGTGTCGCCTTTCTCCCTGCTATCTGTACCTCCTTACTCTCTGCTAATAATAAAATCGTAAAATTGAGAACTTTATATTTTAGGTCTTTTTACATATACACTTACGTATGAAAACCTGAGCATTTACAGGGATCCACTGACTTATCATGGTCTCCTACATTCACTAACAACATTTTAATAAATAGAAGAAGTTGTTGCTAAAAAGAAGGCGTCACACACACACACACACACACACACACACAGACACACACACACAACAACAAGACTGCAGCTGAATTTTGTGTTTTTTTTATACTACTACTACTACTACAGCCACAGCAGTCCACCGCTGGACATGGGTTATTACTGGCTTTAGATATCAAAAAGTGGGTAGAAAACCAGTAACCATACTAAGCACGTTTGATTATGTTCGATATTATTGAGGTAAACGTACACTATGAAAGACAGTAGACTAGGGCCTTACCAGAAAGGCCTTTCCCAACATTCAGCGCAAAAATTAAGCTGCGCTAACGTATGCGCCAGTCAAAACCAAACTGTATACGTCTCTCCCCATACTAAAACCGCTCTTGACGCACGACCCAGTGCTAACGCAGCGCTAGCGCAGGGTCTTGCGTCGGACATGCATTGATAGCGGTTTTTGTGTGGGAAGTGACGTTGCTAGTATGAATCTGACAGGCGCATATGTTAGCGCAGCGTTAATTTTGTGCTGAAGTGCGAGAGAGGCTAGTTAAACGCGTGTTAAAAAAACTTAATACAAAAAACGCTAGACACGCTTACAACTAGCGTCTAACTTTTTGTAGTAAGGCCCTATAGATTTAAAAATATCTCTCAATCACGTTTTCAAGCAAACAATCCCACGCGATTCACTCAACATGCCTACTTTCACCCCAATATTAAACTTCTCAAAGTACATCACAGAAAAAAGGCCGTGCAAGGTGATTCTGTGGAAAATTAAAATGGCCGCCGGGCGATCGAGTAATATTCTTACTCATTACAAGCGGGACGATCGCTCGGTACAGGTGTGTTTGGGAAAGCTATGTAGAACGGAAGCCAGACGAGAAACTGAGAGTTCCAGGTTTGATTCCCGTGTGGGACCCTTGCAGGTAAAAAACTGTGATTTTGTCGCATTACAGATTTGAGTAGGTATATTAGTAGCGTTTCTTGACAGACGCTGTTTTTGGAGTACTGATTTCTTTCTTTTACATATAGACGTGTACTTATGTAATAACGAAACTTCTGTAACCCGATAACATAGTCATCATACCTTGTTTAAAAAAATATTTTGCTATTACGAGTTTAATTTCTACAATGCATACAAACATCGATACAGAAAACACAATACTTCCAAAAAAAGACACTGACTTTTTCCAAACCACACAAAGCAAATTAATGCAATATTTTTAAATTTTTTTCGTCTCTCGCATAGTTTTGAATCAAGAAGATAACAATGTAATTGGTAATCTCTTACATTAATTAACAGTAATTTTGGAGTGCTAAGTACTTTAGGACTTAGAGCAATGTCTAATATTTAAATGTATTTTGTTTTAAAGTATTTAAAAAAAATGCTGGCTAGCGACAGAAAAATCTAGAAGTCTGGAGGAAGTCTTTGTCAAAGGATTGCCGGACGAATGTTTGGTTAGTTGATAAGAAAAATTGGTCTGTGAATTTTATTTAATTTTGTGTGACATTATAAAATAGGTGGTCAAACCGAGTGAAGCTACCTGGTACCAAGTAGCTCCGGTACCCGGCGTAGTTCATAAAGCAGGATAAATTCAGGTTTGCTGTACCTCCATAATGAATGCTAAGATTAAGATTTGTGCGCCGCGATTGTTCTTTTGTTAGCATTGTACGAGGGTACAGTCAAACGCATAGTATTTAACTTCACCTTCAGCAGCTACAAAAAAAACGGTTCACTGACATTAACCTGGGCCTCCTCCATTTGCCATACTCATCATGCTGATAGGAGGTGGTGTAGTGCAAATTGTCGTCTTAAAGGAATGCTGCTGCTAAATGCTGCTGAAAGATTCATCAATCACCTTTTACCTACTGGTAAAAATGGAGTGATGTCATTCTTAGCCGGTACAGCACTGAAACTTCTATGTACCTCGTCTGGATATGGCCCTCCGCATATCGAAGAGTTTTTGTTATGTATTCACCATTCTAATGACTTGTTCTTGGCCGGGTTTTTAGTGCTATAAGTCATGCAACGTCATCAAGTCTATGTGTGGTAATTTTGCTGTCAGATATTATATATTTTTTCAAATAAAGGAACCTAGGTTTATTTTTGCCGCGGTGTGGCTTAGAATAACATCACCCGTATTCTACCCGTGGGTGTAGTAAAAACCGACTTAAGTATATTCACCAAGGAAATAGGCAGCAAGCAGCATTCCCTAAAAATGCAACATCTTACACTGCGCTCCCCAATATGCATGCCAAGCGTGGTGAGTATGGCAACACCCCCTAATAGGGGAAGGCCAAAGTTCAGCAGTGGACTGTTGTGGGTGTCTAAGGTAAGGTAAGGTAGGTTTATTTTACTCAGATGACTGGATTTTTCTGTGCGACTGTACCTGAAGTTGCTTGAGGCTATGCTAGTAATGCACGTGTCGTCAACTGTACCTACCTAGAACTGCAAAATATATTCCCTGTATCTTTCATTAAGGTGTATGGGGATTGGGGACATTGTAACATTTTTTTTACAGCAGTGTACAGGCGGATCGCACACTTAACGGACGAGGGAGCGCTAAAACATCGCAGCGGTCTGTCAGTTCCATACTAGAAACGTCACTCACCATACTAAAACCGCTCAACCGCTGTCAACGCAGCGCTATCGCAGTGTCGTCCGCCGAGTGCGGTTTTAGCATGAGGTGTGACGTTTCTAGTATGGATCTGACAGACCGCTGCGATATTTTTGCACCCCGTCGTGCCTCAAGTGTGCGACCCGCGGATGGACATTTTATATCGAAACATTTATTTCTTTACATCATAATTATCTCGTACGACCAAAGTAACGATGTCATAATATGAAGATATGACACTAATCAAAGGGAATCATCGAATAGGGGGGTATTACCCCAAAATACCATAACTTACCCATAATAATTACCAGTTATAAGTTGTACCATAAAATCTGGGGTATTATTTTTATATGAGCATAAAAATGTTATGTAGCTACTTTGTGTCAGATAATCAAGGTATTGATTGTGTTGTTGGTAATATCTTGTGGGACATTGAGTTGATGAACTACCCGATGAACTCTGGTGTTAAAGTTTCCAAATCTGCGGGTAGGCCACAGGGATAGTTTATGTCAAATTTGTATTATAAAACATAAAGCTGGCAGATCGCACACTTGACGCACGACGGAGCGTTAAAATATCACAGCGGTCTGTCAGATCCATACTAGAAAAGATACTCCCCATACTAAAACCGCTCAACCGCTGTCGATGCAGCGCTATCGCAGTGTCGTCCGTCCAGTGCGGTTTTAGTATGGGGAGTGTATAAACCAATTTATAAAATCAATCAAATCTAAAAAATGTTATTCAGGGCTTTTCGTCACGAACCCCAGCCGAATGTCAAATAGAATATGACAAGTACTGTCTATAAAAACTGGTTCATCGGGTTCATCGGACGACCGATGTGGCGCAATGGTAGTGCGACTGCCTTTGATGCAGAAGGTCCCGGGTTCGATTCTCGGTGGGTCACTCACAAAGTTGATATTTATCACTTTATGAATTTGTTCCCAGTCTAGTTAGGACATTGCGAGCTGAACCACCCGATTGTTCGTAAGTAAGATGGTTCGGTGTTTCGGATGGCACGTTAAGCCGTAGGTCCCGGTTGCTGTATATGATCACCTAGACGGCGGTCGTTACACAACCATGCCAGAAGCCTGCTACTTGTAGAAGGCGGTTGAAAAATTCTGACACTAGGGTTCATCGGGTCGTTGGACGACTCAGTGTCCCACACGAAAAGAAGATCGGGTTCTTCAGCCACTGACTGATGTCGTTTTGGATTCAATTTCCAGGTCTCTTTACTCGCTTGGTTAGTTGCTGGCAAGTATGAGACTATGTGAGTATCCAACTAGACACAACTTTCATTGAATCCTCATTTTATGTTCTTCTCCCCTAAGGATTAGTCGAGTACAGTGATCGATAAATAAACGTAAGAAAATTGTCCGGTACAGTCCGACGCATTTTCTTTTACGATCGCTGCTGTTTACGTGCCCAACAAAGATACGACAATAACACTAATTTAGAAAAACTATTGATGTTTGGATATGGCATTAGCACAGAACAGATTATGGATGGATAGTTGGGAATATACAAGATGCTATTTGAACCACGAGTTCAGTAAATGTAACAATGGGTGTCAATATTTAAAAAATGAAAAACTAGTTCAATAAATTTTGATAGAAACACTTTTTTTGAGTCTGTTTAACCAATGGTCAGAAAGCCACATAGCACACATAGCAGACAATTTCACCTCTAGTTGTATCATTTATTCTAAATTATTTTATCCGATTTTTTGTAGTAAAGGCGGCTTAGGCGTGGTTTTGATCAATCGATTATTTGTCATATTTGATGATAATACTAACATACTCCTAGGGAAAAGTTGTTCAGTGTTATGGTCTGCACCCATCCTATCATTCAAGAACTGTTTTACAGCTGTATTCTGTGACAAAAGTTTATGCGTTGCTCTTGCGTTAACGTCGGTTTTCAGCACGGAGATTTCACCTTGCATCTGACTGTCGCATGCTTTACGGATGCACTAAAAATACGGAGCAGCGTGCGCTAGATGCGTGAACCACCTCACACCCCGAACTTTATAATACTTCTCGGACTTGAGTTAATACCTTATCCAACAAAAGTCACTCCTTGTGTCTCAAGCAAATAGCGATCGCCTAATAGCGGTCGGGTAGTTGGAGGGTCGTAAAGAACCCCGCGGTTTATTGGCCTGTCGATACAGACCTCATACAGACAGACGTACACGTAGACGTACACGTAGCATCGACTTGTATTTCAGATTGTGTCTGATCGTGTCTGACTTTCAGCAACTCAAGTTTTTAAAGGCTATTTCAGAGCTTACTGATTATACGTAAGTAAGATGGTTCCATGTTTCGGATGGCACGTTAAGCCGTAGGTCTCGGTTGCTGTCTATGATCACCAAGATGGCGGTCGTTACACAACCATGTCAGAAGCCTGCTACTTGTAGTAGGCGGTAGAAAAATTCTGTTCATCGGGACGTTGGACGACTAGGTGTCCCACACGAAAAAGTAGAAGAAGGGCTAATTTCAGAATTATATCGTTATTGAGCTGATAAAATCATTTGCTATAATTTTAATTAGATCCTAGTAGGCGTTAATTTGTTTGATTTGTAATTCTAGATACATACACACGCTTTTGCTTTTGCTTACTGGGTAGGCAGAGGCTAAACATACGGCCACCATTCCATGTCTGATGATTTTCAGACTAATCGTGATAACTATAGTAATACTATAGTAGTAACAGGTTGTCAGCCAGTCGCCTTAATTTGTAATATACATTTTACTTTAAACTTCCCGCAAGTCAATAACTTGACCTCATTCCTGCCCGCCAAAACGTGTTATCTCAAAAATTAATGGCTAATCGAAACTCCCAACATTTTTGCGCCATGAATAATTAATGTGGCGAATATTTCGTTAATCTTGGCGCCAAAATGCGCCAAAATTTGCGATAATATGCGCGGCGGTTTCTTCTACGAGTTACGGCGGTTAATTTATGCAACGGCACGAACTATAGCATTTTAACTCCTTCTGAGACAACGGCGCTGTGCCGAAACGGTGTATATTAAATTTTCAAGTCTTTTAAACCTGAATCTGTAAAATATGTTTCGAGTTTGAAAAATTTATTGTGAGCAGCGAGAGAGAAATTTTCTGGGCGATCTCTTGTCACCAAATAAAAACAAAAGTCTTTGCTTGATTAGGATAACATCTGCGAGTATTAGGTTTATGTAAAGCTTTCTTCTCGCGCTTATCGTCCTACTTCTAGCGTATACGATATCATGTAGAAATGGCATGAAATAATTGGACATTTTGATCGATTCGATCTGTCTTTCAATTACACGCAAAGTTTTGTAATTAAATAAATAAATAAAATATTGCTTTTTCAAAATATCCTAACAACCTTTTTGCTGGGGCTTCCCAGAAAGCAGTCTAAAAGACACTTGTGTAGGGAATGCCTCGCTCCTCTAATGGACTGTATAATTAGGATTACAATTTATCCATTTTTAATTCTAAACTAAATTTTAAAATAAAAGTAATAAAATATTTAAATAAAGTAAATTAAATATTTCTTGTCATAAGGTATTCAAGAGGCTAACAAAATAATCTGCTCTGAATGGATAATCTTTTCTGCTGCTGGTAAAAATCTGCCAGCTGTTCGAGTCCCTTTACTGCTACAAATAATTATATTCATATTCTTTATCTTTATTGCGATATTTATATATCAGCGACACAAGACAACTTTTCAGGATTTTTCAGTTATACCGTTTTACCAACATACCGGTTTAGTGGCGATCCGGCTTAGCCGAAGCCAAAAAGTGTACAGTCACGCCTCTCACCCCCTTAGGGGGAGGGGCGCTAGGCTAACTTCATAAGACTATGAATTTAAATACGTTACTCGATGTCAAAGGTTAGCGTAGGATGAGATAAAATGGCGCTGTCACAATTTAGGTTATCCTTTTTTTAATTACGTGGCGATAATAAATCGTAGTAATTCTACTCTAATATTATAAATGTGAAAGTGTGTATGCTTGTTTGTAACGCTAAAACCATTTTATTAAATTTGGCACGCAGATAGAGAATATTTTGGATTTACACATACGAAAGTTTTTATCCTGTTGTGGGATGCTACGGGTTTGAAATCGTCTGTTCTTCGTCTTCCCTTCGGGTCAACGTCTGTTTTTAGTACGATATACTTTTGCACAAGAAGATCAAAATATTACAAAAAGTAAAATGTCTAAAATTTATTAATAAAAATCATTGCACTTGCGGCCTTATTGCACTTGTAGCAATATCTTCCAGGCAACCATGGGAATAACGTAAAAAATATGTTAATGTCGTGGATAGTATAGGAATTCGAAATTTCCTTGCAACTGACCCTACTCATGCGTTACGGATTTGCTAAACATGCACATCAACCGGCGTCAAGAGTAGAAACTGCCTTAAGGTACAATAGTTAAGTAATTCTAAGTATAATTTATTATATGTATATTTATTTCTAAGTGGGTAGAAAAAAAAGTAGCATTTTAGCGGCTCGTCTGGCAAGTTTCCTTATCAGCGTGAAATTGTTGGCCTTTGAAAAGTATTCGTATCACGCATCATATCAAGCGACTTTTATTTTTCAAAACGTCTTTAAGTGAAGATTTTCAAAACCATAGTGACTGGAGATTTCTTCAAGAAACATTGGGCAAATAGAAAAAAACAGGGAAGGAAAGGAAAAACTGCCTTACAAAATGACTTTTTCATTAGGTAGGTAGGGAGGCCATAATATACCTATAACCTATCGTATTATACAAGGTGTAGCTTTAAATGCGCAAAACCTCAGATACCCTCAATCAACCCATGAAACTGAACAACTTTCCCCAAGAAACATAGGTGGGAAAAATGTTTCTACCTTCCAGACAAATTGGCTGATGGTAATTTTGTATGAGAGGTCCACACGTAAAACCAGCCACGTAGAAACAAAAGTAACCCACGTAGAAACAAGTAGATAGCTATAAAACCTTAAAGCTCTTAACATTTATCGAAACACCCTTCACAATGGCTCTACCTACCACTAAATAGACCGACTGCAACTTAACTGCATAACTGCATTGACAGCAGTTTGAATCTTTTGAATCATTGCAGCAATAAAAAAGATTTTAGGAACGTTTGTCAATGTTGTATGACACATATTGATACTCAACTAGACAAAATACATTTCCTTGGAAAGAAGATTTATCAGTTTTGCAGAGCGCCATCTATGTATACTTGAAAACGGCCATCTATGCGTGCTAAAAAAATCCACTTATGTTTTAGTACTCTAGTAATATTATACATTTTGTCATAAATTATATACTACTTACCTATTATTTTCCTTTCATACGGTATTAGTCGATTTGGTTGGACTATTGATCATAAAATCAACATGTATACCTAACTTAAACAGTCCACTGCTGGGAATGTACCTTCCCCTATTGGTACTGCCATACTCACTACGTTTGACAGATAGATTGGCGAGCGCAGTGCAGGGTATTTAAAAATAACGTGTATACTAGATAGAAATAAATTATTAGCACATGCTTTTAAAACGTTTCTGCAGCATTTCTATAGCTATGCAGTCATTGATATGAAGTTATTTACGCACTGGATGGTTGTCCCATACAAATGACAGCTAGTTTTGAGCCCCTAATTGAAGCGCCACATGAGAGTACCGCGTACTTTCATAGGTATTTGCTTTCCTTAACTGCTAGATCGAAAATGGCGATTTTCAATGACTGCCACCAATTTTGTAGCAACAACCAGTCCACAGCAAATTTTAGGTCAGTGTATGCAGTCGGTCTACTGACCCCTTATCGGCTATTCGGCATTTATCGGCATTGTCCGGCGACCTTTGCCGAATCAATTGGCCGTAAAATCGGCTAACCAACCGGAAAACAGGACCGGAAGCAAGCCCTCTTCCATTCTTGCACTTTGGCAAAACCTTGTAGAAATATTTTATCAGTAGAACCACTGACACTGTCTACCTATAGTCATTTCGTTACTGTAGTGATATTATACGATTTTTAAAACGACCGGATTTTTCAAAATTTTATAAATAGTTGTCAGACGTGGCAATAGCGGCCGCCGTATTTTTACGGACGACGTAGTAAAAACGCCAAATGTTTACTTACCTATTGATTAAGAACTCACAATAGTTAATTATGTAAAAGAAACCGATAATTAAAAATTGTAGTAATGTTTTGAAATGTAAGGTCTTTTCCACACTTAACGCACAACGCAGCGCTAAAATAACGCAACCGGAGCGCAAGGTTCCGTCATATTCATAACAAAAAGTCAATCCTCTGACAGACCACTGCGTTCCAGATGTGTTATTTTAGCACTGCATTGAGCCGTAACTATGGAAAAGGCCTAAAATGTCAGTTTTATTTCACTCTGTTTATATCACACCTACACATCCATTGCATTTTTTTATACCTTATCTCTCCTTCATTAAGGCCATTTATTTTTAAGGACATTCCTAGGAATAAATACTGGGCAAATAATTTCTGCCACTTTTGCGTTCCGATAAAATTTATTTCCACAATAAAGCACAGCGCAGACCCAAAGTATCTTTAATTAATGTAAACATGGAACGATTAGGTGCTAATAAACACACGAAATGGCCGCCATGTAGCTGTAATTACTTATAATATTTTCAAATTAGGGATGGAGGCTGTATTTTTGTAACTGGTATCTGGAGTTGCTATTTTGAATGTTAGCCTAGTATTTTTTCCAGAAGTATTTATCAATATAGTAGCAAACGATGTAAAATTTCTAGAACGAATAAATTTGACAACACATAAGCTGCCTTAAGTATTGTCAAATTAATGACGACATAAAATAAAATAGGACATCATTGTTATAGTTATAATTTGATTGTTATAGTAACAATTTTAATAGTGTTAAAAACACTTAATGTCTTATTACCTTTCATGGTTGTTGTAAGGACCAATCATTTTGAAAATTAATTTATTTTTGCAAAATAAATTGGTTCAAACATTATAATATTTCTATGTATTTATAATTAGGACAAGTCTTAAATAACTCAATCGATATATTTTAACAATTAAAATTATTTATTATATGAAAAAGATACCATTTTTATCCCTTATTTGCATTAAAGAAACCAAAAAATTCTCGTTAAAGTAGGATTGAACAATATTAATAAGATTTACCTAGCCAGCAGCTGAAAATCTAGACAAAACCTTTTTATCAAAATTCAAATAATTTACCACCGCTAATAATAACCAAGAAACCTCCCTAATTTTAATTACCATACGCAAAAAAGACATAAAACAGATAAAAATTGCGGCCATATTGCAAATGAGAATAAAATACAATAGGGGGAGCAAAAAATAATACTTTTAAAACGTATTTATAAAAAAGCAAGCGTGGACCGGCGGAGGGCATCAGGATAAATAAATTATGATATAGTACGGAGGTGCTTTAGCTGTCCTCTCATCTAGGTAAATACCATAGAGTTTAGAACGAATAGAATAGCATAACTCAATTTCTACCTGTGGGTGTCGTAAAAGGCAACAAAAGTATGAATCCATGGAACGGGCAGCGGTGTTCTCTATGAATACAACACCATAGAATAACTTATATACTCTGAAGTAGAAATATTTCATCTTATTTTTCTTAGCGCAACTTGTTCTTTATCACCACGCACGCTGTTCTTTATTTCAAGTATCAGTCACTACAATAGTAAACACTCTAGATAATCGATTTTCAAGTGGTGCAACGCAAATTTTACAAGGTCGTCCGGTCTACTAGTTAGTTACAAAGTAATTTGGACATATTTGCCTGCAATACCTGCTGCAATAGGTGAAAGTCGCTATGTTCTGAATGCATATTGCACGAGTATCATAGCCCTGTTGAATCCATAATATATTACAAAACGAAGTCATCTTGTCAAATAACTCACTTTCTTTTTATTTTCGTGTGGGACATCGAATTACCTTCGTATAACAAACAACAATACAAGCATTTTTCTTCTTTGTCGCCTCTAACAGGTCTTAGCTCAACTCGGACGTGAGTTTAAAAAAAGCGTCGTCGCCTGTCTAATGAATTTATAGCAAGGAAGTTGCCCTGGACCTGGTGTGCCCCGGGAGACACGATAAGCACCGATAGGAGGCACGTGACGAATAGTGTTTGCTTACTTTTCAACAGCCACTTCAGCCCACTGCTGGACATGGCCCTAATTATAGGGAGTTTTTGCCACACTATGCTTGGCAGGCGGTTTGATAGACAATGATTTTTCAGTCTTGGTTTCCATACTAACGAGACATCTCTTCTCAGTTGTACAGTCTTGACAGAGTGGTCGTACTGGTCAGGAATTGGTCGGATCTTGCGTGGCTATCAGCACGATGCGTTTCCATTTTGCTCTACAAGCGACTTCGCGCGAACATTCGTTGATCCACCATCAAGTAAGACTTTAATAAATCTGTCTATCTAGTCGGTGAGTGGCCGAGAAGTTAAACAATATGTATGTAGCGTATAAAATAATAGGGGTAGGTTAGGAATTTCATTGGATAAACCATCAATAGAGTTGTAAAACTGGCGGCCAAGTCCAGTAAGTTTATGGTGCAATCCATAGAGACTTAACTCTCGCGCGAGTAGAATTCAAACGTGTCAAACAAAGAGTAAGGGTTTTATTAAAACAAGTGAAGAAGTTTGACAGAGACGTGTAGAAAAAATGTATGGCGTAACAGAAAAGACAAGTGGAGACTTTTGAAAATAAAAAGCAGTGATTGAATGTAGACAATCAGGCAAATCTTCTTATCAATCCGTGTTATCAATAAAATAATATTCAATAATCTGATAGTAAACAGTAGATTTCATTGTTGTTGCTGATGACAAATAATGAGTCTCTTACAAATTAGTTTTTTAACAAATAACCATTGTCATTCACAAAACTAGAACCAGTGATTCCCCGAGCTTTTTCACTGGTCAGGTAGAAAATCAAATCCGCTATTTCTTCAGGTTCAGACTTTCTTTTCAAAACTGTCGTTGGTTTGGTACCAGCAGGAGTTGGTTCGTATCCAGAGTTTTCATTAAAGTTCGAGTTGACAGGGCCAGGGTTGACAGTATTCACCCTTATACCTAAAGATGCGAGTTCTAATGCTGCTCCACGAGTGAAATGATCCAACGCAGCCTTTGAAACCCAGTAAGCTATCCTTTCGACCCGTGAAGGAACAGACATGGCAGCGATACTAGAAGTATTCACAATATTTCCTTTTGTAACTGCAAGGTAAGGTACAGCAAGAGTAGTAAGTTGAATCACAGCACGTACGTTTACGCGCATAACAGTATCGTAGGCTTCAACAACCTTTCCATCGAGGATAGAACCATTTCTTCCAAATCCAGCATTGTTGATCAACACGTCTAATTTCCCGAAAGCTTTGATTGTTTCTGTTATGATTCTTGTAACGTCATCATCTTTGGATACATCAGCATATATGACAAATGGTTTTTTGCCAATAGCAGCAACTTTGGAAGCCACTTCATCAAGGTTTTCCTCGTTTTTGTCTACCATAGCCACATCAGCTCCTTCTGTGGCAAAGAGAATGGCTGTAGCTGCACCAATCCCAGACCCAGATCCTGTTATCAAAACTACTTTATTTTGAAAACTCATATTAAAAAGTTTTCGAACGTGGTAGCACAACTATTGTTTCAAAAATACTGTTTCCCATTTTATTGATATAAGATAACATTTATCTTATCATAATGTCGCTAAACACACAAATATATTTATCTTTTTCTGAGCATTATCAAGATTGCATTTGTTATGTCTGTTAGGTAACATTGCATAGTAGGTACATACATACATATATCACGCCTCTATCCCTTTCGGGGTAGGCAGAGGGTTAATGACCGTAACACTATTAATAGATACACACGAAGCATTTATTATTCGCGCAGTAAATAAAGGATGAATGTATAAAACTGAGGCCAAGTGTTTATACCTAAAATAGTAAGTAGATAAGTAGGTTTTTCATAGTCATATAATTTATTTTTATAGTTACTATTTGTAGGTCAAACCTGGCCCTAACCGATTTGGGCAAAAAATTTATGGTGCAGCCTTTAAACTTGGCCGGTGCACTATCGTGCCTTTTGATCACTTAATTGATAACTCTGTATTCATTTATTACAGTGTTTTAAAATCTATATTAACAGATCTTTTAATAATATGTAAGTAAACTTTTATATTTTGAGTTTGTTAGCTCTAGAGCTAACATAATCTAGTTATTAAATGACTGTCAAGCAAAAGTTCTAAGAGGAATGAATAAAAATTTAAACCTTTAATTTTAGAAGAACTAAAGAAGTGAGTCATAAAATGAGTATAACGATAGAGTCAGACAGACGAGTCTAATATCAAATTCAAATCTATAATCATAAATGATGATATATTAAATACACATAATATATGTAAGTATTTATTGTTACGAAAAACAGTCAACATGTCAAAATAACTTATAACTAAACTTAGCAGAGCGGCACTCCATTCTCAGTCAAACAGGCCTCTTCGTGGCGGATCGCACACTTGACGCACGATGGAGCGCAAAAATATCGCAGCGGTCTGTCAGATCCATACCTACTAGAAACGTCACTCCCCATAATAAAACTGCACTCGACGGATGACACTACGATAGCGCTGCGTCAACAGCGGTTGAGCGGTTTCAGTACGGAGATTGGCATTTCTAGTATGGATTTGATAGACCGCTGCGATATTTTAGCTGTTTTAGATGTTGTGTACGATGCGCCGCCTCCAAATGTGCCCATTAATGCTTCAAGCATTTCCACGCTGGATAGCAATGGAAATATGTTGGGCCAGAATCCACCGGCTCACCAACACCAGCTTTCACCTCAATCTCTAGCCCACTCCGCGGGCAAAAGTTTTTGCCTCTGAGCCCCACGTACCCGACCTCTTAACGGCAAACGGCAGGAAATCGTATGTGGATTCAAAGGCGGATCGCACACTTAACGCAAGACGGAGCGCTAAAACAGCACAGCGGCCTGTCCGATCCATACTAGAAATGTCAATCCCCATACTAAAACCGCTCAACCGCTGTCGACGCAGCGCTAGTGCAGCGTCGTCCGTCGAGTGCGGTTTAAAAGCTTAATATTAGCATACTTCGTATGCTTCAAACCCGCACCAGATTCGGCGGCAGACCCAGTAGCCCTTTGTGTGCCTCTTAGGTGTGAATAGAATCATAACAATAATATAAACATGTTTGAAAGGTCAGTACATTTTATGCCAGTCATCTAACTGTTATCTAATTGGTTATAAAGACTGTTCTAAAACTAAAGATGTATTTTTATTCAATAAAGTACTGCCTGCGTTGTATGATCGAAGCCTCAATTTTATTGTCGGAAAACTCGGTGTCCCACATAAAAAGAATTTATTTTTGTGATGGACTATAAAATTTCGGCTCCGTGGCCTGTCGGCTTGTTGGGGCGTCGGCTTGGTGGGGATGTCGGCTTGGTGGGGTCACGAAAAGAGAGAGACAGAGAGAATAACCGAAGGTCACTGATTCAACTTTTAAAAGACTTAGGCAAGTGTTGTAAATTGACAATAATACACTTCATCATAATTATAGTTAATTAAAAGAATGTTAACACTTCGAATAAAAAGACAAATTTAAAAATCCTTTATGTAAAACATGACTTCCATTTGATTTAATATTCAAAGATTGTTTTTGTCGCAACCTGTATCAAAGATGACTCGTCAAAAAATAAATGTCCTTGAAGGAAGTCCGCACGTGCAAACATAATCACGGCGTAGATATTTAGGTTGTATTTTTCTTTGTCAGTGTTTTACATAGACTCATACAGATATCACGTACGAGTATACCAACTGAATAAAATTTATAAAATGAGTTTCCAAAACAAAGTGGTTTTAGTTACCGGAGCTAGTTCCGGTATTGGAGCAGCGACAGCTATTCTATTTGCAAAAGAAGGTGCTAATGTATCTATGGTCGGAAGAAACCAGAAAAAACTTGACGCAGTTGCTGCAAAAGTGAGCGCTATTGGCAAAACTCCGCTCGTAATCAATGCCGATGTTGCTAAAGATGACGACGCTAAAAGGATTATCACAGAAACCATTTCGAAATTTGGAAAACTGGATGTGTTAGTCAACAACGCAGGTTTCACAACAAACGGGACCATTCTTGATGGGAAAGTACTAGAATCCTACGATGCTGTGATGAGCGTGAATGTTCGTGCTGTAATCCATTTAACAACTCTTTCTGCACCACATCTTGCAAAAACAAAAGGCAATATTATTAACATTTCAAGTGTTGCTTCACAAACTACACCAATGAATGCAGAGTTCATCGCCTATTTTGTTTCTAAAGCTGCATTAGATCATTTTACAAAAGGAGCAGCATTGGAACTCGCTTCTTCAGGCATCAGAGTCAATTCAGTCAACCCTGGACCCGTCAGAACAGATTTTATGGAAAACGCAAACATTGATATCAAATGGGACGACTTTAACTCAATAACCCCTTTAGCGAGAGCGTCCGATTCCGAAGAAATAGCAGAGCTCATAATGTATCTGGCAGGTGAAAAAGCAAGAGGAATAACTGGATCCGTTTTTGTTACCGACAATGGATATTTGTTGAAAAAGTAATTTATATGTTGTACTTACCTTTGTGCTATTGCAGTAAACAATGATATGTACTATCTTTCTTTTTGTGTGGGACACCGAGTCGTTCTTTTTTAATCCATAATATAAAAAAATAATTTGAACTTAGTTCTCTGTTTTTCTACTACCTATATCTGCCGGTCCCCCGATAACGTGTCTAAAAAATAAAAAAAATGATTATAGATCTGATCTAAGCATCCCCAATTAATTAGGTTCTTACGTATCTAGATACTGGGGGTCAAAAGTGGCCCAAATTAATAATGGAACTTGGCGCGTGCACTATTTTGCCTTTTGACCACTTAATTCATAACATTTTAATAATTTATTCTTGTGTTATAAAAGCCATGATAAAAGACCTTTTAATAATATATAAGGAAATTTAATTATATTGTCTATATGTATACGTATATTGTATAACGCTACTAACGCTACGCTTATGAACTGCTGTCAAGCAAGAGTCCCATAGAACAATTAATCAAAATGCATAAGGTAAAACTTTTAATTTTAGAAAAGGTGAGGAACTATATCATAAAATAAGTGTCACAAAAGATTCATAGAATAAGATACCATGTTTGACAGCCTAAAAAGGCTCGGCATAGTGTTGTCCTTGCCCGTGAATTTTTTGCTTAAGTCATAATTATAGTTAAACAAAAGAATTTATTACACTTCGATTTATAAACAACAAGACTAGTTTAGTAAACGTGAGCCATGACTTCCATTTGATTAATTTATTCAAAGATTGTTTTTGTCGCAACCTGTATCAAAGATGACTCGTCAAAAAATACGTCCTTGAACGAATTTCGCACGTGCAAACGTAATCACGGCGTAGATATTAAGGTGGTATTTTTCTCTATCAGTATTTTACATAGGCTCATACAGATATCACGTACGAGTATACCAAGTGAATAAAATTCATAAAATGAGTTTCCAAAACAAAGTGGTTTTGGTTACCGGAGCTAGTTCCGGTATTGGAGCAGCGACAGCTATTCTATTCGCTAAAGAAGGTGCTAATGTTTCTATGGTTGGAAGAAACCAGAAAAAACTTGACGCAGTTGCTGCCAAAGTGAGTGCTGTTGGAAAATCTCCGCTTGTAATCAATGCTGATGTTTCTAAAGATGACGACGCCAAAAGGATTATCACAGAAACAATTTCGAGATTCAGTAAACTGGATGTGTTAGTCAACAACGCCGGTTTTGCAACACAAGGAAGCATTCTTGATGGGAAAGTACTAGAATCCTACGATGCTATAATGAGCGTGAATGTTCGTGCTGTGATCAATTTGACAACAATTTCTGCACCACATCTTGCGGCAACAAAAGGCAATATTATTAATATTTCAAGTGTTGCTTCACTAACAACACCTATGAGTGCAGATTCCATCGCTTATTTTGTTTCTAAAGCGGCATTAGATCATTTTACAAGAGGAGCAGCATTGGAACTCGCTTCTTCGGGCATCAGAGTGAATTCAGTCAACCCTGGACCCGTCAGAACAGATTTTATGGAAAACGCAAACATTGATATCAAATGGGACGACTTTAACTCTATAACCCCTTTAGCGAGAGTGTCTGATTCCGAAGAAATAGCAGAACTCATTATATATCTGGCAGGTGAAAAAGCAAGAGGAATAACTGGATCCGTTTATGTAGCTGACAATGGATTTTTGTTAAAAAAGTAACTTATTTGTTGTACTAATTATAATGTATGTTTTTGCTTATTTCTCATGTAAGACACCGAGTCGTCCTTTTTTAAAATGTAAAATAATTAAAAAATTAGAAGCTTGTACTCATTTTTCATAAAAGTACCTATATCCGCCGGTACCCCGATAGTGTGTGATACAACAAGAATAGGTAAAATGATCGTAGATCTGACCTGAGTACCCAATCAATTAGGTTCTTATTCTTACCTAGGCTTTTTACGTATAGATGCTAGTGTGGTCAAAAGTGGCCTGAACAGGTTCGGGGAAATAGTAAATAGAATTTGGCCGGTGCACTATCAAGCCTTTTGATCACTTAATTGATAACTTTGTATTAATTCGTTCTAGTTTTCGACTTATAGATTAGATTATATAAGTTTATTTTGTATTATCAAATTCATAGCTATCAGTCAAATCATTACATAAAATAAAAATGTCAAAAGATAATACAATCCTTAAAAAAATAAAGGTAAGATTATAAAATTAAAAACAATTTTTACCAATTATTAACAAATGTCAAATAGATTATAAATATGTCAATAGGTTAAACAGAATAACAATTAAAAACACATGTCAATTGGTAAACAGAATTACAAATAATACAAATGCCTACTTATAATTAAAATGCTATCAATGTTAAAAATCAAACAGTACAAAAATATTTCATAAATCGGGTACAAAGGTACATGTCAATATTTACAACTTTGTAGTTAATTCAAA